>JAUMHR010000042.1:14368897-14387190 GCA_032361145.1 Enteromius fasciolatus | reverse complement strand
TTATTAGGTATACTCCACTTCCAGACAGGTGTGTTGAGGAAAGTTGGAGCAAAACTCTGCAGGACACCGGCCCTCCAAGACTGAGTTTGATGACCCCTGCCCTAAAGTGTACATACTGTATTATTCCTATTAAATAACATAGTACTTACTGTAGAAGAATGCGTTGCTGGCACAGTAAAGAAATTATTCCAAATAGATAATAATAATAAACAATTAGGCATCAGAATGCTTCTTGAAAGTCAGAATCATAGCCAAAAATTAAATTGATTCAATAATAATAATATTGTAATATTATAACATTTTAAAACAACTGTTTCCTTTTTTAAAGTGCTATTTATTCCTGTGATGGCAAAGCTGAGTTTTCAGCGGTCAAGACTCATTATAATTATCATATATTCAATACAGTTGGGAAAGAGTGGAACCAAAAAAGGAAACAAAAACTGCACTTCATATAAACATCAACATAAAAGTATCTACATTTAAGGCACCTTGTTAAATAAAAGCATTAACAAATCTTTGATAATCTTCATACCCTGTAATACATTGACATGCTGGCTAAACTAATCACAAAATGATTGATTTCTGTTTATTTTCAATTTATTTTGAGAAACAGTGTTATATACCATAGTTTTATATGGTTATATTATTGGTTATCATATAGGCCAGAATTTTCATATCTGTTTATTGCTAGTTAAGATGCTTCCTCAGAATGCAGCCCAGCGGCTCATCAGGTTTTGTAAAGCAGTGGTGGTATTGTCTCTTTGTACCCTTGTGTAAATATGAATGAGGCTTATTTTTATATTTTGGCCCGCTAATGCACACAAGCAATTACAGTCTCATTAGAACATATCTTATGCTCAGGGCTTTGAACGGGATGTGATGAGTCTGTATCAGCGGGGCACTTCACCACCAGCAGAGAGCAATATCACACACGTGCAGTCGCTAGGGGTCAATATGACCGAGTCTTATCAGAACATGAAGAATAACAGCCCTGAGGTGGCACAATAGGGAAACAAGGAGTCATTGTTGTGTCCGAGTGTTTGAGGGTGAAGTCTGGGCCAGCAGGCTGTTAGCTGAGGTGTGAGAGTAACCTTTGTGATTCTTCCTGGACTATAATAGCTTCATGTGGTAGTGAGCTGGTTTCTAGTTAGTTCAGGAAAAATACGAAATGTTTACCATTTAAAATCTGACTGCCAGTAAGTCATGTCATTTATAAATAAATTACGCTTTTCACTCTCCACACCTCACCTACCTACCGGTACAGGCGCCAGCTATCATTGCCCCGTGGATCTCCCGGACACCATAGGGTTGAACTGGGAGGTGGCGATATATTCCTACCTGGGATAGGTTCAGGTCCAGGAGGAGAGAGCGTCACGATCCGCCGTTCCGTCGCGAGAGCGCCGTTCGATACCCATGGATTCCAGTCTGTGATGTCCACAGTTGTCGGGTCCCAGCCACAAATCAAGGCCAGGAGAGCCGTTTTTGGGTCAAAGCCCCGAATCACGGTAAAGAGAATGGTTGTTAGGTCCAGTGTCCATATCATGGCCAGGAGGGCCGTCTCATGTCAAAGCCTCGAATCACGGTCAGGAGAATGGTTGACACGTCCGGTGTCCGCATCACAGCCAGGAGAGCTGTTTTCAGGTCAAAGCCCTGAATCCAGGCCTGAAAAATACCCAGACTGCTCCTATTTACACCATATGACCTAGGGCCGGTACAAGCGGGAGACCTCCCCAATAATTCTTTTTGGGGGGGTAGGTGTGCCTGGGTCCTGATGGGGAGGGGTAGGATGGGGATCGAGCCATAGCCGCCTGAAGGTCCAGATCAGCCGTGGCCACCCAAGGGTCCAAATCCGCTGTGGCTGCCCAAAGGTCCAAGTCCGTCGTGGCCGCCCCAAATGTCCAGATCTGCCATGGCCTTTCGAGGTTCCAGATCCGCCATGGCTGCCCAAGGGTCCTGATCCACCAGGGCTTCCGCAGAACCTCGTCATGCCTTGGAGGCCTCCAGAGACTCTGCCCCTTCCAGCCTCCAGGGCACCCTCCCTCGATGTTTCTTAGTCGGCATGAGGACACGTCTTGTTTCTTGTCTTGTCTTTCTGTTTTGCTTTCTGGTTTCTTAAGTGTTTTATCTTATTTGGAGTTCCTGTCTTGTGATTATTAGTTGATTTTACTCACCTACGACGACTCTCCGCACCTCACCTACGTGACAATAGCATACTGTTTAGGGTATAGTTTGCAATTTGTAGCCTATATTAATACTTTTTTTTTGCAGGAAAAGTAGCATGCA
The DNA here is from genome assembly GCA_032361145.1 of Enteromius fasciolatus. Classification (NCBI taxonomy): domain Eukaryota; kingdom Metazoa; phylum Chordata; class Actinopteri; order Cypriniformes; family Cyprinidae; genus Enteromius; species Enteromius fasciolatus. The sequence goes on along the minus strand of JAUMHR010000042.1, from coordinate 14,384,907 downwards.
TGATGCAATAATGAGCATTTCACACATAAGCTTGTGACACGGTGTTCACTTGATCTTATTAGATTGCATAATTTTTTTAATGCAATTATGCATTTATGCATTTTTTACAAATGTCTTTTGGCACTCTAAAAGCTGTGGACAGTGTTGTCCTTAGATGAATTGGCATTTGGAAGGTCAATTTAAATCCATTGCATTATGGAATACAACATTCCAAACACTTTGCATTTATGCTGCAGATTTTCATTTTGAAATTTGGATAAATAATAAAGATGCTTTACCCCATTTAAGTTCATATTAGTACTTAAATGCTACATTAGTACCTTATGTATTTGTACAGTTACAGGAAATGTATAAATAATACAAAAATAATATGAGATAATAATATAAGGCTATATCTGGGTTCAAATATCTATATTTAAGTGTGTACACAGATTTTTCTGTTTTTCTGTTTAAAGTCCATGATATCATATGGATCAGGCATCATATCAGAAGCACAGCATTCTCAGTTTCCCCGAGTGACCCTTGAATCGGCGGTGCATGCGTTTGCAGCTCAAATCAGGCTGGGTTTGTGCATCCTGAATTAGAAGCAGTGTGCATTGAGGTGTTGCGTCTGCCGCTACATTCCCACTTTTGAGGACGTGTTAAAAACTCCACCGCTACAAATATAGAGTGTATAGTTCAGGTTCCCTCAGACAGCGGGGCCATTATTAGCATTAGATGAACACCGGTAACGCTGCATATTACACGTGAGCTCCGCGAAAAACTCAATGGAGGAGAATGAATGTGCTGCTTTGTCTGTGTAATGATGTCCCTGCGCTCGCCTCCACCTTTTCGGCTTCACCGCATATTGTGTGATTGTGTGCAAGAGAGGAAGACAGGTGTGGGAAGAGAGAGAGCGCAGTAGACTAAAAGCTAATGATACCGTCAGCAGCCCTCGACTCTTTGAAGAATCTCCCAGCACTATGTGCAAGTGAAGTCGACAAACACTCCATCACTGTCAGCTCTCAAATTCACAGGGAAAGCCTGTTTCCTCCAGTCAACACAAATCTCAAAAAGCCCTTTTGTGTCCGTCAGCCTCCAACACTTTCATTTTGACAGGTAAACACAAGAAAAGGTAATCGACTCATGCTCGGGGAACACAAAGAGGAAATACCAGATCTGGTTTGCGTGGTCGCTAGTGTACATTTGGGATATTTTCCTTTTCCCATTATTGCACTTTTTTTCTGTCTGGGGTATTTAAGCCTACAACTTATTGTGCCTTTGAGGAAAACGCAATTTAGGAAAATACCAGCAGCATAAAGGAGGGGAGTATTCAAAACCCTAAATTGCACATAAGAAATGTTAAATTGCTGGAAAAAAGTGCACTGCAAAATACACTTCTTAAATCCTTTTCTTAATTTTAATCTGATTTTCCAATTTGTTTCTCAAATTCATTATAACAAAATAGCATTATGTTTTCAAGTGTTTTGTTTGAACAAGCAATTAAAAAACAACATCAACCAATCATAAAGAAGTAAAACAAATGAAAACCAGTGAAAATTCTGCTTGTGCATTAAGACAAAACATCTTATTTTCATGATTTAAAATATGAGTACTTAGTACAGTACAATCAAATTAGTCTTTTGAGTCATTTGACATTTATTTGAGCACAACTCTAAGTGAATGAAAACATCCTACACAGTTTTAAATCTGAAAGTCCACCGTGTATAAAGTTATTATCATTCACTATTCCCTATATTAGTTCACTCATTCAGTTCAAAGTGAAGGACTGCTGCTTTTGCATAGATTACTTGCTGCTTCATAATCAGTTGAAACAGGTAGCTCCAGGAATTAAAGGATTTATCTTCAATTCTGTCATGGGATATTATGTATAAACCAGTTAAACAATGTGTTGTATTACACTGTATAACGTCATGAATGAGTGCTTTGTAAAATAAATGGATGGAAAATTCAGCTGTGGGAATTCATTCGGTGTGTGACACTCACATTGCATCATGGGGATTCTCTAGTCTCTAGTACATCAGTTGTACACTAGTTTTTGCAGTGCATTGTGGGACTGCATCAATGCACTCGAGAACGTATGGTTTCAGACACCACTTAAAATGGCTGTCCCCTCAAATAGTACATTATTTAAGAGTATAGGGGGCAATTTCGGATAGTAAATGTCTCTCAAAAGAAAAAAGAAAAATGTAGTATTAGCATAACCCCTCCCACATGTTGGTGTTTTCGTGTTGGTCTGAATGAAAATGCAAATTCATTCTTTGCCACCAGGTGCTGCTTTTGGAGCGTTAAAAGCTCACAAACACGGCTTACATGCAAGTCAACCTGTTGTTTGAGACTTCCAAAATCAAAATATAAACCTTTCATAACCCATAATAGGGGCACTTTAAGGTCTTTTTTCTAAAAGTAGAGCAGCAAAATTTTTAAACAAAAAAAGTCAACATTTAAACAACTGAAATTTCCACTGGGTTTCATTCTACAACATTTAACGCCAATAAATCATTCATTATGTTGTCACTCCGAACCTGTAGAGGGCATTTTGAAGTATGCTGATAACCAAACAGTTTTGGTTCCCATTTGAATTCCATTAAATTTGACCTTACAATGGAAATCAATCAGAGCTGAACAATTTGGTTACTAGAATTCTTCAAAATATCTTCTCTTGTATTTTACTGCAGACAGAAAGTCATGCAGGTTTTGAACAACTTGAGGGTTGGAAAATGATGACTGAATGTTAATTTTTGGTGAACGATTGCTTCACTGCATGGTTATTTCAAAGAGAAACAAAACAGAAGAGAATGTTGCCCTTGCTTGTTTTCTGTAAGAGTCAACTAAAGAGCAAATGCTTGTTTTATGCATTATTTTATGTTTGGTTGTTTGTGGAAATAACGTCAATCACTTAAGCATGTCTATTGATAATTGCTTAAATGTTCATGGTACAGTACAACGTAATACATTTGATACATTTTCTATGGTTGCATGCTATATATACAATCATAATACCAACCAGGACTATTCCAGCATAAATGATGAACAGTATTGTCATTCTTAACAAACCCCACCAGGGTCATGGAGGTCACGTTATATTGAGAGCTCGTTTTATTGCACAGTATCCCGCCATTATATTAGATGTTCAGCAGTGTGTTGAGACTCTCAAACCTGTAATTGCATTTTGACTAGTCCCACTGGCTGAAACCCAGCATCCGAGCTTTAGGATAATTGACTGGCTGTAATGGAGAAGAATAAAACATCAGGAGAATGAAGGCAGCCTGTGAAGCTGTTGGGTGTTTTGCTGTCAAAAAAACAAGTCGCTTTTCTCGCACCTCAAATGTATCTTTGTCTTGAGGGAGACTCGTGGACTTAAATCTGATTAGTTGTGTTTGAGTTTATGGGAAATGATTGCCTTGAATGTTTGCTTTGTCGAGGAATTATTTTCTAAATGTGTAAAAGCAACACGTCTCGCAATATAATGATCCCAGAGGACAATTGTATTGTTCAGTTGCCGATCGTTTAAATCACCGGAGACTTAATGGAGATTTCAGTTATTTTATTTTTATGTATAAACTTTGTCTCAGGTGTTTCTCTTAAAATTCATTAGGAGAATATAGAAAAAAAGATCTAGAGAAAATAGTCACAAATAAGACAAATGACTAGTAAGAGTATAGAGTTATAAAATGAATGAAATAGAAGCTCCGGTCTTGTAAAGAAAAGAGAGACAGCGGCGTTTATATTGAGATCTCTGACTTTTCATTGCAGGCTTGGCATTTGATGAATCTGAGCACAGTTTAAACATTGTTTCGATTTCTTGTGGAAATTTAGAAAACAAATGAAATTTTTATGGCCTTTTCTCATGAGGAAAAAAAAAATCAAAGGAGCTTTTGCCTTCGTGTATTCTCCTTGTTATCTCACTGCTGTCTAGAAACAAGCAAGATGTAAAGTAATAGCTGAAAGTCCTTTGGAACATTTGGAACAAATGTAAGAAACAAATAAACTATCAAACTATAGTAAACTATTTATTTTTTGGCCAAAATAGGAGTCAATCTGAGTAAAAAAAAAGTCCATCTGTTGTTCTCTGACATCAAAATTCATTTTTCAATCCAATAATATATTAGTATAAAACTGTTGTGGACTATCTGTGATCGATCTATGCATATTTCTTTCCTGATTCAGACAAGATTTTCATTAAAGAAAGCAATAGAGGACGATGAGTGATGTGCTTTAATGCTACTTTTCTCCAAATCTGTTGAAATGAAGGACAGATTTGCCTACATCTGGAATAGTTGAGGGTAAGTACATTTTCAGCACATTTTCATTTTTGTGTGAACTATTCCTTTAAGAAGATCAAACTTTTATTTTTTATTGTTTATATTTTGAAATATCCCGTAGTACAAAACAGAACAAGTCAGCGTTACGCCAACTGAAGTCATTGGTTATTTTCTGTAAAGGGCAAGGGTCATCTCTAGAGCAAAGGCTTGATTTGCTCAAAATCTCCAGGCAAACTGTAGTTCATAAAGCAATGACATTAGAGCAAAGACAGAAGGATGGCAATCAGAGACTGTTTCGAGACACTTGAACCCAGAAGATTCTACTCAATTGACTTATAGTGAATTATGCACAAACATTATGTAAACCAAAGGAAGCCAATGCAGAAAAATACTGACATAAGATTTTCCTTTCCAGTTGCTTGAATATAAAATGCTGGGTTAAAATTCAAAGTTAAATAGCCATCTGGTGGGAGATTTGTGGTGAAGAGCAAACACTCACTATGTCAGGAGAAGCAGAGTTAACAGAAGCCAGAGGCAACGTCCAAGTTTCCAGACTGCAGCTGTTTTCTTGGCGTTACAGATATTTCTTAAGACTGTGGGGGACGCTGACGTTTGTGATATCGAGGGCATATTTTTGCTAGGCTTTTTTTGTTTCATGATTATTTTTGTATTTCTACATTTAAAGGAACATTCCAGACATCAGTGAACATTATTTCATTTGTACATTTTTGTTTCTGATGTTTTTTTTAATAATATTTTGTTCTAAAAAAGTGATACGAAGATTGCTATATTTCAAAGAAATGCTGTTATTTTGAATCTATTCATAATTCTGAAATAATGTGAAATGTATCACTGTTTCCACAAAAAAATATTATGTGACAAAAATATTTTCAACATTGATCAATAGAAATGTTTCTTGTGCAGCAAATCAGCATGATTAAGGATCATGTAACTCTAGAGATAGGAGTAATGATGCTGACAATTCACCTCTAATTTCAGGAATAAATTATTTAAAAATATATCTTCAACTTGAAATGAGGTTATTTGAAATTCTAATAATAAATATGTTCTACGTTAGGATCAAATTAAAGCATTGATGAGCATCAGATGTGCCTTTCACAAGAATTTTAGAGACCCAAAAAATAAAAAATAAAATAGTAAACAAAACAATTAATATAAATAAAGGAATAAATATGAAACAAAATAAAAATAAATAAAATTTTGGAGTAGATATGTCTTGTTTTTTGTTTTTGGAGTATTTTTCGTAGCTAATTGTCAGTTTAAATTTATGCAATAGTACTGAAAAGAGCAGCGCTTGTGCGCACTGAAAAACCCCCAAAATCATCTGCTTATGGAACAACACGAAGTTGTGCAAAATACGACAGCATTGTCATGTCATAATAAACTGATAAATTTCAAATATTTATGTTTTTCTCTTCATAATGACTGTGACGCTTCTGTTCAGCTGCAGTTCATTTTCACCTTTTTACCTTGCTCTGCCTCGTTTCGCTCTCCCGTTTTCTCTTTCTTGTCTATTTCTGAGCTTAAGAGCCTGTAGCTCTGCTCGTCTCTGCTTCTGTTAATCAGCATAACCTTTCTGTGTGCTTTGTCGGTGACACACAGGCTGGCATAAAAAAGATGGTTCTCAGCATCTGCGCCAGCTTCGCGCTTTCTCTCTCAGCGCCTTTCGATTTCCATCGCAGGAAAAAGGCAGCTCTGTAGATAGCGGACGATTTCTGTTTGAAGTCTGTCATCGGCGAGGAAGAGAAGAGGGATTTGTGGATGAGGAACCCCACCTTTCATCCCACGATGCCTTGCCCTGAGGGGGGTTATCCTAATTAAAGCACAGGCATGCTGGTATAGGATGGCATAGAGGCGTATGAAACTGTAGGTATTCGGCCCTGGTCGAAACTGGCACAGAATCTCTGGCTGGTGGACTTCAAGATGGCTTTCTCTTTGCTCTCGTTTGAGGTTTTGATCTATATGGATTGTAAGGTATCGTGGCCTCATGGACGGCTATGTGCTGCAGGGTTGATATCCTGAATCGGTGGTTTAATTGCCCAACTTCTGCCAAGAAACCGCATCCTAAAGAGATCGCTGCACACTGCCATCTTGAAGCGTGTCTCTAATTGCATGAGAGGCTCCCTTGTGTAAACCCTACAGAGAGAACTATGAGAAACTCCAAAAGTCAAAAGTGTAGGAGGCTTTGAATGGGATCTCTTGGAAACTTTGTTCCTCAAAAAAAAAGGACTGCTTTTTAGATAACCCTCAAAAAGGTTACATTATATGTAGATGAAAAGCCAAGCAGCATTACTATAATTTGAAGACCAAATTCAGGAAGTTCATTTGATCAGTATTCCTTAAATAGTTTGCTCAAAACCCAAACTTGTAGCTTGTAACTAAATAAATAAAATGATTACAGAGCGGCTGTTTTGTAGTTGTTTATATAACTACATTACAATATAAAAGGTCTGCCAAGTTTATTTTTTTATGTTTTTGAATTTAATGTCTCTTATGCTAACTGAGGATTCATTTATTTGATCAAAAACACAGAGAAACTGGGTAAAACCTTATTTTAGGGTCTTTTCTTAATAGTTGCATATTACTAAAATATTAGCATTCATTATTAGTAATTAAACACATATTAATGTCTTATTCTGTATGCCTAATCCTACCAAAGACCTAAACTTCAGACTACCTTTGCTATTAATGAACAGCAAACTGGAAATTTATTGAGAGGAAAAAGTCATAGTTAATAGTGAATTCTAAAGTTCCCTATATTCTAAGTGTTTCCAAAAACGGCAATATTGTGAATCTGCATTACAATTTTAAATAACCATTTTCTATTATACTCCAGTCTTCTGTTTCACAAGAAATCATTTTAATGCTGATTTGCTGATTCACGGTTAACTGATGAAAAGGATGGTCAAAAGAACAAATTATTTGAAATAGAAATCTTTTGCAACATTATGAAAGTTTTCACCACCACATTTGATTAAATTAATGCGACTTCACTTAATGAATTTAATAATAAAAAAGTTGAGCCTCTAATTATGTATTTGTGTAGTTGTGGGGTGTTTCAAATCAATCACTTGTTTCCCTGACAGTTAGGATGCTGTCTATGTGGGCAGCTAAAATGTTTATGAGCAAGAGATGAAATTCTGATATGATTTTAACAACCTCTCAAATTTCACACAGAACGCTTTTAAAACGGCCACCACATACCACAAAACAGGCAAGGAGAAGGAAATCGAACCTAAAGCGTCTTAAAAGGACAATGTCCCCGAGGTGCTGATGCCATTTGCACTACAATTGTCAACTATATATTTCCTTTCCTGCCGTTTTTCATTCTGTTTTTATGTCTGCTTCTGTGATAAAGATGTCCAGTTTCGATCTGGTGTGACAGTGTAATTGAGCAAGTCGCACTTCTCTCGGTGGGTTGGCCATCAGAAGACATCTTGGTCATTCTCTGGCTCTGTTGTAAATCCCAGCGCGGCCTTGACTCGCTAAACCTGTCTTCCAGCCTATTTTTGCCTCACCTTGTGTTTATTTTCTTCATAGCGCTTGGCAGATTTATCTACGTTCTTCTCTGTGTTTTAAATGGCGAACAGCTTATGTCATAACCTGCACGACTGGCTGTACCCTGCGTGAATTGTAACACTTTTCAGTTTATGTCTCTCTTTCCATTCTCTTTATTTCCTGTCTCCATCTTTATAGCTGAGACGCGCAACCTTGGCTTTAGGACGGATGGTCATGCGGCATGACAATGAGGGCAGAGACAGAAATGACACTGTAAAATAATTTTTTGATCAAATATATAATGCTGTAAACTTCCAGCACTTTTACCAACACCTTCATTATTGTTTAGGAAAGAAAATGTATGGAAGCTTATTTCTGCTAATGAAAAAAAAACAGAAAATGTAATTACAGTTTGGACTTCTGCCTCAGTATTCTGAGATTACATCTCACAATTAATAACATGTAACTGAGAGAAAAAAAATCTTGAAATAGAGAAATAAAAAGCCTGTATTGTAGTTTTTAAATTTGTAAATTAACACATCTGTGATGAAGGGAACAGACAAGGTTGGATCCATATGTTGGCTTTTATTGAAGGGCATGGTCATACAGGTGGGATCAAAACAACGCCAAACTGGGATAGCACAGACAGTAACATAAGAGATACATCCAAAAGGAATAGCTAGGGTCGGTTGATCGGCAAACAGAATCACCTGGACAAAACAAAACAATAATCCACAAGCAGGCAAGGTCGGTACACGGAGAAAGAAACGAAAAAACAAAGGGGGCGGAGTTGATTAATCACTATAGAAACTAACAAGACACAGCACACGGGAAACAAGGCATAGTAGGAGACAAACGTTCAAAATAAAAGTCCACATAACACTAAACAAAGGCACACACTGACAGAGAGCATAACAACATCGTAATCCTGACAGAATTTTTCTTATAATTAATAACTTACAATTCTGAGAAAAAATTCTGTAAGCTCATCATTATGAAAAAAAGTCAGAATTGTGTGGTCTTATAGAATTATGAGTTAACATCTTGCAATTATTTTTTCCTCAGAATTATTAGAATTTTCAGTGAGTTTTACATTCATAATTAGTTTCATCTACTAATTAATAACTTACAATTTTGAGAAAAAAGTCTGTAAGCTCATAATTATGAGAAAAAATATTATTCTTTTTCTCTTTTTTACTCAGAAGTCTTAGTTTACTTCTCACAATTAAATGTAAAAACATATTTTTATGCATGGTGGAAAAATAAGCTTGATGAGATGTGATCATGTGATGATTTTTTTCACAATTTTTGTAACAGGTTTAGTGGTGGGTTAGGTATGGTCATTCAAACAAATTAAACCTAGTAAAATATGTTTTAATCACCATTAGATTGCTGTAAAACTCTACACATTGCATATAAACAAATGTGCATTTTGACATGTAGTCAAATGTCATTTCATGACGACAGACGCAATACGATATTGTCATTATTTTAATGCCAGCTAGAGGGTGCGTACCTTTAAAACATAAATATAGGTCGTTATAAGGTACTTGCACAAACGACCTATAGAGTCGTTTTTCATTGGAGGACAGGCTCTTCCATAAAAAAAAAGGGAAAGGTTTGACCAGGGTAACAATGAGGAGACAGTGGTAGCACTGAGGCTGGAATTTTTAAGTGAGATGTGCAGAGAAAGAGATAGATGACGGGGAGAGAGAGAGACAGACACATTGAATACAAGTTTAATCGGCTGCTTAAGAGCTAAAACCTGTCAAAAAATAAAGCGCCAGACTTAAAAGATCTGCGTAATTAATAGGACTATGAAATGAAAACTGATAAAGTTCACCACGGGATGTCACAACTTTGCACGCGTTCAGACAAACTCATTCAAATGTGAATTTGCTTTTGATTTAGCGATTGTTTTGATGCTGTTATTCTCTTTGTCTTTCTCAATAACAGACGGATCTGTCTCTCTTTATGCGAGCCGCCCACTCATGCAGCAAGTGTCATCTGTATGTGTGGCATATTAAAGGCCTGTGGGATCTCATTAGGGTGACAGACGCAGGGCTTACTCTCCCTCCTTTGGATTGCCATGTTTGTGCCATGACGGGTTCAGAAAGTGCAGTGAGAGGGCAGAGGTGGCGAGCGGTGGGTATCGGTGTTTTTCAGTCAAACATAACATTTGATGCTGATGTCGAAAGGTGTTTTGATTCTTCAGCTATAGGGCACTTTTGACCCTGAAATAAAACTCTCTTAAAACAGACTTTTTACACTTTGATGAGTTCACAGTGTCATTTCCAAATCTCAAATGACTGGTTGATAGCTTTCTGTGCTGGAAGTCACATTTTCTAGGAAAAAAATGTCTCTTTTATATTACTTTGAAATAATGTTTATTTGCAGAACCGTACTGATTTCTTTCTTTAAATGTTTATTTTTGTTTCTTTTTAATAGTTGATAGTTACATTAAAAGACACCTTTTCACACCATTAATCAACAATTAATTACAGTAATTGTTGAAGAGAATGCACTTTTAATTTGAATATTTGAATTTGATTTTGTATATTGTCAAATTTGAATATTGAATATTGTGTCTTTTTTCAGGAGCTGATTCTTGTAAGCTGGATCATAGCTTAAAACCTTTTTGAGTTACTTCAATTTGTGATTTGGGGTTGCTTATTCAAGAAATAGTTGATTTGTTGTCAGTTTTCGGACCATTTGTGAACATATATAGTCATTATAGCATTATCCCGCCAATCCTAAGGTCACAGAAGCACTGTTTACTGTATGACTTTTATCTCTCCATGATTTAGGAGAAGAGTGTCTCCCTCTGAAACCCTTTCTACTGATGTCACTGTTTGGCAGTGTTATTTATATCTCATATTTTATAATAAATATATATATGTATTTATTTTCTGTTCTATGCATTATTTCAAGGAGACACTGCCTCCCTTGCCTCCTTGGAGAAAACGTCTCTGGAGTGCATGTGTGTTTTTTGTGAGCGTTTCTGAGTGTGCTGTGTATAAGGGACTTTCCTTTGTCCTTGGGGAGCAGGTGACTCATAAGTTTAACAGATGTCATAATCGCCCACCCAAACACACCAAAGCAGAGGTGTGAGAGAGTATCACATGACTGAATACAGATCGAGCCCGTCATGTGTGGTCGGGCCAAATATGCGGTTGCTAAGCGGCTAACCCAGTTGCTTGGGTGATGTGTACACATGATAATAAAGCCCCCTGAGCTAATGTGCTTGTATTGTTTGTTTGGGATGAATATGTGAATAATGAAGACATTGTCCTGATAGTATCATCATCATTTTGGTTTCTGTCAACAAGCACGGGTCCTGCCGGAGCAAAGACTTTTAATCATCCATGACATGCAATCTGTAGAGCCGCTTTTTCAGGCCTTGTTGACAACAGGGTGCTTGTTATGTCAGTCTTGAGGTCAATAGGTTTTATGCATGATGAGTATGCAGCATAGTTTTGTGTGAAGGTGAAGTGTTGCTTTTGTGGACAACTAGTGTCAACAAACAGAATTGAAAAATGGTTTTGTCTGTCTATCTTTCTAAATAAAAGTGCTTAAAAGGTTAGGTCCTCCAAAATGAAAAAAACAAACCACAAAAAAACCCTGCAAGACCTTTGTTCATCATTGGAACACAAATTAAGATATTTTTTATGAATTCTGAGAATTCTCTGACCCTACACAGACAGCAAGGACAAACGTAGCACGTAGTCACGTGGCATTAGTGGTTCAGTTTTACAAAGCTACGCGAATACTTGTTCTCCATTTTCTCCATCCTCTGTGTCAGTAGGATTGTATTGGCAGATACGTTGTTTACTCTTTGATCTGATTGTAAACAATGTATCCATACAGTACATAGCATACGTTGTTTAGGTATGTGACACTGTAAAACTGGCACTGTAGGGGGATACGGAGGAGATGAGTTGTTGAATAAAGTTATTTTTGTTTTCTTTGTGCAAAATATAGGTTTGAACATTTACAGTTGAACCACTGATGTCACATGGATTATTTTAAAGATGTCCTTGATAAGTTTCTGAGCCTTGATCGTATAAGGATCCTTGCCGTCTATGGCATGGTCAGTAAGCTCTTGGATTTCAGCAAAAATATCCTAAATTCCAAAGATGAACAAAAGTCTTACAGGTTTGGAATGACATGGGCAAATTAGGAGTTTATTGAGGCAAAAGTCATACCTAATGGTTTGTTACTTGTGAGAATTGGACCTTAAAAAGTGTTTATATCTGAAATTTATAGAAGCTCAATTGTTTTCATATACTCTTAGCAATTTTCTTTTTTAGGGCCACTATTATAATGTCAAAACAACCGTTTCTTGGTAAGCATGCTAACCCTGCTGAAAAAAGCAGCATACGCTGGGATGCTGGGATAAACCAGCAAAGGACCAGCTTAATCCCAGCATTAAAACATACCTAACCAGCGTATGCTGCTTTTTTCCAGCAGGGAAGTCTGCTTTTAGTTAGCTTTCAGTTGCCTTTTTAAGTTTAGGGTCTTAAGTGTGGAAAAAGAGATATAGAAAATGTTACAATTCTACAGTATAGTGCTTCCAGATTTAAGTGTGAAGAATTCATAAATGTAATATTTATTGTTCCACTTTTAAACTTTTTTGATCATTGGTCTCAAGCTCAATTCCTGGAGGGTCACAGCTCTGCACAGCTAACCCTTATCAAACACACCTAATCCAGCTAATCAAGCTCTTCAAGATTACTAGAAACATCCAAGCAGGTGTTATTTGGAGCTAAACTCTGCAGAGCGGTGGCCCTCCGGGAACTGAGTTTGAGACCACTGAGTTAGATGCTTCTGTACTAGTTAGGAGTTTATTGGCGTGGAAACAGCAACACAGGAGAATTTTCAGCTTTTTTCCCTTCGAGACAACATATCAAACTCATTAATAACCAATTTAAAATTCATTATAATTCCAAAATGTATGCAAATTAGAGGACTTAAACTTGGTGATAATACATACAGAAAATAATGCATAGCTATTATACAAACCAGCATGTCAGCAGGATTTAATTAGCTGACAAATAAACAACAAGCATGTTTAAGAATATGAATTAAACATCTCCAGTGTTTACCGTACACTAAACTACATTTCCTTAAGATTGATTCAAGTGAATCATAATTTGTTTGATTGTTTTTGCTGGATGTGCAAATGTTTTCTCTTTTACACTTCAACAATGCAGATTCCCTTCGAATTTGGAATTAATAAATATCGCTGTTTAATTTGTTTCCCGTTTCCAATTTTCCCCAGACAAATCGCCGATTCAACCCTACGCACTAATCAACCACAACACAGAGATGGCTTCCCAGCGAATCAAGGCACTTGACATTCACATCTGCAGAGGTCTCATTATCCAGAAGGCACCGTCTTGCCTGTATTCGTCTCTTCTGAATGCATTTTGGCTTTTACAGCCTTCTCACTTCCTGCTCCATTATGTGTGTTATCTTCCTATCCCTCTCCCTGTCGCTGTGAGGTAAATGCGGAATGTCACACTCAATATTCCGGACTTGCCATGATTAATTCCCTAGAGTTTCTCTTGGCCAGTTTACTAGCGGCCAGCCTGTGGTCGTCGGACGCTCCTTTGTCTCCTCCAATTCCCATTACGCTTTGCTGGCACTGACCTAATTTCCTCGCCACCCGCTCGGCTTCCAAGACGGAGCCCACCACTGTCACCGACTGAACTGCCCCACAGGGACCCATTCACAAACTGATGGGCAGTTTTATAGCCTGCCGTTTTATAGCTATTTTTTTATTCCGAATTGTTTCAGTCAGCTAGCTTGGCTCATCTTTCGCTTCTAACCCCCAGGGTGCAGCAGTGCAGGGAGTTCGAGAATCAAACGCATCTCGCCGTATTTACCGCCTCCATAAAAAAATACGCTGCAACAGTTTGTCAACTTTGCACCCGCAGAGGCATTTGTGACGCACCGACCGAGGCCATAATCTCCTAAAGATGTGAGGTGATTAGTTTGGAAATAACACTGCTGCTTCAGGGACGCTAGTTTTATGGGCCGAAGCTTCAACAGACGTATGGAAATACAACTTCTGAGACGATTTTCTTGAGGTGGTCTCTCCGCTCCCATTTTCAATCTGATAAATGTCTATTCCTGCCAAGCATATTCCGGTCGCGAGTCACTTGTGTGTTGTTGCGCTGCCAGCGTTACCGTCCTCGTCCAAGCATAACTTTCCTGGCAGCGCTACAGGATAGGGCTCTGAAAAGCTTCTATTCAGCCCGCCGAAGGTTCTTTCAGCCCTTGTTTCAATAGATCGGTTACCCACGCAAGCCCTGACCTCCATTCAGGTTCGACTTATTCACGGATTATCTTCCCTGCTCTCTGTTTCTTTTCACTCCATCACCTATCTTTGGACTTAATGAAAAATCTGTCTGTTGTGGCGGCCTCTATTAGCATGAAACATGCCCATTCAGCTTTGGCTTTTGACTGGCCGGCGATGCTAATAGGTCCGAGGGAGTAGCCGGGGAACCTCGTGGCAGGGGGATCCCGAGGGTGCGGCCTCTATCACCTCGACGTATCTTAATGCACGTCTTCCAGAACAAATTGGGCTGTTTACTTAAGAATTGGCAGCCGCCCATGAATATTTGATAGCGAATGACTGTTGACGGCTGCGTACAATGACTCTCTTATCTTATTTAGCCAGCCTGGCAGGCTCACGCCTCCCAACACTTCCCCTGAGAGACGGACGCCGCTGAAAGGGTTTGCAATCCAATACGGCAGCTGCACACCAAAGCCAGCGGTTATCATTGAGAGCGCAGGGCCGCCTAAGCCTTCCCCCCTTTCCCCAACCGTCGCGTATACAGGATATTAGCTCGAACCTCTCATATCACCTTTGCCGCAATGGCTAATAATACAGCAGGCTGGAAATCAATGAAGCTGCCCTAGATTTCGACTCGCCGCTCTCCATAAAGGGATCTGGAGGGCAGCAAGGTTTTCGTTTTCTCCCTGTTTCTCTCTTTTCTCTTATTATAGGGGAAGAAAAATGGGTGACCGGGACTCTAAGATCATTTCTCCTGCTCTGAAAGTGCTAGCCACTCTCTCCAGGGAGGAGAGTGTTTCACTGGGGTTTACACTGCGCTATGACAGTGGCTGTCTCTCTTCATTAGAACACAGGCCTTCGCTCCCTCAGATGGTAATTCAGCAGCGCAGGATTGTGCTGAGTACGCAGAGGAGGATTCTGGGTGGGCTGATAGAGATGAGAACAGAGCGAGAGCGATGCAATGAGATCGGATTTCGCTCTCCAGGCCAGTGGTGGGCAACATCATCTGCAAAGGACCCCTGAGGCTCTGCGTTTTCGCTCTAAATGCACCTGCCTCAACAATTGGGAAGCTGTGTTTAATGACAGCAGTTGAGCTAAATATGAGCTAAAAATACAATACGAGTAGAAGTTAATTAAGTGGCACACAGAAGTAGTTTATAGGAGAATGCAGTTACCATGCTAACACTGAAGCAGAGAAAAAATATTAGTGTTTTTATTGCATTTTCATTGATAGTATTTTATTTTCTTCAGTAGTGTTTCCGCTAAGCCAACACATTAAGAACTATGACAATAGCAAACATTTATTTAAAAAAAAATGGTTACGTTTTAATTTTAATGCTGACTTATCAAGACTTAATCATCCAGGTTTGCAGGATCTGTTTATTGTTATTTATTGATCAGATCATTCATCGGCTTACCAACATGCTTCAGAGCTAAATAGAGTTCTACATGTAGAAAGTAATTTAGCCTTGCTTTCATCCAAAGCTGCTTAAAGCACTCATGTAACATGGACAATCCCCTCAGAACAACATGGGGTTAAGTGACTGATGGGTCATGGGTTACTCCTTTCGGGGCTTGCACCTGCAACCTTCTGACTGCCAGCACTAAACTATGTTGTGGTGTAGTGGGTAAACATTATGGGCCTAATGTACCTGAAGCAACGTAATAAAAACACATCAATACTTACAATATTACTTAATACTTACAGTATTAAACCTGTGTTTTAGCACCACTTAATGAACATTTCTCTTTGAAACCTTGGTGAAACGTGCAGTAAGATACATAAAACGGTGTTGTACAAAAAAAGGTAAATTTTTTGAGACCAGGAGCCTCATGTATTAATGCTGCGTACGCACAAAAACTGTGTGTACGCCAGATTTCACGCTCACGTTGGGATTTACTAACAATGAAATGAACGTGAGAAT
>JAUMHR010000042.1:14357724-14368797 GCA_032361145.1 Enteromius fasciolatus | reverse complement strand
TGTGTACGCCAGATTTCACGCTCACGTTGGGATTTACTAACAATGAAATGAACGTGAGAATGTGCGTTGGTTCACGTCAAACATATTCATACGTGGGAGGAGGCAGGGAGGGGTTTAGTGCTCGTTCATGTGCGCGCAATTTCACGTTAATTCGGATGTACAAAGAGAATATGCGTGGGATTCGGCGTACGCAGTGTTTCATACATTACGTTTGTCCGTACACAATGTTTTAGTAATAATTCTACGCAAGTCTTTGTACATGAGGCCCCAGGTTTATTTTTTTATGCATTAATATACAGTACACACATAGGCGGAGGGTGAACCAACTCCAGGGTAAGGCTACGATATGCGCTTCCCTTGGATGCATTTAAAAGAGATTTCCAATCAACCAAGAGGAGGTTTCAACCAAAGTGTCACTTAGCAACAATCTGCACATCGCAATAAAAACTATTTTCTCACTTTTACTGTGCTTTGGCTTGACTGCCAATATAATTAATAAATACAATTGCCTTACCTAATGCAGCAAAATCTTACATTTAGACTTGGCATCATATTCGTTGATGATGTCCTCGTTGTTTAGTTATGTACACATAGTTGAACACATCCAGTTCCTTACGCGTCGCATTGTTGAAAATGATCTCTCGCAAGTGGCGGCCCCCACTGGTAATGTCAGTACCAACTTAAAAAGTTTTTCGAAGTTTGGATAAATTCCAATCAAGCGTGCCTCCTTCACAAATTTAGTAGATTGGTAAGGTGAGTGCAGTTTCACTAAATCCATCTCGTTCCAGGTCAGTTTTGGGTTGATAGAGAGGGTAGTCGCATATTTATTTAAAAGACACAGCATGCCTTCAGGATCGCATTTTAGCACTGCATCGACACTCTTTGCTATTTCCATGGAATGGTTGGAAAACCTGGACTGACACTCACCCAAAATAATATCCAAAATAGGAAAGTACAGCTTTTGGGCCCATTTCTCTTGCATGCTTTGTTTGATATCTGTTTGGTATTCTCTTTGTCCAAGGGAACTTGTGACAACACAGGAATCCAACGCAATTCTTTTCACCGCTCGCTTACATGTGAGATCGCGTTCATCTTCACAGACTGGAATGTCAAGTGAATTACATAATGCTTCAATTTCGATCCATAATTCTTCCCACTTTTCAGTGGCCCTCATACTTTCAAGGCCCTTTATTGTAGATTCCATGACATTTGAAGCCTGAGATAGTGTTGTGTCTTTCTTTTGTAATGCCTTGTGCGCAACATGGATCATACTGAAAACATGGTAAAACACCACAAGACACACACAGAACGTGGCCTTTTTGAGATGGCTTAATAATGCGGATGCCTCAACAAACCTACGATATGGTGAGAGCTCAGAGATTTCGGAAAGAGTGGAGAGCAGGGCTGATATTGAGCTCTTTATACTGTAGCTGCTATGTTTTTCCAACAACGTGCCCATCTCAAGTCGCTAATTGCTGTCAGTTCTGCTTTAACTCCAAGATTCTTTTGGTGCTGCTGGTATGCATGGTGAGTGCCTGGTTGTGAGAAAAACACATACAGACTCTTGAGGATTTGAAAAAACATAGTTTCTGTGCAATTTACTTTGCAGGCATCCACCAAAACGAAAATCAACTTGTGAGCCATACAGTGCATGTACACCGCAGCTGGATGGTTCTGACGCAGTTTCTGCTGAACTCCATTTACGTGACCGGACATGACAGCCGCTTTGTCATAACTTTGTGTAATGATGGGTAAAGTGTATATTCCCCACGCATCAAGAAACTGCTTTACGTGTCCATAAATTCCAGTAGCATCCGCTCTTTCAGAACAGTCAACAAATACTAGAAATCGTTCCTTTATCTACAACCTCTCCATGTACCTCACGCACACTGCCATTTCTCTTTGAAACTGCGCGCTTCGTCCACTAGAACTGTAAAATAAACATTTTCTTCAACTCTGCGTATTATCTTGTCTTCGACTAGTGATGCAGCTATTTCTAAAAATTTATTTTGTGTGTCAGGACTCGTTAGGTTAAATGGGGCATTTAATCGAGTACATACAGCGTCTGGCATACCAGTCACAAAGTTCCAAAAAGTTCCCCAGATTTGCAGAAGCGCCTCTTTGGTCATACCCTCTCAGTGCAAGTACTTGTTTTCCTAAATAGAGCAATATGTCAACCATGGATGCTGCATATTCCCTGTTGTCCTGCACTGTGATCCTGTGTGATTCACTTAACTGTGCAGCGACTGTACCAGTAGTTTTGATTTGCTCAAAACTGTGCCATTGCTCTGTACAGTGACGATGTTGTGCTCCGTTTGCGTGTTTCTGTAACTTTGCTAAAATATTCTTCCAGTCACATACTCCATTTGCAATAAAAGCAGGATCTCGGTATGCACCACTAGAACTGCACTGGAACAATCTACATGGGAAGCAAAATATCGCATTGACCTCTTTGCTGTTTTCAATGAATGCATATGCCTTGTAGTAATCAGATGAAAACGAGCGGTTCTGCTTACTGAACAGTGTTTTCGGATACTCTGATAAGTATGGTTGTGATGGTCCAGTGTCCCTTGTGCCCAAATCCTCCGGTGGTGTTCTTTTAGTGGTCAGACACTCCAACCGATCTTCCTGATCAGAAGGCCTTCCGCTGCGAGACCTTCCAGCTGTAATGTTATCTGTTGAAGACGAACTCTCTTCTAAGTTTTTTTCTGATATTTTCACACTTTTA
The DNA here is from genome assembly GCA_032361145.1 of Enteromius fasciolatus. Lineage (NCBI taxonomy): Eukaryota > Metazoa > Chordata > Actinopteri > Cypriniformes > Cyprinidae > Enteromius > Enteromius fasciolatus. The sequence continues at coordinate 14,366,069 of JAUMHR010000042.1, read as the reverse complement.
TCGGATGGGTAAGGGTTGTTGTTCAGATCATTGCTGCAGTTTTTTTTTCTTGAAAAATGTTCTTATATATATATAAAAAATATATTAAATTGCCTGCCAGCTTAAAATTAACATATGTTAGCGTAATGCATTTACTAAGCATAAGCATTTTAGAAGAGCGCAGATGAAATATTTTTTAAAACCAATGAATTTGTATTTAATGTGATAAAAACTTTATAAAAATATTGTAACCTATTTATTAAAAACAAAAACAAAAAAACACACATTAATAAATCGTCTCTGTGTGTGTATGCGCAGTCACTCTGTGTGTGACTGTACTGTCACAGTCTCCTGGAAGTGCCAGCCCAGATCAGGGGATGTGACTTCAGTGCCCAGCAAACTCTGTGTTTTATGTCTGTAAACAGAGTATGGACTCTCATCAATGAACTCATGTCTCCGCTTACTCGTTTGTTGTCTAGGTACTTCATTGTTTGCTCCCCCCCTTGACCTAATTTTACCTGTATATATACCAGTCTTCCTGTACGTTTTGCTATGACTCTGCTCCATCCTGGCCCGAGAACCCCGAACCTGTTTGTACTCCTGAGCCCACCATAGACTGTGACTTGCCATGGCCGGATCCGCCAGAGCTTTCTGTGGACCTTGATTTACAGTGGCCCGATCCACCTGAGCCCGTTCCCCTGCCTCAGCTCTGTCCTGACCCGGCTATGAAGCATTCCCCAGTGGTTTGCACGCTTCTCGGAGATGTCGACCCAGGTTGTGGATTCTCTGAGGTCCTCGCTGGTGGCTGCACAGCCTCTGAGTCGGTCCTTCGGGGCAGTTCAGGAACTCAGAACGGACCCTGAATTGATCACATGCCCTGCCCTGAATAGGCCATGGAGACAGTTACTGAACTTATGTCTTGCCCTGAACCGGCCTCAGAGGTCGTTGAACTGTCAGCCAGCTCTGAAACGGTCATGGAAGCCATCGGTGAAACTTCGTCCTGCCCAGAGTTGTCCAAGGAGGCCCTGAAACTTGCAGCCGGCCTTTAATCAGCCGTGGAGGCTGTCATTGAGCTTTTGCCCGGCTCTGGATCAGCCAAGGAGGCCTGTGAACTGTAATTTCGACCAAGGAGGGCATCTTTGCTGATGGCTCGGCCCTAGAGGGCTTTGTCGCTGATGGCTCGGCCCCGGAGGGTGTCTGCTCCGCCCTGGAAGGCGTCTCCTCTGCCTGATCCGCCCAGGTGGGCTTCGCCGCCGCCTGTGCTGCCCTGGAAGGTGTTCCCACCATCAGCGCCACCCAGGAGGACGTCTCTTCTGCCTGCTCCGCCCCGGGGGGCCTCTCCGCCCCCTGCTCCACCCAGAAGGATGTCTCCGCCACCTGTTCCGCCCCGTTGGGCATTTCTGCTGTCCACGCTGCTCAAGTGGACATCTCCGCCGTCTGCCCCACCCTGGTGGGCAGTCCCTCCGGCTCCCAGGTGAAGACAGGACAGGCAGTTTTACTGATGCTTATTTAATAAAGATAACTCACAAGATACAGGACCAAACACACTAACCGAGATCAACAAACTCTGTCCCGAGATCAGCACCCACAGACAGCACTCTATCCCCAACACCTGTCACCTGCTCCTAATGACTTAATTATTAACACCTGCACTACCCTCTATAAAAACCAAGCTCAGCCATTCAGTCGATGGCTGAGCTCAAGGTTGAATGGCTCTACCTACCTGCTCACTTTAACTTACCTGTCTGCCCCACATCTTGTCCTTTGCTGAGATCGCTGAACTTGAAAAGAAACCTCTTAATCATTGTCAAGGAATCTGATCACTGAAAGACTGTTTGAGCACCGTCTGCATTATCGATCACTGAAAGACTGTTGGAGCACTAAAGATCTGGAAATCACTGAAAGACTCTTTGAGCACGAAAGAACTGGAACTCTGCAAGACTTTAAGTATATTTACCATTTACTTACCTGTGTGAACATGTCTACTGAGTGATACGTTCTGTTTGATGAAACTTACCTGAGTTACTTACCTTTGATTATTCCAACCTGTTTATGAAGACCTCTTCTGTTACTTACCTTAAAAACTCACCTGTGAATGGAGAACTTGTGTTATTGTGAATAAATGAACAAGCTTTGATTTTACTCAGCTGCCCTGTGATTCCTGAGCGTGACGGAAGCTCAGCCCTAACAAAGAAAAGAGGTGAAGTGGAACACGAGGGGCAGACAGCGAGTCCCGATCCCTATTCGACCATGGCTGAGGACAAACTTTGGCACCTGTGACATTAGGGTCGGAGTTTGGAGGAATATGTTGTTGAATTTTTAGATGTTTCCCATGAGGTGAGCTGGCCAGATGAAAGTCTGGGAATGTGCTTTCGATTAGGATTGGACAGAGGTATGATTGTTTCTGAAGTATTTTCTCTGAGGGAAATAATCAATCAGGTTTTAGATTTGAACCAGTCGGAATTCCTTGTCGAAGCAGAAGAGCTCGCTCCAGCCGTGGAAACCTCAGAGTCGGATCCAGTCCCTAGTTTACTTTATCTCTTTATTTCCACCCTGTTAATTTTCTTGCCATTGTGCCAATAATCCAGTTAATAATTAATAAAGTTTAAGTGTCTGAGGTTGGCAAGCCTTTCTTTAAAAATACATCCATTCAATTGTGTAAAAACACAAGTAAGTTGCAGAGTACACAAAAGTACTTTTTACTCTACAGTGTTTTTTAAAATGCAGACTCCTACTAAATGGACGTGGTTAGTAAAACGAATAGGATACTTAAACGCTGCTTTATTTCACTTCTGGAGATCTCCATGTGCTGAATACTAAACAGCTATGAACATTAGGTCATCAGGTTAAAGTGACATGATTGCCGTCATTCCAATCTCTTTCAACAGCTCATTGTCTTGTTGTGAATCTAAATCTCTGTTACTGGCTTACGACATACTGGCGGCCAAGGCCATGACTGAATATGAGGGCTGATTAAAGTGGAGTCAACTATTTCCCTCCCTTTTTATAAGACTTTTCCAAGCACTTCAAATATACTTCATGATGACTGCTGAAATATTTAGACACATGCTCTTCAGATCTCACTGTTCTACTCATTGAATAGAAGCTCATCTGATGCCAGAATCAATCCACATGCTTTCTTTACACAGTCATCTGCTTTTCATCTCATTGTTTATGTGCTTAAAGGAACCTTCCTTTTTAAACTCTCAGTTATACAAGGTTATTTAATCAGAGTTTGTTTTACAAAGCCTTATGTGTATTTTATTTGCTGTCATGTAAGATTTGACATTACTGATATAGATTAGACTGCTGCTTCCTAACTGCATTTGAAGGGACACACTTTTGCCTTTGATTTCAGATTTACTTTAAATTAAAAATTTCTAAGTGCATCTTTGAACTTGTCAGCAGCTCATCTGAACATGAATAATAAATGGTTTTCAAGGCAGTATTTGCATGCAATTGCAAAAGTCACACTTGACCTTGATTACAAAAGCACTGATTAAACCAGAGCCGAGAGAACTTCTTCTCGTGGTTCATCCATGTGGCTCCTCTGAGGCACGCAGCGCAGGAGTTAAACAGAGAACACGTGTCTCAAGAACCCTGTGGCCTTCGTCAGCGGCTAATTAAATCCCAGCCTATTCATTCTGTTTAATGTGGTTTTAATTCAATTACAGGCAGGGTCAGGGAAGGGTTCTCTGAAGCAGTGGAAAGAGAGAGATAGAGGCACGTTGTTGACACTGGACATAGATGACGTGAGCAATAACTGCATTATACTCCAGGACAAGGAGGACAGGACAGATGTAGATACCAGTTTTACTTATGACATTGTATGTTTCAGTTGGCACTGAATTTTGCAATCATATCAGGCTGCTTTCTTTAGCATGCTAATGCAACTGAAAGAAGTAGTGAGCTCTGATTCATAAATCTCCCTAAATCATTCTCTTGAGCTGTATCTCTTCAATGTATGTAATGTTTTAGAAGATCCCAAAACCAGACTGAATGAATCAGAAATCAGCCTCCTCCAGATTTCTCACTATCTGTCATAGATGTCTATATATCTATCACAACATATATATATATATATACATACAGTATATGGAAACACTTTTTTTTGACACTTCCCTCAATAAATTGTTAATTTGCTACTTATTAATAGTTAGTAAGGTAGCTGTTAAGTTTAGGTATTGGGTGGAATTAGAAATGTAGAAAAAGTTCATGTAGAATAAGGCATTAATATGTGCTTAATTAGCACTAATAAATGGCTAATATTCTAGTAATATGCATGCTAATAAACAACTAATATGTGTACAGTAACTTTAATATATATGTGTTGCCATATATTCTGTATATATATGTGTGCGTGTGTGAGACCGTGAACCCCACTTTTTTGAAATAGAGATTTTTACATCATCTGAATAAATAATCTTTAAATTGATGTATGGTTTGTTAGCACAGGACAATATTTGGCCAAGATAAAAGCATTTAAAATTCTGAAAATGCAAAAAAATCTAAATACTGAGGAAATCACCTTTAAAGTTGTCTAAAAGCATATTACTAATCAAACATTTAGTTTTAATATATTTACGGTTGGAAATTTACAAATATATCTTCATGGAACATGATTTTCATGGCATAAAAACTAAATAATTTTGATTTATACAATGTATTTTTGTCTATTTCTACAAATATAACCCAGCGACTTTGGTTTTGTGGTACAAAGTCACATATGTGTGTTCATATATTATATATATATATATATGCTTTTTTATTTTATTTTTTTATATTTTTATTAAAGTGGTCCTCGTCTTGGACACAGAGGGGAAACAACCAATGTTTCCAGAGTTTTGAGAAAACAAAATCTTTTCTGGCCTGTAGAATGAAATCAGCCATTGGAAATCTGTAGACCTTCAGTACTCTGTGTGCTTAAGGACTAATGCATCATGAAGGACTGTCAGTGTGTAGAAAGATCCACCTGTCTGACCTATTGAATGCAGATCATCTTCAGATCAATAGCCAATGTCAGGATGAAATCCACTGGTAGGTGAGGAATACTATTAAATATAGATAGTGTTACATTATGACTATGTATAACATTATTATATAGGCTGTATAATTAGGTATAATGTTGAAAAAATATGTGATTATTTTTATTCATTAGCTAGTCTAAGCTGGCCATTTGGCCGGGTCGACTAGCAATCGTGTTCCAAAAGCCAGCTTGAAAACCTTTTTGTTACTTGTCCAGGTTGGTCTATCAGCTAATAACCAGCATAAACCAGTTCCCAGAACAGCTTCCGGCATGAACTGAATTTTCCTGGAGGGTTTTGTGTATTTAGTAGCTATAAAATCATGCATAATCATAATCATAATGCTCTGTTGTTATTCTGTCATGTTGTCTTATGCGGCAAATAAATTTGCTGCTGTCACTCTCAGAGTTTATATGCAAGTGTTGACATTTTATATCAGCACTGAATGTTGATATTGCTATCTGTGAGTCCCGTGTGAGCATGTTTGATGGAGATCATAAACTCTATTTAGAGAGAGTCGGTTTGGCTTTGTTGTTGTTTGCTTTTAAGTGTGATGTGTCGGGAAAAATCTCCCACAAATCCTGGCGAGAGCTAAATGCAAAGCAAATAATGAAAAGAGGAGCACCAGACCATTAACTTTTTTTGCCTTGTTGTGACATAGTGCATAGAAATATTGGGCTATAAGAAAGCAAACAAGGATATAAAGCTATTACTAGACGAGATTAATTGATCTCAAATCCTATAATGGTTTAATTGACTGGAAAATAGCAGATGGTTTGATAGCTGCATCGTAAAAGAAGCTTGTCAGCAGAGCCTTAATAGCCTCTCTGTCCAATTTCAAATATTTCGCCACACATTTTATTTCCGCCGTCCTGCTCTACTGTTCTCTGCCTTTTAGAGAGAAAAGAAAACACTGCTATAATTTTACTACACACAACTGTAGAGGACTGATTTTTCTTTATCTTCATCATATCTCTCAGTTGAGTTGGAAAATGTTTCTCTTTCTTTGGCTGCATTTTGAAGGTGAAAAGCAACATAAAAATAACACATAATATATTATACTATTTGATTATATTATTTAAATCAAAATAAATGAACAATTATAGATTTTTATGTTTTCTGAAAGTTTGGAATGCAAATGCTAAGTCGAAATCATCAGTTCTCATTCTGCTGGATCTGTCTTCCACTTTTAACACTGTGAATCATCAGATCCTCCTGTCCTCCCTCTCATCGCTGGGCATCACAGGAATTCCACTTTACCTTCTTAAATAGTTTCTCACTAGTAGGCTTTTCAAGGTGACCTGGGGAGGGGATGTTTCCAAAGCACACCAACTGCTCACTGCAGTTCCTCAGGGATTAGTTCTTGGACCCCTCCTCTTCTTCAAATACACTACATCACTGGGTCCCATCATACAGGCACATGGTTTCTCCTACCATTGCTATGTTGATGACACACAGCTATATCTCTCATTTCAACCAGATAATCCAACTGTAGCTGCATGGATTACGTTGCATGGACTGCCTTTCACAAATGAAAGAACACCACCTACAGCTCACCATCCAGCTAGGTTCACCAACAATTACCCCATCAAGTTCAGTCAAAAATCTTGGTGTTATCTTTGCCACATTGCAAAAACTGCTCAACCTTGCAGGTTTGCAATGCACAACATCAGAAAGATCAGGCCCTGCCTAATGCAACATTCTGCAAAACTTCTTGTCCAGACTCCTGTCATCTCTAGATGGGACTACTGCAATGCTCTTCTGGCTGGACATCCATTATGCACAATCAAACCTTTACAAAAGATTCAGTATACAGCAGCATGACTGGTCTTCAACAAACCCAAAAGAGCCAGTGTCACACCTCTCTTTATCTCCCTTCACTGGCTTTGAAGAGTACAAGAGTTTCAAGAGTACAGCCACAAGCTCAGCATCCTCCTACTTCCACTTACTTTTAAAAATCTACATCCCTTCCAGAGGTCTGAGATCTTTGAGTGAGCGACGCCTCTTGGTACCACCACAGAAAGGTACAAAATCACTTTCCAGAACTTTTTTGTTCACCGTTTCCGTCTGGTGAAATGAACTTTCCATCCCTATCCAGAATGCTGAATCCCTGCGATTTATCTTTCCTTAATCTCACCCAGTCTAGCTTGCACTAATATGTACAATGCCTGAAACTTTTGAAACTTTTTATTTTTTTTTTGCCACTTTATAATGAATCACTTATTGTATTCCTCAAGTGTACAGTAAGTCGCTTTGGATAAAACTAATTACATAAATGTAAATGTCATCTTTGTATCAACTTTCTAGTCATATGCAAATCTAATCAATATATAATAGATATTGGAAATGCTGGAATGGGGGTCTATATGAGGATGTTAAACAAAGGAAAAATGTCTTCTCAGTCCTAAATACCCTCCACAAAGGCAAATGTGCCCTTGCAAATGAAGAAACACGTGCTGAGCACCTGCAGCATCCTGGCCCTTTTTTTTTTACTGAAAAAAGGGCTGAGCCATCGTTTTTAGCTTTTAAGTGCTGGTGGGTGTGTTCAAAGGAGGAAGGAGGGTGGATGCAATGTGGCAGCCATTAAAAATTAATTCAGGCCCCTGAGGTCCCAGACCACCCATCAATCTCCCAACGACCATGGCTGCATCTTACTCTGTGACAGATGCCCTGGAAATGGACAGGTTGCATGTGACTTGAATAATCTCTGGGAAAACTGGAGCACGATCAGAATGTGGAAGAGAGGAGAGGAGGCCAATGGGCTCTGTCTCGGTTAATCCTGAAGAATGGCCGGTAAAGTGGCGGAGGAACGTGTCTCGAGTAAGTCTAGACTGGATGTAGCAAATGCTGAGCGGGCAGAGCTTTAAATGATGAGTGTGCATCTGTCACAGTTTTCTGAAAGGCTTTTGTATTGCTAATGCGTATAAAGAGAGTGTTCGTAAGCAGATCTCATGGCAACAGTTGCCTGAACAGAATGCCTTTGCCAAAGTGCAAAAGGATGTGTGGATGTCTCACAAGACAAGCTTAAAGAGATGCTTTGAAATCTTGGCATTGCCAGCTGACAACCTTTTTTTCTGTGGAATCTTATAAGAGATGTCTAGCAGAATGTCCAGGCTGTTCCTTTATACATTGAAAGTGGTTGATGACTCGTAAACATATTGGTCATCATCAACCTATATCAAGGTGTAAATATATTATCAGAGGCAAAATGTGGGAAGTGGAATATAAGGCTCTAAAAGGTTAATCTAGGGTTAAATCTGTCATTATTAGGGCTGTAACGATACACCAAACCCACGATTCGGTTCGTTTCACGATTTTTGACCCACGATTCGGTTCGTATCG
>JAUMHR010000042.1:14329545-14342060 GCA_032361145.1 Enteromius fasciolatus | reverse complement strand
GTAGAGCTGAAGACAAACTCTCACAAGACTGTGCAGTGAGGTTACAGACGGAAAATCTGAACAAGATGAACACAACAGTTGCATACAGAATTAATCTTTTAATTTTAAAATAAAACAAAATAAGTATTTGAAACACAAACCTCAATATCTCAAGCTTAGAGTTTGGACTCTTCAGTCCTTCAGAAAGAAGCTTCACTCCTGAATCCTGCAGGTCATTGTAACTCAGGTCCAGCTCTCTCAGGACAGAGTTTGAGGATTGTAGAGCTGATGACAAACTTTCACAGGACCAAGCAGTGAGATCACAGCCACACAGCCTGTGAAAAGAATAAATAAATCAATATATAATAATTATATATATATATATACACTCCCTGACAAAAGTTTTGTCGCCTATCCAAGTTGTAGGAACAACAAATAATAACTTGACTTCTAGTTGATCATTTGGAATCAGAAGTGGCTTATATGAAAGGCAAATGCCGTGGAGGTCGGCAGTCTACCTTTGCTTGGTGACGGTGAGCTCCCGGAGCTGGATGTCACCGTACACACCGGAGCAGCCCGTCGAAAGCATGCCGCCTGCAATGAATGCATTCATCCTCGCAGGCTCCTGTCCCACTCCGTTGCTCTCCGTCGGGCACAGGGCGGAGCCTGAGTCTGCTGCGCTACGAGAGCGCCTCCCTGAGTCTGCTGCGCTACGAGAGCGCCTGCCACAGCCCCAGTCACTGCCTGCCATGCTCCCAGAGTCTGCCCTGCTGCCACTGCCGCTGCCAGAGCCGGCCCAGCTACTGCTGCCGCTGCCAGAGCCTGCCACGCTGCCACTGCCGCTGCCAAAGCCGGTCCAGCTATCGCTGCCACTGCCAGAGCCTGCCACGCTGCCGCTGCCAGAGCCGGCCCAGCTATTGCTGCCACTGCCAGAGCCTGCCACGCTGCCACTGCTGCTGTCAGAGCCGGCCCAGCTATCGCTGCCACTGCCAGTGCCTGTGCGCTGCCGCTGCCACTACCAGAGCCAATGGTAGAGGAGGACCTGCTACCATGGCCCGATCCACCGGAGCTAATGATGGTGGAGGACCTGGCGCCGTGGCCTGACCCACCTGAGTCCATGGTGGAGGACCTATTGTCGTGGCCCGACCCACCAGAACCTATGGTGGAGGAGGATCTGCCATTGTGGCCTGACCCACCAGAGCCAATGGTGGAAGAGGACCTGACGTTGTGGCCCGATCCTCCAGAGCCTGCTGCGCACCACGTGCGCCCTCCAGAGCCTGCCGTGCATCTAGTGCGCCCTCCAGAGCCTGCCGCGCATCCGGTGCGCCCTTCCCTCCCTCCCTCCCCAGTGATATTGCTTATGTTTTTTTTTTTTGATGTTTCCCACGGCGCACGTGCGCCTTTTCGGGAGGGGGGCATTATGTAACGTTCCATGTCCGTCTGGTCTTGTCCTCCCCCTTGTCTTTGTATTTTTGGTTTAACCCTTGTTATGTTTTGATTAGTTCATTTGTCTCACCTGTTTTTTACCAGCTGTCCTCACTTTTGTCTTATGAGTTCTGTGTATTTAAGCCGCTGTTTTTTGAGTTCATTTCATGGTCTGTTGAAGTCTTGTCGTCTGTAACTCTGTTTCTGGTTCGAGTTGCTGCCTCGTCAGCTTTTGTTTTTTGTCACTATTAAAAGAATTATATTTAACTCAGTTGTGTTCGCTGATCCCTGCCGTGCTGAGAGGCACCGGCTTCTCTTGCTCACTGCGAGTCCGCCTGCATGACAAATCTCCAGAACATGGAGGAGATTTCAGGAGACTGGCGGTTATTCTCGGAGAGCTGGACAGGGCCGTAGAAGGTCCTCAACCCATCAGCAGGACCGATACCTGCTCCTTTGTGCAAGGCGGAACAGGCTGAGCACTGCTCGTGCCCTACAGAATGACCTCCAGAGGGCCACTGGTGTGAATGTCTCTACCCAAACAATCAGGAACAGACTTCATGAAGATGGCCTGAGGGCCCGACGTCCTGTAGTGGGCCCTGTGCTCACTGCTCAGCACCGTAGAGCTCGACTGGCATTTGCTCAAGAACACCAGAATTGGCAAGTCCGCCACTGGCGCCCTGTACTTTTTTCAGACGAGAGCAGGTTCACCCTGAGCAGCTGTGATAGACGTGAAAGAGTCTGGAGAAGACAAGGAGAACGTCGTTCAACATGACAGGTTTGGTGGTGGGTCAGTGATGGTCTGGGGAGGCATATCCATGGAGGGACGCACAGACCTCTACTGGCTAGGAAATGGTGCTCTGACTGCCATAAGGTATCGAGATGAAATCCTTGACCCTTTTGTCAGACCCTACACGGATGCAGTAGGTCCTGGTTTTCTCCAAATGCACGACAATGCCCGGCCTCATGTGGCAAGAGTATGCAGGCAGCACCTGGAGGATGAAGGAATTTAAACAAATGAATGGCCTTCACGATCCCCTGACTTAAACCCAATAGAACATCTGAGGGACATTATGTTTCGGTCCATTAGGCGGCGCCAGGTTGCTCCTCAGGCTGTACAAGAGCTCAGGGATGCCCTCACACAGATCTCGGAGGAAATGTCTCAAGACACCACCCGTTGTCTCATTAGGAGCATGCCCTGACGTTGTCAAGCATGCACACAAGCTCGTGGGGGCCACACAAGATACTGAAAAGCATTTGAGTTGCAGAAATTAAATGGACTAGCCTGCCACATCTTTATTTCACTCTGATTTTAGGGTGTCTACACAATTGAGCCCTCTGTAGGCTGAAAACTTTTATTTCCATTAAAAGACTTGGCATCATTTTGTTCCTAAGACATTGCCCTGTCGTTATTTGTATAGATATCCATCTTCATATTGAGATCTGATGTATCTAATGTGTTTCTTTAAAGTGTTCATTTTAATTTTTGTGAGCAGTGTATATTATTCTTCCTGTTATTTTCTTCCTCTTTCTTTTTCACACTAGAGTTTATACTCCCACTATTTATAACTCCGTTTATCTCGCTCCGTTAGAGAGAGCCCTGCAGAGGAGTTGCCTTTTGGGGACAATATAGCTGACTTGGTTACAGCCATGACAGCCGCTCACTGGTTTGACCATCCACGCTTCCTGAAGGAGGCAGACAGGATTCTGAGGCCAGGAGGCTGCCTCGCTCTGCTCAGCTATACCATGGATTTTGAGCTGGAATATGAAGAAAGCACCTCCAAACTCAATGGAATCTGTCAAGAGGTTAAATAAACCAACACAATGTTTTATGTGTTCTCACTGTGAATTCTAGATATGCGTCAACCCTTGCATGACCTGCTGCTTTATTTTAGTCAAATGATATCCTTACACTAGAGATCTTCAGTGTAAATTTTAGTTATTTTTTCACAGTTCTATGCAGCCCTGCGCCCTTTTCGGAAGGCTTTTATTGGATCGAGTTCTCTAGAGGTCTACAAGAAGATCTATGACTCTTTGTCATACAATGATAAAGAATGGTAAGTGTGAGTTTTATTACACACTTTTATTGAATAATACTTTTGCAATAATCCTGTAAAAACAGTTGCCTAAGGTAAAAAGAAAAAAAACTTTTGATTTGATCAGGATATTTTAGATGCAGCATAATATTACATTAATATTGTAAATACTTGAAGATTTTCATCATGCAGAAATAATACTTTAAAGATTCACACTTGAATTCCTGTATGTGTTTTCAGGCATGAATGTCTGAGGTGTCCGATTATTATGCCACTGTCAGGGTTTATTGGCTTGGTTGAAACCTTCTCCAGCTATCAAGGTTTCCTGGAGAAAGATCCTGTTGAGGCAAAAATACTGTCTCAGACCATCACAAACCAGTATAACAGACAGTCTCCGCTCATAAATAAAACAAAAAAATCATAAATCATGCTCTCAAAGAAGCCATAACCAAAGGATTAGCTCCAGTGTAATGCATTAATTAAATCAAAAAAAAAAAAAAACATACTAAAATAAATTATTTATTTATTCACATATTTCAGAAATATATAGAAGTACATTATGCTGTTTAGTTTTAAACAGCATAATGTACTTAATCATTTTTGATTCAAACATATTTATTCACATTTTATTTATTTATTTTTTTATTCTATATTAATTTTTTTTCCCCAGGTTGTTGGAAGCAATGGGAGCATCATCAACTGACACAGAAGTAACAGTGATAGGGAAATATTTCTATTTATTGGCCTCTAAACCACAGATGTCCTAAAGCAATCTAGAGTCCACTCTGTTGTCTGTGTCACAATAACAATAAACCATTTGTGTTTTTTTTTTGTTCTGAACATTGAACAATAAACACTTAACTTCAAACTTGCATTTCTATATGATGAGTTTAATGTTTCTATAAACACGATAGAAAAATAGCTACAGTGCCCTTAGTCTCGCGTAGCTTGAACAAAAAGGGCGGAAACTTTCTTTATGGCGTTTGATTCCATACGGACTTCTTATTGAATGAACGGAACAACTTCCGGCTTGTAAACCGCTCAGGCAGCGGAAATTATTAAACTCAGCGGAACTAATCTGCGCAGTATTTCACTCAATTCTATTTCTTTTAACGGCATTTAACGCCTTTTATTTAGAACTTATTTGGGGGGAAATTGTGCGAAATTCAGTTTGAGTATCCTTATTATGGTGTAAACGGGGTAGTTCAGCGACTCTGACAGCGGCAGGTAAGTGTAATATCGATCGCTGCCGAGTTATTTGACATTTTTAGAGTTGTATTATGAATGTAAAGATCTTTTAACCCATGTGTCTCTCAATATAACAAGACACTCGTCTCGGTTTCGGTGTACTTAATGTACTATGCAATGGGAATCAAGGTGTAACGTTAGTTGCTAATAAACATGTTAGCACAATAACGGCTCAAAACAAACCGGTAACTGATGATTACGAAAGTTTATATTGTTTTACTTAATAACATCTGTGTCTGATACGATTATTATAGTCTCTACAATATAGGAATGGGTTAAGAGTTTTAATATTCCTGGACAGAAAGTGCTGTAGTGGTACAAGGTTATAGTAACAGATGGTAATACCATGGTACTTTGATTTATATAGTTGAACGGACAGATTACCCTATTCCTGTACCATGGTATTTACATGGCGTACCAAGGTACTTAAAAGAATACCATGGTACTGACACAGTACATGTTTAGAAGTATTACCCTTGTACACAAAATATTGGTGTTTATAATTCATATTAGTGACATGCTATTACTGTTAAAACCAAAACATGGTAATACCACTGTAACGGTACCTAATTCGTTCACATTAGAATTGTTTGTCCTTTGTGTGCAATTTAGGTTGTATGCATTTTGGGAATGTAGTGAAATTTTTAGCAGGTCAGTTTTTCTCCCAGTGTCATTTTATTAGTATGTAATGGAGTTCTATGTAATGGTCAGTATAATGCAAGTCCATACAGAATAGCTTTCTTATACTTCATTAGAACTCCAGCGTGACTTGCAGTTTGTGTTCTAAATTAATTACGTTAATTTTTGTTAATATGTAGTTTGCGTGATCTTTGCAAATTCACTTACTGCATGTTTCAGAATACAAAAACAAATGAACCTGAATATAATTGATTTACACACTTTAGCCATGCACTCGTTATTGTTTATTCATAGCTTGCTAAATGTTTTGTTTCTGCAAGTTATTCTTGCTGTACTTAATTTGACCCCAAAATTTTATTTTGAAAAATTTGTGATATGTGATACTTTATGATATGACAGCAGGGAATTAAAGCTTCAACAATACAATGATTTTGCAGATTTGGGGTTTCTGTGTCTCAAACAGAAAGGAAGTCAGCTTATGCGGTTTAAAATAACAATACAAAGTCGTTTTAATCAATGTGTTAACCTGTGTTATTTCAGCATAAAAAATGCTATTATACTTTTTGTTATAAGTTTGAATTAGTTTTTATTGATATATTTTACATTATTTTAAAGTTGTATTAATTTTGTTTATATGTCTATATATATAGTTTTTTCTTTTTCTTTCTTTTTTATTAATATTTAAGTTAAATGGAATTTAAAAATGTCTTACTGGCGTCTAGCTGAAGTAAAATATGTTTTATTTTATTTTATTTTGAGTTAGCATTACCTAGTACTTTATTATGTGTGTTTCTCACAGGTGTGTGTGAGAGTGTGTATGTTGGTCTGCTGGTATGCTGACGTTAGCCAGTAAGTTGAAGAGGGAGGAGGGTGTGAGGGCCGGCCGGACTCCTGCAGGCTCCAATGATGCCGCTCATAGAGTGTCCGTCAGAGATCGACTGTTAATCAAAGGTACCAGTCACAGACCAATCACTTCTCGTGTCTGCTGGGATCATGACACAGGAGCAGTAGTTCATCTTATCTGTTCTGATAAGGTCACGGATGATCTAGGCATGGAGATCATAAAAAAAATTTTTTAGTCCTTTACTTAACTAATTTAGTTTACTAATTTAAGTCCTTTACTTAACTAATATCTATCTATCTATCTATCTTGTTTTATCTTATCTCTACTTGTCTGTCGGTCTGTCTATTGATTGTTCTATCTATAGATATCGTTTCTGTGTATTTTTGTCTGCAATTCTATCGTTCCATCTATTGCTCTGTGTCTATCATGGTTCTACACATTGTAATTGGATCATTAAATACACTGTGCCAGAGTCTTTTGAAAGAGTAAGGTTAGTCTGAATCTGGAGAGCATTATGAGTGGAGTTGTGTTGTGCGGTGACTGTCTGCAGGGACTTGTGGTGCCAGTAAACTGGTGTAAGGGGATGTGATGCAGGCCAGATCAGGAGAGCAGTAGAGTCTATTTATAACAGACCAAGAGGAGGAGTCTGTTTGCCATTACCAGCAGCTTAAAAAGCACTTCCCATTCACAGTCAAATGCTCAGGCTATTTTCTGAATCAGTGAGGCCATTGGATCCACCCCAACTCAACATTTAGAGACGGTATCATGAGAATGCAAGTGGCCATATATAGCTAGACAGAGCTATGTCTTGTATCTGCATTTGCAGACGATAATTCCAGTAACTAGTAATTCAGAGAAGAATAAACAAGTGTGTCATTCTAAAAAAAAAAGCTGTTTATGTGCCGCTTAGTAAAAGCTGGTTCTATAAGTGTGTTTGTTACCCATCACTACTAAACAGCACTCGTGCTTTGATCTGTTTACAGAGGTTGCAGAACTTGAGGTTAACCTTCCAAGTGAGTATATTTTATACTCATTTTTATTATGCTCTTTAAGGATGCATAATATATGTATACTGTATTATTATTATTTATTATATTATTATTGATTAAAGGACTGTAAAAATCTAAACGATTAAAGACTGTATGTATCTATGTATTTGTTGTTTAAACATTTAATGTATTTGTTCTTAAAAAAGCAATCATTTAATACATTTAAACAAGTGTCAAATTGTACACTGTACAATAGAATGCTGTGATTATCTAAATGCATTTTATTTAGATACAATGAATTCTAAATTATTGGTTTTAATTTTTAGCGATTAATTTTTATTTAATTTTTATGCTTTTATTTTTATGTTAACATGAAAATAATTATTGGCTTAGTATTGCTTTGATTTTAAAGGTATATTCCTAACCCTACCATTCTATCTGTCATACATCTACAAACCTGTCTTGGTGTGTTAATTTTCATGTGTTAGTATTTTATTTAATTTTTTGGTAATTTATGACCTCTTAGTCTAATCATTAATTATTCTAAACATTTCTGCAGATACCTGTAAAGTAACGTTTCCTGATGAAAACAAACTCCATCACTTCCAGTTGGCCATTTCGCCAGGTATGGCCTTTTTTCCCTGAAAGGTTAAGTTGTGAACATTTATTAAATGATGGTGCTGTTAAAAAGTGTACCTGACCGATTAATGCCCAATACAAGGCCTATATGTACAGATCACAAGTATTATAAATAAAACATTGTATGCCCGTCACATTCACATAACCTTATAAACCAATAAGATATTATCTTTTGGTAATATTTTTTATTATCTTTCGGGTTATGTGTCCTGAACCAGTGGATGGAATAAACAAACAACAACAAGAAATAATAGCAGTTTTCATATCTCATTGTGTAAATAGTCCTGTTTTTCATTGCAAGTATCTGTCAAATGTTATCTATTTTACAAGTGAAAATATAACCTTACCTTTCTGCAAAACACCTCATCAGATGAAGGCTATTACCTTGGTGGAAAGTTTCAGTTTGAGATTGAAGTTCCCGAAGCCTATAATATGGTGGTAAGTGCCTGTGACATATCATAGAGTAATGAGGTAATGCCACACTTATTCACTCGCAGTGCTACGGTGATTTTATTAGTCCATTTGTAAGTGGGCCAGTTAAATAGATGTTTGCGGGCTTTACTGATGCTCTGCAGTGTCTGAATTCAATAAAACAGCTGCCTGAGCGTGCCCACACAAATGCACACATATATAACAACCCATCCTTGACCTCAGAGCACCTATAGTAGCCCAGTAAAGGCTGTGCGGAGATCCAGACATGGAGCCTGGTATCCAAGTTTAGAGCAAAATCATGAGATACAACTGAGGCAAAAGACATTAGGCATTTTTACAGTGGTTGCATTGCTTAAATAAGTGAGTAGAAGTCATTTAAATGAAACCTGTTATATAGCTTACACACTTCTTCTATTGTAGTTGGATGGTGCTTTTAGTCATTTTTGTTTTATGTGTATAAGATCTTGGACAGTCTACAACTTCTTTTTTTGTTCCATTGAAGTGATTCCAATCCTATAATTTTAGAATGCCATTATCTTTGATGCTATAAACCTCACACAAATTAAAACGGGCTGTAAGACAACTGCTTTCCTTTCTGCTTTCCACAGCCTCCCAGAGTCAAGTGCTTGACTCGAATATGGCATCCAAACATTGCAGAAACTGGAGAGATCTGTCTGAGGTATGAATCTGTCATTTATTCAGGTTAATTAATTAATGCATCAGACTGCAGATTGTTTTGATTATTTAGACTGTTGTATTTGTGGCTGTTTAAATGATACTGTATTCATGTTAAAATCTTATCTTATTTATTGCAAGTTTATTGCGAGAGCATTCAATTGATGGTACTGGATGGGCACCCACTCGTACTTTAAAGGTAATTAGTGTTTTTGTAATGCATCTTGGAAAAAATCATTACAGTGTTTACTAGATTTCCATACTAACTGTATGGAAATGCCTTTCTTTCTTTCTTTCTTTCTTTCTTTCTTTCTTTCTTTCTTTCTTTCTTTCTTTCTTTCTTTCTTTCTTTCTTTCATATACTTAAACTATGCTTTTTAAAATATTTTTGTTAACAGCTTTTTAAACCATCATTTTAATTTTTGATGTTTTTCAAGTTATAATGTTTTATATTTTCTTGGGAAGTAGCAGAATAGAACAAGTATATATAGAAATCTTTCATTTAAACTGGTTATTTACTACCAAAAAAATAATGTGTGTGTTATGGGCCATTCACACAGAACACCCATTGCATTCCACCACCCTGTTTTTTTTTTTTTTAAATGTGCTAGACCAATGTCTTAATGACATTCTTATGTCTGACATCTTTTGCGGAGTCTTGTGCATGACACTACATTCAAATAGCATCACCCAAATTAAATATAATAGCTAATCTGTATTTGTTTTGGCTCTAGGATGTAGTATGGGGACTGAATTCACTCTTCACTGTAAGTACACATGGAACAATTTGGGATAATCCTTTTTTTTTAATGTTACAGTCATCATCCTTGAGTGGGAAGACCAGCATATGTGTTGTTCCTTTTACAGGATCTTCTTAACTTTGATGACCCACTGAATATAGATGCAGCAGAACATCATTTACGGGACAAGGTAGAGCACCAAAATACTAAACATTTTTACATTTTTTTGGAAATGTTATTCAAAAAAAAAAAAAAAAAAAGTCAATTTTATATGTATATATATATATACTTGCATGCATATTGGCAACAAAATAGTACTGAATACATCATGAATGTTCGATATATCACTCAGCTCTATGTGCAGAGCATTTGCCAGTATGTTTCATCCAAACCCATCAATTTCCTTAATGCTTCCTGTTTTAGGAGGATTTCAGGAACAAAGTTCAGGACTTCATCAAAAACTATGCAAGATGATGTCTCTGTTGAGCCACTCTCACATGCATGTGACTTTGCAGATGCACGTCAATCCAGACTGCAACAGAGACAACATCTCAAACTATTAAAACATACTTGGGGAAAGAAGAAAGTTAGAAAGCGTAATGAATGACGCTGTGAGTCCCTGATCAAGATTTGGGAGGAGGGTGTGGACCTTGCTGTCCATTTCCTATGGCTTTTTTTGTTTCGTTCTTTTGAAGCGGAAACTCATGCAGGTTCTTCTAAATCAAGTTTGCTTTTACCTTCTCCCTCACACAAAAAAAAAGAAAAGAAAAGAAAAAGTAAAAAGACGGTGATCATGAAAACGAGGACGTATAACCTCTCTGATGTCACCTCCTATTGCTAGTGCCTCTGTGTTTTTTGCCACATATAACTGGACATTGTAAGCCAACATCTGCAGCCTGCTTCTTCTCAAAACTTGACAAGCTACAAATACTGAGATGAATTTGTTCATAAGTGATGTCATAGAAATCCCAAAGTTCCATTGGTTCGTTCACTCTGGGAGAGGAGTCCACCAATGAGGAATCACAAAAACATACAGCACTGATGTCCTGCAGAATACGTCGGTGGGTTTCCGAGTGGATTCTGTAAAGCCATTTCTTGTAACTCGGCACCTCCTTCATGTAAAATCACTGCAGTTATCAGACTACTCTGTATCACATGTGCACATGCGCACATATCAGAATATCAGTGGGTGCCTCTGAATGAGTTATGAAACTGTTTCAGTTCAAATGTGTGAGGTGTTTGTGGGTGAGTCTCATGAATGTTCGGGTCACATTTTATGGAAACCAGTTTACTCCACAGGATAAAAATAAGAAATTTAATTGTGACCTTTTAACTAATAATTCTGAGTTGATTTGCAAAAAATATATAAACTCAGAACTGAGTGTTTACATCTCGTAGTTCTATTTATTTATTTATTTTTTTGCCATGGAATAAAAAATAAAAAACGATTAAGTAAGGTTATATTTTATAGTTTGGATTTGTATTCTCATAATTGAGAGTTGATCTGCAATTCTAAGAAAAAAAAAAAGAATTACGAGGTTAAGAACATAAGAAACTTAGAATTGCAATAAATAAATAAATAGTGAGACAAAAAGTCACAATGTCATTATTATTATTATTATCTCGTGGCAGAAAACAAGTTGTCCTGCATTTGACCCAAAAGTTAAAGGGTAAAAACAAGAAACTATTTTGCATATAAAGAAGATGTGCTGAAAAAGATTTTGAGTTGAGACATTATTTTTATGATAAATTAAGCATGTTTTCTCCACATTTAAACCATGCATTGTTTTTCCTGTTTTGGGGCAGTGAGTATTTTGTCAAAACTACGCTTAATTATCATCAGAAGTGATTCAAACATGTTCAGGATGGATTTCGTGAGATTCAATCTTGCTCTCGTATGCCTTTTAGTCAGTGTATACACGTTCAGCTTTACCGATGTGTGCATGTACACAAGAATACCTGTATGCTTGTATTGTGTTTGTGTGAAAGAGTGTGGTGTGTGTGTGTGTGTGTGTGTGTGGGAGAAACTAGGATTTTAATACATGTCTGATTTGGTAGCATGCACTGGGCTACTGAACTGCTCAGCCATAAAGCCTGTTCAATTAGTGAGGATTTACTTTATTTAAATTGATTTCTTTTTTTCCTTAGAGGTGTATATCCATTTGTAAAGTATATTAAAGAAGAGTTCTACCACCAAGTAAAGATTTTGAGTAATTTGTGCTTTATTTTACAGTTTGCTTTTAATTCGTTTTTTTTTTTTTTTTTTAAAGCTTATCGTTAACTTTGGCTTAATCCATCGAGCCACCTACCTAGACAGCTATTTTGCCTAGTGTAGCTATAAGTGATCAAGAGTATTAAATGTGGAGCTTTATCTCTGTATGTGTCCGTTAACATTGACTGTGTCATATAATGTGAATTTGCCTGTTACCTTGGTTGGCAGCTTACTCTGTTTGGAAAGAAATACTCTTTGGGAGTCTTTTACCATCCACTACATTCAAAATGTAATGTATGTAGATGTAATTCTTGGACGTAATTTATTGCAAATTCTTAGGCTTGCTGCTCACCGGAGTGTATTGCATGACTTTTGTCCAGATTTGCAGTTTGGAGAAGTTGATGCTTGTTGCCAAAAGTCAGAAACTCTACAGATCAAAGCTGACAGATTCCACAGAAAATCATGAAGTACATGAAGGGCACAGAACCCCATCTGAGAATATCAAACCTATTTTAGGACACGTATTGTTTTCATTTGTCATGCAGTTCCTAGCAACAAGAGTTTGTGTTTGTAGGAAAGTCGGTTACAAATTCAGCAAGTTTAAGATGCCTAGTGTATGTATTCCAGTTTTAAGGCTGTGTCCAAATATCAATGCACTGC
>JAUMHR010000042.1:14310482-14322193 GCA_032361145.1 Enteromius fasciolatus | reverse complement strand
ACTAGGTTATTGCTGAAATCTTGCATACTAGAGTATAGTACACCAGTAACCACCCTCTTCTTTGTCTGCCCTGATTCAACTAGGAAAAAATCTGTCTCCATAAGCCTTTAACTTAAATAACCAGGTAGGAACAAGCTATTCATTCCATAAAATGTTGCAATTGTAATCGACTTAATTAAATATAATCGACTGAAAAATGTTGGTACAATATAAAAGAACTGACTGTGATTTATCATTCATTTACACACGAGCAGCTCATGATGCAGGGTTTTCAGCGCTTGACTGCCCAACACAAATTGCATCTCAGCAAGTCCTATAACTTTCATTTGTTTTGAATATGCATTTGAAACCATATGCACATTTGTAATGAGAATTGTTCATAATGTCTTTTGTCAACAAAAGTAATGTCTCCAAGTGGTTTTCGGCCAAAATAAATTTTTACTTTAAAGCAGATACATTTAGACAGCTATAGATATATTGTTTTTGAAATTAAATCATTAAATAATTAATTAACTTTACATAACAGTAGTATTATTGCAATATATGTCTCCACTGTTTAATAGTAATATATTATTATTATTTTTATTATATGTATTTTTTTACTTTACAGCACAGTAGTATTATCACAATAATATATGTTTTCAGGGTATGATAATAATATGATAATGCTATTATTTTATTTTATTTTATAAATTTAACAGTGAGTTTCTGAGTTATTGATTAATAGAATCTATTGCAAAATGTTCAGATATTTGTAAATATATATGTAGCTTAAACAAATTTATATATACCGGGAGGTTTATCATTACTCATTTGTAGTATTTCATTTTTTAACCTATGAACAATTTCCAGCATTTTCCTTTTCAATGGTAGTGACTTCTCTGATTTGTTGTATTAGTGGCTCTATTATAATCATTGAATCACTATTTTCTTGTCTATAACCGTACCATTGTATAAAGTATTGTATAAAGTGCTATAGAAAGTTGAAAAGTGTAGATTGGGAATTCGATTGAACATTTAAAAAACCACACTGCAGAAGTATATTCCATTGCTTAATTCTAGAGCTCTTGGCAGCTCTGTGTTGACAGGTTTATACTTCATTGCTAAAAAGTTATTACACTGTGAAGAAAATAAACAGGATTTACATTCACTAAAATGTAGTGTGGCTGCAGTTCCGCTTGTATTATTTTTGACATCCAGTCAGTTGCTTATGTTTGTATTCTTACTTTAAGCATATGCTAAATGGTTACACTGAGATGTCAAATCTGCTATGTTGTGACCAGTTAGCTACAGTAAAGTACTCTGCATTGCATTTGTATTTGATGATCTCCAGTATTCCTGCGGTGCAGATGCCACATATAATTCCCGTCGTTCCTCTTCCAAGAAATTGCATGGATAAAAACAGCCGTGCTGTTGCATGCCATATTAATAGGATACAGAATGGTTTACTCTTACATCTCCATGGCTGCCCACCAGCCCAAGATAAAACTGAAATAAAGGTTACAGTGAAGTCAAAGGTTAATGAGAGGACAAAGTATCAGGTTTGTGTGAAAAAACTTCATGTGAATATCTTAATTATTCAGCGACTGGTTCATCATTGATCAAATCTTTTATTTCCACAATCATGCAAGCAATATTGATGTAGAACCCTTTTCTTCAAAGGTGGATCCTACGCACACTTCACTTGCCCTCCAGCTGCACGAGTGTCAAGTTGAAAGAAAGTCAAATAAAGCTGGACTTATTAGTTGTAAGACCTGATCAAAATTCAGCTTCTATTTGAAGTCCTACGACTGAGTTCTCAGATCGCAGAATAAAGATGGCCTTGGTTTTTGCATAAATGTCCACCGCTTAAAAATGAGGCTGTTCATGCTGCTCGTACTTTAGGGGTTCGTCAAATCTGGTACATATTTTTTTTTTCTTCTTCTACCGTTTAAAAGTTTGGGGTCAGTAAGATGTTCAAAGTTTTAAATCTGAAAGTGCACCGCATATAAAGTTATCGTCTCTCAAAAGAAAGAGTCGACTCTGAATCGTTGAAACAAGCGATAAACATCCTCATCAGTGTTGGAAATGAATGATTTTGTAAAACCCACGTTTTACAAAGAACATAAAGTTCAAAATAACTCTTTTGTAACTACGTAAACGTCTTTGCTCTCACTTTTGATCAATGAAGCAATCAGTCCAAAGTGCACTCTACCAAAATGACACCAACTTTTGCAGAGAAATATCACGTTTCCTCAGAAAAATGCAAAAGTGAGACACTCCTTCCTTCTTTTTTAGCACTTATTCAGGGATGTACACACACACAGCATGTCCTCAGAGACAAGATGATTAATTGGCCTGACTAGGGCTTGTGAAATTTGCAATGGTGACGCTGTACTCGAGGGGAACCAACCATTGCCCTGTCAGCTCAAGCACTCCGACACCATATTCCTCGTCTTCTGAACCTGACAGCTAAAATTAGTCTTTGAGCTCTCTCTCCCTCCGTTTCTCCTTTGTAACCGATCCACCATTGTTTCACCTCGCCCCGAGGGATAGTTTTTCATCCCTGCGTGAGTTATTAAAGTAAGAAGAGAGGGATTTGATTTAACGTGCGTGATTATGAGAGCAGTTTGACTGTTTGTTTCCTCTTTAAAAACTCATGATTTTTCATTAAAATGCAGCTAAATGTAGTGCCTGAAGATGTAAAGAAAAGCAATGAATCCTTCAAAATGGCCATGTTTTGCACGATAAAATGCTGCTAAAGTTATTTCGGTGCTGCTTATCTTACAAAATAAAGCCTAAAATGGAATTGCGTTTAACAAAGGGTCAGTGAAAAAAGTTGCGTAACCGCCTAACTAACCTTAATGTGAGATTTCTACAAAGTTTCTATTGGTTTAATTAAGTTTTCAAGCACTACATCAGTAATATATATTTCAATCAGATTTTATTTGATTTCCTTATTGTTATTATCAAATCTCTTCAGAAAAAAAGGTACAAAGGCTGTCACTGGTTCAGTATATCTTTGAAAAAGCTACACCTTTGATCTTGTTTACCAATAAAGTGTGAATATCAGTACCTTAAAAGTACACATTAGTACCTAAATTATACGTTTTAGTACCTCTTAAAATGTGACATCACAGTGACTTTTATATCGTTTCTTCTGAGACTGATTAATGGCATGCAAGTAGCATTTGTCCAGCACTTACAAAAAAAAATCTAGGCAGCAGAAAATGAAAAGGATAATTGCATTGCATTTGCTTGTGCAATTACATTACAATTCCATTTTAACCATTTAGTTCAAATGTAAGTACAAATTGCAAGGTGTCCTAGGTGTCGCTAGAGATTGAACCCAAATTTGATCAGGTGATTTTTCAGAACCTGTCATAAAACTGTGCCAAATTTCTTAACTTTTTATGTAAATAGTCCTTCAGAAATCATTATAATATCATAGTTCTAATTTAAGAAGAATAACTAATAATTAACAGATACAGTAAAATTTGTGTACTTTTTTTGCTTCTTGGCTCATAAATATATTCCATTGCCCTTTCTTTAATTGGTGTGATGTACTTTCATAGATTCAAGCTTTTTTCTTTAGTTCATGTAGTTAGCCTGCTTGGCTTCATTCAAAGAGGCCTACGATTTAAACCCTTAACTGGGGATGCTGGGATATTCACAGTAATGGTTCTGCTCGAGTTTTTCCAGGTCATTTATCAGGTCCAGCTTGGCAGGATCGAATGAATCACAAGCACTCCCAACACTTTCATGGAGGTGGTCTTCTGCGAGACACTAGAATGAACTGAGCAGCTGAGCTTGACGGAGGAAGGTCATGCAGTAGTTTAATGCCCCATCACACCAGACAACCTCTAACGCTTAAGGTCATTAATCACATTAATATTAATTGTTTAATTAGACTGTAATTACACAAGCCATTCTCATTGTATTTGAGCCTCAATCTCATGAAAATCTTACTCAGGTCACAGAAATGTTACAAATCAACCTTTTTTTTTGCAAACAGTTTTTGTTTTTGCACTGTAACATTATTATTATTTTTTTAAGATAATTAAGCACAAAGAAGACAAAATGTTCCCACTAATGTCTTATTATTATAGTTTTATTCTAAAATACATCATGTCAATGAGAATTTAAGAGTTGGATTGTTATAAAATTAATGTCACAATCCCTTTTTAAGGGTAAATATAATTTCTGTGACATTAATTTTTAAAAATGAATACATGACAGATATAAAATAGGTAAATATAAACAAACAAACAAACAAACAAACAAACTGATAGATAGATTTTAATATTGTAGCTTTGTCTAATTGTAGTTAACTTTATATAAAAACAATAGAAAATAATGTGTGTTTGTGAATACGTGTTTCTAGGATTGAAGGAAACTGGGCAAATCAGGTCTAACCTCAGCAATTACAATCCAACAGAGAATTTAATTACATTCTTAATTAAGCTGTAATTCAAAGGCATCCTGTGTGTTTGTGTGAGGAACACAACGCATGTTTGATGTGCCTGCAAACTATTTGTGCCTTCTTATCAGTGCAGGTTTCATATGCAAGGCCTGAACCGGCAGCGATAGAGACAGAGGCTGCAGCAGGGTTAACACAGCTGGGCTTCGTGGCTTTCATAAGGCAGCATAACACAGGCCAGTCAACATGAGCAATCTGTCAGATAAGCCCTCATATTGTTAATACTACCTATAATGAATCAGCGCACTGCCACCGGCGAGAACCGTCATGCCACATAAGACCGTCTACTTGTTGTTCTGTGCTGTTCTGGGGTAATTCACCTAACTAATTAGCCAAATTCTTTCAGAGCCTCTCTTTTCCCCTTCGTTTTTGTGTTTCCCCTTAAGAAATCCACATTCAGCTATGCACTACACACACACAAATAGTGCACATTAAGAATACAAATTATTTGCACGTTAGAGGAAAGGCAAATACCTTGAAGAGCATTTCTCTAAATTATAGTAGCACAATCTCGTGGGGAAACATTGCTGTAGTGACGTTTATCACTGCAACAGCCAGCAATATGTTGTTTTGTATTTAACTAACTATATATATAAATTTCAAAATCAAATTTGGAGACATTTTCTGTCATTTTGTCATGTTTTGCGTATAGGTAATGTTCGTTTTGCTGTATTGAAACCCTTCAACACGTACACTTGCAGCATATTTTAAATATTTATGCTTGCATTTTAAATGTTCATGCAAATTAGCTCCATCAGAGTCTAGTTCCTGCGCAAACATCTTAAACTGAAGCCGCATTGATCTTTACTTTTAATCTGCTGCCCAGCGTGAAACACCAAGTTCTTCAAAAGTGCTCTGATTTTTGCACAGCATGAGACAAACAAGTTGATAGTCAACTGCAGTTCTTTTTAACTCATTTATATTTGTGTATTTTTCTTGATGGTCCTATCAAAAACATTTATTATTTCTCATGCTTACTTCTGCAGGAATGGTTTTATACTACTGCCGCTCAGTGACTACTGTGTTAAAGTACTGCTCACACAACTTTAACAAATCAAAGAATAAATGAAGGTGTTCGGAAGAATGAATCGTTCTCACATCTTTAGACAGAAACCTTTGATGTCATGCACATTGTTTAGAAGTGAGCATTTCAGAGTACTGGAATGTCATCGCCAGGCTAATCTAATTGTGTATGTTTCAGTTGGTAAAACAAATCAGTGTTCGTAATTTAGTACTGATTTATACTAAAATAAAGAAAAAAAAAGTTAGACTTGATGATGATAAACTGCAAAATGGGTAGGTTTTTTACTGTTCCCTCGTGATCACTGGAGCATTAGGCAAGGCATACATCCTGCAAAGTACAAAACATCTCAATCCTTTAAATCGCAGGAGATTCCTGGAGATGACTGGAAGCCCCATTAGGCCAGAATTATTTTTTTACGTCTTGTGAGTTATGTTTTGCCACCACTTCATTCAAATTTAATTAGTAGTATTATTTAAAATCAGTATTTTACTTTTAGCACAGCAGATAAATGACTAAGACATTTGTACTTTTATACAGAAGTTATTCCATTTCTAATCCTCCAAAAATCAATAGACAGCACAACAAATTACACCCAGGAAACCTTAAGGCCTGCCACAGTTTTCCTGACATAACTCCTGATGAGATTGACCACATTGAAGGGCAGTCTAGGAAAAAGTAAGAAGCATAAATTACAGTGAATTTGATCACAGCGGTTTTATTTGTGGAGTGAAGGTAACATCCCTCTCAACATTCTGGTGGTTACTTTCTTCATCACTAACTAACTTGTCTGATTCCCCCAAATCATCAACACAAACCCTTAACTCCAAATTGTCCTCCCCCTCCCTATTTTGCTCATTGTCAATCAATTCACTGACCCTTCTTCTGGAATTGCCCCTGGAATTGTACTTCCAAGTCTTTTCCATATATAGTCTATAGTCTATAATAGAAAAGACTATAGTCTTTTCACTATAGTGAATCCTTTTGTTCCTTCCCCTTAAAAAAACAAAAAGTGTTTACTAAATTTCAACATTACGTAAAAAACGAATGCAATTCAAAAATATAAATATAGACAAAAATGTGCCATTTAATTGTATCTTAATATGCAGAAAGGTGCGAAAACAGATTTGAATTTAGTTTGCTACTGAACCTAACAGCTAACATTAAGCTGAGCAGACCTCTATTGAAACTTCTGGCGTGCATGTAACATTACTGTTTGAAAAATTAAAATAACTTACCTAAAATATAAACTAAAAAGCTTACTAATTTCGCTGGCTTTTTCCCAGGTTCAAGAAGTCGAAGTGACCTTCACCGAAGTCCGTGCAAGACTGCACCCACCCACCTTTACGACAAATAGCTTCCTTTCATGCACTTTTCCTCATTGGAGATTTTTTGCCTAAAGCGTTATAAGCCATGAATCCTAAAAACCAGCTACAACGTGAATCAGAACATTTACAATACTTGATCTGAAATGAAAAAGATTAGAACATTTGTCTAAAAGACAAAGGTACAAGACTGCGTGTGACTGGGTAAATAATACTACACTTCCCATGAAGCACTGCAAATTACAATCACGCCTTTTGGCCAACTTTGCTATGATAGAGCAATTTCACACTTCCGGTGTTTTCGAAAGCTTGATTGGCGCACGCTGCCTAAAAGTTTTTCTGGGAAAAAAAAAAAAAAAAAAAAAGAGAAAAAGACAGAAAAGAACAGAAAAGAAAAGAAAGAACAATGAATTACATTGTTTACTTATTATATTGTGTTTTAAAGTCTACCCAACCCTGAATCAGCTAAATGACAACACTTTTCTGCCATCTCTCAAAGATAATTTCTTACAATCACATGCTAAAAGTAACCTATTTTTCCCTTTTATCTCTTTATTGAACAATAAGAATTTACAAACACAAAGTATGCTATCACTAAGGGGTTGATAATAAAATATTGTTGCTCTTGCTGTTTTCAACGGCTGTAATAAAATAACATTGTTGTGTTATTAATAATAAACTGTAATATGGTTTCATTTTAGCTATAATATTGAATGCATGATTTAGTCATAGAAATGACAGAGTGGAAATTTATTTTAATAAATTATGAAAAGTCGTTGTGTGCATTCATGACACATACAATATGACAATACCACATGGTCTAAGTTATTTGCAAAATTGCAGGAACTGAAATAAAACTTTTCAGAATTCAAATAATTTAATTTTTACTATTCCCTGGATTAACTTGAAGGCATTAGACCCTAGATGCAAACATTAGGATGGAAATTGTGTATAATATATTTTTTTACTCAAAAATATTCTAAATGGATTTTAAATGTGGGTCATGATTGGCCATACTCATGTGGCCCACATAGTTATATTTGACATTTGGGCCAAATTGTACATTTGATATCTGGCCAAGTTTTGTGTGCTGTCTTGAAGATAGTACCACCTTTGCCAAACCTGGCCCAGGTTTGGCCCCCATACTGTATGCCAGTTCCAGATGAATTCCAGCTGTGCCAAATACATGCCAAATCAGGGCCAAATCTGTTTGCTGACTGGGATACAGCCTGCTTTGTGCCGTATCATCAGTTCTTTGAGTTTTCGTTATATTTTGACCCTGGAGGATTTCTCTAACTGTGCATTAGTTCTATGGTACCTGGTTGGAGGTCTAAAATCAGCTAGTAAGAATTGAGCCCCAGCAGACTTTACCTCCTTTCTGCTTAATTGGAAGTTTGTGAGTCCAGAGGGGAGTTATTGATTGTGTACCGACCTGCAGAGAGAAGATTAGAGGCTTTTGTGATTTTTCCCTCATTACTACTAAACCAGAGGAGCTTTCTATGCTTAACTAGATTGGTAAAAGCAGCCAGCCTTGCCTTAAAAAAACAATGATATAGCATTAGAAATATTCTAATTGCATATGTTAGTGTATTGTTATATTATGATCGTTCATGGGTTCAGAGCTAATTTTCCTGTTTCTTAAATATTATGCCTGATTTTTAAATGGCACTGTACTCATCAAATACTGTAAATGTCAATAATGCGTATTACATTTCCTTCTAAGGGAAAATTAGATGTTAATGCATTTAATTCCTGAACATTGTTTGCAGATTTTATTATATAACACCAAGCCCCAGTTTCACAGATATGGCTTAAGCCTAGTCCTAGACTGAAATGTAAGTCTGGGCTCTTTCAACTGAAAGAAACTTGCACTGCAAACTGTCCATTGCAATTTAAATGATAAAGCCTAACTTGTATGCACATTAAAGTGTTAGTTCACTCTAAGATGAAAATTCTGTCATTTATTTACTCACCCTCATTTCGTTTCAAACCTGTAGGACATTCATTCACCTTCAAAACACAAATTAAGGTGTTTTTAATGAAACAGAGAGCCAATGCAACTGAAATGATCCCAGATCATTGGGAAAACAGGATGTGACATCAGTGGCTCAGTGCTACGAGAACACTTTTCATCAGGAAGGTTATTTTTGTTTTTCTTGTGGCATTGCAAAACTGGCTACTTTTACTGTTGCTATATACACTTTTATAGTGCTTTTACATCTTTTTCGAAGCATGAAAGTTGTTAATTGGCATTTGTGTTCCATAGAAGAAAGAAAACTAAAAACTATGAGTATTACAGTATCATTACATTTTGATATATGAACATCACAGAGGAGTTTAGAGAAAAATGCATCATCCAGAAAGCATTGTGCTCTATTTTTATGTGCCGCTTCCGGCAGTGAACTTATTAACGCCATATTGCAGAGGTGTGCCATAGAGGATTTACCTTACAATATGTCTTGAAATACACATGCCGAAGACATGCACAATGTTTCTATTTCATACAGATTCACTCATTCTAATTTTAACACTAGCACATAGTCCAACTCCAGCACATTATATGAGCAGACTCTCTTTTTTTATTCTCTAGTGTCTCACTAGGACACTTGTTCTTAGAGCCAGCATATCAGAGAAGCTCAATGCTGTTAGCATTAAACAGGCACCTAATTGGACCTGTGTCGGCTAATTGTGTCCATGACGTACGGTCCCCTGGGCGGCAGGGCTGCTAATTTCAATAGGGGTAAACAAGCACTAGGTCTTTACTGACGGCTACGTTTTAATTAGAGGCAGGACCAACAAATGTGCTGACATAGTGCTGCAGAGAGGGACAGGAAATCAACATTGTTAGCATGCTATCTGTTTCTGCCAAGCAGTCACAAGAGTCGTTCTATCCCCCTTTATCATGTCATTTCTCAGCCGTGCCGTCAATTGAGTGAAACGGTGCCGTTTCAATTTCGCCTGCGCTGTTTGTCTAGCATCCTCATGGGGCTGCATTGCACTTTAAAAAGGGCAGCTAAACAGAACATGCTCTCTATCATTGTGATGCATTGCTAACGGGAGCAGAATGAAGTATAACAGGATCTACGTTTGGGTGAACCTCACAGAAAGACGCATAGGGTGCTCTTAACCTCAAGTCAAATGAGGGGAAAGAAGAAATTGGTTTGCCTAAAAGGAATTTACCTGCATCCAATTTCTTTACTCATGCCTTTCGAAACCTGCTTCATGACCTGTACGTTTCTTCATGAGATTCACCCAACATTTGTATGTCGTATTGTTGGGATGATGGTGTAATTTAATCTCAGCTGGTATAGCATTAGATCTTATTATTAGCATGTTTTCACAGTGTGGCTGTAAAGGTTAAATCTCAGGCTTATAATACAGCACCCGCTGTCATTTAATCAACCCAGACTTATTGGAGAAACATGCCTGTGGCGACATGAAAATATGTTGGTTCTCGTGTATTAAGTGACGTTTTTGAAGTGAAATGTCCAGTGAGTGGTGCTTAAAGCATGTTCGTTTTAATGTGAAATTGATGTACGGTATGTGAATCTGATAATGTTTTATCACTATACTGTGTGTATACACTAAACCCTACCGAAAAGGTTAACAATATAATTGTGAAATAAAAACAGTAACTGTGCCATTTTAGATTGCATCTATATGTCTTTGAGCTATTTTCTGAAATGACTCATTACTCATGTTTCGTGAGACACACAGTGCATGCTGTACCGGGTGAGCTAACTAGCAAGTTGACTACAGTACATCAGAAAAGCCATACATGGAGCTGGTTAGGAAATGCAAAGCATTAGAAAAATGCAAAATCAAATGTGTTATTTTTCAAATCATGCACTATGGTAAAACGTGTTTCGAGGTCATAACATATTGTTGTGCAAGGAAACAAACTGAAATAAGTCTTAATGTACTTGTAATTTGTGAGATAAAGGTTGTTTGTGTTTAACTCCCACTAGTCTTCCTTTCAGCTGGTAACTGCAGTGAATTATATGTACAGTTTTTTTGGAGTCAGACATGAAGACAGAAGCACATTTTCCAATAACGCTCGGACGCATTTAATTAAAACTAGAGAAGAGCATTTTTTATTATTGCCGGTGTTCAGTTCACCAGACGCTGAATTGGCCATTAACCACGATGTCGACTGCTCAGAGACTCATAAATCTCTTTAACATTTCCCAAGGAGGTGCTTATATCCCATTTAAGATGAGGGGAGTTATAGGGCACCAATGCAGAAGTGGCCTTTGAGCCACAAATGCCGTCCCAAAATTGCAATGTGAAGTTTAGGGAGCCAAATGTTTATTGTGGGTACAATTGGTTACTGTAGCACTCAACAAAATAATGGACGGTCTCATATGTTCAGAGGAATATTGTACAGTTTTTTCCCGATATTTTGAGGCTGTATTAAACACCTGAGCTCCAACACGAAAAGAAAGTGGCACAATAAAAGCAAGCGCACAAATGTCCTCGCCACAGTGTGTTTGTGGATCCGGCTCAAGATTTATGGGCGTAATAATGGAGGCTCAGTGGGTTCGTTGCAACACATCGCACACTCTCTCTGTCATCTGACATACTTTATGTGTCAAAGCCAGAGAGGGAAGAGAAAGAGACTGTATGTGTGTGTTTACACCTACTGTGTCTTGTCACTTCATCCATCCATCAATACAACATTCTCTCAGTTTGTGTTTTGCTTCTGCTATTCCATGGTTGACGCTGTTTTCGCATTGTTGCAACATTTGAGGCACTTGTGAGTAACATCAAACGACCATGAGGCTGTGGTCAAACAGAGCCAATGTTTTTGCTCTGCTTGTCTTTAATAGGCTCTGCAGCTATTTTGGGGAATTCCGCCTGTTTTTTTCTACCAAAATTAAAAAGCTTCCCATACCCACATGCAGAG
>JAUMHR010000042.1:14288577-14303269 GCA_032361145.1 Enteromius fasciolatus | reverse complement strand
GTAATTTACGTGTAAATAACTTTGTTACAGCAAAATAAATATACAAAGTGATTCATATCTGCATAAAATAGAGATTCAAAGCTTTCAAATAGTACCACATATGGGTTTATTGGTGCATGCAAAGGGTTAAAAATTCAAGGCTCATTTGAATGTAACTTTGGACCCGCCAGAGTTTAAAAGGTTAACTTGCCTTATTTGTGCTTTTGATATATTATTCTTTGTGAGTCTCTTTAAGTCTTTCTTGAACTTCTCTATGTAATTTTAAGTTACGAAAAGATTTAAAGCTACTACCGTTCACAAGTTTGGGGTCAGTAAGAATTGTTTTAAAGAGATTAATGCTTTTATTCAGAAAGGACACACTAAAGCCTTTCTTTTTCTGAAGTGTCTATTTGTACTAAGTGGTTGTTACACTAAAGTCTGGAGTAATGGCTGCTGAAAATGCAGTGTTTCCAAGACAAAAATACATTTCTTTTCATCAAGTATTAATAGTAAAATTGTTATAATACTATACAATATTACTGTTTCTGTGTATTTTTGGCAAGCACGTCACTCCAGGTTTGACATCAGTGATTCTAAAGCCTTTGGTTTTTACAGTCACTTTGCAGGAAGTGTTTTTCCTATGTGGAAGTGCAAATGAGATTTGAGAGCTTAATTGAAAAACATGTAAGGGTAAGTAAATGCATCCACAGCTGTTGTTAAACTCTTATCCAGACTTCCAACGACTCTTCTCCGATCGCTGACCCTGAGGAAAGTAGAAAGAGTGGAGCTTGAGTGAATTATGCAGGGTTTTCTCAGCTAATCAGGTCTCATAGGGAGCCATGAAAGTCTCTTACTTCCTTCAGAATTATGCCAAACTCAATACTGTCAAGAGAAAGAACTGTGACTGACAGTACGGAGGTTTTTGTCTGTTATGGTTAAACAACAGGCTAATGCCTCACACATCACATTTCCTCCATTTTTATTTGCCTTTTAGGACATTTTGCCAGCTTTGAAAATTGCTTTTGCTTATTCAGCTCAGACTAATTTATGTAACACAATACACAGCCTAGTTAACAAATCAGCCTTGCAATAATCCAAGCACTCATTTTCATTCTCCTTTAATCATGTTGTGTTCGGTGACTCAACAATTTCATAACACCCTGGAATTTTGCTACAGTACAGATGCTTCCCCTCCAGCATCGATATCTGTCCTACAGCTTTAACATGCCAACATTAAGCTAAAGCGTTGGAAATGATGGATTTGCTGTCAGTTGCAATACGCAAGACTGCTTAATGCTGAGGTCTCGAACTCGAATTAGCTGTGTGCCGCTAGCCAGGTGGTGTTCTCCATCGGGTATGGTTGAACAATGTTTTCATAACCATGAATTGTTACTAGGCTGAATATAGTTTTCGGGACAGTTATACAGTTATTGGTGACTGGACAGTCTCAGGCCTTTTCAGACAACTCAAAAGGTGGTTAATTAGGTTCTTTCTATTAATTAATGAACCCTGAAAATAGTGTATCACAGTATCCACAGAAATATCTAAATTGAAAAGTATATTAAATATTATATATTACATGAAAAAGTATATGTGCATGCAATATATATATATATATATATATATATATATAATTTTATATTCAAAATAATGTGTGTGTGTGTGTGTGTACTGTGCATGTATTATGTATACATAGATACACATATAGTATGTATTTTGAAAATATACTAATAATTAATATTTTATATAAATATATTTAATATGCAAATATAACATACATTTATCAACTTATATTTATTCAACTTATATCTTATATATATATATATATATATATTTTTTTTTTTATAACACAGTACACACATATATTATGTAAACAAAATCTTTTATTTTGGATGTGATTAATCACGATTAATCATTTGACAGCACTAGTATATATATATATATATTAGAGCTGTCAAAAATAACGCATTAACAGCGTTAATTACTTTTTGGCGTTAATTACATAATTTTTTTTTACGCATTTCACACATGCGCAGTGTGACGAACTATTTGTCAGGAAAAAGGGACAACAATTACCTCGGAGTAACTGCACTTTGCATCAGTGACACGTGGGTACTGAAGTCTTTTATGGTGACTGTATTAACAACTGAGGAGCGTCATTTTGCGGAGGTTTGTAAATATATATATATATATATATATATATACATCCATCCTAATATATAACCATAATTCTATTACAAAGAAAATTATCTAATCTTGATGGACAAAAATTAGGAAAAAAACATAAAAAAAAAACCCTATGCTTTTGTTATTAGAACTTTATTTATTGTGTGCAATTTAGAAAAAAAGTGCAGACAATAAAGTGTCCAGTGTGGTTTTGAATCTTCATTTCATGTTTAACAGAAGAAAGTAAGTCATATTTCCATTGCTCCACACTCGAGTATTAAAAGATGGATGCATCTGGGTGACTATTTGTTCCCTTTAGCATTCTGACCTCCTGATGACTGAAAAATACAGAATGCTGTTTGATTATGTCGTCAAAGCCTTTTAACTTTTCCACGTTAGAGGAACGGCATTGTTTGCTCTCATTTCCTTGGAGTGTTGAGAGAATTTTAAAAGCTTTGCCTTTTTAATAAAGGCGGATTAATTTAATTAGGAAGAGCTGCAGTCCACCAAGTGAGTTTTGTTCCGTTCACATGGGGAATTTGTTGAATTAGTATTAATGCTAGCAGTTTATTGAGGAAACTTGGTAAACATCCATGTATTAAATTCAGCTCCGTTATAGGAATTCATTTCTGCTGTAATAGTTAGCAACTATAAATGCATTTATTTAACAGTACTCTATTACAACACTAGCCTTGTTCCAAAATGTAGCAAGTTAGCAGTTCACACACACCATGCTCTCTGTAGAAGTGCATTTTAGGAATGGTTTCATGAATGCATTTTTTGTTTGTCCAAAAGAAGGCTTATGCATAATTTAGCTGTCTTGCATTTGATACGGCCCTCATGTCAGAAGAGTGAAAATCATCTTAATACTGTGTTTTTTGTTATAAGAGGTGATTTGTGCACAGTTTATTGTGTCAGCACACCAGTGTGAACTATTAACCACACGGGTGCATTAAAACTTTATCTTCACTCTCTTAAGCCTGTACATATAGAAAAATGGTACAAAAGAAACTGCAGTAGCTGTGTTTTCTCACAGGTGCTTAAGTGTAAGATGTTAGCGTGTAGTATTGATCGGTCAGTGACCTTTGAGTCTTTCTTCTAAGTAACAGAATTACCTCCCATGTGCTGTTGGGTCAGGACTCTGGAAATGTCCACCACATGCCCTGTATCGCCTTACAATCGATCACCAGATTCCCCTCGCCTTACCTACAAAGGTTGAAAAGAGTATAAAAGCTTTAAAATATTACACAGCTTTGAAAATGGTGAACAAAGTTGAGCAGGTGTGGGTGGATAAAATAATTTCATTTTTCAAAAGGAGTGTTATTAAAAATAGATTTGTGTTGATGTTTCTTTTGGTTTAGAAAAGCAGTATATAGAGACACCAGCCCATTTCCACCTCAGCGTAAAACATTTAAATAAGGGCAATTTGAAAAGTGAAACATTAATAAGAAATCATGTCTTATATGTTTTGAAAATATATTCATATATGAAAATTATATGTTTCTAAGTGTTGTGTATATATATATATATATGGTTTCTCCTCACAATACAGTATTTGTGTGTATATGCATGTACATACGTATTTGTTTGCTTATATTTATTTATTTTCTAAGCGTAGGAAATGTCTATTTTATGAAATGTATGTATGGATCAGGTTTTAATAATGATAATATTTTTGCATGTGTTTTTCTGCTATTTCTTTATTTATTATATAATTGTGGTACATTAATACATTATATTTCCCAAAGTTGAAAAAAAATCTGATAGCACTAACTATATCATTCTGTCTGTCTGCAGCAATTTTGGTTTAGTACTCCAAGTGACAGTACCTTTTATTTAACGTTTTTGTGCTTGCTCTGAATGGTTCCTGGTGAGGTCTGAATGAGATATTTCCTCACCGTCACAATAACCGTGACTAATACATGTGTCCTTTCGCAAAATGTATCTGATAATTTGATGCGGCTGTTACATATTCAGTGTGCCTTTTGCAGCCGCTCCCGTTTCCCCGGAGTGAATCATATTCATAATCTGATATTAGTCATGCAGCACTCTAAGATAGGTTACCCCTGAAAAAACAGATGTGCTCCATCATTGAGTAAATACCTTATAGGATAAAAAATAAACCTTGAATAAGTTGATAAAGAATAAAATTGATGTAAGATTGGCTTGCCTTTGTGTTTTGTATGAATTTATGCAGTAGGTGCTTTTTGCAGTCTAAAGACTTGTGTACACACACACATACATATACAAACATATACTACAGCACTGAACTTCAAAAAAAATGCTTTACTGGTATATTTGTAAAGATTAGACTATTACAATCTGAACTCCAAGTCGCTTTTGACTTCTCCAGAGAGATCGAGTGCTAACAGTAGCAAAATCTAATGAGTCATCGGAGATAGTTACGACTAGAAGAATTTCCTGAAGTCTGACATTCCCCCTGGGCTTTGCCTTTCACCGTACAAAGCTTTGTAGAATCAAGAGAGTTTAGAGAAGCTTCGGATCAGGGCTCTCAACCAATACACTGAATTATAACTAACAATAAAGGAGCTTCTATTCCATAGAAGATTTAATTTCCCCCATGTCATTTGTTAACATTAGTTAATTTATTACAGTATTTACTCATCTTTGTTAATGTTAGTTCATAAACATACAATAATGTTAACTAATGAACCCTATTGTAAAACCTTATTGTTACCAAAGAACCATTTTTGGTTTCTTAAAGAACTCCTCAGTCAACAGTTTTTTTTTTTGTAGTTTTTTTTGTATTAAAGAACATTGGAATCTTGTACATTGTAGAGGTTCTATGGACGTTGATGGTTCTTTGTAGAACCTACGGTTGCCAGTAAAAAACATTTCAGTAATCTGGCAAACCTTTTTCCAATATACAGAAACAATGTAAAAGATTTCTTACTGTCCATATTACAGTAAAATACTGTTCAAATTTCAGAAATCAGTTACAGTGTATAGTGCAGACAATTGTGTTGAAAATAATATTGAAGCAATCTAGTTTTATCACTCAGCAAAGCTAAAATGTTGTTTTGTGGAGATGTTTATGATGATGTTATTCTGAACCTTATCCAGCCTTGAACCATGTTTTTCTTTAATAGATTTGTAAGATGGGCAAAAGAGAGAAAGAAGCACTTGAGTGGCCTGCATGGTTGTTGGAGAATATAAACTTAGAGGTTCTTCAGATCAGAGATTAGTTTTTAAAGCACTGATACACAGATCCTTTTCTTAAGAATTAGAGAACTAAAAATAAATAATTTAATAAAGCTGGAAAAAGTCTATATATATATATATTTATATAAAAACATACAAACTATATAGACATTAAAACAATTATAAAATGGCAAAAAACATTTTATTAATTTTTAATTTTATTTTTATAAAAACCTTATATATATAATATTGCAATACAATTGCAATACAATTACAAAAAATGTATAGAGGGGGTGACATATTTGGTCTGACAGTGTAATCTTGCTGTAAAGTGTGGAATGTATGTTGTCTTTGTAGTGTCATGAAAAGCTCAGTGGTTTGCTGGGAGGCACGCGCTGACTTTTGCAGATGACAGAGATGCAATTGTGAAGATGATTATGTGACTGACACATTGGCAGGTACGCCTGATGAACTCTAAAATGACTCTTTTTGAAAACTACGTAAACGTGTCACAAGTTAGCACAGGTGGCAGCAGGCAGGGTTAAGTACTGGTGTCGTACACTGCCGTGAACTGCTGCCAGTGAGATGACAGGGAATGCTCACAGGAAGATTTCTCCACTTATATTAGATACTGCTCTGGTGATGTTAGGAGCACATATGCAGTACATTGCATTTAAGGTTTGTTTTATTTACAGTCTACAGAAGCATTCTTGTCAGTCTTTGAGAGCTTTGTATCTTTCTCTTCAGTGAACATGGCGAGTGGGACAAAGGTCGCGACCGCGACAAACCTTTTGATATTGTGGTATTGCCTCTGTGTTACACCTAGACCTTAAGAGGCTACTGCTAAAAATAATGTTGACTTTGTCCCAGGAGTTTAAGAACACAACAATCAATTGCTATATGTGTGTCATAAGGTTATGAAGTGATTGACTTTGTAAGTAGTGCATACGAAATCTAGGTAACGCTTTAGATTACAACGCGCAATGTACCGCGCAATTACACAGAATTTATAGCGTACCTATTTTGTAACTATAGAGTACCTCTACAGTACCTACTCATAAATATAAGGGAATACTATGCAACGTTTGGGGATTACGGGGGAAATAATTATACTGTATTGTAAGTATTTTATAACTAAAGGGCACCTGTTCTGAAATTACGTGGTACACACTTACAGAAAATGTACAGCCGTACATATGTTTTAGGTAAATGGAAACAATATGCAAAGTTTAGAGGGATAGAGCGGTAATTATTGAAAAATTAAAAGTAGTTATACTGTTAGTATATTTCATAAGTAAGGTGTAACTAATCAGAGATTCCGTGGTATGCATGACATACTGCATTTGATAATATTATGATTTCGAATTTTGTAATAACAAAATATACAAAGCAGTATATTTTTACACTACGTACTAGGTATTACACCATATATCTTACATTTCTGATCCAAATAGTAAACTGTAGTATAATTTAGTAGGTACAGTATAAATTCTGTGTAATTACGCAGTACATTGCGGTTTATAATCTAAAACGTTAATCTAAATCTATACAGTCTATGCTACAAACCCTAATTTTCTATTTTTAGTAAGGAGATGGTGTGATTGATTCCAAATTAATTACATAAAAACACAGTACATTAAAATAAAAAGACATAAAAGCCATTACTCCAGTCTTCAGTGGTCCTTCAGAAATCATTCTAATATTTATATATGATAACTACAACTATAGTAATGTTTTGATCGATTTTTGATGAATTGAGGTAAAATTGAACTGAGATGAGAAATGAGATGAAAAGTCTTTAATTACATGGCCAGTAAATGATGGTCGATAAATGGAGTTTTAGAGGAAAATAGCGAGCAAAATCTTTCTATTATTATTTTTAATATCCATTTTTTAAAGCTTCTCCCATTATTCCTGGCTAATTAATGAGATGAGCAAAGATTCCTCTCTTTATGCTTGAAGTTTCTAAATTGCCCCTAACTACTCAGTAGAGAGTGTTTGCTGAGGATATTGACTAACTTAACCTCCTGCTGCGTGCTAATGAACCACAAACCAGCACAATGGAAGTAAGTCGATACCGGCAAGTATAGGATTTTAAGAAACAAGGTTTTTTTTCATGTTATTCATATTTGAGTAATGAAGGTAATTCCTACTGTACATGCAACCTGAGAGCGAGTCCCGTGATGACTTAAGCGGTTTTGTATGCTTTTATCAAATGGTGTTGCTATGCGCTGGGGTTTTCATGGACAAAAACAGCCTTCATTGCTAATGCAGCCCGGCTTTCCCATTTACCTCTAGTGCACAAGAGCAACTTATTGTTCCATGACAACCACAACAACACCTCAACACAAACAAGATATTTGATATGCCATTGAGAGAGGATATTTACATCTAGCACAATAGCGCTCAATAAATAGCCTGTCGTGTAGATGAGGTATGATTGTCAAAGCAATAACATGGAGAAGCCAGGAATGTTTGATGTGCTTCACAGCGGGCCATGAATATATATCATTCCCTGATAAATTATCCTCTAACATACCAGTAATACTACCAGCAAATTGCTCTCGACGTGATATTATTGCATGAAATGAGTAAATCACTAGGACTTCGCATTGACGGAGAAAGTGTTTATGTGAGTTTTTAAAGGGAATTTGTTTTTCTAGTTTGTCTGGATATGCAGCAGTCACTTTGCGCACATTCAACCTCTTATTATGCACTTGGTTAAAAATAGAAGCAAGTTAATTGAATATTGTTTCAGCCTGTGCGTTTTTAAACTGTGAGAGAAGATGTTTAATTTTAGGATATGAAATTAGTAACAACATTTTGTCCCTGTTCTCAAAGTGTCAGCTGCCTTGTCAGGCGCTCTTTGAGATGAGGTAAATATATTAGGCTTGGTTAACTATAGTACACTCATGATGACTTGCCATTTTTATCTCACTGTGACAATACCCTTGGCCAGCCATCATGTGACATGCTTACAACTCCTGGCAACCATGGTTGTGTTTATACACAGCATCTATGCTCCTTTAAAAAAGGCCACATTCATCTGGGGAACCATCTTAGGTTACTTGTGAAATCTTAAACCTTTAAGCTTGGAGATTTTTGTGGCTAGAACATTAGATTAGATCTAGGAAAAACTGAAACAGCAAGGAATTTGAAGACTTTGTGTATGGGATTGGTTTTATAATTGCATTGTGGAATTTAACTGCAAAAGTTGTAACTTTTCTGTCATACAATTTTATGCATTATATTTGTTTAGCAACATTCTAGCACCATCATTTGTCATAACTTGGAAATCTAATATATGTTGCGTGTTTTGAATGATGATTTATTGTAGTCCAGAACCAAAAATATATTGTTTTTATGATTGTCATGGGGGCAAAAGTTGAAGCCTATTGTCACAATGAAGGTGAATAAAACCTTTACTGTTCAGTGGTTAAAATAGATACTCATTGTAAAACAAGCCAACTAGCTACATTTTTGCAACTCCAAATATATACCTCTATAGTACATACAGTTTTTGCAGTGGAAATAATCTGTAGTTGCAATAAAACACCAACATCTTTTGTTAATTTTCATGCAAATTATGATTACGTTTCAGATTATCGATTAATAAAGACACATTTCCACATAGTTCCTTGCTTAATACAGTGTAAAATTCACAGAGATACACTGTCTCTGACGAAAGATTGGCATTGTGAAATAACTGTGCTGGTTTCTGTGATCGTGGCTCCTCATTGGTGGTCCTATATCATGTAGTGAGAGAGGTTCAAAGATATCCGTTGTCACATTCTTGCATCCAAAGATATCCTAATATAATTTTCTGACAGTAGAGAAATTAATCACAATCATCTCACAAAGCTGCTACGACCCAGGTTTACTGACCAACTAATAAAGATGCAACACCAGGGGCCTCATGTACAAAGACTTGCGTTGAATTAATACTAAAACATTGCGTACGGACAAAGCGTAAATTTGCGTGCGCAGTAAAAAAATCAGATGTATTAAACACTGCGTACAGTAAGTAGAATCCCACGCATATTCTCTTTGTACATCTGAATTAACATGATATTGAGCGCACATGCACGAGCGCAAAACCCCTCCTCATTCCTCCTCTCCCATATAAATAGGGTAATGACTCCTCTTTGGCAAAACCAAACAAAAAAGCAATGGCAAAAGCAATCAAGCAAGAAAAGAAGCTGAACAGGCGGGGAAACAGGGGATGCTGAACTAACACCCTTTGAGGAGATAGTTGGCTCACTTGTGGGCGACACTTTACTGTCGGGAGTAGTATCCGTGTATGTGGGAGACAGAAAATCACTGTGATCCCTAAAAACGCGTTCCCTTTGGATTCGGCCATTGATTATGTCCTCTAAAAAAGCCAACACTACCATTGCCATAAGGGTTGTATACATTTGCAAATATGTTCTAAATCACATAATTGGTAGAAATGTTTTGTGTCAATTAACCCATTTCATCAATTATAAATTAATAGCAATGTTTTTCACATGTTTTGGTGCGATACTTTTTAGAGTGCAATTTAACATAATTGGCTCTAGGAGTTGCCAACGGAAATAAAACACACACAAGAAATACACGTACGCCAGACATGAAGTTGGCGCGGACCAACGCACATTCTCACATTCATTTCATCATTAGAAATCCAAACGTGAGCGTGAAATCTGGCATACGCAAAGTTTTTGTGCGTACGCAGCGTTGATGCATGAGGCCCCAGATGAATGCAAAATGTCGCTAAAACCTCTTACCTCAAGCTCTCATCTCACTCTTGCACACATAAAAACCACAATTGCCAAAGTGTGATTTATCATGCTCTTTGTATTTACTGCTAGCGCATGCCGATGACATTTTATTATTTTATAGCAATGTGCGTGCAAGCCGTAAGTTTTTTTAGATGCATGTCGCACACTGTATTTTGCATTGATCTTATAGGATTGCTAAAATCGTGCAGTCTGTGGAAGGCCTCAAAACACTTTTGCCTAAGTGCATGATTTATAAACAAATAGATTTTACGTTTACGTGGTGCAAGTCCATTTCCAAACTGCTTTCCAAATAAACCTTTGCAAGATGTATGTTCATCTTTTTTGAATAAAGCTAAACATGCCTTTAGTGCCATTCACTGGCCATTTCACTTTAAAAGAGTTGGAAAATTTACAAAATGCAGCATTATATCATTATTTGCAGAAATGTCGCTATAGGAATGCAAGTGGATAAAAATGTATGTGTAATTTTTGGTTAAACATTTCGATATTTGCTTAAACCTCCTGCAGTGGTCCTTATTTCCACCTCCTCTGTGTAAATAGATTAATTATCTCCTAGTTTAGGCTCAGGAGGTGAAGCTGTAATAGGGGTTAAGTGTCCTCACCGCTAGCAGATTTCCAATAATGAAGTTAAATGGCTGCAGACACACAGAACCAGACATCACAAGGTTTGAATTACTTTGCTAATGAGGGACCTGAAAGAGGCGACTTTGACAAGGAAATGGGCTTCATCACTGCCCTGCTGTAATGGGCAGGTTGGTTTGCGTGTTTGGTCTGTGGAGAAAGAGAAATAAAGATATTTTGGAGAGAAAACTTGCATTTTTTGTGGCTTATGCAACATTGCATGCATGGATAAATCCCCATTAGTTTTGTTTGACAAACTTTTGAAATGCAGATTTTGGTCTTAGAAGGAATAAATGAAACATTTCATTTAATTATACCTAATCCTTTATAACAAGCTCTGTTAGCCTTAAGTAATTTGGCAAGCAATGCCAAAGCTTCTGTATGGTAGCTTGTTCTGTGCTTTGTTGTATTCTGAAATCAGTGAGAACATGATTCATAATGAAATTGAAGTCTTTCAGTGTTGCCACAGAGGGGTTTGAAAGCAGCATTGGCATTGCATAAAAATTGTAGTTCTCATTTTTAAGTTGACTAAAGTTCGGGGAAAAATAATATTTTGTATAAACAATAATTAATGTTTCCAATAACAACATCTTTCATGTCAGAATGTTCAACGTTGTTGTCACATATACAGCTTCAAATGTACTGTATGAGTTTTCCGCATTCCACATAAGGAAGTTAAAATAACATGGCTGAATCAGCAAATACGTTTCTACATTACTTTTGAATTTGTTATCAGGTAGGTTTGGTTTAGGAGATATATTCAACATGATAGAGCATTAATCTTTAGCGACACTCGCTGCATATTTGAATTCTGAATGGCTGCAAAACGTACCTCAAGCAGCGTTATAAAAACACTGCAAAATGTACCTGTACCAAGTAATAAAAGCATGCCACGGTCATGTATTAAACACGTTTTTGCCCAACTGAAACTTCCGTGAAAAGTGCAGTAAGGTGCATAGTTATGGGCTTGCAGAAATGTACTGCATGTATGCACATATTTCCAGTGAGCCTGGGTTGCACAAATCAGAGAATGAAAGAAAATCAGAATGATTCCAGTTAAATTAGTTAAATCAAACCCCTGACCGATATCCAAGTAAATCGAATAGTATTTTCATGACATTGTGGCAACGCTAATTACAGTTAAAAAATTACAGTTTATTTCATGACAAGCCTAAAGGCTTTTTT
This sequence comes from Enteromius fasciolatus, assembly GCA_032361145.1. Lineage (NCBI taxonomy): Eukaryota > Metazoa > Chordata > Actinopteri > Cypriniformes > Cyprinidae > Enteromius > Enteromius fasciolatus. The sequence continues at coordinate 14,291,375 of JAUMHR010000042.1, read as the reverse complement.
TGTAGTTTTCTTTGTGAATATAAATAATATAACCTACTTCCAAATATTTTACTTTAGAGATGTTAAAACAGAAAACTCTGTGCTCTATGTAACCCTCCTCCGCATCCGTGGATCAGAGTTTTACATTACCGTTCAGACTTGGCCTGGGATCAAAACGACAGCATCTTGTATTTAATTTCATGCCTCTGAGCTCTTATGCCATGCTGGAGAGCCGAGCAATGTGTGGGAGAGACCGAGGGGCTGCTGGTCACTGACGTACCGTGTGTTCATACGCTAGTGCATTGTGGATTGTGACCAGTAGCGTGCGACATCACATGAGCGTCTGTACCATTGGTGTGAAGGCCTGGACTCTGGTATTCTGCTGGGACGGAACTGTTACTAATGGGTAAACTCAGTAGAACATAAAAGTGCAGGACTATCTGTTTAAAGGTGAAGTGTGTCTTTTTTATCATGTGCAACAATCCTGCAAAGTGAAATGACACATAATGTTCTACATATAGCAGGTGCTACATAAAGCAAAAGCTTTTTTTTCATGTATGTTTGCATTTATTTTGCCTCCATGTTTGAAGCTCATTTGAAGTATTTTTAATGCAATTTTTTAACATACAAGAAATGTTAGAAATTATCAGCTTTTTATTTTCTTTGTTATAAGAGCCATGCAGTTATTATAACTCTAATGCATTGTGCTCATGCTTCACAGGGTGATATTGTTAGTATTAGTTTTAGGGGACCAAGGAAGGTGCAAAGTTAATCTAAGTAAGTCTTTATAGTTCATAAACATATGTTGATGAATAAATGTAATAACATGATGTTTTTTTCCAGTGTGCAAAGAATTTTGTAAAACCCTGCAATGGATGAAAAGATATCTGCATGCAATGTAAAAACATTTAAGCATTTAATGAGTTGGATTATTGTGCAAATATTGAGATATGAAATCATGCAATGTATGGAATAGTGATAACATGACAATATTTAAATGAAGTTACATAAGAGGTGAAGTTACTTGTAAACCATGCAAGATAGAATGCTGTTTATTTCAGAAATAATTCAGCAATCTCTTCATAGATAATAAAGGAATCATTAATTGCATTTTTTTTTCTGAAGTGCATGCATAAAATATATTTTGATTTTAAAATAAATAGTTTGGCATTAAAAACTAAACCTAAAAAAAGGAAATTTTTACTTTAGTGTTTTTAGAATATGTTAAAAACAATTCGGAGCACCTGGCAACCACGCACACCACTTTCGTATTTTGGAGACAAGTTTGGCATGGACGAACTAAAATCAAAATGTAAAAATCTAGATATTTTTGCAATTTCATTCCATGCCGGTAGTGGCAAAGAAATGACATCCTTCACCTTTAAACGAGCAGCTTCTTTTGTTGTGGTTTGTACTATTGTAAAAGGCCAGATGCTGTCTAAACGATTTGCTCTGTCTGTTTCTAAAACGATGCCTTTTTAGCAATCTCCAGCCATGATGAGATGGGTTTTCTACATTGTGTGCACCATGTCATCTGTCCACCACACAAACTGCTCCACTGCTCTGCATAACCCATCAAGACTCAGTAATTTATGCTGTCTATCATACAGTGGCGATTTCACCCCTCCTCTCTGTTCAGCTGTCATCGGTTATATCCCCCATCCTCCTGCTTCACCTCCATGCCCTGTAGTAAACTCACTGGGATTTTCAGATGTACTCTTACACAATCCAGTGGACAGGTTAACTGACGTGCCCTTTAATATGGCCTCTCAGTACCAGGGGAAGGAGGCTTTGCTCTGTCGTTCTGTGAAAGCAGGTGATGAGCTGAGCTGTAAGTCACTGTTCAGCACTTGCTGTCATCAGTGTCCTGACCGCCGGTCATGGTGAAATAGAGATGTTTTGATTAGTATGTCTTGTGGCGTGTGTTCTTTACACTTTAGATAATTTACTGATTTCATTCACTTTTCACAGGTTATGCTTCAATGATATTTAAGGGTAGAAGAAGCATTTTGGGGAGGTGTCAAAGTGTTTTTACTTTAAGACGTGTAGATGGCAAAATTTGACAGATTAGGGCTCAACAAGAAGGATTTTATTCATATTTTTCATTAATAATAAACATTATTTTAAGAAAAATGATGCAGAATTTTACATTTTAAACATTCTGAGGGATACTTGCATTGCCTTTAGTTTACAGGTTTGTTTATAGAAGCTTTGTTAAGAAATAGAAGCTTATTGTAACATCTTACTGTTTTTTTTTTTATTATTTATGGTATAATTGTGGTATTTATTTATTTAATTATTAGCAATTTTTATATGTGTATTTTTCGTTTTAGTTCGTTATTAAGTTTAGTTTATTTTGATATTCTATATTTTATACTGCAACTTTAGCTTTAAAAAATTAAATAAAATAAAATGAAGATGCGGCAACTTACTGAATTTTGAAAATTTAATTGAATTTATTTTGATTTCATGTACATATTTCATGTATTTATTTATTTATACTTGCAAATGTTATAATATATTCTATATTTTTGTTGCAAATTTGACTGATTTGTTACCGAAACAATGCATAAATTATTGATTTGAAAGCTTTTATTGATGCTAAAAATGAAAAGTCGCATCTCTTAGTGTATTTTTCTTAACTAATATTAACAAAGATTAATAACTACTGAACGAAATGCATCGTTCCTTTTCAGGAACACTGCGTCAAAACACTATGGGAACGCCTCGTCGTGACCACGTTCTGAATCTGCTGTGAAATCTGTCCAATAGGGGATCAGGACGCCCTGAGTAGGTGACGTCATGATCCTGGCTTAAAG
>JAUMHR010000042.1:14204367-14227060 GCA_032361145.1 Enteromius fasciolatus | reverse complement strand
AAAATCTGCAAAATCATAAACGTCATATGAACCCCTTCAGTGGAAGGTTCAAAGTAGAGCACATTTACTTATTCACACCAATATACAGTAGTCAACATTCAAAGTGGGTCAAAACCTTTATAAGTATAGAATAGGTAGCCTATTGTTTTTGATTTTAGGACAACTTTGATGAAAGGTTCTGATCCACCGAATGTTGACTACTATAGTTATATTAAATGTATTAAAATAATTAAATATAACTGGGTCAAAGGCATTTTAAGTATTTGGAGAATAAAATGTCACAATTTGGTTCAAATAATGTTGTATTGTCATTCAGTGTATTTTAAAGCAGTATTACATTTATTGTTTTTATGCCTAAACCCTTTTTCATCTTTGACCCAGTTACACTTTGGAATGGTACCTATACTATTAATTTATGTATTTGCTCTTTTATCTGTTTGTTTGTGTGGTTTCTGCTTATCAAATGTACATTTCATTCTAGTTTAATTCACTTAAAGTCGAATGAACAGAAACACATAGAAATAAAGTAACAGCTATTGTAACTGATAGCATGTTTAAACAACATGGAAAGCTTTCTGAAGGTAATGTGAGTAATAAATATTTCATGAACATAATGTATTCACAGCCGTATTTGTGGACTGGAGACATTTAAGCTCCAAATGAATGAACTAATTGCAGTGTTTTCTTTGTAACTGTTCATGTGCATCTGTTTCTCCAGCTAAAGAGCAGATGGTTTGTGATCCATTGTGTTCAGAGGAAGGATGCTGGGGTCCCGGACCAGACCAGTGTCTCTCGTGTAAATACTTCAGCCGAGGAAAGACATGTGTCAAGTCCTGTAACTTATATTTTGGGTGAGTGCTGTCTGTGGCAAACAAATCATTTGTGGTGTCATTATGCTCAAGCAGGGAACTTTCTTCAAAGTTATTATTTTTATTTAAAAGAAAACTACTTTAGCTTGCAGTTGCCTTAATATGAATATGTTTTTCAAATGCAGATTTGTTCAGACGGGCTGCTGGCTCCAAAGATATATCTGCAGTATGACTATCATGATCAGACTATCAAGATCAAGGGATCAAAATGCTTTTAATGCTATTTATAACTCAAAGGAATATACAGACTCTCTTGCTTTTGTGGCAAGCTAAAAAAAATAACATGGAGACATGGAAACAGGCTTTGAAAAGAGCAGGCAAAATGTCCAGTGCTAGGCTTTTATTTCCGAATGTGCTTGTGGCATTCAAAATCGAGTTAAAAATTTAAGAAATATGTGTGTAATGAAAATACAGCTTGTGTTCTTTGCACGTTTTCATTTTGCATAGCCTCTAATATCAGCTCTGACATGTTTATTAAAGGGAAAATATTCTTTAAATACAAAAATAAAAATGGTAATAATTTGAATTTGGGATTACAAAGAGCAAAAATAATAGATACATTGTCATGCCAGTTTAAAACAACTCTCACCATGTAGGAGAAAAACTGAAATTGTCTTTAAAGATTTTATTCTTTGCAAAGAAGGTCAAACAGTCATATAGAAACACACAGTTTGCTGCAGAGTGTGACCAAGAGGGAGGGCAGTCTTTCACTTTTATATCTAAATCTCACTCAAGGTTACAAACTCATAACTGCTGCACTTTTCCACAAGAGGACAGTAACACAAAAGCACATCCTCATTTTCATTTAGGATCCTTGTGACCCCTTAGGTCAAGTACAGACACCTATGGGTCCCCCTCTGTGTCCCTCTCTCACCAGTATGAATTAATTTTCCTCCACACCATATTGTGTGTACAGAAAGTATTCAGACCCCCTTAAATTTAAATTTCTCACTCTTTGTTATATTACAGCCATTTGCTAAAATCATTTAAGTTCTTTTGTTTCCTCAATGTACACACAGCACCCCATACTGACAGAAAAAACACAGAATGCTTGACATTTTTGCAGATTTATTAAAAAAGAAAAACTGAAATATCACATGGTCCTAAGTATTCAGTCCCTTTGCTCAGTATTTAGTAGAAGCACCCTTTTGATGTAATACTGCCATGAGTCTTTTTGGGAAAGATGCAACAAGTATTTCACACCTGGATTTCAAGATCCTCTGCCATTGCTCCTTGCAGATCCTCTCCAGTTCTGTCAGGTTGGATGGAAAACGCTGGTGAACAGCCATTTTTAGGTCTCTCCAGAGATGCTCAATTGGGTCTTAAGTCAGGGCTCTGCCTCGGTCATTCAAGAACCGTCACCGAGTTGTTGTGAAATCACTCCTTCATTATTTTAGCTGTGTGCTTAGGGTCATTGTCTTGTTGAAAGGTAAACCTTCGGCTTAGTCTGAGGTTCTGAGCTCCTGGAGAAGGTTTTGGTCCAGGATATCCCTGTACTTGTCTGCATTCATCTTTCCCTTGATTGCAACCAGTCGTCCTGTTCCTGCAGCTGAAAAAACCCCATGCGGGCTTTCATGTGTCTTGCACTGAGGAGAGGCTTCCGTCGGGCCACTCTGCCATAAAGTTGGAGGGCTGCATTGATGGCTGACTTTCTTTACCTCTCTCACCAAGGCCCTTCTCCCCCGATAGCTTAGTTTGGCCAGACGGCCAGCTCTAGGAAGAGTTCTGGTCGTCCCAAACGTCTTCCTTTAAAAGATTATGGAGCCCACTCTGCTCTTAGGAACCTTAAGTGCAGAAGACATTTTTTGTAACCTTTTCCAGATCTGTGCTTGCCACAATTCTGTCTCTTCAGGCAGTTCCTTCGACCTCATGATTCTCATTTGCTCTGTCATGCATTATGAGCTGTAAGGTCTTATATAGACAGGTGTGTGGCTTTCCTAATCAAGTCCAATCAGTATAATCAAACACAGCTGGACTCAAATTAAGGCGTAGAACCATCTCAAGGTTGATCAGAAGAAATGGACAGCACCTGAGTTAAATAGAGTGTCACAGCAACCATGTGATGTGGACCATGTGATATTTCAGTTTTTTCTTTTTTAATAAATTTGCAAATTTCTGTGTTTTTCTGTCAATGTGGGGTGCTGTGTCAACAAGGAAAAAAATGATTTTAGCAAATGGCTCCAATATGACAAAGAGTGAAAAATTTAAGGGGGATCTGAATACTTTCCATACCCAGTTAAGGAACAATGCATTTTTCCCTCTCTTTTTGAGTCCTGATACCATTGGAGGTTTGATTTCTTAGATACTGCTGAAGAATACTCTCACTGAAACAATCGACAGCAGAAACAAATGAGAGCAGTATTGGCAGCTCCTTAAGCTGTTTGCACTTGTATTGCTTTTCTTGTATGTCTGTTTAGTTAACTGACTTAGATTAGGATGCATCCCGTGGTCACTGAGTATAAATGCCTTCAGTATCATGTAAACTGTGCATTTTTGTCAAACTGACATTTAGTGCATTTTGCTATTTACTTTTGTACAATATTTGGGTCATTATACATTGTTCTCTATCTATTCTAGGGATGTTCGTGAGTATGCTAATGGCTCGGATTGTGTTGAGTGTGACAGCCAGTGTGAAAAAGCCGGAGAGAAAAGTTTGACCTGCCATGGTCCGGTATGAGCCTAAAAACCATCTCAGACTATATTAGTTAATTGATTTTGTTTTTGCCTTAATTAAAACCTGACAACCTTGACATCAAACAACAGAAAAAGCTTAGATTTCTGACAGAGTCGATTGCATCCTCATCTCATCATAGCTTCAGACTGCATACAGCGTGAAACGGAGTGATATTGATTAGAAAGCAAATTAAACTATCCACTTACAGTCTCAAAATTTAATCCTGTCTGTAGCCTCTTTCTGAATGTACCATCTGAACACATAAGATGATTCAAGGCTTGGCTAACCATGCTGTATCACATAGTTGCATATTATTGATGCACAGAGGTTGTTTATTATTGGCAGACCAGGAAGTTCTTTGGGACTTCAAAAGATTTAGTTTTTGTTGTTGAATTTGTTTGGACAAGTCAAAATAATCCAACTAAATTAAATGAAATAAAATAATAAAAAATAATTGATGTGTCCTCAAAGAATTGATGTTTCCTTTCCTTTCATTAAATGTTTCCTGTCAGTCTCTAGAGACACTTTTCATTACTTAAACTTCCATCCTTCTCTCTTTTCCCATTACAGGGTCCAGATCACTGTGTGAAGTGCTTGCATCTCAAAGATGGACCCAACTGTGTGGAGAAATGCCCTGATGGTCTGCAGGGAGCAAACAGCTTCATCTTCAAATATGCTGAGACCAACAACGAGTGCCATCCCTGCCACCCCAACTGCACCCAGGGGTACGACTGTTTGCTTGTGTTTGCACTTAAATCTATTTGTGAGCCTCTATCCTTCCTTTAACTGCATCAAGCACAGTATGCCCAGAGCACTAATCTAATTGCCCATGTGGGTAAAGCCGTCGTGGTTAGTGCATTCAGTCTTAGACGCAAGGACCTGGGGGAGTAGAGAGCTGGAAAAACAGGTTTCCTGACTTCCTAGATCAATGGTCCACAACTGGTTTTGCTGCAGGACCTTTCACATTGGACATTCAAGTGATGATCCAACACAGAGAATTGTTTATTGGGTAACGTCTTTAACATTAAAAAATGAAATTTATAGCAGATACATGAATGACCTAAACCCGATATTATGCAAAATTAATTTATTGAGTGTTTAATTTGTAATAGTCATGTTAAGGGATTCATTATGGACTGATAATTCTCTGTTCAAAACATGTATCTTTTTTTAATCTGGAGTGAATCTGATGGTGAATCTCACAAAAGCATGTCCAGGTCGCATGTCAAATCAAAGGAAAATATGAAAAAATATGATTGTTTTTTTGTTTTTTTTTTCCTTATTATGTTTTTTTTTAAGCTACTAATTTTGTTCTTTTTATATCTGGGTACATTGCATCATGTTGAATACTTGACTGAAGAAAAAATACTAGTCTACTGCAATGCAACTTAAATATTTTGATTATAAATTGTTATATCATTTTCTGTTTTGCAGTTGTACTGGACCCAGAGTACAGGATTGCATTGGCATGTTGGACAGGTACGATTGTTTATAATAAAGTAAAATAACGCACTAATAAAATACAAATCATAGGGAGGGTTTGTGGAAAAATTGACTTGTTTATTGTCCTGTGATCTTTCAGGACTCCTCTGATTGCAGCTGGGTTAATTGGGGGTCTCTTTGTAATGGTCATCATAGCTCTGGGTGTGGCCGTTTACATCCGTCGAAAGAGCATTAAGAAAAAGAGAGCTTTGCGTCGTTTCCTGGAGACTGAGGTGAGAGTGGCCTTTTCTCATATAAGTTTTCTTAAATCAGAAAGCACTGACTAGAAGAGAAACATTCCATACATTATGCATCATATCTTGTGTCTCTTCTGTCTGTCACGTTGCATCAAAATCTTTCCCTGTCCACAGCTTTTTTATTCGTTTCGTTTCAATTCTTGGTGAGCTGCATGCTTAAAATTTCCCCAGCACACAGCCCATAAAGTATTCAGCGGAGGGCCTTCCTTAAATGCGTGGCAGGTTTGTTGGGTTAATGCATAGCCCTGTTGCCCTGAATGACTGTGCAGCCTATTAAAAAACATGGCCTGTCTATGCTGGTTTGGATAATTTGCAGGTGGAGCATCAGTGTTATAGACAGCTGTCACCCTGAGAAGATGCCCTGTATCCAAAAGCTGACAGAGACACTCACGCACTAGAATCCTGAAATCCATTTTAGCAAACCTGAGGCCTCTGTTCAAGTAGAAAGTGGTGTGTTTCTGCCAAGAAGAAGATAAGACAAGGCCAGACCACCCAGTGTTAAAAAAAAACAAACAAACAAAAAATGTGCATGCATCTGTCTAATGTTCGCTGATTGCCTCTGAAAATGTTAAAATAGATGTTATTTAAAAAATGGTAGCTACAGATGAAGAATTTACAAAAGTTACACAAAATACAAGCTCCACATTTTTTTTTCTTTAAACTTTTTTCTTTCCCCATTGACTGCATTACGCATTATTTCCCTTAACAGAGAGAAGTGTTGAAATTCTGTTAATAAAGCTATGCTGAACCTGATACATACACAGTATTTTTACAGTGGGGGGAAAAAAATTACAGATGTTTCCCTGTCAGCACCACATATATGGACAGCTCCCTCTAATGCTCTGAATGCTGGGATTCAGCACCACAGTGATGGACAGCTCCACATTGTGTATTTAGTCTGTACTTTCATAAAACAAAGTGACAGGCCTCCTGTCTGTACAGTGATTGGTCACATAAAGTAACAGTTAGTCCCTGAATAATGGATAACCAAATTTACACATTTATAGATTGTTAAAATGTCACTTTAAAAAATGTATTTTCCATTACCAGATTGAAAGTGCTGAGTGGACTGTTTGCATAGGGTGTGCTGGGAGATTCCTCCCCCTTTCATATAAATAAGAACAGTGCATCCAGGGACTAAATATCATTATTTTAGCTGCTATCAATGGTGTAATTCCTCAGTTCAGAAAAAAAAACAATAACCACGTTGTCATTTAACAAATACTTTTTCAAAGTAATTTATTTAGGATAATTCCCCAGGAGAAACTTGGTATTGAAGGAAATAAGTCACCCCGATATAATCATGCATTCAACTCCTTGAAGGCAGAATATAAGCTTTTTCAAAAATGCCTTAGAAAAAGATTCGGGCCCTTTAGCAAAACAAAATTTTCAGCCAATCAGCAGTAATAGGCGTGTCTATTCGTGAAACTCTGTTTGGTTTCTACAAAACAAGAAAGTTTGGAACAGTTTGAAAATGAATAAATAATGGTTGATGGTTATTATTAATATTTATTTTAAGTCAATTTTAAGTTTTCTAACTATAGACACAATGATGATATCTTATGTATTAAACTGTATGGGCTTTGTGGTCTTTTGGTTTCACGCAGTGTGTTAATAATAATTTGCATTTTAATTTCCTAGTATTTGTATAAGCTGAAACACTTCAAAGGCCTGAAGTCTGTTTTTATGAACACATGCTATTAAACATGTCTGCCACACACATTGTTATTTTCTCCAGCACTAATGAAACTACAAATGCCACTTTATATTTAGCAATTATGTCTCCGTACATCCTTTTCAACCTTACCTCTTCTCTACCCCTCTCATCTTCACTCCGTTCCCTTCACAGCTATTTACTCTGTAAATATCAAGTACCATCTTTCTTTTCCCTCCTAAGGCCTAATGACTACAGCATAAACAAACTTAATGCCGAAAATATAGTTAAATGTAACTTCTAAGAGCTTGTTTTAGAGCTCTGTGTATTTCTGCATTCAGAAATAAGTTGCATCTGATCTAAGACTTGATTGTTTAAGCAGTTGGTGGAGCCATTGACGCCCAGCGGTACAGCACCAAACCAAGCTCAGCTGCGAATACTGAAGGAAACTGAGCTCAAGAGAGTCAAGATTTTAGGAACTGGAGCCTTTGGCATGGTCTATAAGGTAACACTTCTACGTTTGGTGTACCTGTCAGCACTTGTTGTTTTATATGAGTTGAAGGATTGTTGACTGATTCTGATGTCTTCTTTATAAAGGGCATATGGGTTCCAGAAGGAGAAACTGTGAAGATCCCTGTGGCTATAAAGATACTCAATGAAAGTACTGGACCTAAAGCCAATGTGGAGTTTATGGATGTGAGTTAACTACTTCGATCTTAATGATATCACTATAAAGGGTTGTATAAATGTCAAACAGGTAGACATAAAAACACGATTCCATTCACTTTCTTTCTTGGACTTAATATTGCATAATATTGTGCACATTATTCTAATTAAAAGTGTATCCTAGTAAAATAAGAAATGTAGCTTCCTTCTTTTCTTTGGATCACCATTCAAATGAATAGTTTTGAAAGAAATTAATTATTTTATTCAACAAGAAGCCAATTAAATTAATTATTTACTATATATATATATATATAGAGAGAGAGAGAGAGAGAGAGAGAGAGAGAAAGAGAGAGAGAGAGAGAGAGAGAGAGTGAGAGAGAGTGTCAGATTCAGGGAGAAGGAAAAAAAGCCATCAAAACGTGAAGTGCGATTGCTAGGGAATTCCTTTGTGCGTTCCTTGTGTATATGTGTGTGTGTGTGTGTGTGTGCGTGTCTGTGTGTTTCTGTGCACATACATAAGCAGGCAAGATGATGCAGACCCACTCATGAAAGATCTGTATTCATCCTTGTCTTCGCTGTAACACATACATATTTATATACTATATGCACTTTTTTTGAAGGCCCTTTTTTCCATTTGAAACATACGGCTAATTGAGTGAGACAGGCCAGCAGTGGCTGGCAAGGTCAGGCTCACTAATGGAGGTTATTTTCACTGTAGGAGGCAAGAGTACAATGGCTTTTGCAGAAAGACTTGTTATGCTTTGCGTATGATGTATGCCTATAGTGCTGTTATTTGCTTTAAATAAAACTAAGAAATGTAAAGGGGTCATATAATTTATTTATTTATTCTTTCATTTTTTTCTTGAGGTTTCAAGTAATGATAAGTCAAATTTGTAGGTGTCGCAAGATGTTCTTGAACTTCTCCCTAACCCTTTGAATGAAATGAGCTGTTTATTTGCTATTTGTACATGAAGACTTCTATTTAAACTGCCTCTTCACATGTGAAATGAGATACAGCTCTATGAACTGAAGATTTGCTGTCAGCTCCTGTCAAGTTTGAACAACCCTGTCCTTAAACAGCCTTTTTGCAAAGCTGCATTACACAGACAGGTTTACAAAACTCATAATACATTTAGGAATGTGAGTGTTTACATGAGTGCTGTGCAGTCAGCAGATTCCACATCATGAGGAGCATTGAATGGAAAAAGAGACTATGCACCGCATTCCTTGTTTTTTTGTCATTGCAACAGACAAGTTGTTGAACTGGACAAGATTCAAGTGTCCTGTAAGTGTTTAGGAATCAATGTCTCAATGCATTCATTTGATTGTAGCCAGAAGCTGAGGAATTTTCCGTTTTGTGCCCTTGTTTCAGTAAATGTTTGGTTTTGGACTAGAAAGTTAATACATGTTTCCTGATTCAATATTGACAATAGAGACATTTTGGTTGTTGATAGGAAAATATCTCTAGAGAAACATTTTTTTTCATGTGACTTCAACACTTTTGTTTTCTAGGAGGCACTGATCATGGCCAGTATGGAGCATCCTCACCTAGTGCGTCTTTTGGGTGTCTGCTTGAGTCCCACTATTCAGCTGGTAACTCAGCTCATGCCCCACGGCTGCCTGCTGGACTACGTACATGAACACCAGGAGAACATCGGCTCCCAGCTGCTGCTCAACTGGTGTGTGCAGATCGCAAAGGTAAGAAGCATTTCATGTGTTTGGGCTAGCAGTCAGACAGCATCCCTGTAAATACTGCAGAAATTTTGATTCTTATTTCTGAAATTGTTTCCACAACTATCTCTGTTTCAGATTTAAACCAGGTAGAACTGTTGAATGTAATCATTATTTTAAACTTTCTGGACAAATATTGCAGTGCAAACATCAGTGACAGCTTTAAGTTTGCATTGGTGGTTCTTTGCCACCATACTAATATGCAATAGTAAGATTCAGTATTTTAACACAAAAGCATGGACAAACTTTATGTGCTATTGACCTACACTGACCTTACACCTAAACCTACCCCTTACAGAACACCATGTGCATTTTTAGATTTTCAAAAAAACACTAAAACATTAAACATGTTTTTTAAACCTTTTGAATTATGGGGACACTGAAAATGTCCTCATAAATCACCTTCATATTGTAATACCTATGTCATACCATTGTTATTATACAAATTTGTGTCCTCATAAACCACATAAACATGCACACGTCCGCTTGTATTTTACTTTATTGACTAAAAGCATGTTAATGATAAATTGAAAAAATAACATAGTTTACAAATTATTTTTTTGGTCTGCTGTATAATATTATATTAAAAGACATGATGGGTAAATAAAGGCAACATGTATTTTAAAGGCTTCCATCAGTCTTCATTTCAGCTTGGAAATGAAAAACTGACCATCTGTGACTTTTTAACTGAGCTTTTGAACACTTTATAGCTGAATTTATTTTATGTTATTTATTTATTTTTTTTTTGCAAATAGTGAAGACACTGCCCTATTAATTAAAGTTATGAACTTTAGGAACTATATATATATATATATATATATGTGTGTGTGTGTATATATAATTATATTATATAATATAAATTATCAAAATGTATAATAGTACACACTCATAAAATATACAAGGTATTTACACAAAAACCTTTATTTTGGATGGGGTTAATCTGGAATAATTATTGCCAAGTACTAAATAATAATAATAAAAAGAAGAAGAATATTTCAGTTTATGGACATAATGGACTACAGTATTTGGTTCTTACTGTAATATAGCACTGAAGAATAACACTTTCTGCAACATTAGTTCTTACATAAAACAAAACGGTATCTATTTGTTTTTAAATAATGTTGGCTTTAGCTGTAGAAGTCATGGAAAAGTCTCTGAGCATTATCTTTGTTGTATTTCACAGCATTTCTGTTTAAGTTACCTCTGTTCCACTGCCGTAGAGCCGGTCATTTAATCTGTCTGTTGTAAATAGATTTTCTGAGTTCAAGAGATGGGTGCTGGTTTGTTGTAACTCAGAGCTCTGGGCTTTGGCTTAATGGCACCTATTAATCAGGTTGTAGGTTGAGCAAATGGCTCGACAACCTTGCCTATTCCTGCCCTGGAATTCTGCTGGTGACTCAGACCCGCTGCTAGAGGTTTTCCCGGTCACGCTGTGAAAAGTTAAAATGCTGTTGCTGGCCAAATTCTCATTGAGCTGCCAAACTGCTCCTGTACACAGTGAAATAATGACCTCGGCATGAGGATGAGATTACACTCATTATGAGATGATGTATTTAAAGCAGGTTACGTACATTTCAGTTAAGAACAGTTTAATATTCCAAGCAATAGCAAGTGTAACAAACTAGCTCTTCTTGACCAATCAGAAGTGGCGTTAACCCCCTGTGCACTACAGTTATGATAGTGGGCAGACCTCCAACACACAAGCATCTCTCCCAGCATGCTTCGATCACCATCGGCAGCCCAGCACTGCGCCTACAGTTGCTCTTTTATCATGCAAGAGGGAGTTGCAGTGATGCAAATGTTATAATTGATATTTTCCACCCACAGTATTACAGAGCTATTCATAATTTTCTAAAAACATCATTTTTCTTGTGCACAATAAGGCATTTTCTGACATTCTCTTTCTTTTTGTCTGGCATTATGAGTGTTGTCTTTGTAAAGCTGCCACTTTGAAACGTGTTTCAACAGTTAGGAAATTTCCCATTGTGCTGAAGGGATCTTCTTCAAAGATTCCCTCTTTTGCACACTCAGTGTGTTCTCCTGAGATGCAGGATTGGAAAACCAGTATATATTGTGAATACCTCGGTGTAATTTCCCTGCACAAATGGCTTTCTTTTGCTGCAGGCGTATCTCCTTTGGCCTCATTAAAGAGCTTCAGGTTCCAGAAACCTCTTATATATTCCATCTTTCGTTCATCTACTGCTTTTTCTGTGGAGAATCCAAATTAGAAGCTTATCTTGGATTCTATGACACATTTGCATACAGGTAAACCTGCTGTTGTTGAGTTTCTTATAGTGCAGAGCAGTAACTACTCATGGCTTTCCAGACAGATTGAAGTGACAATAAACTAGAAGTGATATTGACATATACTTTTCCATATTTAATCACAAAAGGGACTGTTCTGGGTCTTTCCACATGATTAACAATATTAATTATGCTCCAGTATGTCCATGTTTCAAATGTTTTCTTTACATTTCTGCATGAATCCATGTTTAATTTCAAAGTGTCAACTTCAGTTCAGATTGTTTGAGATCAGAATCTTTGATTTATGACTGCAGAGTTATTTAGGCTAATCTCATTTTTCTGATCTGAAATTTTAGATCTCCCCTGAAATAGTAAGACTGTCATGAAGGTACACTGCTGAAGGAGAGCGCAGGAGTCAAAAGATTCTATAAACATAAAGTCTTTTAATATAATAATAAGCATCCAAAAAGCCAACATAACACATTCATTGACTGACAAATTCAAACTCAAAAGACAGGGGATTTATACACAGGAACTAAATCACTAATGTGAGGGCAGCTGGGAAGACACAGGTGGAGACAAATCAACTCATAATCACATCAAACACAGGAACTACCAAATATGGGCACACAGGAAGGAAACTCAAAAACGAAACCAAAACAGGAAGACGTGAAAATAAAACTAAACAGACCATAAACGTAACAATAACAGACACTGAATGTGATAAAGACACAGTCCATTTCTTGTCCATTTATTCTTTTAGCATCTAGGAGGAACAATTGATTACGTATCCACTAAATTCTAAATTATGAGTAATTTTAACAGTCACTATGAGCTCTTTTTGAGCTATAGACTCAAATCGTTTAGTAATGTTGATTTTTGTACAAACAAGTTAGAAAACTGTCAACATTTTATTTATTTCTCTCTCTCTCTCTCTCTCTCTCTCTCTCTCTCTCTATATATATATATATATATATATATATATATAATTGCACATTTATTTACAGTTTTTTTTTTCTCATTGCAATCTTTGAACAGTGACACGGATCTAAACTTAAAGAAATGTATCTGTACACTTTATATATTAATACATATTAATACTAATGGCATTAGGTTGGTTAGAGGGACACAGCAGCAAATATACCAGCAGATTCTGCTCAGCTAAAGTAGTTACAGATACTTACAGATTAGTAAGTACTAACAGATTAGAGAAACTGCTAAATGAGATTTCTCATGAGCCTCTTAGAAGGTCTCCCCACATACATTAATGAGTGTGTAAATGTGTGTTTATCTGTTACACCATAGGATTTTATCTGTAGAGTTTGGGGTTGTAAGCTGTTGACACCACTAGTGACACTGGGCTTAATTTGTAGATAATTGCAGTTTTGTAATGGGAACGAAAAGCCAAGGCAATGTCAGCCAGAGTGTCACTGAAATTGTAGCCATTACCAGAAACGAAACATGGAAATTAATGGCATTCTGCTTTAATTTGCACCTTCATCTTTACATGGCATTTAATCTTAGCCTCTCCTTCTCTTGGGACTCCGAGAAATGTGAGAGAGGTTCTTGAACCTTTCATTACAGCCCACGATTACTCTAACATTTCTCATTTCTTCTAACATCTCCTTTTTGTGTACCTTTTGGGAATGAGTGCATACAACTATTCTAACTAAACTAATTTAAAGCATTACATTTAGACAAATATATGATGACTTATCAATCAAAGGTTGCGTTCTCTCTGGATGACACAATGATGTGTTTTTGTTCAATGATACCAATTGCCAAAATGATGCATTTATATAAACAATATAGCATTTTCTTTATTATAGTAACATTATCATGAAAGTGAGCTTGTAATGAATCAGAGTCTTGCAGATCCATTTGCAGTATTTATTAATCCAAGTCAAACAGGCAGAAGGTCAGTAACACAGGCAAACAGATATAACAGAGAACAGGCTGAATCGGAGTCGAATAACAGGCAGAGAGTCGTAGTGAGAATCAGAGTCCAGAATACAAACAAATCAAACACGGGTAAATACACAAGAAATAATGCTTGGAATTGATGGCCGAGGCAAATCAAGACTTTGCGTCTATCCTCTGCGAAGTCGGCATTTAAATACAGTGCACAATGTCCAACACTAGTAGTGTTGTCCGGGCGGAAACACTAGTACTCGGGAGAAGGTTCCCGCTGCTGTTGTCCGGAGAGAGCCACGGAGGTGCGGCTTGTAACAGAGCTAATCATGATACATAGAGGTTTTATTTTATTTTTTATTTTTTCTTTGAGTTAACTCTAATAACCCTGCACTGTATTGTAATATTAATAGTCACATTTTCTCTTTCCTTTTTTATTTGTTTCTTCCTAAATAAATAAAAAATCAGGGTTACTTTGTGATATTTACTCTCCTAAATATCAAACAGATTTATTGTTTTATTACCTGAGTGGTGACATTTCAGCAGATGCCATGAGAGGGGGCAGTGTGACACTCTGGGAATAGAGGAGCTCACCTCTGCTCTTCAGATCTGGGAAATCTTCACTGTTTGGTCAAAGTCTTGCCAGACATAATTCTGAAAACCTTGTATAAATGGAAACTGACTTCAATGAGTCTCCCTTTCTCTGTCACGCTCTTTTTACTTATTCACTTTTTGTGTTTTAGATTAGAGAACTGCATTAATGTTTTCTGTCCTTTCCCTTACAAATGTATTCATGTAACAGATTTTTTTTCTTTGTTTAATCACATTCAGATCAAGTGAAGTAAGCTGCAGATTCTCTAAAAACTTATTTTCCTTGTACTGTAGATTAATGCCCTATTGTGCCTCTGAAACGGTGTGTTATTGTACAGTATAGATGTCATCTGAGACCAGTCCAGATGATGGAAAGTCTCACTGCTGTGCTCTTGTAAGTCCAAAGGTTTAGGTTAGAGACAAAATGTCACAATGTCTCTGGAAAGCAGTGCTATGCTTCAGGAGACTCCACAGGGAGATTTTCATACTCATATTACCAATGCACAGTTTCGGTATGTAGTAAGTAGGTTAGTGCAGTTTCTGTATTATTCATGCATGTTTAGGGGATTTTGAAATTTGTAAACATGTTTGTTTGAAAGTGAATGCAAATGGATAGCTCGAATAATGCACATAGGATGCTTTCAGCGATTTCAGACTTTTCTATTTCCTATATGTTTAGAAGAACAAATAATAATAATGTTTTATATTTTCAACAGTGTAGCAATGTATGAAGCTTAGCTCAAAACAAAGACATTTTCAAACTAATCACATCCGATTGCAATCGACTTCCCAGCACAGTCCGGCCTGTGGCAGGAGGGACGTAACATCTCCGTTCTGTCCTTAAGGGTTAGGGTCTATGTGAAGATTGTAAAACCTGGCAAAGGTTGGGTGTCGCCCAACCCGCAGCTCTGCAGATGCCTACTAGAGAGGTGCCAACGCCCACAAGGGGGAGGGGCTCACCTTGGTGGAGGCAACACTACGGGTGGAGTGGGCCCTCACTCCTAAGTGGCATCGCTCACATTAGGCCCAGGTGATGGCATCAACCACCCAATAGACCAAACTCTGCTTGGAGACAGCATTCCCCTTCTGCTGTCCCTTAAAGCCAAACAAGAGCTGATCTGAATTTCTGAAACTCTGAGAACTAGAGCCCTGCATTTAGGCCCGGGCCCGACGGGGCCTGACTTTTTTATGTCCCTCGGGCCAATTTTGACGTCATAGTTCAGACGCGGGTCAGGCCTCTGGGGGGAACTTTAGGGACATAACCAGGTCTGGGTCTTAAGGAAATGTGAGAGTAAGCCGGACTGTATTTGAGGCATGAATCACTGACCGAAAATGTGTGTAGGTCTCCCATTCTCTTCACGGAGGTGAGCAGCGATGTAAACTTTCAAAGTGAAAGGGGACAGCCTCCGTTCCAACTTCTCCTGGAAGAAGGAAGGCACCACTCTGACCGAGCATCTTTCTGGGTCTTCTCGGCGAGAGGAGCAGCAGTCAGTAAAAAGACCCCACCTCAGAGCAAGCCTGTCTCATAGAGGGGGCTCTAGCCTGAGTGATGGTGTCCACCACGGCATGGGGAAGACCAGAGTGGTCTACCAAGTCCAGTCCAGAAGCCAAACGTGTAGATTCCAGAGGTCGGGACGCAGGTGACATATAGTGCCCATCCCCTGGGAAAGAAGGTCCTTCTTCAGGGGAATCTTCCAGGGAGGTGCTATCGCTAGGAGCATGAGGTCCACAGACCACCTTGTCTGTTGATAAACGCTGCTGTCGTGACGTTGTCGGTCCGGACCAATACATGCTTGTCCCACAGCAGTGGCCGAAACTGGCACAGGGCAAGCAGTACCACCAGCAACTCGAGACAATTGATGTGCCACAGCAGTCGGGGTCACATCCAGGAGCCTGAAACTGCTTGCCCATTGCACACAGCGCCCCAACCCATCAGAGAGGCATTTGTGGAAACCACCACATGCCTGGGCACCTGTCCTAGAGGCACTCTGTAACCTGTAAGAACACAGGGTATGACCACAGGCTGAAAAGGCAGCGACACTCCAGGGAAACGCCTATCCAGAGCAAGTCACGGCACCATGCCCATCTTGGGACTTGGCCACGCAGCCAATGCTGAAGCACTCTAGTATGTAACTGGTCGAGTGGCGTAACTCTGGCTGCGGCTGCCATACGCCCCAGGAACCTCTGAAAAAGATTTAGAAGGACCGCTGTCTAGTGCTGAAAGGCTGCAAGGCATTTCAGCATTGACTGTGATCATTCGTGTGTAAGACGAGTGGTCATGTTGACTTTTTTGTATATGTCTTTATGTTCTTAAATAGTAATATAGTTAGAAAATAAAACTTTTTTTTAAACATTTTATGTCCCGACAGTCTATATTACCCATCATTATTGGGTATACATCATAGGTTTCTGTGTGTCATTGCAGTATGTTTTATACCAGTTACCTCTGTCACTTTCTATTCCCATTGTGATGCTGAGTATGGCTTCTCTCTCGTTCCAGCCCACTTCCTCTTTCCACCCTTGTCAGCACTATTGTTCGCAGAATTAAGCATGCTTTCACCATAGTGCCTTGTTTTTTTTTTTTTTTTCCTTTCTCTTTTCTTTTCACTCTAATTAGTTCCAAATAATCAAGTGAGTCTAATTTTTGTTATTTGTCTATTCAGAGGCGAGAATATGTTGTAATAGGGCACCGAGGGACCTTCTTCTCTTCCGTTCCACAGAAACTTTAACCTTTATTAATGCACACATAAAAGCGGGTGCATAAAAGAGTGAGATGAGGAGACGCTCTATGAATGCCCCCGAATGCACCTCACGCCGACATTAAGTCTCGCTCCCTGGATCGGCATGCAGATGGCTTGTTATGCTAAATGCAGGCGGCGTTTTGATTAGGTTACTCCTACTTTCATCTGGGTGCTCTCAAACAGTGGACACAAAGGACTGCTTTTTGCTGCCTGTTTTATCTAGCCGGTCTCTCTCTCTCTCTCTCTCTCTCTCTCTCTCTCTCTCTCTCTCTTTTCCAAGTGGAGTTAAAGCTCTGAATATACAGAAACCACAAGCAATGGATGCTTCTAGAAATGCACTGCAACATACAGTACAAGGGAGTATATTAAAACTGGACAAAGCTATTCATTAGCATCCCACATTAACAACCACAGAAGTAATTAATATAACATTCAAAAATTAAATATACAAAAGCAAATGACTTATATATTTGCACTTTTATTTGATTGTGTTTAATTATAACCAACCTTCACTCCTGTCAGTTAAAAATTACTTTATTTATAGTATTAAAGTGCCCTTTTTATGGATTTTTTGAAAATTACCTTTAATAGAAAACAGTTTTAAGTGAATGGAAAGTTTTAAATATGAAAGTTCACCATGTTTAAAGTTATTGTTTCTCAAAAGAAAGAGTCAACTCTGAATCTGTAATGAAGCATCTCACTTCCCAGCGGACTAAAGGGCTGGCAGGCAAGAGATCGAGCAAACAAGAAAGACACAATTTAATGAAATGAACAACAGGATATAGGGAAAAGCTGGCGAATACACGGAGATGACAAACACAAAATCATCGACATTGAACACTACACAAGGCACGGTTTAAATACAAACATAGTCAAGGATGAAAATACAAGACACCTGGGAAAAACGGCTGACAGGGAGTGGAACACTAATGAGAGAGGCGGGGTTACAAACAAGGCAAAAAACGCGTGTAAAATAGAATCAAAACAAAATCACAGACAGCACATGACACAAGACAAAGTTTCAAAATCAATGAAACAAATAATTTTTAAAACACATCCTAAGCTGTTTTTTTGTTGATGTCAACATGAAACATTAACATATTGCTCGCCCACTTGTTGGACTTTTCACTCTGAATGAAAATGCAAATTCATTCTTGGCCACTAGATGGCGCTTTTAAAGCTGTAAAATAGCAGTATACCCGGTGATTCTGTACACAAAGCAGCACAAAACTTGCTTCATCAGGCATTACAGACATGATGCATTAAAATGAGACCAATCACCACATATTGGCATCATGCAAAGGAGGGGTTTGGAAAAAAAAATCATTAAACATATAATTTGGAAGTCGCTGTGCAAATAAGGAATAAAAATTAAAAGCATATTATAAGACAGTGAAAGTTTGTTTTGTTTTGTTTTTGACGATGCATTCATGTCGACTTGTTTGGGAATGCTAAAACCAAAATATTAACCTTTTTATAACCTCAAATGTTGTTTTTTCCCCCATTCCCTTAGCAGTAAATGCCATCCGAATAAGAGTCCAAACAGCTGATAAAAACATTACAATATTCCCCAACATTACTCAGGTCCATCATCTTGTAAAGCGAAACCTACATGTTTGTAAGAAGCAAACCCATCATCAAGACATTTAGCCAACATTACTAAATAGCTATCATTACATTAACAAATATCAGTAATAAATAATAAACGTTTCAGTCCAATCAACCAAAACAGTACAAGTAAACCACATTTGAATAGCATGTATTTATTTGGCTACTTTAGGAGAGCCAGCATGCAGCTACACCAATGCAATTACAGTACAGTGAAATTTAAGTGTATTTAAAACAGATTACTTCTGGGACTGGACGGTCAATCAATGAAAATGTTGATTACTACAAACCTCAGCATACCTGAGCCAAGTAGTATTCATTCTGTCCTGCATCTGTTTAAAAGAATTAGAAATCCATGGAGCGTGTAAGACATTAAACACCTGATCCTTTGGTACTAAAGTGATGGTCATGGCGAATAGGAAGAGCAGAACCAGCCTAAGGGAATTCATTTCTGTTTAATGGTTAATAAAAAACAAATGGATGGTTTGTAAGACTGTAGAATGATGCTGCTCATTTAGAATAGTGCTGTGTAATTTATCCTATGAGAGATGCTGGGCTTGCACTGCTGTTGACACAGTTATGATTTGGACTGGGAATGTTTTATTGTCGTTAAGTGACTGGAGAATGCACTTATTATTCATGCCAAATTAGAGGATAAACTGTACGAAATGGGGATAGGGATATCTAAAGCCAAGTTCCCCATTTAAATATTGTTCTATTTGTAAACGAGTGACAAAATTAATCACATACGTAATGAATGAATCAATCTTTCATAATAAAACTTAACTAAATCTACTAAGTACACCTACTACATTTTTCAATTGCATAGTTGTTAAAATGCATTAAAACAGATAACAGCTGTAATACTAATATTTCATAATATTTACGTTCGAAAGATAGTGTAAACCTAATGCATATTTCTTTGTAAACAAGTTTGGAAATATATCAAGATACCCTGATATTTTATGTTGACTTGCTAGGTTGTATACAAGCTGATAATAAAAAGTATCATTACACTTTTTATTAAAATACAGTATTACTGTAACAGTAATTACAAAGCATCACTTAAAACGAGTTTTGCACTACATTTCACACAGTGGCTTTGGGGTGTGTGTGGCTGGTGATTGATCAGTCCATGATTCACTTTCTCAGTGTCAGGTGTCTACTCCTATGTTTAATTCTCACATTTGTCTGTACTGTTGACAAGTTTCAGACAAAATGCATTTTAGTACAATGTGCTTCACTCAGCTTTTGTCTGCCTTTTCTTTTGCTGCGGTCTAACTAATTTTGAGCAGCACATAGGCAAGAAATAGACATATTGCCTGTGCAATGATGGACAGTGTGGCAAATGAAACTCTATTACAGAGAAATGTTTCTCATTTTCAGACATTTACTGTTTTGAACACAGCCTGATGGTCACTGGTGTCTTCTATTGAATGCTGCATTCATAATAAAGCACTGGAAACATTCAGATCAGTTCTACTATTATAATTCTCATCAGTATATACAGTATTTTTTTTTCCTCAACTCAAGTGACCCTTGAAATGTTTAAGGCGATGTTGAAATGATGTTGTCCTCTAGGTTGTATGTCTGTGCTTTTCTTTGTGAAATTTTTCTGACTGAAATGAAAGCAATTTTATATCACTGTGCCATTCAATCTTGTTTCACAGTAAAGACGAGCAGCAAAAGAAACAATTACTGCCTTCAGAGTTTCTCAAACATGACACGTTGTTGTAATAACTACACAATGTTGTTTGTTTCTTTACAAGTTTTAATGTTTCTGGTTCTGGCAAAAAGAACTCTGTGCTTTTGAGTACAATCTTTCTGAAGAAACATCACTGTCACAATTTGGGTACAGACAATGAACGATGTTTGCAAAGATCTAAAAAAAATGGTTGTATCAAAAATAAATAAATAAATAAATAAAATAAAAAAGTCCAAAACAAAATAAAAATGGCCAGAATCCTAGAGACAATATTTTTTGTTGAGATGAATATGAGCAATAACTACAGAAACACTATATATATATATATATATATATAACATGATGTTATTTAAAAAAAAAAGTGTATATATATATATATATATATATACTTTTTTTTTTTTTTATTTAAACAACATCATGTTATATTATGTTATATTTGACTTTTCACAATCAATATAGTACAATTTCTTGCAATGCAATAACTAAAACTTGTCACTGAAAGTAAATTTTACTTAAAATTTTACTTAAAACTAATTTAGTTTTTCATTTTATTTGTATGAATATTCTTAATGGACTTCTACTGTTCTGGTGTAATGATTCATAGCTGTATTAATTATAATCATAATATTTTGGTACAGAAGCACTCAGATCTCATCTTTGGCAGGGTATGATGTACCTGGAGGAGAGGCGTCTGGTGCACAGGGACCTCGCAGCCCGTAACGTCCTGGTGAAATCTCCAAACCACATTAAGATCACTGATTTTGGACTCGCTCGACTGCTGGATGTTGATGAAAAGGAGTATAATTCAGATGGAGGGAAGGTAAGTGTTTAAAACCTGAGACACACTGGCTTGCAATTATTGAACTCATTTTTAAGCAGTTTTGTATCATTGTTCATATGGTGGGTTGGAAACCAAACCATTAATCAATGTTAATCTATGAGAACGGTGGTTGCTTGATTGTATCACTAATTTCTATCACATCTTGATGAGAATTCTCTTTTATGCAGATGCCAATCAAGTGGATGGCCCTGGAGTGCATTCATTACAGAAAGTTCACACATCAGAGTGATGTATGGAGTTATGGTAAGTAAAAGTGTCCTAGTTTTTTTAATTTAGTTTGTTTATTTAAAAGTGCTTAATATATTTTGCAGCAAAGATGCATTAATTGATCAAAGTGACAATAAAGATGTAGAATCTTTCTGTTTGCAGAAAAAAAAGTACTGCCGAATTCAGCTTTGTGTCATTTTAAAAGTGCATTCAAATAGATTTCAATTTTTTTTAATTCCAAAATATTTCACAATATTATTGTCTATTTGATCAAACAAATGCAAGCTTTGGTGAGCTTAAAATACTTTAACACTCGGTGTAAAATAGACTATAAAACAATATTATATAGTGCATGATGAATTCTATGAGTCTAGGAATGTTTAGACCATATTAATACTCTGTACAGTAATTTTACAGTAGGATATATATATATATATATACTGTATATATGTGTGTGTGTGTGTGTGTGTGTGTCTTTGACCTTCATTATGCATATTTTAATTATACTATCATTTTATAATTTTTTTTTTTTTTTCAATATCCTCACATTCTTTCTTACCTGCCTTCTTACCTTCTTTCCATGTGATACATTCCAATCGGCCACCCATTTACAAATGAATGGGAGCCAATTGTCGGGAGCCAACTTTGGTGCATGTGGCACAGCTTGCAATGTTTTATTTGCATACAGAACATGATGTGTTGACTTTATCTGTTGTCATTCAGGGGTGACTATCTGGGAGCTGATGACATTTGGAGGAAAGCCCTACGATGGGATTCCCACACGTGAGATTCCAGACATCTTGGAGAAGGGCGAGCGTTTGCCCCAGCCGCCCATCTGCACCATAGATGTTTACATGGTGATGGTCAAATGTGAGTGAATGCTTCAGAAACCATGCTTTTTGCATACAAATACTGCACTTGTCATGTGTAATATTTAAATGATACTGTAAGGTATTTGAATTCAAACGTATGACAACACCATGATTTTTCCATGCTGTAGTAGATACGTGCAGTCACATGGTAAAAACCTAAAAAGCCCAGGCGCTCTCGCCA
The DNA here is from genome assembly GCA_032361145.1 of Enteromius fasciolatus. Lineage (NCBI taxonomy): Eukaryota > Metazoa > Chordata > Actinopteri > Cypriniformes > Cyprinidae > Enteromius > Enteromius fasciolatus. Next base: position 14,204,826 of record JAUMHR010000042.1, on the reverse strand, counting down.
TTTTTGACCAGACAGTCTTGTGAACTGTGGAAATAAGCACTGGGGTTTCTCAACTGGTTCAATCAAATAAACACAAAGAGATGAAATGAGACTTGGATTGAACCCATTAATTCTAATTACATTTTGACTGTAAGCTGTTGTTTGTGATTCTACTCGCTGTGACATCTGTAACCCCACGGACAATGAAATGTGAAATATTGATGGAGATGAAACGTGGTGTGATTGCGTGAGTAATTGCTGCTCATTTGGATAATGTGTTTGAGTGTGAGAAGTGAAAGGAAATTAATTGGGAGGAAATAAGGAGCAGGCTGCTGCAAGGTAAGGGCATGTTACTTCCTGTCAGAGTCATAATTGAACTGTAAGATGTTCACTAATAAACTATGAGATCTATCTATCTATCTATCTATCTATCTATCTATCTATCTATCTATCTATCTATCTATCTATCTATCTATCTAT
>JAUMHR010000042.1:14192438-14204267 GCA_032361145.1 Enteromius fasciolatus | reverse complement strand
TATCTATCTATCTATCTATCTATCTATCTATCTATCTATCTATCTATCTATCTATCTATCTATCTATCTATCTCTTTGTTTGGCTTATGTGTTCATTTAATTTAATTAATTTATTTGTCTATATATAAATCTCTTTGTCTGACTGTTTGGTTACCTATCATTCTGTCTCTATTTGTAAAATAAATAAATAACTATGCACTGTCTACAAAAAAAACTATGTATATGACAAATGCAGTTACTACTTGGCATTTCTTACTGTCTTTACCTCAGGCTGGATGATTGATGCTGATAGTCGGCCTCGGTTTAAAGAACTTGCAGCAGAGTTCAGCCGCATGGCACGAGACCCTCAGAGATACCTCGTCATACAGGTTAGAATACGACTATTTTTATATTACATCTCACCTTGAAAATCAATATTTTTGTCCTTCACCACCCATTTAACTCAAGGTGATCTCAGAGAGTGATGGTGTCATTTCTGCTCTCAGGGGGACGATCTTATGAAGCTGCCCAGCCCCAACCACAGTAAGTTCTTCCAGAGTCTTCTCGATGAGGAGGAGTTGGATGACCTGATGGATGCTGAGGAGTACTTGGTTCCTCAGACTTTCAGTATCGCTACCTCTTCTTACACATCAAGGTCACCAATGGATACCAGTAGGGTAAGAATAGCTTCTTTACAGCTCTTTTCATGAACAAAAAAAATGTATATCCCGAAGGTCAGCTTTGTGAATATTTTTTTGTTTTTACTAATCTCTTCAATGTACACTACATGTCAGAATTTTGGAATAATTATGATTTTTTTTTTTTTTTATAATTGTGAAATATATATATATATAAAAAACAGCACTTTTACAGCAATTTGCGGCACAGTGTGAGTTTGCAAACGTCATTATGGTGTAAATTAATGGACATACAATATCATACTTGTACTGTAGCAGAAAAAAAAAAAAATGAAATATTTAGTAAATGGAATAGTTTTGATTTTATAATTGATTGTTTAGGTTGCTAAGGGAAATTGCTGAGGATGTGATACTGTACATAGAACCAGCCATAGCTGTGCTTTATTGTGATTAAAACACAGCTGCTGACCAGTTAGAGGTTGTGGAAATTTAGTTTGATAATCTGGCTGTTGACTAGTGCTGTGAGTTTATAGGGTCAAGATTATCTGTTTAACAACACTGTAAAAAATGACCACGATTTTAAAGCTAAAGATTTGACTAATGTCACAGTTAAAAAAATGGTTAATGGTAAATTCCTGTTAAATTTACAGGGAAACACCGCAAATGTAATGATGGAGATGGAGGCGTGAGGATCCATATGCAAGCTTCTTTAATAAAAGGAGAGTTGTACAGGCTGGGTCAGAATGGGCAAACAGACAAAATACAGGATAGGCAGATACAGGGACGAATGGTCGGGGCTGGCAGCAAACAATCACAACAACGGTTACAAGGCAAAGGTCAAAACAGAGAAAACAAAACATGGGAAGGAACGCTAGGAAAAATAACCAGGGCAAGACAATGCTTTGCGTTTGACTTCGCTTGTGAATGAGACAGATAAATAGTGAGGGTGAATGGGAGTGGTAAGACAGATTATTACAGTGAGAACAGGTGTGTATGTGCAGTGAATGTTGGGAAATTGAGTCCATGATGGAATAAGAGTCCAAGGGAGGTGAATTGCTGCGAGTGCCCTCACGCTCCACTAGGGGCACTCATGACAGTAAACTGACATTGCCATCCAAGTCACAACTTTTGTACCTTTATTTCTAAGAGTGTATCATATGCATTTGGACGACATGAGAGACACAAAAAAAACCCCACATGCACTCAGATGTCCTATACTATCTTCTTTTGTTTTAGTACAAAACACCCCCTTCCAATGTCCAACCACCCTTTTATTTTTAATTGAGCACTAACACTATCATCAAATGATTGCTGAGTCATTGATGAAGGTGAATGATCCATCTAAACTTTATTTTTTATTCCTTCATATAGGCACAACTGAAGTGTCGTGAAAGAGTTTTTATCCCAGAAGACGGGATGGGAGCTTGTTCTCATGATTCTTCTGGTACAGAGAGTGGTGTTTTCATTCCTATAAGCACACAAGGAGCAGGTCTCGATGCTCTTGAGGAACAACACTGTAATGGCAGCTTGAAAAAACAGCCCATGTTCGCTGGAGACAACTCCGACGGCCAGCGCTACAGTGCAGACCCAACTGTGTTTTTTGGAGAAAGGAATCAGAAGACTGCTGGTGAAGATGGTTACATGAGCCCTATGAACAAATCAGCCTCAGGTAAAAAAAAAATATTTCTATTTGAAATATTCAATGTCCTCTTTGAGGAGTTGCTTTCAAAATTCAATTGTTGCAAAAATATAAGGGGGCATGTGCATGACGCTTCTGGGTGTACATAATTTAGTTTGGTGTAAATCACCTCTAAAAGTCTTTTATTACACATTCTCTGGTCAATAATATTGCGGTTGTTCCATTTCCATCTCAGATAGTTTAAAACAGAAGGGTGTCTGGAGTAAAACATGAATCCAGTGTGGTGGGTTGAGTAGGATGATAAATCAATAGATTATGAGTTCCTCCATTACAAATTTTGGCAGCAGTTAATGGTCTCATTTTTCACCTCAAGAGGCCTCAAACTAAAGAGTGCCAATGAATTGTGGGTGGTTAACTACAAGGAGGCTACTTACTGTTTTTATGCTAGTATCAGTAGTTAAACTACAGCCAGAAGGCGATTTGTTACCAACACAAAGTTGCTATTTAAGAATACCATAATGCCATTAAAAAGTTTGGGGTCAGTAAAATGTGTTTAACGTTTTAAAAATAATAATAGTAATAATAATAATAATAATATTATACGCTTGTCAGTGCTGCATTTTTTCAAACTACAGCCAAAACGGTAATATTCTAAAATATTTGTACAATTTAAAATACCTGTTTATTAGTTTTATAAATTACAAAACTGTAATTTATTGATGTGATGATAAAGCTGTTTCTTTTTTTTCCTTTTTTTTTTTTTTTATCCAAGCCTGTGTTTACTACAGCAGATTTTAAATGCTTGATGTGCAATACAATGTGACAAAATCATCAATGCAGCTTGCTGTCATGCTATTTGAATAAACAAACTTCTTACTGATAAAGCTACTTTATTTTTACAACAGCTTCTATCACACTCAAAAAAGTAGCTAAGAAAGTAAGTAAGTGTTGCTAATTTTTGTGACCATATTTAATTAAGCCTTTATTCTGAAGATGTTCACATGCTCCACAGCTGAATGAATATTTCTGTGCACATGCTTTTATTTGGAATAAACTAACACTGATGTTTTCTTCTGGAAGTACTAGAATCATTGCTCATTTATTATGCTGCATATTTATTATGCGAACAGTAATTTAATCAGCTCATTAATTCTCATTCATTTCCTGAACAATAACACACAAGAGTGCGATGAATTGTAAAATGTAGGTCATGAGATTTGTACAAATGTAGGCCACAGTGTTCCTTTTTAATGTTTGTAAACTGTCTAAGTCTCCTCTTTGCTCCTAAAACAAGATTCTTCAGTAGTTCTTTCTGTATCTAATGACTCAGAATTATACATACTGTATTCACTGATTCACCAGTGCTCGATTTATGAGGTGATTTATGCTGAATAAGGTGTTTACAGGACCTACATTTCTGATTAATACAATCTTGTTTAAATTTATGGAAGAAAATTGGGTTTTTTTTGTTTACAGGACTCTTAAATACGGTAAAAATGTATCTTACATAGCTATGGTTAATACCAAAAGTAAATAAGTTAATACAAATAAATTAATCAATTAATTAATTAATTAAAAAAATAATACTGATGATGAAATATTGAAATATTTAAGAACTAATAATATATATATATATATATATATATATATATGAACTACTAAAAAATAACAAGATTTTATATATATATATACACTAGAGTAATACTAGTATTACTAAAGTATACTGCTTCAGTAATTATTAGTGGTGAATAGCAATGATTCTATATACAGTATTGAGCTTTTGTCATTCTATTTTCATTGTCTTTTGTGTGTACAGAACATCTTAGTCCTGTCGAGGAGAATCCTTTTGTAAATCAGCGGAAAAATGGAAATATTACTGCACTGGACAACCCGGGTTACCACAGCACCCCTGATAGGAAACCCAAGGTTGAGGATGAGTACATCAATGAACCGCTTTACCTCAACACATACAACAACACTAGTGGGATGAACCAGGAGATTATGAGGAAAAATGGAGCTTCCATCCCGCTACAGATGACAACAGCAGCCAACACCGCAAGTAGCCACGTTATCCTCTCGACACAAACTGGGAAAGCCCACCACCATGGCCAGGGAACACATGTTCATTTCGCCGTTCCACCTGTTCAGCCCCCCCAGATAAGATCGATGAGCCAAAATGGCCAGCATTCCCAGTCGCCACATGGTGCTGAATCCAGTTCCTCCAGCATGTCTGGCAATCCCTCCTTATTAACCCAAATCTCCCTCGTCAGCCAACAGATCCAACCTTGTCTGGCGAGTCAGTCTGGCTCTGCGACTCATCCGACTCAAGTGTCGAGATCTGCAGTCACCAGTAAAAGTATATCCGGCCTTCCTTGCCACCTTGTCTATCCAGGTAACATGCTTCAAACGGGTCATTCTGGGACCGTGATGGTTGACAGGAAGTCAAAGAAGAATTTTGATAATCCTGACTACTGGCAGCATAGTCTGCCGCCCAAGGTGACCCAACCGAACCCTCAAGATCCAGCCCAAGTGTGCAAAAGCAAACATCTCTACAGGCACAGTATCCGGAGTCGCATTGCAGTGGCTGACAACCCTGAATATCTTTCCGAGTTTAACAAGAGACCGGGAACAGTTCTGCCACCTCCACCTTACCGGCACAGGAATACGGTAGTGTAATTCCACAGTTTTAGAGAGCCAGATTCTTCTACCAGCACTGTATGCTAATTTAGGAATTACTGAAGAACAGGAACACTCCCAGCTTCAGAAATTTCTGAAGGAGACTTTGAAAGGAAAACTGATCAACCAAAGTGCCTCTAAATTATTCTAAAAGCTATTCCATCTTTTCTATTCCAACAAATCAGAATGTATACAGATGTGTAAACCAAAAATGGGCATTCTGTATCATTTACCCTCTCTCGCATTACTCCAAACTTAAAACACTTTAAAACCCAAATGAAAATATTTTATGATGAAGCCTGATTGATATATGTCCCTCCTTTGAAAGTCGACAAACAAAACAAACAAAATAAAACCTCAAATTTGTTATATTTATTAAATATTGCCATATTTATTATAAATTCCTTACACCACATATTTGTGGTTTGTTATAAATTTTAAATCAGTATTTAATTAAAATTATTTGTTTATTTATAAAAATACTCATTATTATTGTTATTAATGAAACCATGATTTTTGATTAGACCACAAAATATATTTTCTTCAGTATACAACAAAACGTTCAAAAAGTTGATCAATAAAGATATCATAAAATAAATCCATATGAAGTTTGCCATATTTGATGAGCTCAATGTACGTGTGGAATCAGTTTTTATTAAGAAATGCCCAAACTGCATAATCACAACAAGCAATCGTGTCTCTGCCGAAGATTTAGATTAAATCTCTGTATACACTCTAAAAAAATTCGGAATTCAGTAGAGGTTAAATGTTTAACCCAATTGCTAGGTTCGTCTATATTTTACCCAGCACCTGGTTGTATTTAACCCAACATTTCTGGATTTCTTTTACGATCTCTTAAGCTTTGGGACAAAAATATCTCAGGTCTCATTTAAAATATCTTATTTTTTGTTTCAAATTTCAAGTCTTATTTGCTTTTAAGGGTTAAATGATAAAAGAATATAAATTTTTGCGCAAACCAACCTATTGTTGTGTTTTTTTTTTCAAAGAAAATGGACTTTAATATTGTTTCTTTGTGGTTTAGACCAGTTGTCTTTTTGACGACTTCCCATCCATCTTGTATTCTTGCTGTTGATGTTCTCTTCCATTTTCTTGACTTGGAGGACAAGGAATCGTTACAAATCTAAGATCACCCTGAAGAGGAAACTGGGTTACCGTGACACTTATGTGAATGATACAATGATGTGGATTGTAAATTGGTGAATCTTCTTGCACTGTAGTAGATTTGTTAATGGACTACACTGCTATTTATTTTCATCCATTCAGTTCTTTTTCATGTTTTTAAAGATCTTACCAATTTCCCCCAGTTTTGTACTTGTATGTACAAACAAATATGATACAGGCAGAGAAAGAGCACATGGCCAGCCATACAGCTTCTTGAGCTAACGGGAAATAAGTGCCTTCCTCAGTGGCACAAAAGCATTGGTGGACGTGCCAATGGTATGATTGGACCTGGAATCTTTATCTGTTGTAAATATATGTGAAACTAATATTTACTGAGCCATCCATGTGCAAACGGACTCACCCACAGCCGGGAACCATGTATTGAAAACATGTTGTTGTATAATATTCATCTAGTAATGAATTTAACAGCAAGATCGCTATATTCTGGAAGGCAATATTACAGGTGATGGAGGGCACAATACCAACTACTGATCTCCAAAGGAGAATTTTTCAAAGTACTGTGACAGAAAATACTTCTGTCTGAAATGTATCCTGCTCTCAGTGAGAGTGTGACCGTATTGTGGCCAGGGCGAAACTGTTCATATGTTTTATAAACTGTCAATGGACGTTTGTCATTAATTATGTCAGAGTGTCATAGCAGATAAGACGTTGTGACTGTGCAAATTTGGTCCTGAACATACCGTGCTGAAATTTTGAGGCTTTGATTTGCTTTGGACTGAAACGTCATGGGAGATGTAGCTAGATATGTTTGGCTTTTCAGTTTTATTCTTTTCTTTACCTTGTACTTTTGTTTGCTTTGGGGCTATTCCAAAAGATGCATCTCATCCCTGTTGTAATTCTATTTGATGGAATGACACAATAAAGGTCTTGTTTGAGATTTTAAACTTGTTCTTACGTTCCTAGAGTCTGAGATGTGGAGGTCTTTTGTTGTTGCATGGTACCAGAACCAGCTTGTTCACTACACTTTCAGCTGTAATCCATCATGTCTGAACTTGCCCATACAAACAATTACTGTGGTTCTATCGAAATGGATTTGCCAACAAGTTAGATTCATGTTTTTGCTGCTTCAGCTACTTTTTGTTTTATTTATTTGTAATTTGAATTGATAATAAGTTATTGGAATGGAAAATGATCTTCGATAAAAGGAACATTTTAAATTTGCTGACAAGTTTACTAATCCTCAAGTTGTCCAAGATGTAAATTAGTTTGTTTCTTTTGGGAAAATTAAAATTGCATTATTTGCTCATCAATGGATCCTTTACAGTGAATGGGGTAATCCATAATATAGCAGTCCTTCAGTTAAAATCTTGTGAAGTGAAAATCTGTGTGTTTGTAAGAAACAAATGACCCATCAAATTATTAGGGCCTTTCAAACAGCAGGAACCATTTCGTAGTACTCAAACTAATTGTGGAACTACTTTTAATCATGTTCGCACCACGGGAACTAGTTTCAGGAACTCTGTTTGGAGGGACTAAATTACTGTAGTTCCTACTTCAGAGTAGGGTCTATCTGTGACGTAAGTGTACACTGATTGGCTAAACACGTACTGTATGAAAACATCCTCACCCACCATAATTTAAAACGCTGTATAAACCTAATCAAAGACTTCATCTACAGCGTTTTCTGCTTCTGTCGGCCTGAAAGACATGTAGCACTGCCAGTTGACTTTTTGAGATTCTTAGTCCTCCTTTCACCCAACATCTTCAAATTCTGAATATAAAGCAAATTGTCCAGGCTACTCTTTTCAATGTAAACTGTCAAGCTACAAGCTTGTAGCTATTTATTTATTTTTTATTAGCGTTATAATTATTTAAATTACAGCATCAGGCTGGTAAAATACATTTCCATGAATTTCCAGCATGCTATGATAAAAAACAATCAGTCATATGCACAACTCTCAATCTTTTTGTGCTAAAATGACATACAGTAACAGCTGTACAACCAATAGTTAATTCCATAGCTTTTATTATATACGAATTAACAACACATTTCATTACAATTTCCCTCAGTCTGACTTATATATATATATACTGTATATATATATATATATATATAAATGTTTTCTGTCTCCTCTCTTGCCTTGCTATCTCTTTTGTTCTTAAGACAAAGAACCAGTCTGAAGGAGGTAGAGCATTTTAGCTCACTGATCTCTGCGCATGGAGACTTTATTCCTGCTAGGCAGAGGCAGTAAATTAATCAAACTGTCATCACATGGAGGTTTACCTCAACCCATGTTGTTTGTCTCTAAGTATAAATGCCTGTGGATGTTACTCTGTCCTCTCTATTCACATTGTGTATGATGATCTTCAGGTGCAGTGCCAGCATTTGTCCTTTTAAATGTCTCCTTTTGTGTTGGTGACCTGTAATAAATGTTTGTTTAAATGCGGCAGCAGGGTGAAGTGATTATGGAGAGCAGGAGTACTAGAAGAGTGAGACACAGACACAAAACTGTGGAGCTTTTCCAAAACCTGCATGTAGCATGTAGAAACACTAGCAGCCAAAGTTCCATTAAGAGGTCAAGACTCTTTCACAGACCGGCTTGCAACAAAGCAACACAAAATAACACTTACTGATAATCCCAAATCTGGAAGGAGATTGTCAAATTTGGGGCAAGTAACCAAGACAGATAGTCAAAGACACAGGACAGCATGATTATGACATGTAAACCCAGTAATCATGATCACAAACTCTTGTGTTGGACCTTACCCCCCTTAGAAGACAAGAAGTGAAGACAAGAAACTGACATTTCTTTTTGAGACCTTCACAGTACTTGTCCTTACAGTCACAGAATGGACCAGGAACTGAATTTCCATGCATATACATGCTCAGGATCATCTTAAAAGGACTTATGAGCAACTAATCATAGCATAATTGCATATTATATATATATATATATATGTAAACCACATATTTAACTTCTATGTGCTAATCCATCATTTTAATGTATTTTTAATAATTACTGAATGGTTTATTGGTTCATATTCATGTTTAGTGTCAAATGCATCACGTTCCTGTTGTAGAAATCATGTCTAAGGGTGTACTGCAAAAATGGAAAAAAAAAATTCTGACCATGTAACTGATGAGATAACATGTTGATTTATTGGTAATGTTGGGAGATTAAATATTGCAACACCCTGAGCTAGAACAATATCTATTAAAACACAATGCTCTTAGTATGCTTTTAGCCTGGCTCTTTATCACGCCTTTTAGCTTTTTTTCTGCCACGACGACAAAAAAGGGAAACACAAAGGCAACACAAGTAGAACCTCCAGATTTTAATATTTTAGTTTTAATTTTTATTTCTGTTTTTACTTAATTTTAAAGTTTTGTCATATATATTTCTGTTTAACTTTATTAAAGAAACCTATATGCAAAGCATCTTGGAGACATTCCACAGTTCTTCTGGATTAGTTCTGTTTCAGTTTGTTCTGTTACTTCATGTCATTTCAGACAGACTGGATGATCAGATGAGATGTTGTTAGAATCTCATAAATGTCCCTCGATTACTGAACGGCAAAATTATTGTTTGGAAATGTAAACTGATATTTCCTACTGACACACTACAGCAAAGGATAGAAATAACTGACTTAAAACCACGTTTTAGCTGGTGAAAATACTAGTGTTCCAATAGTTTTTCTTATTTGAATATTTGAAATGGTAGATGTGTTGAATCCCCACCCTCTTACTAGGCTTTGGAGCGTATCTTGTGTGTGTGCTTGTCTGTAAAAATGTGCACTCCATGTATGTGACAGTAAGAGCACAGCAGTCACTTTGCAGCAGAAATATCGCTGCTGTTTCCCCGAGTTTAAAGGCACATAAAGCTCCGTGTGAGGAGGTGGGGGTGATGATGTGTGACCTTGGATTACTGGCTCTTCAAAAGGAGGTTCTGAGAAACCATCATGACTGTGCTTTATGCCCTCAGTAGGGAGTTTGATGTGCTGTTCGTTCACAATAGTAAGCAATTGGATTAGAGGGGAGAGCTGACGGGAATGTGTTTTAGTAAAGAAGGAGTTTAAGAAACTGAGACATTGTAAAGAATTAGACAAGCGTACGGTTGTAAAAGCTCTGCGCAATCCCTAAAAAATAGACAGGTTTGGTTTAGTTTTGTGTTAACTTTATTTATCTTCAAAATCCACTCACACCAAAAGTGAGGTTTCAATGCAAATAAAATTCAGAGCACCAACATGAACAATACTAAGCTGGATCTGTTTTTGGCTCCCTTTACACTGTATTGATGCAAATGTAAAATGTAAAGTAGATGTGTAAATGGGACCAAAACATTTGCCTTTTGCAAAGATGATTGGAAATGCATGTGACTACATTGCATGTGTTCTGCAAATATCATTGTGTTTAAATAATTAGAGATACCCATGCATGGAGAAAAAAATATAAAGAAAGAAATAATAATAATAATAATAATAAAATAATAATAAAAAAAACACATTGAATTTATTTTAAAAAATTAAATTATGAGCTTAGTTGCAATTTTTTCTTTTTAGTTAAGTAGCTGCAAGCAAAACAAATGTATTTATAAACGTATTTTATCTGAAATTATATCTAAAATTAATAGTTTGCAACCACTTACCTAAAAAAAATCTTTTTTTTTTGTGGGAAAAAAAAGAAAGAAAATGAAATAAAAAAGGAAAGTTTTTAAAGAAGAAGGTATTAGCAAATGTTTTTTTGGTGAACTGTGGTCCATAATTACTGATTGCTAATGATAGGATGCTGGCTGAAAGGTCCATGTACAGTGCCATATGAAATTACACTTAAATATTATAAGAGAACTAAACCTAATCTAGTGAAGTGACATTCAAGCTATTGGCCGATGGTTTGGAGAACTAGTCTGTGTCCTCACACTCAAATGCAAACACAGTTCTGCTCCCCTGTGTCTTCCTTTAGCACCACCCACCGTGATGAAACACTTTCCTCCTGGCAAGGTGAAACTGTGCTGAAGCTTTATTATTAATGAGAGACAGTGAGAGACTCTCGCAGTGGAGTCCAGGAAGTGTTTGAAGCGAGCTGTTTTCTTGTGTGGATGTGTGTGTGTGAGTCAGTTGTGCGGTCAGTGCTGCTTCTCCCTGGTGTTCCGTGGCCACAACAACATTTCCAAACCCAGTCAGACCAATTAATCAGATTCACTCTCTGTGGATCTTTCTGTGTGTGTGTGTGTGGAAAGAACAAGATACTACCACACATCTCTTCCTCTGAGGCTCTTACCAGCAAATATAAAGACACATTCAAGGTCTTGTGCATGAAAACACTTACTAAAAGGACCACTCACTAAAAATCTTTTTAAACAATCAAAATCAGGTAAAGTAGTAAACTCATAGAAATAATAAGAATAATAATAAATATTGCAATTGTTAACTACTAGTTTTCAATTATACATGTTTTTATATTTTATATTTTTATAATTTTATTGTGTGCGTGTGTGTGTGTGTGTGTGTGTATATTTTATTTTTAGTTATCATTTTAGTCCTTAGCTGGTGATTGTGGGGCTGGCCTGCCTCTCAACCAATATGCTGCTGTAGGCGGTCTCTTCCGCTAGAGAAGTATGTTTGGTAGTCGGTTAGGGTCCATTCAGCAAATGTGGCCAAACCATTAGAGTCTGCGTTTCCAACCTGATCTCACGGCAATTCGTACATATTTTACGAGGTGGCTAATTCGTACGAATTTGTACGACCTTACTCGTA
>JAUMHR010000042.1:14172649-14183994 GCA_032361145.1 Enteromius fasciolatus | reverse complement strand
CGGGAACCTGGAGAAGGGCGGCGCTGAAGGACGGGGGAGGCGATGATTGGCCTGCGAGGCCGGCTGCCTCGTCACAATACGTAACCGAGACGTTCTAATTAGGCTACTTCTTTTTCAACTAATTGTTTGAGTCTGAATTATTAAAATTAAATTATTAGTCATACAAAAAAAAAATCATCATTGTTTTAGGTCAATTGCTAAATAAATATTGTATTATAAAAATATAGTTCATGTTGAATTTATTATCATTATTATTTAAATAGATTGGATTTAATCACACATTAATGTTTTTTCATGGCCATTATTCGTTTTCAGTTAATTTGCTCTGTAAATGTTACTGTCTGCTATCATTAAAGAATGAAATAGATCTCCCCATAGCTCTTTATGATATAAAGACAGGTTAATTCTCAGAGACTTCTTTCAAAGAGTAGGTGAAAGAAAAGAGCAGGGTAAGGACGGATAAGCACTTCTCATCTTCTGCTAGGCGGCTCCTGAATTAATCATTAAATAGCATATGTTTTTACATAATTAGATATGCTTTGCTCTTCTCTTTTCCCATTGCATTGCTCTTTTTGCCTCCGGTTTACACAAGCATGACAACTATAAAGGGCCACTCATACAGCCTTGTAAGCACTTATGTCAGATATTGCGCTATTTTGGGGTTTCAAATTCAAGGTGTTTTTTCCCTCTTACTTTCTTTCTTTTATGACTTTGAATACTAACATTTCGAACTGTACTATAATAGTGAATAACTAAGGTTTGTGACTTGTCCATGGTGTAGTGGTTATTCATGGTAGAATTGAATCAGAATTCATAATACATAAACATTACTGTTAAAAAAAGTTCATAAGAACAACATTTATTTGAAGCCTTTACTGGTATTTTTGGTCATTTTAATGTGTCCTTATACTTATTCATTCCTTTAAATGAATGAATCAATAAACCAATCTACAGACTCCAGATTTTAGAAACATATTGTAGTTGAGAAATGTGATATGATATTTGGTGTGATGATTGTTTTATATCGTCTTGTGCTTCATCAGTTCTCTGTCCTGTTCTTTGTGTCCTCCTTCAACATCTGATGAAAAGCTTCTTTCACACAGATTCCTTCTGCATTATAAAGCATTCCCCAGACCAGCTCTCTGACTGCCTTTCCTCTGTTTTCTCTGTCTCGCCACACTTTTATTTGACACAGGGACTCTTGGATGAGATCTACCAACAACTGACCAGCCTCATAATCTATATGTCTGCAACCAATGATCAGCAATCTTCCATCCAAATTTGACCCAGATGAGTTTTTATGGGTTGATGATCAGTTGATCCTCAAATGCAGTAACACTTAACACAAAGTAAGTAATCACAGTAAGTTAAGTGCCTCATGAAGAGTGTAACACAGCTCAGTGAATGAAAACATCCAGCAAAGTTTGAAAAAGTGTATTGTGTGTAATGGTACCGTCAACTCCTAATCACTGAAACAAGTCACTAGATGCCGCTTTTAGAGAAGTAAAAAGACATATCTATTGCGAAAAAAAAATTAAATAGGTACAGGTATTTATTGCAGTGTTTTTATTATGCTACTTGAGGTACGTTTTGTGACCATTCAGAATTCAAATATCCATTGGGTGTTGATAAATATGAATGATCTATCATGTTGGAAAAATGCCCTGGAAAAATGCAAAAGCAATTTAAAAGCGCATTTGCTGATGCAGCCATGCTATTTTAACTACCTTATGAGCTGTTTTGTCAAACTGAATGACACAGGATTCGAACCAGTGCTTTTCACGCCTGAGTGCAACAAACTTAACGTTCAAAAGTAACATTTTTCAAACTGGGCAGGGCTAGGTGTAGGGTCATTCGTACAAATTCATACGAATTGGCAACTCGTAAAATACGTATGATGTACCAAAAATCATATGAATTCATACAAGCGAGGTCATACGAATTTGTACAAATTAGCCACCTCCAACAATATGTACAAATTCTTCTGAGATGTATTAGTCTGAAAGTCAGTATACACCTAGGATGGCTTGATTGCGAATACATCTTGGGTTAATTTCTATTAACATTTGGTGTTAATAAATCACATTTATAGCATTGGCTTATTATATTAACCAATTTATGACAAATATGTAATACAGCAGCAAATCAAGGGAGTGTGAAAATGATTAAGTGCTTCATGATGAAGAGAGGAGGTGCTGCTATTATTTAGTGTCATTTTCTGCATCATTCCATGTTTATGAGGATGATTATGGCACTATGGAGGAGGGTTTAATTTAATTCATGTAAACTAGACCTGCTGTGCTGCACAGTTAGTGCTGTGCTGAATTAGCATCCACATTAGCGCCGTGTGAACACTTAGCATGGCCAGAATAGATGATTCTCATGAGAGGTCCTCTCAGATTTAAGGCGGGCATTTAGTAGTATCTCACACTAATGCTGCACACCATATATCACACTCTCAGAGTAGGTGGTTGGTCTGCAAATTCAAAAGCTGTGGCCTGTAGGTCTGTCTGTGTTAAATGATAAAAAAGAACCAAACAATATATTTACTTCTAAAGACACATCAAATGTCTTTAATGCAATGTCTGTTTAGTGATTTATGGCTCATCTGCCACAATTATTTAGGCTAATGTTTTTTAATTATCTTCATTTGTGGGATTTTCTCGGCTAATATTGTTATATGCAATTATTCAGTTAATTAATCGGCATGTCAAGTAATTAATTTGATCACATTTTTAAATAGATTGACAGCCCTTTTTTACTACGCATCGTTTCTCATTGTCTTTTGCAGATTTTCCATGACTTTTAACTCTTTAATATTACATTTGAAATAGAGACATGTCTGGATTATTTCCATGCTAATAATAAAAATGATAAACCACACACATCGTTTTTGACACAAATACAGTTTATGCTCACTGTAAGTAAACATTTATATAATTTAGTCTAGGTTTTATGTGGTTTTGTTTTCTTTAAGCCTGAATGCCAGTCGAAACAGATTAACAGCAAAAAATAAGGTAAGCTTTTTCCTCCTTTTAAAACCAACCCACGACTAATCTGTGGGTCATGACCCATAATTTGTGAATCACTTAGTGAGAATATATTTTCCTCTTATTTTTTCTTTCAACCAATAATTGTCATTGATTTAACCAACACTTCATATTGTAAGTGTCTTCGTGAAATCATTACTGTTTGCTTACACTTCAAATAGTTTGCGAATCTGGCAGAGTTTGTTTGTGTTTGTGTGTGTGAAGAGGTCACAATCGCTGTGACTCTCCCGCTTGCGGATTGTCCGCTGGTTATTTGCTAAAAGAAGCTGATGAAATGATGGGAAATGTCTGAGTTTGCTGCAGTGGATGATGCATTTAGGAAGTAACATCCTGCTGTTCCTTAAAAAAGGTACTGTGCACGCTTTTTCTGTATTTTACTGTAGTTTCACATACAGTAATGTTATTAGTGTACTGTTACTAAAGCATGGCATGAAATCAAAATTAAACTATCAAGAGCAAAGGCATCCTCTTATACAAAGAAGTTCCCATAGGAAGACCTTTTTTTCATGGGATTAAATGGAGCTTGAAGGAATATTTCCCTCCAAAATTAAAATGTTATTTTACTTAACCTCAAGTTGTTAAAGAAATAAATAAATAATTTAAAAAACATGAACAAAGAAGAAAATATTTTATATAATATAAACGATATTAAGAATTTATATAAGAATTTTGGAAACGTCTAGGTTACGAAGGAAACCCTCGCAGAGGAGTCTGCACATAACCTTTCCAATGCCCTGGGGGCCAAATAGGGGGCCCCACAGTGATACCAGTTGTTACTGACGCGGGACGCGGAGCACATGTTTCTAACTTGCCCTTTCTACATGTGGATTTTTTTAACAATTCAATATATTGATAATATTATGGATATATAAAGGGAAACACTGTCTTCTGGCTGACCATGGAATATTAAGATTTGTAGCCACAACCTACTGGACGAAGGAGACCCTGTAGGAGCACAGTCAGGAGCTACTCTGCTTTTAGTTCTGACTGAGAGGCAGCGGAACTCAGATTTGCATTATTAGGGGAACAACTGAAAAAGCTCACTGATCCCGTCGGAATGGCACAGCAAGCCGACACCAGCCGGTCTATAGATAAGCCAGGGAGATGGCCTCTTCTACCCAATGGGCCAACCTCTGTTTGAAAACAACATTCCCTTTCTGCTGACCACCATAGCAGACAAGAGCTGCTGGGACCGCGTCTGAGGAGCAATGCGCGTACGGGACACAACAACTCTAAGGCCGGGTCTGCCTCCTCCTGGGGCAGAGCTTGCAGGTTTCACTGATCGCAGAAGGCCGTGGTAGGAACCTTGGGCACGTATCCGGACCAGGGTCTCAGGATGGCGTGAGAATCAGCCGGACTGAACTGAACTCATCGCCATTTTAAGATTAAGTAGCCTAAATGATGACAAAATATGCATTTTTGGGCAAACTATATATTTAAGATATGTCTTCTGAGAAATGAAAATAAATATAAACATGCAAATATTTTGAAAACATTGTTTTAAGAATTGTCAACTACCAAAGTCTGTAATCAAAAGTCAGAGATCTCATGGGTTTTTTTTCAACATCAAATGATCTTGATCTCTATATTCTTGCTGTATGTCAATTATGCTGCGCTTCTCTGTGTTTGTTTACTTTAAGAGTTATGAAACGAAACTTAGAAATCTAAGTACCTCTGGGCAATGAAATGTATAAGCGTGGGATGCATATGAAAACATTATAATGTTAGTGTTTGTTAAATGTCAGAGAGAACTGTCAGTGTTTACAATAGAGCAGGATTTGATATACAATATGCTTTAGCATTAAACATGCCTGTCTTTTTCTTATGCCTGTCTCTATCTCTGTATGTTTTGTCCCTGTTGTTTTCACCTCGCTGTCTGACTCTGGAATAACAAATGAGAGCGGAATCATGTCTTTCTAGCACATCCTGATAGTCTTGCATTTCCTCAGAAATGTTTTATTCTTCCAACAGACTGGGTGAACTGGGTGAACTTACTCTGTGACCAATTTAAGCCATAATAGTTTGACTAGATTTATGACCTTTGACATCAACAGCCAAGATAGATTTTCTTTTAACGGTAATAATCTTTTTGCTTACTAATTGCATGGTTGGTTTAGTTTCGTTATTTGCATTTAGCTTGTTTTATTCTTAGGAAATGAAATAACATTAAAAACCTGCAACCCACTTTCAAGTTGTAGCATATTCTGTTTGAAGGTTTTAGCTATATTCGCTATGTGCAATTAGCATTGACATTCATGTTTAATCTCTTAGACTAATTAAGCCTGAGCATGTTGTTTTACATGTGTCTTGAACTCGTAAAGCCATGTGAGGGCATTTGGAAATAGTTCTTGTTTTATTGTTGCAGTTATGTTCTTCAAAACTTCTCTGAATAACACATTTAGGGATAATTACGGTAATCAGATTTTCTGATAAATGAGAAGCGTTTGAGTAAAGTACGACTGCATGATCATTGTTTCAGAGTTTCAACTCCTGTCTGATTATAAAGCATGGTGGTGCCAGGGGGTGGTGCTGGCCAAATGGATGTCATTATGAACCTGAGAATAATGCCTTGCACTTAACCCCATATTGTTCCTGGAGGGCATTTTCTGCAATTAAACTTTGGATAGCAGTGCTACATGGCCAATAAGCAAAAAGAAATTAAAGCAGCAGTTGATACTTAAATGGTAATCATGCATCAATTTAATTCTAGTGGAGTCCATTTGGAGCTTGTGTGGGGGTGCTTGAAAAGTTTATTATCGGATCAGTCATTCAGTTCATGTTGTAGCAGCTAGTTTCACATGGGGAGAATGACATGAGTATTATGTCTCAGCACTGTTTGAAGTTTTGAGCAAAAAGCGCAAATGCACAAATGCTTATTTTCTGAAATAGTTGTTTTAAAGTATGCAAGAGTCACCTAAAGGTTGTTTTTAAGAAATAATTAACCCAAAAAATCGCAAAAAAAAAAAATGTACTCGCCCTTAGACTGTTGAATAAATAAAAAAGTTTTTTGGAAAAATGTAGCATTACATCACTTGCTTACTAATGGATCCTTTGTGGTGAATGGGTGCCGTCAGAAAGTAAAAAAAAAGGCATATGTTTGAAAGAAATTCTTCATTAAGATAAGTTAACTTTAAACTTCTGGCTAAATACAAGTCCATAACCTAATGCTTTCTCCAGTGAAAACATCATCTCATCTGAATCGGGAGCAAAATTTCCAATAAAATGCAACAACAGTGCCAAAGCAGTTCTAAACAAATACGATGTTGGATATTGATGTGTGACAAAAAAAGGACAGAAGTTTTGAGAATTATTATTGTGGTGTTGTTATCAACCGTATGGTATGAGGCACCATGTGTGTATACACATAAACTCAACGCGTGCATACACGGACATACCCAGACATACACGCCTGTACATTTAAACTCGATCCATGCATATACACCTACCACAATACATGCACATACATATAAACTCGCTGCATGCAGACACACCTACAGTATACTAACTTGCATATACATATAAACTTGAGTCATGCATATGCACCTATAAACATTCACACATTCATTTACACTCGATGCACGCATACACACCCATAAAACACTCGCTGTACCGCACACTGAGCCAAATAACAGTGGGCGAAGCAAGAACATTTCGCAAAATGCTAATTGCTTCAGTTGTAGCACTGTGTAGCACTATTCATCACTATTCATCATTGCAAGCGCGGCAGGTTACTTCCGGTTATGCTCAAACTATTTCCTCTTACACTGAAATGTCTTCAGTTTGCACTGAAAAGTCCATGCACATCCACATATGAAATCACTTGCAGTTGTAACTGTGCAAGTTATTTACAATTGTTTATGCATTTATTACAAACATACAATGTATTGGTGTGGATTTCATATTAGTGTACACGTGTATTTCATATATTTACATTTGAACATCCAATATTATGTATGTATGTGTGAGTAATTTGTAAGTGTATATGTGTGTGTTTTATGTATGTATTGATAAGCGATGTTTGATTTAGTAGTATGGACCCCATAGTTTGGACTCTTATTCTGATGGTACCCATTCATTCAAGTACAAACTCATTCTGGATAATCTGAGGGTAAGCAACTTCTGTGTATGAATACGCTGTCTTTGACACTGTGAATGTCTAATGTGCTTTTATTACAGTCAGCCTTGCATAACTTCACATCCGTCCTGTGCAAATACTATCATCAGGATGCATCATTTAGAGATTTCTGTCAGCTAACAAATGCCTTTCCCCTTTTCCCTCCTTGTCGCCCTGTTTTTTTTTTTTTTCTTCTTCCTTCTCATTCTCTCAGTACTCCCTTAGCCCCCATATATAGTCTGACACCAATCCAATGGACAGGTTAAGTGACAAGCCCTTTTATAGCTGCTGCAGTGCCTCGGGAAATCGCCTTCACACTGCCATTGTGAAAGAGCTAAGGCACCCAGCACTGCTCACTGAGACACCACATTAGTCTACCTGAACATTAGAACACTTCATATAAAAATAATATGGTAACTCTCATATATATATATATATATATATATATAGAGAGAGAGAGAGAGAGAGAGATTGTTTTCACCATGGAAGTCAGTGCTTAAATACAGACAATCAAAAAGCTGCACTGATCTCATGATAGTTAACATGTATAATAACAATAGTACTAACAATAACACAATCTAATTTATTAATCATAGAAATCTGATTAATTAATTCCTATGATTGATAAATTAGATTTCAAACAGAAATAGTCAAATGATTTGTGTATACACATCCCCTTTATATGCCATTTAAGGTTGTTCTTTTACATTAATTTACCAATAAATTAAAGTCTGGCTGCAGGATTGTTGTGGAATGCTTTTGTGACATTCAGATTATTTTTATTTGTTTGTAGCACACAGACAGAACCTACCTGGATGTTTTTTTGTTTTTTTGTTTTTAGAATACAATTCTTTCTGTAAAAGAGCCATTTTTACTTTAACATTAACATTTTCCCCCTCTTAACATATGTAATTGATCTTAAAGGTGAGGGTATTAAGTTTGGCAGCTCTAATTTTCACATTAAACAACATTAAAGAGGCAGAGATTTGTGGTGAGTTAGAGAGCTTTAATGATGGCACACATTTCTCTCGCAGTGGCATCAGTGCACACAAAAGAGTCCATGCCAGGGCTTGGGTGTCCCCATTGGTTGCCGTGGTAACAGGCGGATGGGTACAATACAAGCGTCACAATGAACGCTGAGTCTGCTAGTGGACTAAAGAGATAATGGAATAATTATGAGGGGTCTGGCTGCTTCCTATTTGGATCTCTCTTTCTCTTGCATTCCACCTGTGCCCTTTTTCTCTTTCTAATTGAACTTGAACAGCTACAAAGTAAAGCTAGTCAGTGGTAATTACCTGGAGAAAAAATAATAATATATTTCATCAGATTTCATATGTCATAAATTAATGATGCTGTCCAAATCATCATCCTTAAGGGTCAGGACAATCACTGAGTCCCTGACTGTCACAGACGGTGCCTCTATGGCTCCCTCCGACCACCAGCAGTGGGAATCCTCACCCGAATATTAGTCCCCCCCGGACCCTTTTGACCCACGCACCCCGGCCAGTTCGTGCCAAATCCCCGCCTTTCTCCGCCTATTTAAGGCGTCCACTTCCGCTATTCTAGTGCGAAGTTATATCGTTCCTATGGACATATTCCTGAGCGTTTCCTCCCGTGTTTGGATTTCCGTGTATGACCTTGGACTGTTTATTACGACTACAAACTCTGCTGCCTACCTCTTGAAAGTAAGCCTGTTATCTGACCATTCTTGTGTTTGTCTCTGCCACACCTGTCTGCCCGTGCATGAACTCTCTGTCTGCTGACCACGTATCAATAAAGATTGCAAATGGATCCTACTTTCTCAGAAGATCTGTCACAGATAACTTCGCCAACACAGGATCCAGCGGCTTTACATGATGTTGCCTCCCAGGTGTCTCGTCAGGGCTCTCTGCTAGCCACTCACCATCAGCAGTTGAGTACACTCACTTCCATGACAGAGGAACTGGTTCGCTCGGTAAACGCTCTTACCACGGCCATGAATCGTCCCAACCCCCCGCCGGAGCCACCCGCGGCGGCCACCATTACCACGCCTCCCGCGCCGACGCACAGCTCATCTAAAATGGCGCTTCCTGAAAAATACGACGGCTCACCGGGCAACTGTAAGGGCTTCTTACTCCAATGCGCCATATATTTGAACCAACAACCTCAGGGATACCCCACTGACGACAGCAAAGTGTCGCTCGTATGCTCTCTTCTGATGGGAAAGGCGCTACAGTGGGTTACCGTGCTCTGGGAAGGACAGCAGATAAGTTTCCCGTCATATCCACCACTTCCTGGAGCAGTTCAGAGAGGTTTTTGATCATCCGGTTGAAGGTAAAGAGGCGGAGGATGAGCTGATGAACCTGCGGAAGGGCTACTCTATGGCAGCTGACTTCACTGTGGCTTTCCGCACCCTCGCGGCTCAAACCGGATGGGAAAACAAGCCTTTAAAGACCCTGTTTCGCCGAGCACTGCGGGAGGATTTACAAGCTGAGCTTGCCTGCTGCGATGAGGCTCTCACTTCTCTGACTCGTGGAGGCAACCATCGCCTGACATGGAACGCCGAGAGCAGACAGGCCTTCTCTGACCTCAAGACACGATTCACATCAGCCCCTATCCTCCACCACCCTGATCCAGACCATCAGTTCATCGTGGAGGTTGATGCATCTAATACTGGAGCTGAAGCTGTTCTCTCTCAACATCATGGCAGTCCCTCCAAGCTCTTTCCATGTGCGTTCTTCCCACGCAAACTGAATCCAGCCGAAAGAAATTATGAGGTGGGTGACAAGGAGCTACTGGCTATGAAGGCAGCGCTGCAAGAATGGAGACACTGGTTGGAGGGAGCAGCCGTTCCCTTTCTGGTCCTCACTGACCACAGGAATTCAGAATACCTGAGATCCGCCAAGCGCCTTAATGCACGTCAGGCCAGATGGTCACTGTTCTTTGCCCGTTTCAATTTCCAGATCACATACAGGCCTGGCTCCAAGAATAGTAAGGCTGATGCCCTATCCCGCCAATTTGACTCTCCCCTACAGGACTCTCAACCTACTACAGTCATATCTCCCGCTCGCATCCTTGCTCCTGTATTCTGGGACATCATGGCAGAGATCGAGAACGCCAACAGAGAGAACCCCATCCCCCCGCCACCAGCAGTGGGAACCCTTGCCCGAAATATTAGTTCCCCCCCGGACCCTTTTGACCCACGCACCCCGGCCAGTTTGTGCCAAATCCCCTGCTTTCTCCACCTATTTAAGGCGTCCACTTCCGCTATTCCATTTTATATCGTTCCTATGGACATATTCCTGAGCGTTTCCTTCCGTGTTTGGATTTCCGTGTATGACCTTGGACTGTTTATTACGACTACAAACTCTGCTGCCTACCTCTTGAAAGTAAGCCTGTTATCTGACCATGCTTGTGTTTGTCTCTGCCACACCTGTCTGCCCGTGCACAAACTCTCTGTCTGCCGACCACGTATCAATAAAGCTTTGCAAATGGATCCTACTGTGTCAGAAGATCTGTCACACTGACAGTCTAACAGATTAGAAACTGTTCTTTTACATTATGTAATTTACTTTTATTTAATGCAGTATGTGATATTTCCTATGTTTCTTAGTTTAAGGGTTATTGCAAAGCTTAGTGTTTATTAATCAAAACTGTGGACTTGCAAATCATACTTTGTGTAAAAAGAAATAAAATTAAGGGAGTTTTATGGCCTGTAGTATTAATTTTAACTAGAAACTGCAGTAATTCATGTCTAAGTACATTTTTGGAGTTTTGCAAAAATGTAGGCAGATGAACATATTTTCAACAAGCATAGGTTGGCTTGCAAATACTTGTATTCCACTTTTTTTTTTCAGAATTATGTTTCTGAAATATAATTTAATTATTAGCCTCAATGAAACTGTAATTGCAAAACATGAAATAGTGGGTTTTCTTAATTTAATTTAGATTTGTCCTCGAAACAAAATGCAACAGCATAATGTAAATTTAACAAGATTGATGCTGTTTAAACTGCAGTATGGATTAGATTCAAATGATAATCCTAGACAGTTTGCCTTATCTGAAGAAGATAGCAGAATTAAAGCTGTGTGTTTGTGAGAAACCACAAGAAATGAAAACGTAGTGGTAATATACACTATATTACCAAAAGTTTTCGCTCACCCATTCAAATGATCAGAATCAGGTGTGCTAATCACTTGGCC
>JAUMHR010000042.1:14129697-14142058 GCA_032361145.1 Enteromius fasciolatus | reverse complement strand
CATCTCATGAAAAATCGGAGCAGAAACAAAGGTGTTGCGTTTATATTTTTGTTGAGTGTATATATATGTGTGTGTGTGTGTGTGTAGATAGATATACACTCACGGCTGCACATCCATGATGCGAATCTCCTGTTCCACCACATCCCAAAGGTGCTCTATTGGATTGAGATCTAGTGACTGTGGAGGCCATATGAGTACAGTGAATTTAAAGTCATTAAGGGTTGAACATGGTCAGCAACAATTCTCCGGTAGGCTGTTGGATTGCAACGATGATAAATTAGTACTAAGGGGCGCAAAGTGTGCCAAGAAAATGTCCCCCAACACTATTACGCAACCACCACCAGCCTGATCCATGGATACAAGGCGGGATGGATCCATGCTTTCATGTTGTTGACGCCAAATTCTGACCCTACCATTCGAATGTTGCAGCAGAAATCGAGACTCATCAGACCAGGCAACATTTTTCCAATCTTCTATCTTCTAACATGTAACATCAAACTCTTACTGGGCTTACATTCACTTTTGAACAGTTGACAGTTGTTAACTGTTTATCTTGAATGCAAACATCCACCTTTCATTTTTCAATCACAGAAGCAATGTCAAAAATAGACTCTTCAGTAACTTGTGCGAAGAGAAATGAAAAATTAAGGGAATGAACACTTTATACAGTTTTGCCCTTGGCCCTGGTTTCATTACAGCTGCCTCAGAGCGCAAATAGCAGGTTCTCCACCAACACAAGTTTAAAGACAAAGAGTCAGACTGGCTATTTACTCTGTTCTGAGTGACGCTAGGCCTGCTCATGGCTCTGCATCTTTTATTTATCTCTTGCTCATACAACATGCTCGAATCCGGGACGCTGTGGCTACAAGCAAAAGGGGTTGATGTGAGGTGAATTACAATGGGACTTTATGGTTTTAAATGGGCCAGTACATTGCCAGAAAAAAAGGATTTACTTGTAAATAATCCAAGAGTGATTTTTTTTTTTTAAATGTATAGTTCAAACTCTGAAACGAAAGCAGTTTGGATGGATGGATGGATGGATGGATGGATGGATGGATGGATAGATAGAAAGATAGATAGATAGATAGATAGCAAACACACAAGCTTATAGATTTGTCTGTGTGTTACAGTCTAGAATGATGAAACTCTTCCTCCTGGCAAGGTGAAGTTATGCTGATAGTGCTGCTGGATCATTCACCAAAGGAGAGAGACAGAGAGAGAGAGAATGCGAGAGAGTGAGACAAAAAGAGAATCAGGCTATTAGGCTGTCGTGATAGAGCTACTCTAGGAGCATGCTGAAGTCTAGTGTTCAGCTACACCTGTCTGTATGTGTGATGTCTGTGACTAATTTGACAGGACACTTCCTGAGCACCCCAGGATGCTGTGGGTTCCATCAAAACATTCACTAGCTGCAGACAGGCCCATCTAATTACAAAAAAATGTTTCTGAAAACCACAAACCACAGTCGGGCTCTCAATCATGTACTGATATTCTCTGAAAAATGACTTGTATTACTGGATGTCATGTTCTCTATCTTTTTGACCAACAAAACTTAACAGACCCCCACACACATTTCTAGTAATGTTATCTTCTGATGAATGAGCTGCTGTACCATTGAATGAACATTTTTGACACCATTTGCATCGAGTTTCATCATTTTGTCACAAAAAAAGTCATATTTTAGTTTTATCGTTTGAAAACAAAGACCACACTATAGGCGACATGTCTGTGGGCAAAAATATAACAGTATATGTAACTTAATATTATTTATCTGCCTTTTATACTTTATGTTGATTAGAATTGAACATGATTTTTATTCATTAAAAATTCAATTGCAATTGCAGACGTGTGCCATTTCCAAAAAACAAAAACAAAATAGGCCACACATATAAAACAAACCCAAAATGCATAAAAAATATAAAATAATAATAATAATAATTAATAAAAATCCAAACAAAGCTACCACCATGAAATCATAGATGTACATTATATTAGACAATTAAAATTGTAACAATATAAAATGTTTGAATTCCAAAGATGTTTACGTACATAATTCAATGTTTATAATTTCACCTAATATTGGTGGATGCTACACTTTTTATAAACTATCTATCTTGTATCTAAATCAATATGTGCTGAGTTATTTGTTTTGCTGACTACGTAGTGCACTCCAAACCAGGCATTATCCCTGTAAGCAGTTGATATCACAGCAGCTCACTGCTTTTGAGCAGAGCCATTGTGTTAATCATATATCACAGTATGAATATTCTGCTGTCTGATCTCATCCCTCTCCATTAAAGAGAAATCAATAATCTTTCATTATCAATAAAGCATTTGATCTGAGGCTGTCATTTTCACTATTCTTGATTAACCTTCTCAACATTTTAGTGCTGATTGTGACATCATTCTACTGATTTATCACGACAACTCTGGAGGCTAGGAAGCAGTAGCTAGGTAAATGGATGGTTGGTTTCACCTGTCAAGGTGTCAAGCGACAGATACAGCAGAGTGTGTTGTGTGGGGGTGTATGGCGGCAACTCATGTCTCAGGAAGACTTCAGAGGCTTGGACACGTCCAGGCGCTGTCATTCTGTCCCCATGCACATATTCTTGTCATAGCGTCTTTCACATCTGATGTATCGCTCTTTGTCCAACACTTTGCTCACAAAGAGTTGCATATTGACACTTGTCAGGACCCCTTAATGTCACTTTTTGATGCTCAAGGTACCGCTTTAGCATTTCTTTTGCAGGGTCGTAGTCAGTTGTTTGTCTTAATTTAATGTATATATATTTAATTCATATAAATGCATACTTGCATTGGAGAACAGCTCTTAACCTACCCTTAACAGCCAAATATAGCAGTCACTAGTGCAGTCACAAGTTTTTATTGCAAAAACTGACTATATGTTATGAAGCAGACTATAGGAGGTAAGTGTTCTTAAAGTATTTTATTAGGCAGCAGAGGAGTAACAGATATGCAGCTGGTGGAAATGGTAAGTAGTAGATAGATTAACACAATGAGAATGAGTATTAAACTCAAAGACTTTCTTCGGCAGGAGTGCGGGATCGATGGAGGACACACAGATGACAGAGACGGGGAACCACAGCCACACACCACAGCTTGAGACACTGGAGACACAGAAAGGAGATCCAAGGAGCCTGGGGAGGGGACAGAGATTGCAGAGAACACAAGGTGTAGTCAGGTAAGTTGCATTTAATGACATAGCTTGTCAAGTAGAGTTCACTTGTTGGGAACGAGCTCGGACGGTGAATGCTGTGTGGTGTGTGGTTTTATACTGTGTGAACTGGGAGTGGAGATTAGAATCAAGTGGTGGTGACAGATGCATGTAATTCAGAAGTCATTGTGAGAACATTTGCTGCGTCCGAAATCGCATACTGCTTAAGTAGGTACTACATTTAAAATTGAACATACTACCCGACCGTTAAAACAGTACGTTCTATATAGTATGAATGTGAGTAGTATGAATGGATTTCGGACGTACTACATCCGCCATATTGATGTTGTGTCGTCACAACAGAGCGACAATTTAAACTTTTAATAAGTCATCTATTTATTTAGATTGTGTTAAAAAAGTGTAATTTAATCACAATTTTTCTGAGGTACGTACACTTGAAATGAGCCGCGTCTCAACTTTCTGCCATTTTTTGAAAATGATGCGTCCTCTCCTGGAACCTCATGGGATGGGAAAGCGTCCATGGTATGCCTACTACAGAATTTGGCTGGAAACAGTAGGTCATCCGGGTACTTCTCGCCTACTGAATTTCGAATGCTATGAATTCGGACATACTACTCGCATGCTGTTTTTCACGTACTGTATAGTAGGGAAGTAAGCGATTTCGGACGCAGGGATTGTGACTGCGTGAGGGTGGAGCCTGGCGTGTCTGTGACACAAATAAATGAATGAACATTTAAAGTATACATGTTCCAAAAATTAAGAGTAAATGAGAACTTTCATTTTTGGATGGACTATCCCTTTAACCAAGAATATTCCTTCCAACATGAAATATCAAGAAAGCTGTGTGTCCATACTGTATGAGTGTGATTAAAAACAAGAAATCATCTTCCTAAATGGATGAATTACCCCATAAACTCAAGGCGGAATAAATGGTTTGTTGTGTTTTGAACCATGGTGGCCTCCTCTCATTTGCATTGCAGCACATGTTGGCAGCTCATTATAATGTGTTGTGACAGTGCCCTGCCCGACTGGCCCAGAGCGGACAATCCACACAATGGGAGGTTGACCTGGTAGCAAATTCACACCATGCTGTCGGCCCTACAAACACATGTACACAATTAGGTTCTTCCGGCTGATTTGTTAGGTTTTCATTGACTCATCTGATTATATTAACGCAAAACCAAAATAAAACTAACAGCTATTTGGTAGCACCTTCCACACAAGGTCCTTAAAGGGTATCATCTCTGAATCTTAAATGTCCTGGCCAGTGACGGCTGGTGCTCACTGTGCTGTCCTTTACAGTGGCTGGCAGCAGACCTCCCTCTTTGTTAAATGGAGGTGTCCAGCTGGATGTGATGTCCCATTCATCAGCCTCAGCCAAGCCAGGTTTGATAAATGACCTGAGGCTTTCTGACTCACACATGTGAACAGCCCAGAGTAAGAGTCCTCCAGTTTCAGATGTCCCAAATTAAAAGGAGGATTATTGGACAAAGAAACCTCAAAAACTATCAACAAATAAAATGTGAGGTCTTAACATCACAAAACAAAACAAAAAAACATAAGCATTTTGCCATTTCTGTCAACAACACAAATGTAATAAATGACGATTATATATATAATATATATACATATTTATATATATATATATATATATATATATATATTGAAAGGTGTTTGCTGTAAATAAAATACTTTTAATGACAAGTTAGTATAAAATTGTAATAACACCTAAATGGCAGTCATCCTCAAAAATCAAGATTACACCTTAGATCTAGATTCCTTCAGAATGTGCATCTACCTTTATTTTTGTACCAAAACTCCAAAAGTTTAAACTCCGTACCTTTTTTTTTTTTTTGTAGTCAACATTTTGTTTTCGCCAGTGAGTAGTGCTTGATGTGACATATTTGAACTTTGCCTTAAATACCATCTGCAGTTGACCTTGGCTTGTGTGATATTTAAACTTACAAACTGGATGTAATAAAGGTTAAGGTAAGTTTACTTACCAACAAACTTTAGAAATATCTTTGGAAATATCAGCACATCTTAAATGTCTTACAAAGTCTTATAAAGAGGTACTGTACAATAAAGGTACCAAAACTAGTGCATAGATAAGTTGCAAAGATTAAAGTTTCAAAACCAAAGAGATATTCTTTATAAAAGTTTACACAAAGAAAGAAGGTGGGGCTATTATTCCCATTGTAGTGTTGCTGCGGCGGCATGTGCTGGACATGTTGTGTGTCATTTTGAAAGTAAAACTGCTTTGTTTGTGCTTCTGAAAGAGGATATAATTAGAAGTCACTGGTCAAGTTGTATTCCAGAACAGTTCAACACAAATATCAGTGTGTGTTCAGCACATTTACTGAGGACAGACTCCTAAAACCTGGAGAGTAGCCTATGCTGACTGTGCACAGAGACAGTGGAGCAATTCTAACTCTGCAAGAAAAGTCTGGCGCTTCTGACTCGCATCCTTTAATTTATGTTTTCTTATTAAAAGAACATGCTACTTACTATCTAAATGAGAGTTTTGAGCAGTGAAGGATAATGCTTGTTGTTTGTCATTTCTCCGATCATGAATGCAGACACAGTGTCATGTTTACAAGGTGTGATTCAATGCGATGTGTAAAAAGACAGCACTAAGTCATGATGGTCAGTAATCATGTCTCCACTAGATGCAACAAATGCCTCATTTGTAATGCGCTGTATTACTTTGGTGTCATAGTGCCAGGACGCAACAACATGTTATAGTAAGGGGCGTAACATTTCCACCCCATGCTTGCATTATTTGACCAACACAGTGCACTGGATAGTTAGCCAGTCAGAGCACACGTCACTGTTTTAGGAGGCGGGGCTTAGAGGAGGAACAACAATGTACAGTATGTGGAAAATAATGTGTTTTTTGCACTTTACGTATAAACACATTGCATTACACCAAATACACAAAATAATCATCTATTTAGCAATATCACAACAATTTAAACTAAAAGGTAATTTTTGCATCACATAACCAGCTGCATAAATTATGTATGACTGACAAGGTAAACGTGCTTGGTAGCCCACCTGGTACAGCAGTGGACTTGCGACGTGGAGCTCTCAGGTCATGAGTTTTGTGGAGCATGAGTTACAATAACACAACTTGCAGAAGCAAGTAAATTTTTTTTCTTGTTTTATCTCAGATTTAGTATAGGTGGAACCTTTAGACCCGCTCATTTATTTTGGAAACTGTCATAATATGTGGAAGAAACAACTTCATTGTGCAGAAATGCTGTTATAGCCAGTTGCAAAACCATATAGTAAGCTATGAAAGAAGATATTCATGGCACATTTACTTATCAAACACAATCAGAGATGCTAGAAGACCCTTTCTGAATGTAATTCATGTCAACATATTTTCTAATTTAAGCTTTTGCAAATCATTTTTGTGGGAGGGGGTGTATCTGTTAGCATTGCCATGAGCTCCAAGCAATTAGCATTAGCTCTTGCACCTAATTGGACCTGTGTCAGCTAATTATACCTCTGACGTGGTGTCTCCTGGGAGGCAGGCTTGCTAATTTCAATAAGGCTCAACAAGTACTAGCTTCCCTCTGATGGTCGTATTTTAATTAGAAGCAAGTCCTACACCGAATGCCTGAGAGAGGTACAGAAAATCAAAGACTTGTACGAAGCAATCTGTGACTGCCAACTGGCCACACACACACACAAAGCAAGCATCCCCCATCTTTTTTCAGAGATTTCCCCTTTTGTGCAAATGATGTTAAGTTTGTTTAGATGCCGTCACCTCAGAAAGTCATTTTAGCAAATATACAAACTTAATAAATGTAATTGGCTATAACTGATGTGTATTGTAACAAAGTTGTTTTATTTTTTTGTAAATTGAAAGTTGTACAGTATGTGTTTGATCCTTAAAAAAGACAAAACTCATAAGAGTCAATAGTTTGGAAAGCAGGTTTTTAAAAAAGAAAATTTGATCATAAAAGCAATGTGTGGAAGAATTGATTGTTTTTAGTTTTAAAACATAGCCATTTCATAATGTTGTTTGTATGGGAATCTACAATAAAGTCATAAACATACATTTGTTTCCACTGTATCTTATTTTTTAATTCACAAAAAAAGAAACAGAACAGGAGTTATTCATTTAGAAATCAAATAGACTATATTTTTAATTGACTAAGATAACCTATTAATAACATAGATTGTTTTGCAATCTTTTCCTGACCATCCCGTCCTACTAATCAACTACGAATCAGAAAAGATGCAAAGACCTATCAGAGTCAACTGATAAGAGAAGCCTCATTTGAACTCAATTACAACTAAAAACTATACTATGATATTCAACCTTTGATGTAGAGACCTGCACTCCTGCGGAACCCCCGGGACCCGACGCACATAGTGCTGCGCGGGACAGGATTTGATGGGTGAGAGCTGGTGTGGGCGATAAGGTCCTCATGTTAGTGCCTTTAGTCACCCCTCAGAGCTATGTAAGGAAATCTTTGTTAAGTGTGCATGTACTTTACTTAGCATGTTTTAGACTGATAAAGGGAACTACCCACCTACTGCTGTAATGAGGGGTCTGAGACATGAAGATCCATTTGCAGCTTTAATTAAGAACAGTGTTTAGCAGGCAAAGATCAATGACAGGGATATCAAAGGCAAATACTCTTTTCCAAACTGTTAAAAGGGGTTACCGGGCAGATGTCGAAGCAGGCAGCAAACAAAGTGAGTAGTATCGAGTCCAGGCAGAAAGATCACAAGGGCAGACGACAGAGAATCGAAGTCAAACAATCTAACATCATAGAGTTTAGAATAAAAATGGTTAAAACGCGCTTAGTAATGTCAGCTGGTGCAAAACAGAACTTCGCAGTGACTGATCTTTATGTGTTTTTCTTAAGTAGAGGGTGAGATTGGGAACACCTGTGCCAGCAATCAGTCTCAGGTATGGGGTGTTTAAGGAAATGGAGTTTGTAAACGAATGCTGCGTCCGAAATCTCATACTGCTTAAGTAGGTACTACATTTAAAACCGAACGTACTACCCAACCGTTAAAAAGTAGGTTCTAGTATGAATGGGGGTAGTATGAATGAAACTCGGACGTATTACATCCGCCATATTGATGTTGTCACGTGTCACGCATCGTCACAACAGAGCGACAATTTAAACTTTCAATAAGTCATCCATTTATTTAGATGTTAAACAAGTGTAATTTAATCACAATAAACGTTTTTTTTCCTGAGGTACTTACACTTAAAATGAGCCGCGTCTCCACTTTCCGCCATTTTTTAAAATATGACACCTCCTCTCACGGAGCCTTATGGGATAAAAAAGTGTCCATGTATGCCTAGGAATTTGTCTGGAAGCAGTAGGTCATCCAGGTACTTCTCGCATAGTGAATTTTGAATGCTATGAATTCGTACATACTACTCGCCTCGCATGCTGTTTTTCACGTACTATATAGTACGGAAGTAAGCGATTTCGGACGCAGCGTAATACTTCAGAGAGGGTGCCCTCCAGTGGTGATCAGGGAGGGCTACAGAGACCTCATTCGTGACAACTGCAATTATAGTGCTTAGAAGTGCCAGGTCAATTTTTTATAACTCCAACTGAATTAGTCTGAAAGTAATCTGTCAAAGTAATATTTTCACTCACAGTTATTTATTTATTTATTTATTTGTTGAAGATGTTTTGACTGTTGACTGTCAGCATGGTTTTAATACAGCCTCGGGTAATTTTCGTCCAAGTCCAAGCCCTAAAAACTAAAGTAAAAACACATGCAACTGTATTTACTTGAATATGATTTAAATGAATGGTTATTAATGATGTTTGAGTGGCATCTTAACATCTATTATGACATCTTGGATGTCTTAAGCCAGTGTTTTTCAAATTGGTGGCCATGGAAGAGAGCCTTAAGATAATTTAAAATGATTTGAAACCATTGTGATTTTAAGTTGACTGAATCTAATATATTCCAGCAGTGCATCAAAGTATCATATGAGATTTATTGTTGTAATAATAATATAGTCTCACTGACCTGTAAAAAAAGTCATCCCTGTTAGGATTGACAGTGTAGTCTTTTACTACACAAATGTTTTGTTTTTCTTCCTCAAAAAATTGCCACTTTTTCTGGTGTGTATGAGAGAGAGGGAGAGGGAGAGATAGGGTCCATTTCCTCAGGGAAGCATCTTTTCCTTCTGTCTCACTTCAAGTCAAGAGGAATGAACCTGATAACAATGAGAAACCTGTTCGTACCTCTTTATTTTTCCCGTGTGTCTCAACACCTCCTGACACTGTATCCACATCTCTCCTTTTCCATCACCTTTCATCCTGAGTTTGTCTGGTCATTTTTATCAGTTTGTCCACAAACAAAGTGTCTTTTTCAAAAGGCCCCTTCAAACATCTATTCCTATGCATGTGATGTTTTTCAGAAGTGTGTGGTATTCAGCAATGATTTTCCTCACTCTTACCCAAGGAAACTTCCCAAGTCTGCTTACAAGGTTTCAGAACAGTGCAGAGGTCTGAGAGAAAAGCAGACAATAATCTCACACTCATTGTTGCCCCCTGCTGCCCTAAGAAATACTGAAACAAATGCAACTGATAAAATTATTATATTTCACTTCATATGACTGTTAACTCATCTAACTCACACTTTGTCATTAAAGGAAAAAAAAAGCAATGTTTCTTTTATGAAGCAGAGAAGAAAGAAAGTCAGATGGTTTTGGAAAGAGCTTTGTGAAACTGCACGAGGCTGCTCGTGGTGATCGTAGCATGTTGCTGCAATGTTTGTCCTTCTGTAGGTTTCTCCTTTTTCCACATATCAGACTTAAAGCTCAATTCCAGCCCAACCCTGTTCAATCACACATGTAATTATTGATTGCTTCTGAAGATCTTAGTGAACTGGTTCTGGTATGTTTGATCAGGGTTGAAGCTGAACTTTGCAGAGAGATCTCTATGAACAGGATTGGGCAGCACTGCTTTATATAGATGCCAAGATATACATCTGCCATGGTTCAAAGATAACATGATAATTTTCTGTACATGAAGGGATTTAAACAAATCCTCCCCTCATGCGTGTCCTGCCTAATGATCATCTGGTCAGAGAACTTTCTTTTTTAAGAAGGCCCTTTGTGACTGTGTAATAGTGACCCCTCACTCTTTGACTCAAAAGATGGAGAGACACAATGAGAGAAGTGTTGGTGCAGTACGGGTGAATTTCTCTTCACCTCACCAGAAACAGAATATCAAATAATGGGTCTCTTCAGCAAGGAAGGACGCTAGAGGTCTTATAAGGAAGTGTCTGCAATATATGCCTCTCCAGTTCTCTGTCAGTGTGACTGTAGAGTAAAAAAATGAAAGGGTAGCGCATCTCACGCCCCATTAAATCTTCATTCTCTATGTGAGACAGGAATAACTCAACAGGGCATGTAAAAATCCTTTAGGTTATTTTCCATTATTGTGCTATGAAGTCACTGAAACTTCTATATATTTAGTATCTTCAGGCGCTTTTTTTTGTTTTTTGAGATAACTTGTGATATCAGTTTTGCCTATACACTGAAATAAAAAGCAAACTTAAACTTTAAGATGTTTAAATTAACAAAAAATTGGTAACATTAAAGGCTGTAAATTTAGGCCCAGTTTCACAATTAGGATATTTAAACAACTTTTATAAAAATGCCACCCTTGACACAGAACAATGACATACATATTGCAAGATTTTTTTAATTGAAACAGCTCAAACATGCATTTTAATCTGGAACTAGCTTAAACCTTCTTTGTGAAACTGGGTGAAAATAAATAGTCATGCAAAACCCCTATGACTTTAACTCACCTTTGGAACACAAAAGAAGATGCATTTCTCTCATCGTTTTTGCCCATACATTGAAGGTCTATGTAATCAGCTTCAAAATGCTTCAAAAAGGCAAAATGTTGATACTGATGTACTAAAAACTGGTGAGAGTAAATAATGTATTTTGCACAGTCATGTTTCATGTGAGATTTAGGGGTACTGTAGAAGAGGCTGCAAGCCTTACAATAGTGTGATGCTTCTATACCACAGTGAAAGAGACAGGTACTTTAGTAAAGAAAGACCTTGAGCTCCATTCACAAGGCAGCCAAAATGGCTGTAAGTCCCCTTTTCTTACTTATAAAGCGCTTAGGTTCATATGGTTCAGCTTGGAAGCACCTACTGCATTAAAGGCTCAACAGAGAACCACCTTTGGCTCCAGAAAAACACACTGCTGTTCAGAATAACAACTGCTGAATATAACAACCAGCCAGAAAGGTCAAAGGTCACAGCCCTGAACCACTGCTATCGGAACATGCAAATCTGAGCAGACATGTTGTGTCAACAGGAGTTCTTTAACTGTGGATGTAGGAATTCAAGTGTATGTAATTGCTACCCGGCTCTTATTTTATGAAAACAGTTGCAAATATGCCGTAATAGTTTATATACACGGCAATTTTATCTTTTATTATGTTATAGAGAATGCACAGCAAAATAACCTTTTATTTGACTTACGTCACAGATCCTTCAAATTATCTCATAACCTTTGTTCATTAAGAAGCAAGAAAAATGTTTCTTATATCACACATGCTTGAGGGCTTTTTCATTCAGTCTTGACAATCCTGTTTACAACAACGTGTTTTTAATTTTATGCTTAAACGTTCACTCCAAGTTGGAGTTTATTGTTTAGTGATGTGTTGAATAGGTTTTTGTTTAGCAGTGTGCTGAAGACTTCATTGTTTCAGCAGCGTGAGGCTAATTAATCACTCGGCTTTATCAGAATAACGAATTTACACTTTTCAGCTACGCTTCCAGAAAACAAAGCGGACGGGGTCATTTCAGACAGCTTCCTGTTACGGCGCTTGTCTAAAAAAACCTTACACGAAACCTTCAAAAATGTAATGCCTACAGGTTGTTAGGAAAATAATGGGTTTTCATAAGTAGCTTGCTATAAAGGAAACTCGGTAACACTTTATAATAAGGGTACCTGAATAATCATGTACTAATGCCTTAATTAATACTCAATTCATCACATACTAATGCATTAACTAATTATGAACTAACAAAAAGCTATCCTTAACTATGACTGGAGTCATACGGATTCATGGATGAATAACGGCAACCTTAACTACATGTTAGTACATGTTTGATAGTTAATGCATTAATTAACATTTA
>JAUMHR010000042.1:14000972-14016909 GCA_032361145.1 Enteromius fasciolatus | reverse complement strand
GTACGAATTAGTACGAATTGGCACAAATTTGGCACCTCGTACGAATATGTACGATTTGCTCGTGAGATAGCGTTGGCGTTTCTTATATTGCGCATTATCTGTAAATCACCTGCATAAATTTCTACATCACTCTTTTGGAATTGTGTGCAAATTTTTCCATGTTTAGTTGCCCTTGTGCTTTGTTTTAAACAATATGTGTCCAATGAAGACTTTCAGTATACTGTATACATTTATTTAACTTGTGTTCACACGACAAACGCCAACAAGAACAGTGATCTGCAAACTGTTCATGTTATCGAAAAACAAACATGTGGACTCTCGTTTAACCCAATGCTCACTTGCTACATCCAAATAAAACCCAATCTTGAAATAGCTTGTGTTCGGCTTCAGATAAATTATTCAATTGCATATTTCTCTTCATACATAAAGACTTCAGCAGTGGAAGTGATTGATGAGGTGTGCTTGAATAATTTAGACTTTTAGGAGTCTCATGGATCTGCCAACTGGACCAGGGGCTGGAGAAGAGAAGAGATTGGAGGATAGCATTCTGGCCCAAAAAAAATAAAAATTCTTACTCAGATATGAGACGACAGAAAAGCAAATGTGTTTCTGCTGGGAGCATGCAGGCTATTTCGAATCTCAGCCAAAATGTTGATGTCTGCATGAGAACTAGTGTCTGTGAGAACGTTTGTGATATAGTCGTATACAAAATGACTATTTTCACAGCAAACATAAAAAAAAATAGATTTTTGAAAAGTATGATCTCACCCACCATATGTGGTTGCAGGCAAAAATCTGTAACTAAAGCAAAGTGTGAAAGCCAGACAGTCTTCTGAATTCTCATATTTAAACAAAATTACCTTCAGCAGCCAACTTAATGATTCTGATCATTTGTATTTTTAAATAGGTGATTTGTCTCCGGCACATTAACGTGTGAATAATTATGGTTATTTCAAAACAAATTACTCACTCGTTCATTCAGTTTTGAAAGGAAGGCAAATGTTAACTCATTAATTGGAGAGCCCTTAAAAAGACAATAGTTAATTGCTGCAATTTCCATAGTGTTGGTAGCAATGCATGAATAAATACAGACAGTAAAAATGCTCTTCAGATGTGATGCATTATTGGCTGATGCATTGCAGTTCTCAGGCAAATTAACCAATCAGCTTGTCCCATGCAATCACTTTTTCCATTTCCACAAGTGTATATATACATCTTAGTATTTTATAAAATAAAACTGTAGATTCAATGTTTCATTCAGGTGTACGCAACTCTGTACAACTGCTGTGCTCTCAATAGTTTTTCTAGCATCTAATGACTATTAATTAACATGAAATACCTTGAACAGAGCTTGAATTCTCCTTTCTTCTTAGCCTCTTGTTATTTTTTGCTGATTATGGTGACTAGTTCAGCAATAAGACTCACTGCAGAGATCCATATTAATCATGTCTGGAGGGCAGCTTTCCTCACGCGTTTGCTAATCACGCTACTCTAAGGATTCACTCCACCGGAGGCAGGATACATAAGGCTTCCTGGTTCAGATGCAGAAATCCATGGAAGGGTCACTTCTTTTGAAAGATTTGTCCTGGGAGCTCAGGCATAATTGCTGCTCTTAAATGAATGCCGGCAGCAAAAAATGAAATGCAAAATGACAAGCAGATTTATACATTTCCTGAGGAAAATTTCAGTGGTGCTTGACTGTGCAAAACTCATCATAATGCTACAATTACAAGGTTGGCATAACTTTAAGACCTTTTTTTTTAAATCAGTTTACCAATGGGGTATTAATATTCTGTGAAATTAAAAGTTGTAGGCAAAATATCAGCTTTTAATTTAATTAATTTTCTTTCTTAAAAGAATTTATGCTAAGCAACCAGCAGTTTGTTTGTTTGTTCATGTATGTATAGAGATAATTTATTAAGTGACCATTATCATTATTTATTTAGATAATGTATGCACAGAAGTAATGCTAGCCACCCTCATGAAGACTGAGAAAAATTACCTTAAAGGGTCAGTTCCCCCCAAATTGAAAATTCTGCCATTAATTACTTACGCCCTTGTCATTCCAAACCTTCGATCATTTTCAGAACACACACTAAGAAATTTTTTTTGACTAGAGAATACTTTTTTTTTTTTTTTGCACAACAAAAAAACTAAAATGCTTTTGTGATACTCTCTAAAATGGTGGAAGATGTAACTTGGGGAAGAAGAATGGTTAAGTAAATGATGTTATTTTTGTTTCCATTGCACAAAAAAAAGTATTCTTCTAGCGTTGCAAAACTGAAGTTCCGATGATGTCACAAATGTGTTTCTGGACCTAAATCATTTCAGGTGTGTCTATGGAGGGTCAAATAGTTTTCCAATTTAGTACCATGTAGTTGTGTACAATTTAATTACACTTACAGAATATATATTCAAAGCATCAATGTATAACCTGATATCAGTGCGAGATCATATATCATCAGAGCAAGGAAAGCAAATCTGTGTTTATCTGAGATGTGACATCTCACCTTCTCAGTTAATTCGTTATGACCTGACATTTCCTCCTGTCTGTTTTCAAAACATCGAATCTCTTAATATGCCCGAGCTCATCTCCATCTGTTCAGCGGCATTACGTATGCGCTGTCACTGCTGCGGTGAAGGATGCAAGCACATGTGTCCGGGGCCTTGCACTTCCATCCACTCTCTTAATGCACAGGCACATCGAGGGCACACTGAGCTCTGCATCCTTATCCACTGCTCCCCCAGCCCATTTTTGAATTTCCTTGGTGTCTATGGGGAATGAACCAATGGTTTATAATTAAAGACAAGCTGTCAATGCCCAATTTGAGTTGCAACCCTAATGAAAAGAGCAGCATTGCAGGTTACAAGCAAATGTAGTGTTTTGGAATCTGGTTGGTAGTATGTTTCTTGGTGAACCTATTTTACTATAAATAACATAATGGTTGAGTGATTTGTTGATCGTGTTTTGGTAGGAAATAGCAATGTAATGCACTAGCTAAAACAGCATCCTCCTTTGGGTGGGGGGTATTGGGGGGGTTTGGCAACTGTGTAAAACTTTGCATCCATAATTCCCTGGCAGGTTGTTGTTCCACTTTGCGCTGTGGTCCCATCACATTTCAAACAGATACCAGATGTAGTCACTCCTGTGTACAAATTTGTCTGGAAAAGGGAGTTAATTATTGGCTGTGCACTCATCTAATTGGATCTTGAAAATACTGTTCTCTGTAATAGCACATTTTAAGCATCTTTCAACAATGTAAAAGAGGGAAAATAACTTTTTTCAATGAAAGCTTTAAGAAACAAGTCTCGATATCCGGTTTTACTTAACTATTTTGTTATTCATACAAAAGAGCACAGAAAATGAGTATAATAGTGTCTGGGGAATGTCTTAAGGTTGTTTAGAAAGGTATAATTTTTCTGTCAGAGCAGGAAAATTGTTCCTCACTCACACCACCAAGGCCATCAAGAATCGCCAACCGGCGTCAGAGGTCACAGTTCATTACAAATTCAGGCGATGTTTCTTTTCAGTGATTTGCAATGAACTCTTTAGTCTGTTCTTACTTTCTGACTTTGGTGTATATGTACTTTGTTGCAGCTGGAGTGCATTTATTAAATTAAGATTTATTACAGCATGGTAGATTAGAAAATCTTAATTTCTAATGCCAGTGCTCAGCCAGAGGACAGATTCAGTTACAGCATATTTGGAAAATGACTGGTTGCATAAAGATAGCAAAATACATTTACTATCAAGTAAAGTGCTCATATAATATAGACTAGAGTTTAAAGACTTACTTACAACAGAGTCGTGTTGCATGCTTTAATTTCTCTAAATGATGCTTAGCAACTTTCCCAGAGCACATTTATATGCTCAAAAGTTGATTCATCAGACTTATTTTTCATTTAAGTATCAGTTTATATTAAGTCAGATGTTTTTTTTTTGTTTGTTGCTTTTTTTTTTAAATTCCTTTAATTTTGTTCTTCACTTAAGATCATGGCTTGCTACTGAGGAGATTCAATTTGAAAATTCTCTTTCTTTGTGTGGTTATGTTTTATGTACTTTTTCAGTGATTGGAAAAGTGTTGGTAACGCTTTAGAATACAACCTGCAATGTACCGAAGATTACACAGAATTTATAGCGCACCTGTAGAGTACCTCTATAGAGTACCTCTATAGAGTACCTCTACAGTACACACTCATAGATATAAGGGAAAAACATGCAACATTTGGGGAATAACCTGCAAAATTATACTATAAATATTTTATAAGTAAATGGCACCTATTCTGAAATTAAGTGGCATGTACAACACACTTACCAAAAACTTACAGCCGTACGTACATGTAGGTAAATGGAATCAATGTGTAAAAAAAAAAAAAAATCCAGAAAGTCACATTGTGACAGAATATTTAAAGAATTTATGTGCAAATTATGGTGGAAAATAAGTATTTGGTCAATAACACAATTTAATCTCAATACTTTGTTGTATACCCTTTGTTGGCAATGACAGAGGTCAAACTTTTCTGTTAGTTTTCTGTAACACTGTTGCTGGTATTTTGTCCCATTCCTCCATGCAGATCTCCTCTAGAGCAGTAATGTTTTAGGACTGTCACTGGGCAACAACGACTTTCAACTTCCTCCAAAGATGTTCTATGGCTTGAGATCTGGAGACTGGCTAGGCCACTCCAGGACCTTGAAATGCTTCTTATGAAGCCACTTCTTCGTTGCTCGCGTGGTGTGTTTGGGATCATTGTCATGCTGAAAGACCCAGCCACGTTTCATCTTCAATGCCCTCATTGATGGAAGGAGGTTTTCACTCAAAATCTCACACAGATCAGTCGTCCTGGTCCCTTTGCAGAAAAACAGCCCCAAAGTACAATGTTTCCACCCCCATGCTTCACAGTAGGTAATTGTGTGCTTAGGATGCAATTCTTTCTCCTCCAAACATGACAAGTTGAGTTTTTACCAAAAAGTTGTATTTTGGTTTCATCTGAACACTTGGACATTCTCCCAATCCTCTTCTGGGTCATCCAAATGCTCTCTAGCAAACTTCAAACTGGACATGTACTGGCTCAAGCAGGGGAATATGTCTGGCACTGCAGGATTTGAGTCCCTGGCGGCGCAGTGTGTTACTGATGGTAGCCTTGGTTACTTTGGTCCCAGCCCTCTGCAGGTCATTCAATAGGTCAGAGTTTGACTGTTTGAGGTTGTGGTCAGATGCCTTTTAAGTTGAAACAGATGTCATAAATACAGAAAGGAGATATGGTAGTGTAATAATACCTACCTAGTACGTAGTGTACAATATACTGCATCATATTTTGTTTTGAGTGCAATAACACTTTGTTCTAAATCATATTACCTAATGCAGTACGTCAAGCATACCACCTAATCTTAAAATAGTTACACCTTACATATGAAATACACTAGCAGTATAACTTCTTTTAATTTTCCAATCATTATCTCCTCATCACTCTGATCTTTTCACATTGCTTTTGTTTACCTACACGTACATATGGCTGTAAGTTTTCATTAAGTGTGGCATACATACCAAGTGATTTCAGAGTAGGTGTTTCTTTTTCTACAATAGGTAAGGTTGCCATTTCATCCTGTCACCTTTGCATTGGTCATTTCCACAGGAAAGAGTAGGCCACTGTTTTACTCCTTATCATTACAAAGGTATATAAAGTTCTGTTCTAAAGGTCTTCATAAAAGCTGTCCACAGAGAAGTAGTCATTTAAGACTCAGAAGTGTATTTAGCAGAAGAAAAAACAATATTTTTTGGTGGTACTCGGTTAATGGCTGTGTTCAGAATAATATCCATACTATTTTGCAGTATATTATGAAAGCCTGAAAAAATACATATATCAATTGTGACGTTTTTTTTCTTGCAATTCTCACAATTTTCCCGAAATAATTGCAAGAAAAATCGTAAGAGATTTAAACTTTTAATTTTGAGAAATAATAAAGAAAATACAAAATATAAATACACAGCTGCGAATAATGCCTCGGAACTTTGACCTGTTTATATATATAAACAGTTTATATATGAAAATTGTAACTTAAATTTTAACTTTAAACCTAACTTCATACCAGTTTATATGTTAAAAATATGTTTGACTTAATTGTAACAAAAGGTTATTAAAAGATAATTAAATAATAAGATAATTTTAACATTTAAAATGTTTATTGTTTAATCAGATTTTTTTTTTAAGAAATTAACAAAATTTATTTAGCAGTGATATATTGAATTGATGGAAAGTAACAGTAAATAAATGTATATTTTGTGAAATTATAGCAAAGCTGAATTTTCAGCATCATCGCCAGTCTTCAGTGTCCCATTGTCCATCAGAAATCATTCTAATATGCTGATTTGCTTTTCAAGGAACATTTATTATTATTAATACTGAAAACAAATGTGCTGCTTAATAGTTTTGATGAAATCATGATCTGCAGTGATATTTAAGGTATTTATTTTCAGGTATTATTATTATTGTTATTATTATTTTCATTTTGAAAGACAGGCGATTTTTTTTGTTTTTTGTACTCTAAATGAAAACCATAGACTGGTATAGTATTGAAGATGTTCCTGTCTAGCCCAGAGCTTTGTGGGATGTTTTGAACAAAAAGCCAGTATGGCCTTTGAGCCACATATGATGGTAAATGATACTGTCTGCCTCCTCATGTCAACCCTTCAGGCACGGTCAGCAAGGCCAAGCAACACTGGCCTGTGGAGAAATCAGCAGAGGTCACCGTCATCCGTAGAGAAGAGATAGCCATGAACTGAGCTGATGTTAGTCACAACAGGGCAAGATCAAAAGCTGTTAGAGTTTTACATTTGCTTTTGAATTCAATGACATCTCTTATAAAATCTTTAAAAAAAAGTCATTTTGGATTTAATATGCTTAAATAAAAGAGTATTAAGTAATGTTCACAATACAAAACACCATAAGATAATTTATGCAAAAAACTAAAATATAAACATTATTTATTATTATAAATATACATTATTACAAGTGCTCTATTAATTCTAAGTCAAATTGTGCCACATTTATACAATATTTTATATAAAAGGGAAGGTGGATGTACTCTACCTAGAACTGTTAACTGTTAATAACCAACTTGAGAAGAAACAAAAAATATATATATATATATATATATATATATATATAAATTATATGAAATTATTTGAAAGATTTTTAAAATCAGATTAAGGGACCGTTTTTTTATTACCATTTTAAGAATGTTCAGAATTCAAATATGCAGCCATAGGTACTTCTTTAAAGCGACAAAATCACCATATCTTGGAGACAAATTATTAAAAATAAAAAGTTAAGCATTATATTACTTGCTCACTCACTGCAGTACATGGGTGCCGTAAAAATGAGAACCCAAACAGCTGATTAAAACATCACAGTAAACCAAACTAATTCATCAGTACATCTTTTGAAGTGA
Source organism: Enteromius fasciolatus (assembly GCA_032361145.1). Classification (NCBI taxonomy): domain Eukaryota; kingdom Metazoa; phylum Chordata; class Actinopteri; order Cypriniformes; family Cyprinidae; genus Enteromius; species Enteromius fasciolatus. Next base: position 14,009,459 of record JAUMHR010000042.1, on the reverse strand, counting down.
AATATATGTCTCCCGTTGAAAAGGTTCAACGTCTCTTGTCCTCTCACATGAAAATCTGCAGACATATTTGTTTGGAACCGTTTCGGCCTGTTTTCACTTGTAAATGGTGCTTGATCTGTGATTATTTCTCTGACTTCTTTCACTGCATAATGCATTATGGAAAATAACTTGTTTGAATGTATTTGTTTTGAAAGGCGAAATTTGTTGAAATTACTTCTTGTGATCAGCTGTTTGGACTCTTATTCTGACGGCACCCATTCACTGCAGAGGATATCTCTGATTCTGTTATGCTAAGGAAACCTCTTAGATGGCCTGAGGGTTAAAATAGTATCAGCCAATATTCTGTTTTCTGTGGACTATTCAAGTGCTTCCAAAAATCTAAATGTGAAATTCATTCACATGGTGTGAAAACAAGGCTTTAATTACCCAATGTCCATTCTCAGAAGTCGCTTCTCCTGTAGATGTAGTAAGAAGACAGACATGAATACCTAAAGTTTTTAATGCTCAAAGCCTGCTACAAAAGTGTGGAATAGCAAAGCTGCAGAAAACATCTGTTATTTTGCATGTATTAATTTGTTATGCCACAAGCTGTGTATTTCTACTCCTTTTGTCGAAGAGTAATTGGAGTGATCCATATTAACACTGAGCAGTGTTGCTTCTAACTTTGTTTAAACGACTGCAACATCACTTTATTCATTATTCACGGTCTTTTACTGACTTTTCCTGCCGTTTTGCGGGGGTCTTCACTTTCCTAAGCAAATTACAGTGTTTATGTGTGGCTCATGTCACAGTATTTAAGCTGTGAACACAGCATTTAGTAGTCCTTTTCATCTCATTCAGTGCACGGCTAAGTTGCTTCTTCACAGGAAAAGCCCAGTGCGCTGACCTCTCCTTCCCCTTACACTCATATCTGAAATTAATTAGCGGTTGAGGCGCTGTTATCGCGCCTCTCTTTTTACAGCTTAATTGACTAATTATGAAATCACCGAAGTTGCAGTGAAACACTGGTGGGTTTTGGTTTGGCTCGTTTTTAAACATGCTCTCAGGAAAAGCGTCTTGCGAAAATGGACATTGGGTAATTAAAGGCTTATTTTTGCACCGTGTGGATGGATTTCCTGCTGTTCTGAACTATTGAAGACATACGGGGGCTCTGACCTGGTACTGAACTTTCTCAGATTACTGTCAGTGCCAAGTGACCCAGTCAAAATGAGAGCAGTTAACCTTCCTGTCAAGCTGAGATACAAACACGCTAAACAAAGTGATGCAAATGAATCCATCGTGCCTCAGGACAAGGTCATACATTGCACACATGTGGATTAAAAATATGGTGGGGATGCATAAACAAATAGAATCCTTATATCAACAGTTTTGAAGGGTTGTTTGAAGCTTCACATGAAACACTGACATTTATTGATATTATTTCATGCATGGATCATTTGCAATCACCACCGAATGCATCTGAATATATTAACTAAATCTCTACTGCTCAATGAACGCTTTTTCTCTAGGCTATGAGTTGAAAACAAATCGACCCCAATCTTATAAATTGGCTGTTTACTGTTCCTTACCGGTATCTTTGATCATGTGATCATGTGGATTTTCAGTTTACCACAGCCTAAGTGAGTTTTAAAACAGACCTGCCTGGACAGAGTGGACCAATAGTCTTCGCATTGTTCTGAGTGACACTTTCTGGGTTGACATGAACGCAAAAGATATACAGTCTAGATGATGCAATCTTTCCTTCAAGGTTACTCTGGTCTGGAAACATGTCATGTGAAAATAACTCTAGAGTTGCTGTAGGCAACAGTGATTAGAATTTCTACCAAACAGTGTTATTTTTTATTTATTTATTTTATTGTAGTTATTGTCTTTTTTCAAAAACCAAAATAATAATAAATAAATGCAACCTTTTTTAATATTTTTCAATTTATTTAATTTGTAATCATTTATTTTTATGTGCAGTTTAAGTGTATGCATGAATATATGTTACTGTAACACACTACCATTGAAATGTTTAGGGGGTAATATATATATATATATATATATAATTGAATAATATTTCTAAATTTAAAAGTCACGTATTCTCCAATTCTCAAAGGTCACACTGACTTTATTTCAGCTGACCCCCTCAACTCTCTCCACCGCTAACAAAAGGCAGTTTACACTGAATATTATCACATTTAGAGCTGCTTGTTTGGGAAAACTATAACAGAGAACCATGTATTAAGCAACTGAAGGATATAGAATGAAGAAAATGGACATCAAGATGATAAAGTATGGCAGCAAAGTGGGATGAACATGATTTGTGTGGAAATCTTTTACAACCCTCACATTGTCCTCTAAAGGATGACTTCTCTAGGCTCGGGGATGACATGGCTAGAATGTTAAATAAGCTTGGAGGAGTTTCACATTGTCACACTGTGTCACTGGAGCATCTGGATGAAGTTAATCTCGAGGGCCATTTGAACAGCATTAGCCTGCTGAACCCTCCAAGCGTAGTGACTCTCCTTCCTAGTTATTTTGCCCATATAGTTTCCATCGCCAGCTAACACAGTCAGTAGGTTTATTTTATTTAATTTAATAAGAACAGTGTTCACATGTCATTTTAATAAAAAAAGGCATAATTGTATCATAGTACTCATAATACTACAAGATCAAATTGATAATCTTGAGTATTCATACGAATCATTTTATGAGAATATAACTATGGAGGAAGCCTTGAGATATTGTGCATCACATTGATTTTATTGTGAAGAGTTTTTCTTGGAGTGCACAAAACCTTTGTCTAATTCCTTATGGCTTTTTTTTCTCCTCTCCTGCCCCAATGACAGATTTTTAGCATTCGAAGCATCCTCGAGACTAATCCAAATGTACTGCTCGAATATTCAGTCTTTATCTGGCTAAATGTCGGTATGTGCTCACCGATTCATCCCTGCTGACAGAGCGCAAGCAAAACGTGCTTTAATGTCTGTTTAAATAAAACATCCCAAATAACGTATGATAAATCTGGATGTCATCTGGCTTTTTTGGGTAATATGGACCATGTCAGGCTGTTTGCAAAGGAAGAATGGCAGGTGCTGTGTGTATATGTGTATATGTTTGAAATATCATATCAGGGTTGGCTGTCAGATTGTTTATGCAGAAGGAAGCTGATGGTAATTTATCTGCATCACTCTGTTACATGCATCTCTCCATAGGCAAGTGTGTAGCTTGGAACGATGGCTTCCTGTTGCATCGCTTGTACAGTATATCGTGGATTTGCTTGTAATAGGTAAATAAAAATAGTCGATAACCCCAATATCCAGCTACATGCCACAAACATGTGCAGATATATTAATTTTTATTCTTAACTGGTCAAAACATTGCTTATACAATGTATATATATATATATATATATATATATATATGAATCATATATCACATTTTGAATATTGTTCAGAGAGAGCATAATCAACATTAATAATAACAAGTATAAAATGTATGCTCTCTTAGAGTGGTAAAATAGCGGTTTATGTGCATATTATAGAACAATGAAAGTGTTTTTTGATCATGCAAGCATGTCAACCAGAAGACTCCAAAAACCAAAATATTAACCTTTAAATACCTAATATGGGCACTTTAATTATTTAATCGGTTTCTGCCATTAATATTTTGACGAACAGACATCAGCATCTGTAAAATATAGTAGTTTTAGTGTTTAATATAAATTGCATATTTATAGTTGCCATGTTATGAGTATTAATTATCTTTAATAGTGATTTTATAGCTCTCTTGATAATTCCAACATCTCTCCGTTAGAGCAATTAGTGCACTGTCTTAACTTTGAGAAGAGTGGAGCACAGCAAATTATCAGTGTTGTTATGAGGTGTGCAAGTCCTGCTAAACAGTGTGTTCCTAAATGTGGCTGCCTGGGAGCAATAATGAGACAGCAGCTTCACATAATATAACTAGTGCTGGCAGAGATGGTAACAATTTAGAAACTCAGTGTGCCTGCAGATGGCCAGGCATCCAGCGAGAGCCAGGAGTATGTCCACATGCTGTTGGAATAGTGTGTCTGTAATCTGTTCTTGAACAGAACCTCATATTCCTTTGTTTGCAAAATATTGAAGGGTATAGAATCTCACAGTACATTTAAGCAGTCAAAAAGGTTAAGTTGGCAATCAGTAGCCTTTCTAGCATAATGTTGATTATTGATGAAAATGTTTTGAACTCATCTCCCAGTTAAATATTTAAGATTTTAAACATAAGACATGATCATTTTGTGTGAAACCCACATTTATTTAAAGGAGCAGTCCAACCAAAAATAAAAATTACACATTTAATAATTACACAAGCTATCAAAAGTGTTGATGAGTTTGTTTCTTTGATACAGATTTGGAGAAATGTAGCATTACATCATCAAATAACACCTCTGCAGTGAATGGGTGCCGTCAGAATGAGAATCCAAATAGCTGATAAAAACAGGATCACAAGTAACCCACACAACTCCTTATGAAGTCAGAAGCATCATGTTTGTAAGAAACAACCCCATTGTTAAGGTATTTTAACTGAAAGCTGTCACTTCTAACTAACCTGACCGTTTTTTTCAACTGTTTGGACATTCTGACGGTACCCATTCACTGCAGAGAGGATTCATTGGTAAGCAAGTGATGTAATGCTACATTTCTCTGATCTGTTCTGATGTAGAAACATCTGCCTAGAAGCTTCATTACAAAACTGAAGATGCGGCCAGTTTTACCGCTCAAACACATTTTTGAAGGATGGTAGTACAAAAATAAATGCTTCTGCTTTAAAACCTGAAAAAGCATGTCCTTGTTTACTTCCATTGTAAATACATGGATACGTAAATATGTAAATACATTGGTTTTTTGACTCAAAAAGACACAGAAGAGGAATTGAATGTGTCAATATTATTTGTGGTTATCAACATTACGGCACAAACGCTGATGATAAAGCTTAGCTTAACCCAGATCTTTCCTTTAAAGCTGAAGGATCTTGCCACGGGCTGTAGAATGTGGCAGTAAGGTAAGAAAAATCAAACTGGGTTTCTTCTACAGTATGTGTCAGACTTGCCCTCTCCTAGTACTTGCTACTTCCTGCAGGATGACACCTCTTTATCTTTCTCAACTCTCAAGTATTGCCAAGGGTTCTTTTTCCATGCCAATTTTTAATACTTCCTTTTTGCACCTCAAAGGGAAACCTCAGAATCACAGTCAAACTATACTGTCAGTTCGCTAATGCATTGAAAAACAGCATACTGGCTTCCAAAGCCAATTTGTAATGATTGTATTGTATTGCACTACAGTAAAAACATCAATATTGAGAAATAGTATTACAACTTATAATTACCGTTTTCTTTATAAATATATTGAAAAATAGAATTTATTCCTGTGACTGAATGCTGAATTTTTTAAACGCATGCAGTAAAAAAGGACATTTCTAGCTGTAGATTTAGTTTTTCTGCATGCAATGCAGTTGAAATGAGAAGAAAAATAAATCAGAAATGAAATAAATGGCTGATGGAACAGTTCCGCCCAATAAACCTGTAGCTGGCACAAAGCAAACAGAAATCCTACTGTCTTCCAAACTGCTCCTGCTGGTTTGCCATGGTTGAGTGCTAATCTCGATCCTTTTCAGCCTGTTTGTCAGGGAAGTGCCCCCCCTTGCTATACTCTGTGTTTCACAGACTGTGGTGCATGAGAAACCTGTTTAGATTCTGTGGACATACTGCTGTTAGAATCACAGGCCTGGGGTCAGTTCTGTCAAATGCTTTTATCATTCAGAATTGGCTCTGAGTGAATGAGAATTTTTATATGATTTATATGACTGAACCTAAGTGATCACCAGATATCACATTTTTCAGGTTTTTTCAGCCTAATGGATAGGGAGTTGGGCTTGTATTCCAAAGGTCGTGGGTGTACCCTCAATATCACGACTGAGGTGAGACCCATGAGCAAGGCACCGTTCGTCCAACTGCTGCCTGCTGCTCTGTGTATGTACACGGTGTGTGTGTGTGTAGTTGTTCACTTCTCGCTGCTGTGTGTGTGCATTTAGATGGGTTAAAACGCAGAGCACTAATTCCTAGTATGGGAAACCATACCTGGCCACATGTCACGTCCTTTCCTTTATTAATGCTTTTTTAGGTAGGGAAGACACCGTATGGAAGGGTTTTGGTTTATATGTGACCCTGGACCACAAAACTAGTCATAAGGGTATTATTTATTTATTTATTTATTTTTTAATTGAGATTTATAGACTGTCTGAAAGTGTTCCATTGATACATGGTTTGATAGGATTGGACAATATTTGGCCAAGATACAACTATTTGAAAATCTGGAATTTGAGGGTGCAAAAAAAAACTAAATATTGAGAAAATTAAGTTCTTAGCAATGCATATTACAAATTTATATTTATATATATTATACTATTTTATATATGATATATATTAAGACAAATCTATAATTTTGCCCCATACAATGTATGTTACTGTGTATATATATATATATATATAATATGGCTGATAAAGGTGAATATTTTACTCTAATAGAGTAGAGGAATAGAATAGAATTAAATAGAATTTCTTCTTGAAATTCTGTTTTGTTTTTTCATTAAAGGCAAAGCATGCAAGTTTTGAGTACAAACTTTTTTGTTTAGGTCTTATTGGTATCCATGCAATTTGCAAAAATAATCGACACATAACGTTCTTGTAAAAATCAATAATTTTTTTTAAAAATGTATCATAATTTACTTAAAATTTCAGTGTTAATTTCATGGAAACCAATGGGACCCCTACAGAAAAGTTTTAACAAAATTTGTAAAGTGTTACGGCCCATAGCCATACATAAAAAACAAAATCAACCAAAGGATACAGGCCGAACATAAAAGAGTCACAACAGCTGATACTTTTTAAAGACGCCTCCATTTATTACAAAACGAAATTCAAATCAACTGATATGCACACAGAAATATGAGTAATACACAAGAAAGAGAAACAGAAACAGAAAGAGAGAGCGCCATTGACCCCTCACGCCTTTATATCCAGAATCCTTGATGACGCACAAAACAGGGATTCCCCCGTCGACGCCACCTATGGGCTCAGAATATAAGCGTCTGAAAAGACACACATAACAAAAGGCTTTTTAAAACCATGGCTATGATACAGTCTCACATTTGTTCTAATACCTTTTGTCACACTCTTTGTACTTCCAGGAATATTGACCAGAATGCTCAATTTTCTTAAAGTGGAAGACTTTATTCCAGCTCACACAGCATGCAGAGCAATAACCTGCCCGGTCCTGCAGATTTTGCTTTATACAACATTAGGAAGATCAGGGTCTTTCAATCGGAACATGCTAAACAACTCCTTGTTCAAGCTCTTGTTCTCTTCAGGCTGGACTATTGCAGTGCTCTCTTGGCAGGACTTCCAGCCAGATCTATCAAACCTCTGTAAATAATCCAGAATACAGAAGCGAGAGTTGTCTAAAACCTGCCGAAAAGCCTGTATGCAAACCCTCTGTTCGTCTAATTCTTCTTGCTACAAATAGCTGCTCGCAAAAAATTCAAGACATAGATATTTGCCAAAAAACTACCAATGGCTCTTCACCCCTTTATCTAAATTCACTACTTCAGAAGCTCAAGTTCTGCAAGTGAAAGTTGCATTAGTGACGTCCGATTGAGGCACCAAATCATTTCACAGATTTAACGGTTCCCTGCTGGTCAAATAAACTGCCCAACTCCATCTGATCAGCTGAGTCTATAGCCATCTTCAAGAAATGGCTAAAGACATCTTATCAGATCCTCTAACACAATTAAGCTCTATCTGTTCTCTATCTCTTTTATGTATGATTTTTATTATTTAAAAAAACATGCTTGAACACAGCATTGCTTTATATAACAAAATATGCAGTCTAGATGAAAAGTCTTATGTAGTGTGTGTCCAACCTTTCTTCTTGGCCAACTGAAAGTCTGTAGCAAATTCATGGCTAAAATTCAAGTTTCTGTCAGTGATGTGCTAATCATGACCTGTGGTGATTGGCTAGCATAGAGTAGTCCTGCTATCTTTCTGCCTTAAGCTCTCTGCTAATCAGAGATTTGTACTGCATGCATATTGCCATGCAACTAGTGGAGAAGAATTTTAAATTTTACAGGACGAAAACAAGCTGATAAGGCGGCTCTCCCAGAGTTAGTCCAGAAGCATCGTCCCACTGACAGACGTGAAAAGCGGACTTTGGATAACTAGTTTTCTTAAATAGTGAACTCATCTTTAAACATTGCTTGCTGAAAAGTCTAGCATTTTCACTGTTGCTCATGTCCCTTTGCATCTAAAGACCAGCGTTGATGTTACCTTTCTTCCGGTTTTGCACTTCACCATCATAATTTAGTGATAAAGTAATTGTATCATTTAACAGTTTAAATATACGTACGTATACATTTTTATTATATACAAATACGTAATTGATCACGCATTTCATTCAATATTGTTAATAT
>JAUMHR010000042.1:13966678-13994072 GCA_032361145.1 Enteromius fasciolatus | reverse complement strand
AAGCATTAAAGTGGACAGGGCTGAACTGTATTTGGGGCAGTGATTTTGCTTTGTAACTTGTGCAGAACTTTTTTTTTAAAATGCTGCATCCAACCACCCACCCACTCATCCATCCATCCATCCATCCATCCATTTATCCACCCATCTCCATCTATCTATCTATCTATCTATCTATCTAAACACCCATCTACCCTTCTTTAAAACCCAGCATTTAGTTTATTCTAATTAGTCCTTATTGTCCTATATAAATGTGATGACTTCTTCCTCCATGAGGAGGTTTGGCATTTTGTGGGGTTTTGGACCATTAAAGAACGTCTCCTGAAAATACTATCAGATGGTTTCAAAACTGTGTTTCCAGTTATGTGTGCCATATGCTTCAAACATTCAGCCAGTGGTCCATGGATATGACTTCTGTGGCTTAGATGTCGAGAGATATGAATAGTGCTCAGACTGCCAAGATGTTAATCAAATATCATTAAGCTTTCAATGTTAATAAATAAGCTTTCAATGTTAACTCATATTTGCATTGAATTCTCTCAAGATCAGTTTATCTGAGCCGTGTTGTCCACATTTGTTGTATTCAATCTGTCACTAGTTCTCTCACATATATCTGTCTTTATTTCCCAAACATTTGGAGAATACCTGCAACAAAGCTGGTCAATGAAACATAACCGTGAGCTCCATTAATTCTCTTGTGCTCTGGGGGCTTTTACAAGGTCTTTTATACATTCTGAATATATGCTTAAAAACTATAAGCCTTGCTGCTCCGACATCAGCCAAGCTCAACGAGCGGAATAAAAAAAAGATTTAAAGCAATTCATTCAAACAGTCTGCTGATGTGACCTTGCTTTTCGTCTTGTGCCCTTCAGCCCCAACTCATTTAGTATTGTACAACGGCAGAGCTTTAACCACAGGATTATCAAAGAGAGCGTGGCGACAAAGGTGACGCAATCCATGCGACATCATTCAATCTTCATGCATTATGCATAGAACACTGTCAAAAGACGACCAGTAAAATGCAGAAAATAAACTAGAAAATACAATAGACTGTGTTTTATGAGATTTATATTCTATTCTGCAGAGAATATGAAAGCTTTCATTTGTTGTACGTCTTAAAAAATGAAACTTTGAAGAAATCGATGCTATTGTTGTCTTGTGAATCTGTGAAATAGGATCATGACCTCCTTCCAACATCTCTCTTCGACACACTAACGCCCTAAAGCACTAAGTGCTCCAAATCTGGACAGGTTTACAATAGGGAAGTCAGTGACCAAGGTTAATGTGGATCAGTGATATTCTGCGAATTTCTCACAAAGCACTGGCTATAGACAGCTGTCGGAGATTTAATCATCTGTCCAAGCGCACACACTTGAAAGCATCCCAGCCAGGCATGGGGCATAGAGAACAATACATTTCTCCAAACTCCCAATACAATTATTCGCACATGTTGACTTGTTCAAAGTTCAAACTTTATAAGATACATGCATTTATCCACGATAGGATTAAATTAGAGGGAGGAAAAACGGAGAGATTTTTATTGTGTATTTTCGTGAGGTTATGCACCAACAAAGGTAGCATGCAATTAGTGATGTAATCATCCTACAACGAAAAGGACACCAACATGGTGATTAAGAGAGTAGTAAATTCAGAAGCCTCGGTGAGCTTTGGTTGAAGGTTGGGATTTACTTCTTATTGAATGGCTATGAAAACTGTTTATGCAAAGCCAACATCAACCTTGACGACTGGCAAAACAGGTAAATTCGTCCATGGCCATCCCATAAATATTTCAGTTTTTTTCTCAAGGTCCAGAGCAATGCAGTGAAAATTGTCTTATTTATCTGATGCACACAAAATGATGCACACAATTTCCTTACTTGACTTTTTTAACCTTTTTATGTTTTACTTTCTTTCTTTTTGCACTGCTTTTAAACTGATCTTTCATGGTCTCTACACTGTTTTATAGCCTCTCCAGGTTTTCAGATAGTTTTAGATGAATCCATGAGTCAAATATTGAATAATGATTGCAGTTCTGCTCTTTCTCTGAAAATAAGACTCACTTCTGAGGACAGGCTGCAGAGGAAACTCTGTAATTGCTCCAGAGTTATGCTTTCTTGACTAAGGAGAGAGGAGTTTCAACTTTTTTATTTTTTATTTTTTACCTCTTTTTAAATTATTTATCTTTCTTATGAGTCATCACTAAGACTGCATTTGATTGATCATAAAAATAGTAAAATATTTGATATTGTGAAAGATAGAGTGTTTTCTATTTGAATATATTGTGAATATTGTGTCTCAGTTTTACATGATCCTTCAGAAAACATTCTTATATTCCTTATTAGTTATCATTTTATACATATATATATATATATATATATATATATGTGTGTGTGTGTGTGTGCGTGTGCGTGTTCTTGCTTAATGAAAAAAAAAATATATATATATGTTAATATATAACAATTTACAAATTTAGAAGTGAGAGTAATTATCTGATTTGTTTAATAAAAAAAAAATAATTTCATCAATGTAGTATTTAACATATTCCACAAAAACAAGCATGAAAAATTATTAGCTTTCTGGTTTCAGACAGATATTTAAAATCGGTTCACCCCCAACATTTGATTGAGTTACAATGCATTTTTCCCTGGTTTCACAGACAAGACCTAAACTAAGTCCCAGGCTAAAATGCATGTTTGAGCTGTCTCAGCTGAAAATATCTTGCTCTGACATATCTTAAAATATGTCAGTGTTATTGATCTGTCAAGATGTACACAGGTAATGTTTTCTTCTAAGGCATTTTTGTAAAAGTTGCTTAACTAAGGCCTAGTCCCGTTTGTGAAACCGGGCAGTTGTCTTGTACGTTATGGTTGGATATCCTGGTCTATATTAAAAACGTAACACAACTACAATGAAAGAAGTTGGAGTCAGCTAATATAGAAAGGAGAATTGTTAGAATTATTTAAACCCTTATCTAAAGTTAAAAAGATGAATAATTACAGCCTTAAATGTCATTCCTTCACTTCTATAATTTCTTTTATGGTTTCATGGTTTACACTGCTCACTGACTCACCCAGCAGCTTTCCACTTGCTGTTCGCTAGTCAGAGTCAGAGTCAGGCCCCTTGGGTTCAGCCGATAAGGCTGTAGTAGCAGGCTGATAAATGGCACAGGCTCAGTGTTGGTCTGTATCTGTCTTGACAGCAGCCTCCCACTTTCTCCAGGCTTTGTGACTATGTGGAGATTACCACAACATTCACCAATGAATTTTAATATACCTGTCTTCTGCGCTCCCCTAATGAGAGCCAGGCTCCTGTGTGCATAAGCAGCTCGCCGAACCGTGAACACGACAAACTCTAAAAACATCACATAGAATATTAATTGTTTAGGAGAATAGTACACAGTCACACTTGTCTGTGCTCAGAGCAAGCTCAAAATCATGGCCTTCACATATCAGGATATCATGAGTAAAATACATAGTTAAACACTGAGTGCTTATTTATTAATAGCTAAGAGTTGTAAGGTGTTCTGTCAGATACCTGGCTGTGAAACAGGTTTTTTAGACTTTGTTTGATTGTCATTGCCAGATGCCATTACCAACTGGTTAGCTTCAGCAGTACAAGCCCCTGTTGATAACTATCATATCGTAGGGCAGAAAGGATGTTTTTTGATTGAAGGCGTTTTTTTGATCACAGACAACATAAAAATCATCATAGTAGACGTTTCACTCATGCACATATGTTTTTAGGGCTCTTAACAGATTCCTTACAGTCTTCTCCAAGAGTGATGAATCAAATTTGTGGCCAGATTAATGAAAAAAGTTTAAGAAAAGAAATGTTTCTTTGTTTTTTTATATATAAGACAAATTGTAAAACAAACACATATATTCTTGGTCTTCTGGTGGAAAACATGTACACCAAATGTTGTAATAAACATGTGGATAGCATAGATCAGACAGTGTGGTACTGGGAGATTTTGATGAGATATGTTTGAGTTTATACAGATTTTCAGATTTATTAAACGTGAGCACAGTTTGTTAAAATCTCATTAGAAACTGGAGATTTAAGTCTTTCCATCTAAATCTATGTGAATACACACCCTATTTGTGAATGCACTGCTTTTGCAGTCATTAGTAGGCAGGAGACTGAGCTACATTTGCAAACCATCTCAATGAAATTCTCTTTCAATTTAGTAGAGGTCACTGCAACATATGGATGTGGAGAATCTATCAGTCTCTCACATTTATGATTTGAATACATTATTTCTGTAGGTGGCATTTCATTAGCTCTCTCCAAGAGTTTCACCTATAGGGCAAAAATGAGGAGATTTCATTCTATCATACATTTTGCCTGACCAACGTTTAATGTATTCAATTGTCATGCGTGTATTTTATCCATCATCATGTTTTATATAGAGTTTAAAGCAATGTCAAACCTGGTTAAATCTGTGGTGCTTCTTCTTATTGATTTGTAATCAATACAATCTGTCTGACAACTTCACGTTTTTTCTTGTAGCAAAACTTGATTAGAACAAGTAGTTGTTCTCTTACCTAGGTGTGCTGATTAGTAATCATGAGTCACAGCAGTCTCGGGTTCTAAATTGCTGAGGTCTTCTTAATATTGAACTTCCTGTTCAGGATACACTCCATTCAACTAATAGTGTACTGCAAAGTGCACTTTATAAAGTATTTCAAACTGCATTTTCTGGACCAAATAACATTTATTGGCAGTGATGTATATTTTTTTAGAAACATGCTATGATGTGATACTTCTGACTTTTGTGAACCGATTAACACGATTTAAAGCATTATCGGTTAAGCTACAGATTGATTTAGACTTTAGGTGTTCTGTGACAAACTTTAGGTTATTTTACCGTCTCCCTCTGTAATGTGCTGAACTTGTGGTAATAGAAGTGAAGGCAGTGTCAAAGTTTTAATGTCAGTCAATGAGTGATAGTGAAAAGAGTCATTACTCTCAGTCCATTGAGTTCATTATTGCCTCTCACTGTAATAACCATATATCAGAGACTCTGTAGTTTGGAGCTCCGCCACTCACTCGCTCCTGTTCTGTATTTATTGATTCATGGTATAAGGTCAGACGTCCAGGTCAAGTCATAAAGCTCATAATGTTTTATTAGTATGAAACCTTGCACATTCAGGAGAAAATCAATTTATTCAATGATGCTGGTGTCATGCCAAATCTAAAACCGTTTTAAGGGATAATTGCTGATCAAAAAAACCTTTTGCGTTTTCGTTTGTAATGCAATATTAAATAATTACTTTGTAATATAGCTTGTCTTGATACAAAACAGTATATACATTATATACGTATGTACACTCTCAGAAATCAAGGTACACTTTTTCACCTATTAGGTTCAGATATGTTTGCTAATATGTACTAAAATGAACCCTTTTGGTACAAATATGTACCTTTTGAAAAGGTACCACCCCAGTGACAGCTGCTGTACCTTTATTTTTGAGAGTGTATGATGGCATAAAAACTAAAATAAGATTATAAAATTGTTCCACTTAAGTCAGTCAGCAAATGTGCAAAATATTTCAAAAAAATGCATAATGTCTGAATCCATGTGTGATGCAACATATCATTACAGGTTGCAAATACTGTAAGTGCACTGTATACTGTATTTTTTTTTTTCTTACTTTTCTTTGCTTGTTTAAAGGGTTACTATACCCCAATGAAAATGCTGTTATTAATCATTTACCCCATGTTGTTACGCTTTGTTCATCTTTATAACACAGTTTCAATGTCATCAATGTTTTAGATGAAAATGTTTTTGACTGTCCAAAATGACTCTACAGTGACATGGAGAAACACAGAGGAGACAAATTGTTGAATAACATCATTTATTTTGTTTTGTTTGGGTACAAAAAGTATTCTAATTGCTTCATAATGTTCCAGTTTAATCAGTGATAGTAGATGGACTATTTTGACGATGTGTTTCATAGTTCTCTGTTTTTTTGACTGTGTCCATTACCTGGCAGTCAATGAGACAAGCCTTCCATGTTTTATCTAAGATATCTCATATTGTGTTCCAAAGACAAACACAGCTGTCACGGGTTGGGAACAACAAAGGGGTAAGGCATTAATGACTAAATTGTCTTTTTTGGGGTGGAGTAACCATTTAAGTGACAACTTGACATGTTGGCCAAGTGTGGTAATGAATGCCTTTTGTTCTAAGCGTTTATATACTTATATAATGTGAATTCTGAGAAATGAAAAGTACAGGATATCAAACTTTGCTTTACTATGGGTCATTTAGGGTTCTGACTTGGGATTGACTATATCCCAAGTCAGAACCCTAAATGACCCATAGTCAATCCCAAGTCAGGTTTGACCTAAAGTGTTGGCCAACCTAACCCTAACTGTACTGCATCTGTCAGTCTCAAAGACAATGGATCACTCTGGATGAAGGTCACCAATTTGGGAATCACAGTCTCTGCCGCAAAACCTACAGATGAACTTTGAGCCAGGTTAGATAGTCTGGCTTGCTTTGCCTGAGACTTCTGTTTGAGGGTCTCCTCAACATTGGATAAGCCATTTTGCATCTGTCCCCACTGTTTGTCTGTGCACTATACAGTGAATTTGGCTTACATTTGTTGTCCGGTATATTGTAATACTGTTAGTGGGTAATCTGGTGAAGATATGCCTCTTTTGAGTCACACTCTCAGACTGAAGATGAGATCAGTGGACTGTTTAGTATGGCCAGTATAATACAAAACAAATAGCTTGCAGAATCTGCTCTGCAAAATAAGGAGTCAGTGTCATGCTTTCTGTTGTGCTGCTTTTTTAGGCAGGCATTGAGAGATCAGAGGCAAAGAGCAGCAGTTGATTGACTCTTAGGGCCTTTTCTACAAGATCCACAAGATATGAAAGACTCAGAATGCACTGAAGTGTAAGTGCAGCATGCTGTGTAGCTCTTTACACTGGACTGTATCACCACAGGTTTATTTCAGGTCATTTTCCTAATATAATCCACTCTTTAATGGTAGCACATCGAGCAGTTATGTTATGCTGACATATCCACGATGATATTTTGAAGTATATTGTTTTACCACCTTAAAACCTATAATGTGTGAATTGCAGATAAAAGACATATTTTAGAATGGCAGCAGCCATGTAAGTACAGCATTATGGGCGCTGCTTTGTTTTCATCTTGTGTTCTCAATGGCCTTAATCTTCTACTAAATGACATAATGGATTTGGAAATCAAAGCAGGAGCCTGATGTTCAAAGGATTATCTAAATGTGCTTCATAACACTTTCATCAGATGTTTAGGTAACTCAGCTGCTCTCGTTGAGAGGAAAGGTATAAAAGCAGCTCTCACACAATAGCATTATTTCACAATAATAAAAAACCAAATTGTCTTTCGTGGAGCTGTTTTAAAACAGAATTGAGATCTTGTTTTAAGGAATTTTAGATTTTTAGTTGAAAAACAAGTCATAAAGATTAATGAAAAGGAACACAGTTTTTTGTTTGTTTGTTTGTTTTTTCAGCTCAGCTCTTGCACCATAGTAGATAAAAGACAAAGACGTTGGTAAAGTTTTATTATTATTTGAATATCCTTGCCAGTTTTATGTGGTTGGCTGTATTTAGTATTCCAAAATATAGAATACCATGCTGTTTAAGTGCATTGAAAAACTAAGCACATATTATTCCTTTGCGAAGGTGATCGACATGGAATGAATAATAATTTCAATAAGTGCGAGGCATCACAGCTTGAGTTCTGTGAACATCTGTGTCAGATTTCGGAGCACAGTCAATGCAAAGGCTCAGAGAGACTGTTCATTAAATGCTATAACACTCAAAATTCATTGAGTGTTTATCAAGAATTTTATTATAATGCTCCTCTATACAGCACTCCTGCAGACATACCTAATTAATAGTGCAATTTCATTTCATTGTTGTGTGTTGAAATATATCTAAATGACAATATCGCAAGTATGCAGATCTGTACAAATCAAATGTTTAAGAATATTTTGTGAGCTACTACTTTAATTAAACCATATTTTCTGAAAAATAAATGGTGTTTTCGAAATATAATTTTTAACAGTGTAACTGCTTGTAACTCCTCTTGATGATGCATTCTATTTCACATACTCAGCTCATGCATCAGCATTCATCAAGAATATCAGCATATGTTCTCTCAAGCTGTTTATCTGTATCCCGTCTACAGAATCAGCCGACATGAGCTTTTCCTGCTACATTAAGTGCAAAACTCTTTTCGGGGTTAAAAGGAAAGAACGGCGGCTGAAAATTGGCTGGGACGAGTCTCTAAATCCTCTGTCTGCTTAATAAAATCACTTCCACCTGTGTCTCACCAGCAGGTGATGCCTCACTGCCCACTGAGAAAATCCAACAGAACGAGCTAATCAATCAGATGAAAAAGGTTTTAGAGAGATTATAGTGATTCACAGTAGGCCAGAAAACATTGGTGTCTCAGTACATTGTAGGAATGTTCACATACTGTATTTGGCCAGATTTTTTTGTATGTCAAAATGTTATTTTTGTTTTTATACATTAGTCACTATAGTACTATATATATATATATATATATAGCATGTCTGTTGGAAATATCAGTTTACATTTCCAAACACAATTTATGTCATTAATTGTAGTGATGCAGTGAGATTATTGTCTGACAACAGCCAGTGCTCCACATAGAGATCTGATCTGATCATCTGTAATGACATGAAGTAACAGAACAAACTGAGACAGACTAAATCCAGAAGAACTGTGGAATGTCTCCAAGATTTTCTGCATAACTATGGGCAAGTGTACCTCGGAACAGAAGATGTTTTACCAAAAGCTGTAATATCAAATATTCATTAGAAGTTATTTGATAACTTAAATCTATTTATGACATTATTTTTGAAAGCATCCTCATTTTACAGCATTTTTACACGAGTATCTAAAACTTTGAACAGTAGCTTTGCAGGTAGGTTTTTTGCTTTAGGCCATTAAAAAATATGGATTTTCATTAATGGATTAAACTGTTTTTTTAGGCCTAGTATTTGGCATAACTGGATACATTTTCACTTTTGTATGAAATAAATCAATAAATTATTTGACTGTGTACTGTATATTTAACATATTTTATCAGCTTTACCATGACAAGAAGAAAAAATATATTATTATATATAATATAAATATATTATTATAAATATATTACAACAGAAAACAGTTTAATAAACAACTTTAATCTGTAATGCCTTTTAAATTATATATATATATATATATATATGTATATATATTATACTATGATATATAAATATAAATTAGTATATTATTACATTTTTTAAATATTTATTAATATTTCTATATTCCATAAATATCAACATACTGTATCATTTACAGCCTTCATTGTACCATGATGTTGCCACGTTGTTTATTTAAAGCAATTTCGGTACTACTTTCTTTTAAGGTCTCTTAAATAGTTGCTTATTAGCATGCATATTTCAAGAATATTAGGCATTTATTAGTACAAATTAAACTCATATTAATGCATTATTCTAAATGACCTTATTCCACCCAATCCCTTAACTTAGCAACTACCTTACTAACTATTAATAAGCAGCCAATTAGGAATTTTTTGAGGGAAAATTAATTAGAGCGAATTAGTGTTCCCTGTTCTAAAGTGTTAAGAATCTTTCTCCTGATTAAAAATTAATGCAATACAAGAACTTTTCTGTGATGTTAAATGGGATTCATATGAAGTCACTAAATTTTTGCATATGCTTTCCGATCACATAAGCTTGTAATGGTTAATACTTGAGTCGACTGCAAAACCACATTTGTGTGGTGCTCAATAAAGGGTTGCCATTGCTGAGAAAATAAGACGATTTGTTGTGCTATCGGGTTTGAGCTATAGAGGATGAGGGGCATTATAATGAAATCAGCAGTAATGTTTTCATCTGTCAGCCCATCAATCCTGGTGTGGTTCTCGCTTAGCTTTTTAATAATGTCATACACATCCTTACTCACAGATCTCTCAGACGCCAGGGATTCTGAATATCACATTCATTTCTGACTGTATGCAGGGTTAAGTGAAGTAAGAAAGTTTTTACATTACAGTGTTAGACAGCTACTCTAACTCTAAGACTACTATAGTAACAAACAAATCTAAACTTTTAGGGCTTATTTCTGAACAGCGTAAAGAAACAAAACAACTCTTATAAGTTAACGTTCATAGGTAATGCCCGCAATAAGATGAGCAAGACAAATGTCTCTCCTTTTTTAAAGACGTTTATCACCTTGGTGGATGTAAAGATTCTGAGTTTCTGTGTCTCACACTGAGCATATGGATTCACCTAAAAGTAAAGTCTACCCCCCGTGGTTGTGATCCCCATGGTCTAACAACATCATTACTGAAAAGACAATAAATTAAAGGTGTCCTCATTTGCCCGTCGTTATGCTTTTTGTGAAATAAATTAGTTAAGACCTCCGTGAGCAGCACAGCAGTAGGCCGTGTTAATATTGTTTCTCTTGGCAGCAACACCATGCAGATATTTCAAGAGTCAATGGGACAGAGTAGACATGCCCACAACATTCAATACAATGGGCAAAGGACTCATTGCGCACAGCAGGGAATGACTCTGAGTGTGTGTCTGTGTGGGGGAAATCACAAATAGCATGTTATGTGTGTATTTTTTTATATAGGTATCTGTGGTTACACACACAATTTATATTTACCTTACAATTCATCTGTAAATTCATCTGTCTATTGATAATTTAATATCCTTTACATTAATGTTGCAGAATTAGAGTTAGTAAAAATAGAATTCTGTAATTAATTACTCACCCTCATGTAAGACCTCATGTATATTATTTACTTTTGCCTTGACGTACAGCATCATCATCTACCCACTGAATGTTATAAATATTATAAACAGTACACCAGCTGACTTGCATTAATTACTGCTAAAAAATGGCTAATATTTTAGTTAAATGCATGCTTATAAGCAACTATTTAAGTGACCCTTAAATAAAGTGTAACCAAATATTTTGTGTTTTGTTAATGTGAATTAATACTTATTTTATCAAAGCATTTATTGAAAATACAAAAAATGCTAAAATTACATTGAATGTTTTATATTCAATGTATGCATGTTCTTATACTGTGGTCAACAACCTCAAAAACATGAAATGTAAAAGTGGTTAGGAGAGACTTAAGTATTGATTCACGAGAATCGTGAATACTGATGCCGAAGTGACACAGTGAGTATTTCCTGCCAAAGGAAACGAATGGCCATGTGTTTCACACAGGCACACATAAGCATTCTCACATGAATCACTGGACACATGTACGTTCTACTCACACACACACAATATTCGGCTTTGTGGTGCTCAGCAGGCATGAGCCAGCTGATCTAGCAGATGGTTCAGGCCAGACCCAGGAAGGTATTTGATGGGTGGAAATAGGTGTATTTAATTGCATGTCAAGTCTGACACCTCTGCCGGGGTTAAAGGGGCCTGTCTGTTCCTGTGCCTGTTAGCCCTCACAGCTCCTTCAGCCAAGACTTATCACTGTCCCTGGAAAGCATAGCTAATAGAACACACACACACACGCAAAAACAATAGATCTCCACTGGTTTTACAAATAGCCTGGAAATTTACACTGACCATCTCTAAACATCACAATTACCATGCACAGTTCATGCAGTTCAACAAATACAGTCAGTCATAGGTAATCAACGAGAGAGCAGAAGAAGAGATAATCTAGTGCACACCAAGCTAAAACAAGAACAGCGAGTTCAGAGATCGAAGAACTACCCGATCAGTTTAAATCAGCAGTGTGGGGAGGTTTGTGGTTCTTGAGATGCACCACTGCACTGGCTATAAATCAGAACTGTTTTTTTAGTTGTTGTTATTTTTTGTTTAGTTTTGTTTGCAGTCATTTCCCAAAATGTAATTTGCAGTGGATTTTAATGAAGTCTGTAAAGAGGAGAAAATCAGGCATATCAAGCACACTGTGATGTTAGAAATACTGGAAGACAAATATGTGGGAGTTTATATAAAAAATATCTCTGAGAGGAACTGACTTCTTCAGAAATGTTTTTTAATGGACTTTTCTTTTCCTCTTACCTTCATATAATGCATATTAATGTAGTATTTAAAAGTAAAGGTGTGTTGTACCAATCCAGTCTCACGGCAGTTTGTGATGTAGTCACGTAATTTAAATTAATCTATTTATTCTACCCGTTTATTATTATCTGTTTATTTCTAATAAACTAATGCATTTCAATTGGATGCATCTTAGTTTAAAAAACGTGCTGGACTTACGAAAATAACTAAATAAACATGTCCCTGCCACAAATAAATACCGTGAGACTGCGTAGGTGGTACACAGCAGCAAGTACAGAAAAAAAAAAGCTATATTGCTGTTGTTCCATAAGCGCCATCTGCTGTCAGAAAATAAATTAGCGTTTTCACCCAGTCTGTTGTAGCGGATTAAGCACTCATTAGTTTTTCGCTTGAGACATTCATCTACTTCGAGTGATGGTGTTGGCCGCTGGTGTTGGCGGCTGGTGTCACGGCGTTGCAGCGGCGGTGGTTTCAGTCGAGTGGATTGCCACAACAGTTTGCACTACCCACCCATATCTAAAATATCTGTGCGCTTCAGCCTTATATCTAAAAGAGCAAAGCCCACGGGTGGTTCGTCTTTGTAAAGACGCATCTTTTTAAAGATGTCATACCACCCATGTGTTCTTGGATGTGGTCGTTACCTGGCGACGGTCACAATCGCTGCCTCATGTGTCTAGGCGTTAAGCACGCTGAGGCAGCCTTTGTGGACGAGTCATGTTCCTCCTGTAGGAAGATGACTGTCACAGAGTTGCAGACCAGGATCCCACTGCTGCGATCTGGTGCTCGTTTCGGTCGGCTTGGCAACAATTTCTCCAGAGTGTCCTGTAAGTAGACCCTGTCGAGTTTCTCCATCCCCCGTCGGCAGCCGGATGTTGCGGCTCTCGCTGTGATGAATCCTGTGAGAGCCGCTAGAGGGTTGGGACCCCATGTGCGGTACCCCTTTTAAGGACCCTATGTAAATATTCCACGGTAGAAATATCTGTTTCCCGCCAGTCTGCCCGGCAGTCTGCACTCCTATATTCCATATGCATTGAAGTTCATGTTACATGTGTATTTGTCTTAACCTCCTACGGGAAGGCTGACTTCCGCACGTTTTCTCCAACGTCCCAGTGCTCCAGTTACTGATGGTAGTGCAGTTCTGGTATCTTGTGGTCCCGGCCTAGAGGTCAAACACTGGGGGCTTGGGAGACTCCCACACAACGCTGGAAGGGCCAGCTTCCATGGCGTTTTGGTAGGGATCCCTATTCGTCGGTCACCTCCGCTAGGGCGCCGTGTCACTGGCTCGGCTCCTCAGCGAAGAACTAATGAGCACTTAATCTACTACCTATTTATTCTCGTGCTGCGATCAGATGCAGCTGGATGTTAATCAGCGCATGCCAATTTTATTGGTGTGTTTTCATGCACGCAGAGTAGATTGGTCATCTCTAAGCGAGATTCCTATTCATCAGTCACCGGCACAACGTCTCCGTTCCCTTCTTCAGGGAACGATGGTTACATATGAGAATTTAGAAGTTGCATGATTTACTATTTCTTGTTGCTCTTGGTCATGGAATTATGCAATAAATTCATTCCATAGCTTTGTATAACGTCTTTGTTTGTCCTGCATATTGGTACATGACACCCCATGCAATATCCTTCATCAAGAGTGAATCTTACTGGGTCACTTCAACCTGAGTTAAGATGCCAGAATAAAGCCTGGGGTCACTGAGATTCCAAGCCAAGATTAGTCTCCAGGATCAGTGGAACAATCACTCATCAAATACTTCATTAAAACCTGCCGTACAGCCCTCAGTGCTCAGCTGGGCGAAAAAATAAAGAGACGCTGACATTAACTCTGTTGCCAGGCATGCAGGCTTTTTTAATTGAAAAGTGGAATATGCCTCTTTTATCTGGTTGTTGTGGATGGCAGATGTTTAGTGTTGCAAAAGCAGGTCAGTAGAAGCGTAAACGCACATGAACCTTCGCTCAGTAATTTAGATAATTACTTTCTTGAAGTAATGACCTGTGTCTTTTCACACAATATGTGCAATGCTGGAGCATCCATATGGGGAAAAAGATTTATGATTGTGGCCTAAGGACACTGCACACATTGTTTAGAGAAGCTAATGTTGCTTTGGACGATTTCCAGTGACTTGCCTTTATTATTTTTTATTATTTACTTCTGTACTTTTCACCCATCTGCCTAATTTTTGTTGACTTGCATATCTTCAGTTATTTAATGCTTAATTTTTATGCAAGACTAAAAATTATTAAGGAATTGTTTGCTTTTATTTTTATGATTCTTACCTGTTCTCTCTTTTTCTCTTCTATAGTGTGTCCTGGCACTGATAACAAGCTCAGCACACTGTCGGATTTAGACCAGCAGTACAAAACTCTTCGCAAGTTCTACGAGAACTGTGAGGTGGTCATGGGTAATCTGGAGATCACCAGCATTGAAAGAAACCGAAATCTGTCTTTCCTCAAGGTGAGATTATCATTCCAGTATATAACGGTATTTTGATGGATGTCATTATGGGTACAAAGAGGGGCTTGATGAAGGGATCCTCCAATGGGCAATTTATAGATTTCTTTTGAGTAAATGGCATATTTAATTTGATGCATATGCAGATGAGGTTGTAGGGATTGTGGGGCAGTCTACACATTATGTTGTAAAGACTTTGGGCCATGTGTCATTTCACAACATTTTCTCCATACAGCCTTGGGAGAAAATCTAGTTTTTAATGTTGTGCTATAAAATAAACTTGTCTCTGAAAAAAAAAAAAAAGCTGATTTGTTTATTTCCTGGTCTGTAAGCTGGTAATCCAGTGGTTCTCAAGTTGTTTCAAACCTGACTGGACATTCATCTGTTGTAACCAGACAGTTGGAAATAGCCATCAACTTCCAACTTTTTTACACAATATGGAAATCTGTGGCTACTTGGTTATCAACATCCATCACAATGTCTTCTTGTGTGCACAACAGAAGGGTTTTGAGCGACATGAGGGTGAGAGAATAATGAAAAAGGTTTATGCTTTGTTGAATCAAATAAATCAAATAAAATTATTATTTATGTGTTCTAAAAATCTAAAACTTCTAAAAAGTCCAAAACGTTGAAAACCCTTGGTCTAGGCTGTAGTTTTTTTGTAGACATGTTGTAATCTTTGTTCTCTTACATATCAGGGTAATTTTGGGACCGGCAGAGAATAGGGGCTCATTTCCTTTGATTATCTCAAAAGTAATGTAGTGTAGTGATCAAGGATGGGGGAAACTAATCAAACCCCTCTCAAGTTTCAGTGTATTTCTTAATAAATCCATAATCAGTGAAAAAGAGGATAAAAAAAGAAGTTTAAATTTTTACGGAAATAAAATTGGATTTTTTCCAACAAGCTGTTTTAAGAAGAATGTAATATATTTAGATGCAGTCTAACTCTTTGTATTTATCAGAAGTTTTAATATATGACGATTAAGCAATTAATCGAATTTCAGGAGGAGCACGCGCGAACGATCGCAGCTGCCATCGCAGCACAGCAGTTTTCACCGCCGCTAAACTTAGCTTGCTTTCTGCTTCGCCCCAAACACTCTGGCGGTCTCCAGCTATAGCATTTCTTACAGCCTTAAGCCTAGCTCGCATGTCCAGGCTCCAATACGTTACCGGCAGCGTATCAGCCCTTACCGGCATTCAAAGCAACGGTCTAATTTCAATGGCATTTTTTTCTGTGAAATTACGAGGTAACTGTACTAATGTTAACACAAGCTGCCTTACCTTGGTTTGGGATTACAAGAGATCTTGTGCCTTAACCATCGTGGCGAAGGCGCTCCTGCGATACCAGAAGCTGGACCGTGGTAGGCAATCAATAGCGCTCGTATTGTTGTCCAGCGTTATGCTGTTGCATTGTTATCATTCAGAAGCGTGAAGCACGCTGCCCTCTCATTAAGCGTTATCAACTTTTCATTCAAAATAACTAAACCTACACTAAAGTTGCTACATGACGTCAAACGTGAATTTGCATATTCATAAGTCAGTGCGTCATGTTTCTCGTTTCTCTGTGGTCACATTATGTAATGCTATGCACCCAAATTTCTTAATACAAACGTTTTATTGAAAACGGAATGAATATAAAAAAGTGACTGAAATTAACTCAATATTTTCTATGCCTACTTAAACCAGCTCTGCCTTACTAAGATATTTTTCTGGACAAATATCCCGATTTAAACGAGCCGTTGCCTGATTTAAACCTAATTTATGATTTGGCTTATTTTTGTATGTATGTAAGACCTAGAAGTAACATATCTATTTTAACCAAATGTTCTGCTCCTCTCAGCAGCCGAAATGAACACACGCTGAGACGCGCGTGCGTGCACGCTGAGCTGGGAAGCAGGAGCTGCGCTCGCGCGGCACTTCTAGAGACTAGAGATGGGATTTATGGCTTTTTGAGAGGATCCGAATCTTTGCGATCCGTTCCTTTCAAAGAGCCGTTCAAAAGAACGGCAACACTGATGCTGTTAGGCAGTAGCCCTCCCCCTATATAGTAACTGTTCTGTCTCATGGAGGAGCAAATTTGTGTGTATTTGTGTGAAACACGCATAGGAAAAAAAAAAAAGATTGACAGAAAGAACGGCTTCCCCCCAGCCGCGACTCGGATCCCATCGTTCATGTTTATGAGCTGTTCAAAAGAATCGGTTCGTGAACGTCACAACTCTACTAGAGACTCGCTGAGGTTCGCATAAGCCGCAATTTCGAGTTGTTTAAAAATTATCTTAGAATCACTGAGCGCTATTTTGCCTAGCTCGTCTTGTAAATAATTTAAAGCCATTCAACTTGAAGTTTCATCAACATTTCTTCGTGCATTGGTGTCCATCAAGCTAAAAAACATACCATAATATTTGTCTTTGCAATGAGAACGATCTTTTACCTTTACGCCGGTTTCACACTGCATGCGTAAGCAGCGCGTATGCCGAGCAGAAGCAGCGCACGGCGATTGTGTTTTCATCACACTGGCAGCGTTTGTCACGCGCAGCTGAACTGAAACTATCGTGCAAGGCATTGCCTTGACCAAAGTATTCACACCGGCACTGTCAGCAAGACTAACAGACTGTGACACTTCTCTGCAGCATGTGAGCGTCAAAGTTCATGTGTTTATAGCGTGTAAGACGAATTGTGGCAACTATGTTGTGTGCACTGACTGTCCCGATGGTTTTCGTCTTGCCCCCACTTACGTCCAACAGACAGGAACTGTTTACAAGCCTCTGCAAAATGACGCTCCTCAGTTTTTAATACAGCCAGTGTAAACAACTTTAGTACCCACGTGTCACTGATGTAATGTGCAGTTACTCTGATATTATTGTTGTCCCACTTTCCTGACAAATAATTTGTCACACTGCGCATGCGTGAAATGCGTTAAAAAAATTAACGTATTTAACAACAAAAGTAATTAACGACAAAATGTGAGTGTGTGTATATGTATGTGCTTATATGTGTTTGCGCGCATGTGTGTGTATGCGTACGTATATTGGCTTTGCACTCGCCACATTTCAAGGCGTACCTTGAACCTCATTCCGGCCCCCCGGCCATTCCACCTGCTGCCCGGCCCTCTCGGACTCGCTCCGCCCGCCCGCCACGGTCTCTTTCGGCCGTATTTCTGCACCTGGCCTCTCTCTGGCCTTGTACCGCCTGCCTGCTTGCCCGGCCCCCATGCCGTTTCCGACTGCTGCCTGGCCCTCTCCAGCCTTGCTCGGCCTGCCCGCCACAGCCTCTCTTGGCCGTATTTTCTGCCCCTGGCCTCTCTCTGGCCTTGTACTACCTGTTGCCGGCCCTCTGGCCATTCCGCCTGCTACCTGGCCTCTTTCCGGCCTCGCTGTGCTGCTGCCCGCTCGGCCCCCTGGCCGTTTTGCCCGCCGCCCGGCCTCTCTTGGCCTGCACTGCCTGCCACGTTCCTCTCCGTCCCCGCTCTGCCTGCCACGGTCCTCTCTGGCCGTTCTTCTGCTACTTGGCCTCTCTCCGGCCCTGCCTTTGCCCCCCACCTTCCCCACTCCCCTCAAACCCAGTTCTCTCCCTAAGCTCCAGCCCCGTCTCCCTCGTTGTGGTCGGGGACCACAAAGGCAGTCCCCTTGGGTCAAGGGTCCCGCCGGAGATGGTCGTCTTTCCCTCACCCCAACCCCATTGGAAGGTTCTCTTCACTTCTTGCAGGAGGTCCTTTGGACCTAAACTTATAGCCCTGCGTCCAGCTCATCTCAGGCTTTTTTGGGGGGCTTGTTTGGCGCTTCCCGCACTCTACGTTTTTTTGGGGGGCATGCGGGGACCAGGCTGGGCTCCGAGCATCTGTTAACCCTAGCCTCCTAGAGGGTTAAACCTCCTAGGACTTGGAGGCCACCGGGCTCCCTGCCTGTCCCCCGGACAGTTCGCCAAACAAGCTATTTTATCACCAAGGTAGTGGGAACTAGTGAAATAATAATTATGCAATTTTCTGGAATCTCTTTTTGTCATATATACATGGCGTTTGAGATGTGTATTGCTTTACAAGAGTAAGAGAGTAAGATGTACATAGATCACTGTTCAAAAGGTTATTATTGCTGTTTTAATTATTACCTTTTTGCTGTATTTTACCATGTAGTTTATTCCTGCAATGTTAAAAGAATTTTCAGCATCTTTACCTCAGTCTTCAGTGTCACATGATCCTTCAGAAATAATTTTAATATGCTGATTTGCTCCTGAAGAAATATTTCAGGTAATAAGAAATGTTAAAGTAGCATCATAGCATACTGTGGTAGGCTAGAATGTTGGAGACTTTGACTGACAGCTCATTAAAGTCTCATCAAGCCACCTGATTGTTACATGCCAGCTGAGTGGGAACATCAAGCTCAATGTCCCCAAAGACAATGTCTTTGTCTGCAACTGAAATATCTGAAAAATGTAAACCATGTGGGTTGATGTTGTTCAGTCGTGTTGGTTTTTGCAGACCGAGCAGGATTTGCAGCACAACAGGGCTTTACTCCGGTGTAATAATGCTTCAGTTGATCTGGCTGGCTCTTGTTCTGTTACACGGGTCATTCACTCCGGTCTCTACGGTCGTTGTGAAGAGTGAAGTGGTTTCGGGCTGTAGTGAGGAAGTTGAAATTGTCTTGAAAAAATATCTGTATTACATGCATACAATATTCTACTACTCCACAGTCTCAGAGGAATGAGCCAGTGAGGTTTAGAGAGATTACATTTGTTTTATTTGTTGTTACGTTAATAGTGGAAACTAAATGAAATTCAGTACCAAAACCGAAAGAATATTCAATGCTAATTTAACTCAATTAGCAGAATTTGTGGCATAATGTGGACTGTAAAATAAAATGAGATTAGATAAGATGAGATATGATATACATATATATAAAATATGTTCTTACTGACAACATTTCACCTTGTGATCATGGTTATTATATGTAGTTTTTATATGTAGTCTTTTGATAATTTTTGGTCTGTTTTTAATTCAAAGTTCCTTTCATCTTGAAATATTCTCAAATACCACCCTCCTTCACTTTTGTAGCAGTAAGGGGGTACTATTTTCTGGGATCTTGTAATGAGTGACTTGAGAAAAAGAAATAATTAGATTATACTTTCACAGATTGGATCAAAGTCTTCACAATGTGTAGAATCTATGCCCAAAAAACTGTTGAAACATGAAATTTGATTAGATTTGCTGAGAATTTCAGTGCACAGTCAAATTAGGAGTGCTTGTGTGTGCATGTGCTTAGAATGTCGATTACAGTCATCTGTAATCAACACTCCAAATATACTGTATCGTGTTTTTTTTTCTTTTTATTTTGTTTTGTTACATCAACACAAGCATCATAATTTGTTTGGAAATTAAGCTTCTGTGAAGATAATCAAGATAAGATATGCAATAAAATATTTTCTAGCATCTAATTTTGAAGGTTATATAGAAACATATCCACATTATTATTCCTATAAAAATGTGGGAGGGGTTAAGGAGAAGTCTCGCTCATATACTGTTGGCTTACTTCCATGTGTAGGAATAAAGTGGATATCATCGTTTGTTAATACCATCTGCATTGATATCATGCTTGACACATTTAAAGTCAACAGGAATTATTGACATACTCTATTAATACTCATTCTTGGCATTATTGTATTTCATCTGTGCATTTTTTTTTTAATCAAGAAATGTTTGAACCTTCTAAATTACATTTCCATATAGAAATATATAAAATTACAAATGGGTTGCAAACATCATTTGATGTTGACTTTAAAGTATTTTTTCATCTTTATTCTCTTTAAGATTCAACAGTTTTATTTAAATGAAAATCATTTCAAATTAAATTGCCTTCCTGTACAGAATGTAGGCAGGACTGTGATTGGTCATTAATCAAACTCACCCATATGAGAGCTGATTGTTCTGTTCACTGGTTTTCTCAGGGATGTTCACATTTATAATTGAGAGTTCAATTCAGCTTCCAGAGAGTTCTTTTATATATGATGCTGGTTTATTTATTATTTTCTTTTATTAAATTGTAATGTTTGAACTCAAATTACCAGATTCTGCTATTAAGAATCACAAAGAATCATACGGCAAATGATTATTGCTTCTAGTGCCTTCGAAAGCTGAGATAGCTTGTATGTACATTTCAAATGTACATTCTTTCTCTACATGGAAAACAGACCATTCATGTTCACTCATGTTTGTGCACAATCAAATGCTCTCTAGAATGAGAATGTCCTATCATGAGTTCTATTTTAATAGAAAAATGTGTTCCATCTGAACTTCCAGTTTCAAAAGGAAATACATAAATCAAGACAAAAAACCAAGCCATTTATGCGTTTACAAGATGATTTCATCCAAAGTGACATGCATTGCATTTACACATTTTGTTGTGTGTGTATATATATATATGTGTGTGTGTGTGTGTGTGTGTGTGTGTATTGTATCTGTTTGCTATTTTTTATCTAATAAATTACATATACAATTATATATATTTGACTTTTAAAATCCGCACAAAAGATTATTCAGACAGATTTTTTTTTTAACTAGACATTACAAATTTTAGCTTTTGAATTATTTTATTTGATTCAAAATTTATTAGCTTACACATAAACGTTACAATGGCCTAAACGCAAAATAAGATAATGTGAGAAATCTCTCAGTATTTTTTCTTCACAAAAGTCACTTGTAACCAAAACAGTTGCGTTTTAGTTACAAATGAGTCATTCATTCAAACAGTTAAACGACTCTTTTTATGAATGGGTCTTTAAATCATCTGTTCATTCAAAATGCGGATTCGTTCAGAAACGAAAGTGTGTTGCTCGGAGACGCGCAGCCAGCTCTGCTGTGGCTTGAAAAGGAAAAAAAAGTGATACAATTTTCATTTTATGAACTTTGCCATCTTTTATATTACTTTGGTCACTGTTGCTATGGTTACTGGTAAGGAATATAGGCTCCGTTGGAAAAATGATTCCTTTACTGTAAGTTACCAAAAACACATCACAGCACGTAGAGCACGATAGACGCCCGTTTGTGTGGCAGAGCTGCTCTCTCCCACAGTAAATGATGTGATGGACGACTAGTTGTCCAGTCCAGTTCCGTTCACACAGCTCGTGTGTTTACGAGAATTCGGTTGTGAATCCTGAAGATGAACTGGTTTGAGTTTGGTTACAGAATGTGGTTGTCACACCCGTAAATAACCAAACTGTGTGTGAACATAACCGTATTATGGACTTAAAAACAGGATTGACAACCGTATTCTGCTATGAACTCAACCAGGCAGAATTCAAAACCAAACTGAAAGCTGCTGCTGAACGAGATTTTTCATTTTTCAACTAAAGAAAATGTAAGATGATGTACAGGTCTGGGAGCGGGCCCCATTAATTTAGAATTAATTTTAATCTTATCATTTTATCATAACTAATTAATCAAGTTAACACGTTAAACTGACTACCCTAGTTGATACTCCATGGAGGAAATTATTCCATGTGGTCTCGATTTTTTGCATTTTATTTAATTATCAAAACATCTACTCATGTTTTGTACCCTCCATCTATAGCTTTCTGTGTGACTCAGTAAGGGCCACTTGCACACTTAAAAGTGAATTTAAATGGGTTCTGTAATTTAGCTGGTGAGTGAGACAAAAAGCCACTTTTAGACATCCTGCATTTTCACACTGAAATATAATGTAGAAGAAGGGTTTCCAGTGATATAATGTCCAGAGTAAGAGTAGGACTGTTGGAGGAAGTATTAATCACTGTGATGTGCTAACAGCTCTGCCTCATTATCACTCTGTCACTGTGAGAGGTTCAGGCAGTTTCAGAGCAGAGCCGAGTGTTACTGCTGCTTTAAGTGAGTCATTTGTTAAGGCCTGCACTTCACTAACTCGTTGCTACAGCATTAGCAGTTTAAGTGTGTCTGAGTTGTATTTATGTTTTGGTAATTATAAAGTAATTTCTTGAATATACAAGCAAGATTTTGCATGTTTGTTTGCCGATTACTGATTTAAATGTTTTATGAATTACAGGCTATTGATGTTAGAAAAAGAATGTTCCTTTGTAAAAATGTTTAGCATTGTTGCTTTCTTACTTGCCAAAGAATAGATTACCCAAAAATGGAAATTGCTGAAATTTTACTGACCATACTCTGCAGTGAATTTTCACTTCACAAGAGACGTGGAGTGGTGTGGTGTGAATTATTTGTGGCTATTGGGATGTTTAAATCAGCTGTTTAGACTCCGACAACACCCAATCATTGCAGAGGATCTATTGCTGAGCAAGTGATGTGATGCTATATTCCTCCAAATCTGCTCTGATGGAGAAATAAAAGTTGTCTACATCTTTGCCTGAAAGAGAGTACATTTTCAGCAAATTTGCATTTTTAGGTAAAAAAATGGTTGGGTAAAAAGAAAATTGTGTATATTAGTTTATGAAGCTAACTAACCATGTAATTGTGGATCGAGAATAGATGTTGAAATAGTTTCTCCCATCCCAGAATATGAACCACAACTGTGAATCTACTTTACTATGGTAATTGAGGCTGACTCAGCAAGTGTAATAGTCTATATATAGCTACATGGAAACCTCATATTTTAAATTGATAATGCATTTCATAAATATACATTTTTGTGTTAATCTTTGCAGAACTCTGACGGTCACAGCATGATTTATTTGGCCTTTGCACTGGTTTACTGGTTTCCCATGGCCCTGTTTATGTGACACAACAGCTCTGTTCCAACATTTAATGAGCTGCCTTACTGCCTATTGCCAATATAGGCAGCTGTCATCTATACACAGCATCCAAATGGAGATGGAACCTTATAGGTGACCGATTTTTGAACCCAAATAGTGATTTACACAGGAAACTCTACTCACAAGTGACTGCAGTAGAGTTTGACATATTGCTAAGAAAACAGTTAGCCTAACCATATTGCTCACTCAAAATCTCTTTTGTAGTATACTATTTTTTTTATGTCTGTTTTTAGTTTTTAAGTCAGAACAATTTGTTGTTTGTATGTTATTTTTATTTTTATTTTTGCATCAAAGAAATAAATAGAATTTTTAAATATATTAAAATAGAAAATAGATTAAAATTTGTTATATATAAATTTTAAATTATAATAATATTTTGCATTTTGTACTGCATTTTTTATCAAATAAATGCATTGTTGATGAATATTAGAGGTGTTTTTTAAAACATCCTACAGGCAGTTATAATCTTGTTTTCTCTATGCTTTTTTTACTCTAGCATTTACCAAAACGCAGTACTCGTTTCGTTACAGGAAGTAACCTGTACGTTACCTTCCATTCGGAACAGCTTTTGAACTGGACATGTGCCTAGGCTGTCTAACTAGGCAATTCACTAACTATTGCAACAGAACTAATAATACGCAGTTGAACTGGCAGTAAAATCCCATTCTTCAAAAGTTATGTTTATAAAAAAATAAATAATACTGTAAATCAGACCTACTGGGTGGACCATTGTTGCTATCCAGCCTAGAATGCCCTATTATTAAAGTTATTATTTTCCTGCTTTTTTTTTTATCTACAGCACTTCTTAAACTGAAAATATTATGATAGACGCAAGACTGGGCAATATTTGTATCATTTTGAGGATGTGTTTCCTGCAGCAAATATTCAAGCACAGTCCAGGACTCGTTAAACTCTTCAGTTTGTGGCACAGGCCATTTATATAGGGTCAGGATGAACATGACTATATTATGGATAGTTCTGTGTCCAGTACCCTGCAGCAGTGTGGAGTTGTGTCCTTATTAGTGGGTAAACAGATGGGAGAATGGCTAAGGTGAGCTGATGTTTGAGATGCTGCTGGAAACTGCAGCCCAACAGCTTGTCCTGTTCTATTAGTTCATGTGTGGTAACACTACCATACTGTACATTGGCTTGGTTACTCTTGTAAGGTACCTAAAGCATTTATAGATATCACAAGTGTGTTCCTAATACTATGTGCTGCTCTAAACAGTAAGAACATCAATTTGTCTTAAATCTAAGGCAGCATTGCATACAGTTCTTCACATATTATATCCAAGAATGTGTGGCAATAAAAACATGCAATAAACATACATTTTATGTTATTGCAAACCCTGACTGTACATAAATAATAATAAAAATAAATAAATAAGGGATGTTTTAACATAGTTTCGGGAAGAGCACGCTGAGTGTCAGCACAGCCGGTACCCGTTGACGCTCATTAGTATTATCGCCCACTAGCCTATTAATTATTCCTAATTTCATTTATCCGCCTCAGCATAAATACCATCGTCTCACTCTTCTCGGTATATAGTTTCGCATGATCCCGCCTTCCTCCCCTTCTCTGCCTTTTCCTTCACACCTTCAAGGGGGGCAAACGGGACCGAGCCTCGCTCCGAGCTCTGCCCTCGCTAGGGTTACTATCAGCAGGGCTCGGGGTCCACCGAGCTCCCGGCTCGCTCCCCGGACAGCACGCCAAATTTGCTTATTTAATTTAATGAAGAAGTGCGAATTCGTGAAACTCATTAAAATCATTAAAGTGTCTTTTAAAGTCTTCCAAAATCTGTAAAATAACAGTATTTACTGTAAAATTAGATCAAATGTAAGGTATGCATATTTACATTTACTGTACTGGTAAAGAAACTTACTGGTAATATATCAACAGGTTTATCTTAGCGTTTTTACAGTATTCAAACATTAAAGCACATTTATTTTTGCAGTTAACTTTCTTGCAATTACTGTTGCTTTAAAAAAGCTAAATAAATAAATGATAATAAATTAATTAATAATATAAAATATCAAATGTAAAATTATTTATATATATATATATATATATACATATTCATGTATTTATTTATATTTAGCAGTAAATCAGCTTATTTGAAAGGACCTTGTGGCACTGACTAAAAATTAAACAAATTTTTTATTCAAAACTAAACTGAATTAGCTAATATGGAAATAAAATACAGGCCTTAATTTGATCCTGGCTCTGAGGCTGTTATAGTGCCAGTCTCTGACCTGATTGCACTTAATCCCAACCCTTCTGAAAGTAAAGGGCAAAACTGATCACATATCAGCAGTTAGTAATAACTTCTGCCCTTTTCTTTTAGAAAGCCGCTGTTGTTTCCCATTCTAGCCTCCGCAGTTTCTTATTAGATCCGACACAGCACTGTGGCAAGGTCTCAGAGGTGAAATAATTTCCTGAGAGCAATTACAGGCACCAGGAATTCCCATGATTGCTATTATATTAAAAGGTATGACTATAAAAGCGAATTATAATTGAGCGATCACCATTTATCTGAATAAGGCTCCATCTTTCCCTGCATCACAAGGGGAAATGCTGACTGTCTAAACTACCAATTTAGTGTACATTCACAACTGTTTGAAGCAACCTCAGTCTGCTTTACACAAAGTGCATTACTGAGTCCAGTTATTATATTTAGTTTCTTTCATCCTAAAGGGGTCATCAGATGCAAAATTCACTTTACGAGTTGTTTGAATATAAATGTTTGTTGGAAGTGTGTACACATCCATCCTATAATGATAAAAATTCCTGTTTTAAAATCATCATGTTTATTGCTATTGTTTTGTTGTGGCACGAGGATGTGCCCTCCTGAAGGGGGGAGTAATGTTAGGTATTCTGTCTATTTTGGTTTCGTTTTGCATCTTCCTTGTTTTCCTTATCTGGTAGTTCCTGTCATCTATGTGATTATTAGTTAATTTGTTCCCAGTCGTGGCTCCCCCATGTTTTGAGTTCTACACGTGTTATGTTGTGTATTTAGTTCTGTGTTTTTCCTATTTTCCCTTGTCAGTCTTTAATGTTATTCATGTGTTGAAGCATTAAAAGAAGCTTCGGTTTATGCCTTGGTAAATACTGTCATTTCCACAACCACGACTCGTAACACACACACACACACACATATATATATATATATATATATATATATATATGTATATACATGCAATATTCATATAATTTTTTTTTTTATTATTTAATTTTTATGAACAATCAGATAAATCAAATAAATTTATTACACTATTTACAGGGTAGATTTCATTTAAGGCAATTTATGAATCTTTTAAAGAGCTGCACAAGTGAAATGTACACTGTATGAGTGGGGTTGGACAATGTCTAAAGTAACATTATTTTAAGCTACGAATG
This sequence comes from Enteromius fasciolatus, assembly GCA_032361145.1. Classification (NCBI taxonomy): domain Eukaryota; kingdom Metazoa; phylum Chordata; class Actinopteri; order Cypriniformes; family Cyprinidae; genus Enteromius; species Enteromius fasciolatus. The sequence goes on along the minus strand of JAUMHR010000042.1, from coordinate 13,967,370 downwards.
ACATGATTTACTGGTTTCACAAACACCACAAAAAAATATTCCAAGTCTTTTGATGCGAAGAGATTAATTTGATTGATTCGTGAGAGGAATAGACGTGGTCGCTGTCTCCGTCTTCCGTGTACTTCCTGTGCGCTGTTGCAGTTTGTGCGTGATTTAAAAAAATGCTGCTACAAGAATCCTTATGTCAAAGTTAGTCGTGAAATGCCATTGGCTCTTGTGTGTCTTGTGATCGATTGCGTCATTCTACGGGACAGGAGTATGTTTTTTGAGTTAGACGTCAGACAGACAGAGTGGGATCATTTTTAGTGATTAAATCCTTGTGTTTTACTCTCTACTTCGCTTTAAAGACATCATATGGCTTCAGAAGACTTGGAATGTGACACAACTTGTTTGTAATGTATTTATACTGCTTGTTTAGGATTAGTTTGTTCAATAAATACCTGTAACTAATTTGCCTGTGTGTGTTTAAATTATTCAGAGGTGGGTAGGTTTAGGGTAGGGATGGGGTATGGTGCTCCAATAAAAGTAAAAAATTATATAATAAATTTAAATATGCAAGCAAACCATTATATTAAAGGAACACTACACTTTTTTTTTGGAAATAGGCTCATTTTTCAACATCCCTAGAGTAATACAGATGTGTTTTACCGTTTTTGAATCCATTCAGCCGATCGCCGGGTCTGGTGGTCCCA
>JAUMHR010000042.1:13945315-13959021 GCA_032361145.1 Enteromius fasciolatus | reverse complement strand
TTTGTTTGAAGAAACGCACCTTTTTGTATCAACCAAAATGGCTGTTTCGTGGTCTATTGAGGAAGTACAGACGCTCCTCTCGTTGATAGCCGAGGAGCGGATCCAGCGAGAGCTTGATGGAGCGACGCGGAATGAAAAATGCTCCATTTTTGTGTGTGTGTTTGTTTGTTGCGTGTTTACAATGATGTCACGGCAGTAGAGGCGGCACAACTATAACGACACGTGAATAATTTCGCCCACTCTAAAGCAGTACTAAACTGCATTGGAAACGCAAACCGAGCTGAACTGAGCCGCGCAGTGCCGTGACGAGCTGAGTCGTACCACGCAGTGGAAAAGCGTCAATATATATACAGTTACTGCCAGTAGTAACTGTAGCAGTCACCATCAACTAATCTGTTCATTCAGCGAACATATAGTGCAAGTTCATATACAGTAGACCCTAAGAAGGGATATTTTCATGGTCACTGCATTAGAGCATTAAGCAAGGGCCGAAATCGTAAAGGGACATTAATTTGCAAGACAGAATCAGAAACTCGTGTAATTTGTGTAAAAGTTTTATTAACTCTACGTTAACTCACATGACTGAACACACATGGTCAAATACACTCACACAAAGGAAAAAGTGCAAAGAAGGTTTAAGGGTAAACCGAAAAGCCAAAATTGAAGTTATGAAAAGAGAGTCAGATGACCAACTGTAAAACCATCATTGCGGTTCAAAACGGGTCCAATAAGTAATACTACACCTCTGTTTCGATTAGTTATATGTTCGATACTTGCATTGCCTCGTTGGAGAGGGTCCGATACAATCTCGGAGTCCTGATGGTATCAAGGATTTGGATTGGCAAAAATCCTGGTTTGAAGAGCGATGAATTCCAAAGATGTCCTGACTCTGATGATTGGTAGATGAAAGGAAAGCGATCTGTGGATCTTGAGTTACGTGGAAAGTCAAGGCCCCGTCCCGGTGTAAAATTAAGGTGTTGCCGTGGAGTTAAGTCCTCATATTAGTGCCTCACAAGACTGCAGACTGCGCTGCATCTAGACCCACCTGATGCGTTTGCATCGGTCCCAGGGGCTTAGCTAGGAGACGAGAGCCAATATTGTGTCGTTCCCTTGGAGGGAACTTTTATGGTTCTTTGTTTCTAAGCATGGCAGTTTGCATACGCACTGGATTGGAGGTTAATATACAAATTAGAAGAGATTCTTAAAACACAGTATGTTGCAAAGATATCAACATATAACATAGACTCTCAATTAAATGGTCTGGTAAAGCGGTATTAAAGATTATTTTTTGTTGCTTACATTTCATGTAATTTTAAACCATTCTTCTATGGAACACACACAAAGAAAGGTTTTTTTTTGTTTTATTTTTTGTTTTTTTTTGGTCTATTCAATGAAAGTCAATGGAGACCAATGTGCCTTACTTTGTGTTCTGCAGAAGAAAGAAACTCATGCTGTATATATTTGGCACAATATGAGTTAATAATAACAGACACTATTACACACATACATATGTGTGTGTGTGTACATTATAGTTATAGTGTAGCAAGTTGGATTTATTTTGAAGAAAAAGGTGTCTGAGAAACAAATGTTTTGGTCATCTTATGCATTTACGATTCAGAAATATTTGACTGTGGAATAAAGTCAATTATTAAGTTAAGTGTAAAAATGTATGCCATTTACCCTAGAAAACAATAATAAAAAGGACACGCCAGTATTTGCAGACCGTCTGATGAATAGAGAGCTCTGACCACACACTATTCTCATGCCAGTAGGTCTCAGTATGTACTCTGAAAAGCAATTAGACCAGAACTGTTAATGCATACAGATTAGAGTCCATATCAGCTCAACTGATCCTTCCTGAATAATGGTGATAAAATCCCCATATATGAGCAAAACAGAAGATCTTAGCAATTGCCTTTCTGCATGTTTTTCAAAGCTAAAATTGAACAGGGATACAAATAAAATACTTTTTTTCCCTCTTTACCGACATTTAGAAAACACATATCCACAGGCTTTGGTTTTGTCCTCTCCTATCTTGTTGTTGTCTATTTGAAATCATGCCAAGCAGCTGAGCGCCGTCTAAAGAGAACATGTCATTTCTCTCTCCATCTGCTCGCTGTGTGTTCACCCAAATGCTTGTTAAACAGCAGCGGCATTCGTTAGATCAATCCTCCTCACATTAAATTACTACTCAAATGCAACAATTTATGATTAAAGACATATAGGTAATACGATTGAATTGCATTTTCATTACAGCTCTGTTAACATACAAAAAATTCCATATTAATAAATATTAAGACACTTAATCAAATTAATCACCAATAATATATTAAATAAAATTATTTTTTATTTAATAAATAAATAAAGATTTTAAGGCACAACTGTGCTTCAGTGTTCAAAACTAGGCATTTTATAAAGGCTCTGGTTCTGGTTTTGTAGATATATGAGCTCTTTATCGTCCGACAGGTGAATATTTATTTTCATGTTTTTATTGCTATGTGTTTGTAGTAGCAGTCAGCATTTTTTTAAAAGAAAGCCCCCATTTCCAACACTGGTAAAAGTTAATGTGTTTACAAGACACATCTTTACTGCCTCCATGATTGTTAAGCCCTGTTTATTCTCCACGCTAGTCTACTATAAGCCATTACAGATTCTTGATGGTTTACAAGTCTCATCTATATGCGTGTTCACATATGTCTGATTAAATGAGCGGTCTTTATGTAAAATCCCCCCACTGGACTGTGTTGTATTTGCCGTGCTGAATAATGATGCTTTTTATTTTATTTCATTGTATGCATCTGAATTAATGGTTAATTAAACATATAATACTCATGCATGATCCTTTTAAATAGAGAAGTTTGTTTTTGAAACATTTGAGACTTCACAAGAATACTGATTCTCACTTTTTGAAATAATAACAATATGATAATTTACATTTACAGGTCAGTTAAACCCAAAACTGTTATGTCATTTACTTTTTTACTGATATTTTGTTGAACAGAATTTTACCTAAATGGCCATGTGGTCATTTAGTGTCTTAGTTTTGCTAACAAGTTTCGGGAAGAGGTGCTGGACGAATTGACCACGGCTGGCAGCACATTATCTAATCAATCCCCTTGTTACACCTGTCCAATCAAATTCTTTATAATTCTATAAATAAACACCATTTCCCTCACTTCCCATCTCGTCTTCCATGCGTCCCTCCTCCTCCATTTCTTCTCCCGCTCCTCTTCTTCGCACCTTCCTCGGGGGGACATGCGGGGACCGAGCCGGACGCAGAGCTCTTGCCATCGCTAGGGTTCTAACCTCTAGGGTTCGGGGTCCGCCGTTCTCCCGGCTCGAACCACAACCCCCCCACCCCCGGACAGCACGCCACATTTGCTTTATTATTATTTTGTCTGTCGTCACAGTTTAATATTGTCTTAGTGGCATCGTTCCTGATAGCAGATTATTGACACAAGCCCTGAGACAGCTCACTGGCTGCTGAACCGTTCCTAAGGCTTAAGTATATACATATGAAGCAGAAACATTTTGCTTTCAAGGCCCTTCAGACAGTCTGGCCGGGCAGAACAGGTAGACATGAATTTTAAAACTCTGATCTGAATTTTACAATTTGCAAGTCAGCCAAGGCAAGGCTAGTAACATCTTGACGGTTTGTCTTCTAACATCTTGACATGTACGAGAGGTTGGCAGGGGTTGCAGCAAATATTCAATATTTTAATATACTCTCAGTCTGTGAAGTTCCTGGCAGCTCCTGAATCAATAAGGACATGACGTGTGGTTTTAGAAATCTGGACAGTTATTTGGCACTGGGGAGCATTTCACTACGCTTGTTTTTGGACAGACAAAGCTATTGTAATCCGGACGAGATTTATGACATTTGCAGAACTGACCACAAAAAAGATACATCTCCATTGCTTCAGAAGATATTTCTAATTGATATATTTAGTAGTATAAAGATATTTTTGTTTTTAAAGGAATTATAGCTTTATTATTATGATAATTTGTAGTACCTTATATGTGGTACCTTTAAATGTAATTATGCTTTAATATTGTAATATCAGAATAAAAAAACTCATGCTGACCATGTTATTCTGGTGATTTATAACTTATGTGTGAAAAGGCTAAAATGAAATGAAGGGTAACACAGACTCGGATGACATTTGATCCATTTGCAAGCTGTTTATTAACAATTGTGGTCAGACAGAAAGCGGTCAAGCTGGGTTAAACAAACACAAGGCAGGCAGAGCAAGACAGTACCATAATCAAGCAGAAGGTCAGGGCATAAACGATTTCATAAACGAGAGTCCAGGCAGAGTTCGGGGCAACAGGCAAGAATCAACGTCAAAACAAACAATCCAGGTAGGTAACGGGTCAGTCCAGTATAATCCACAGAAAACGCTCAGTCAGAGTTGGCGGCAAGGAACAAAACTTTGCACTAATCATCTCTCAGCGTTTGCCTTATAAAGGGGAAAACTCGCGAAGACCCGAGGCGGATTTCCGCGAGGTGTTCTGCTGAAAGCGGTCTTAAATGGGGTCATACCGGTCGCGGGCTTTTGCAGAGAGTTTTGGGCGTATTTCGCCCATAGCAGGTACTGGCTCCTATCCTCCTGGCGGGCGTGACAGTAGGACCGGAGGAATCTGGTAAGCTCTTTGTTGAGCCTTTCTGCTTGGCCATTTGACTGGGGGTGGTAGCCTGAGGTCAAACTCACGTTGATATCCATCTGTTTGCAGAACGTCTGCCAAAGATGTGAGGTGAACTGGGGGCCCGATCGGTGACAATGTCCTCAGGGATGCCGTATAACCGAAAGACCTGTTCCATGATTAGTTTAGCTGTCTCCCAGGCCGTAGGAAGTTTGGGAAGCGGGATGAGTCGACAAGCCTTGGAGAACCGGTCAACAATGGTAAGTATGGTGGTGAATCTGTTGGAGGTGAGCTTGCGGGAGTAGAAGGTGCAGGGGTAGAGTCGCCATGTCTCTGCGAAAGCACTGTCCCAATGCCGGTGCTCGATGCGTCGACTTCCACCGTGAACTCCTTACTGGGGTCAGGGTGCCAGAGTATGGGTGCTGAGGTGAATCGAGTCTTAAGTTCTTGAAAAGCCTGTTCCCCTTGGGGCTCCCATTGAAGAGTAGTGGTTCCCTTCTTGGTCATGGAGGTGAGTGGTGCTGCCACCTGACTGAAGTTCCTTCTTTGAAGTTGGCAAACCCCAAGAAGCGCTGAAGTTCCTTGAGGGTTCTTGGGCGTGGCCATTCGAGGACTGACGTGACCTTGCTCTGATCCATTGGGGCCCCCTCATGGCTGATGATGTAGCCGAGGAATGAGACCTTGGTCTGGTGGAATTCGACAGTTTGGCATAAAGTTGGTTTTGGATCAGGCAGTGTAACTGGATGTGTTCAGTGAAAGTCTCTGAATAGATGAGAATGTCATCGATGTAGACAGTCACAGACTGATTGAGCTCCTCTCGAAACAAGTCGTTAACTTCCCCTCATCACGGCAGGCGAGTTCGGATTCCAGTTCCTGGCTCAGAGCTTTGCGATAAAGGGCCTTGAGAGGCTCAGCAGGCCATCTAGTCTGTGCTGCGAGGGTACGAAATTTCAGGGTGAATCTGCAGCATGCTCGAAGGTGTGGCAGGTACAACTGGAGCGAGGGCTGGCGTCTGAGTGAGAGCTGAAATAGCGGTGTTAGGCGGTGTTAATCCCTGCATAGAAGTATTCAACGCTTGCAAAGACTGTCCCATCTCCTCAGATAAGCGCGTTAACTTCTCCAGTTGTTGGTGGTGAGTATGCAACAAAGCTCCCTGACGATTAACTTCCTTGGTCAGGTGAGAAACAGCCGCTGGATCAAGTTTTATTTAACACAGACTCGGATGACATTGGATCCATTTGCAAGCTGTTTATTAACAATCGTGGTCAGACAGAAAGCGGTCAAGCTGGGGCAAACAAACACAAGGCAGGCAGAGCAAGACAGTACCGTAATCAAGCAGAAGGTCAGGGTATCAGGAAAGTATCATAAACGAGAATCCAGGCAGACTTCGGGGCAACAGGCGAGAATCAACGTCGAAATAAACAATCCAGGTAGGTAACGGGTCATCCAGTATAATCCACAGAAAATGCTGAGTTGTCATCAAGGAACAAAACTTTGCACTGATCATCTCTCAGGGTTCGTCTTATAAAGGGGAAAGTCCGCGAAAACCCGAGGCGGATTTCCGCGAGGTGTTCTGGTGAAAGCGGTCTGGGTGGGAACTGATATTCCGGGGAAGCTTCCCGCTGATGGCGGTCGGACAGCGCCACAGAGGACCGCCCTGTAACATGAAGAGAGCAGAGCTATTGCCGTCTCACCGGTCTGTTGCTCAGAAGGCTGAGAGGGGAACAGCTCCATTAATAATGAATCCAGTATCATCATTATGCAGCAAAATGTTTAAACTACACAGACTCACAGCTTCAAGCACAGCTTTTCATTTTAAAAACTTTCCCCTATGAAACTCAGCTCATGTCAGCAAACCTTGAAGCAGATAACCAGTGAAAGTTTGAGGGAGAGAGTCATTTATTTACTTAAAATGCTCAATTAAATATTTACTATAATAGTAAAATAAATATAAAAAGCATATCCTTAGTGACGTTTTTGCATACAGCAGCTTTGTTGAAAAAGGGTAATAAAAAACTTCATGATGTGACATTTATGTATAATGTGAATGTTTCTAATGTAGCAGCCTACTTTGCATTTACATTTTTCGGCAAAACAGCATGTGCAAAATCAGCAATTTGAAAGGATGGATACAAAAAAAGGAGGAAATCAAGAATGTGCCCTATATAATGTTTTTTTTTTTTGGTTTTTTTGGTGTTATTGTCTACGCTGCGAAACAGGCTGCTAAAAAATAAAAATAACACATTTAATAAGGTTTATGCCCAAAACAGGTAACATAATATTCAAAAGGAATAAAAATATACTTACAATTAGAATTCTGTTTCTCACATGAATGTATTTTGTTCCTGGACTTAATTAAAACAAGAAATATTAAGCATAGAGAAAATTAATTTCCCATAAAACCATCTATAAGATAGATATGCAAAATGAAATAAGATATTAAGGCACAATCCCATTTATCTTAGCCCTTCCCCTTTCCCCTAACCCTCTGTTTGGCATGTTAACGTAAAGGGGTAGGTGGGGTCTCAATTATTTTTTGGTTGGAAGGGAAGGGAAGGGGCAAGGGGAAGGACCAGATAGAGATAACGAAGGGATATGAATTTTCTCAGCATAACCTGGCTACAGTGGCAACATGGCTGCCCGAGTGAACAAAAAGACTTAAATGTAAGCATTATTGACATTAATAAAGATTTTCATAAAAAAGTAGTCAATTATTTTATGTTATATTCAACGATCATGTTATTCAAAGAAATGTTTGCAAGGTCTCTTTACAATGAGTGAGTTTACTGCAAAAACAACGATTTTATCCTAGAAAATATAATGTGATTCAGTTTTTAAACTGTTAATAAAGTTGGAGGTCAGTGTTGACAAGTGTCTTTGTACCTGAATGCAAAAGCTACATACACTATCTCCAATGTGTGTGTGTGTGTCAGTAAGCAGCGCATCGATAGAAAAAGCAATATTAATATAGAACGGCGTTCCATCCAAATGCTGCGAATGCACTGCATACCCAGGCCACCTGAGAGAATGAGGTCACAGGTAATTAATATAAACATGATTATAAGTTGATCCATTTTCATTTGAGATTTGACTTAAAGCTTAATAAAGTATTGGGAATATGTAAAATTATTTATTGATTAAAATTCTTAATATCTTTTCTCAAGTAAAAGTATCTTGATGTAAGAATGTAAATATTTATAGTAGAAAACATTACAAAAATGCAATAATTAAATATATGTTGCATTTGTATCTATGCATTTTGCTTTTTCCTAACGGGATGATTGTGGCAACAAGATTTAGCCATTGCTTCAGGTTCCTAGATACACCATTTTAAGCAAGAAAATAAAAGCAAAAAAACAAAAGTTGCTATGTCAAATTTGCTTTTAAACTGGTGCTCTTCTCCTCTGTGAGGTTTCAGCCGTATCATGGCTCCTGGCCTTTTGAGACGCTGCTGCTGGCTATGATTTCTGGGACGCTCTACCGTCTCCAGCAGCAAAGCTTTCCCTACTGAATAATGAGACGCATCATGATTGTGGCCGTGGATCATGATCTGAAGCCTCAGTGGAGGATATTAAGAGCCATTCACTGACAACGACAAAGCGAACAGAAGTCCGTCATTTTCAATATGACTTGTCATTGTTGTGTGCGCAAAGTTGAGCAAGTTTATTGTTTATTATGGGTGCATCATTTGTCTCCTGGAAGATTCAGCAGTCAAGTTTGGGCTGGAGAAGTTAGCAGTTCTGTGAGCGATCTCACTGTTTTTTATGATTTGTCTTCGTCCACATAAAAAATAGTGCATGGAAGATGGTGTCAGAAATTGTCATCATTCTAAGTGATATTGAATCATTCATTCTTGTTCATAAAATGTTGTAGTTCAAATCCAAACACTTTCCCTGGATGTTATTTTTTTAAAATGGATAAAACCTGATTAATTGTCAAAGTAGAATGGCAGAATCATATTTTTATATTAAATCGATTAAAAAATGGTTTCAGTGAAACCTCAATTTTTCTAAAAAAAATTCCTGGTTCAGGGAACATTCAATTTCTTCGCAAACATTACAGAAATGTTACATTTTGAATGTTCCCTGTACATTCTGAAACAAGCAATAACATTTAAAAATATATCAAACATCAACTAAAACCTTTCAGAAAAGAAAAGAAAAGAAAAAGATTTTTAGAAACACAATGCATAAGCAATATACATTTTAAAATTTGGTTGATTTAAAAATTCTAAATATTTTATATCCTAAATCTATATCATAAATCAGTGAACATAGATTTTGCTTTAACTTCACATCTTTTTTTATTAAAATGTTTTATTATAAAAATATATATTTTTTATTATAAATATATAATACGATTAAGTTTTTTATTTTTTTATCAGTGGCATAACATTAAAAACAAGGAGTTCTGAAGTGTTTTGAATATTTTAAATGAATGCGTATTCTCTATTGATTGCCTGGTTTCTTTTCTTCATATCTGCGCTGGGGACCTATCCTTCTCATTTTCATCTCACTGATTGTAATCTGCTATTTAGAGATGATTTGTCCATGTAAAAATGACACAGACAGAACAAAATGAGGATTATTTCTCAAATGTTAGTGGTTTTGACACTGTTTTAATTTGGCTTTAATATTAAATTCAGATTCTCACTCGCAAAATGATTGCGTTTTGTGTCAGATCTAAACAGATAAACAATAAAATCAACATGAGGTGCATCATATATCACGTAACAAGGCATCCTAATAGTCTGTCAATGAGGGTTCCTCAATTTGCACCAAGTTAATGAAGAACATTTTTGCTTGTCTTCTGTCTTATAAACATTAATTGGTTAAGGCACAGCTGAACAATCATTTCAATACAGATGCAATTTATTCTTGTTCTTTTTTTTCATTTCAAATTACATTTGCATTACATTTGCCAATTTACCGTTTCTTTTTTTTTTCTCCTCCAACGCAATATGCAGTAGATCATCTTACCACACGCATGTTTACTATATTTTGGTACATAAACTGTTAAGACTGGCTATTGTAATATCAATATCAGGTAAGATTACTCACGTTCATTCCTGTACTCGGTTACTTATGTTTTAATTTTCCAAATTAAACGTGTTTACTACAAATAAAAATCATAATAGTTAAACTAAAGTACCCACACATTAACATGGTTTTGCTATACCAGCCATTTAGCTTCACCATGGTATTTGTGATTCTACTAATTGTAATCAATCTGAATGATAGCAATGCACGCATACAGAGCACATGATCTCTGTGACGCCCAGATGTACAAAACAGACCCTCTCACCTCTGTAATAAACACGGAGATGTTAGTCCCGTCCGAAATGGTACATGAAAATCACAGACGACAGATGACAAGAATCGAAGCTCACACGTACAGTAGTTTAGAAAAGTAGTCCCGTCCAAATAGGGCTACAGTGCAATTCGGCTAGGTATACATCTGCGCTAAAATATCAAGGGGAAAGTCATCATAGCACTACACCCAGGTCCCAACATAACTTTGTAAATAGATTAACAGCTGATAATGGCCCACCACTAATATATATAATTTGTTTGAGTCAGTCAGTGCTATATAATGCTTGTCATTGACTAGCAATATTCTAAAGGTCCTGATCAAGTTAAAAGCTTGATTTTTGCATTTGCTTTTTTTTTTTTTAAGCTTATATATGTATTTGTTTTCATGTGTTTTTCTGGGGTTTATAATTGATATAAAAATGGTGAGCTGTGCTCAGCTTTGACCCAAAAGTTTATTTGGGCCATTGAATTGATTGAGTTATGTTTACAGATGGAGGCAGACAGTTAATGTTAAGAGGGGTGCCATAATGTCGATCAATTTCTCCGGCTGAAAAGGACCGTAGTACGTGCGTAGAGTGCTTGTCCTTCAGATGACTTCATAATATATTTTTTTAACATTTTGATTAGCTCAAATTCTTTCCCCTTTTAATTTTCCTTCAAAGGCACTTTATTCTTCTTATTCTCTCAGATTTATAGCTTTCTCATTTAAATATGGATTTATTACATTTGTTGTTAAAGGGATTCCTGCTTTTTCACCAACTTCTTAGAGAAAGAAATTGTGTGCAGACAAATTCATCAAAGAGATGTTAATGACGTGAAGTGTTTCTCATGCAGGCTGGGTTTCCAGCTGTGAATGTCAAAAGTGACTCTTTAAAAATGTATTCATATGGTCCGTTGTTCCATTCAGAGTCTTAACCTTTCCCCCGGCACACTCCACTTCCATCATCATGGAAGTGCTGAAAGAAAATTTTAATATTTCACTTTCACTCAAAAGAAGTGAAATTGTCATGTTTAAATACCCTTGATCACGGCTGGGTTTATTTTGAATGCAGGAATGAGGGCTCTGGGCCCTGCTATTCTCACAATGCTGGTCAGTCAGGGGTTTGGTAGTATTGAAAAATACAGTGTCAGAAAAATGTGCCAATGTCACTGGATCAGCACATTATTACCTTATTTACCCCCAAAATATACATAATACATATTTAATTTAATCGAATGCTCTCCCTGGCTGCACAGTTATGTTGTGAAATATTATTACTTTTTAAACTAATTCTATTTGAATAAATATTTAAAATGCAAATTATTTCACTCATAAGAGTCAATTTGAAGGATCATTACTCGAGTCTTCAATGTCATATGGTGATTTGCTGTTCAAGAAACATTTATCATTATTTATTCATGTTAATTATTATTAATCATGTTCAAAACAGTTAATATTTTAGGTAAACCCCCTGGTATTTTTTTTTTTTCTCAGGAAAGTGCAAAAGTAGATTTTTTTATTTATTTATTTTTTTTGTGTAACACTTACAATCATTTTATTGCTTCCTTGATTAATAAATGCATTGATTAAAAAAATGCATGCACAAAATTATTATTTTTTATATATTATTGTTTCATGTTTTTATCATGCTTATACTATGTTTATTGTTTTTGTATATGTGTGTTTATTTTATTTTATTATTTTTATTTTTTTGTAATATATTTATTATATGAGTACTACAACCGTGTGTGTATATAATATATATATATACACACACACACACAATTGTAGCACTCAGGTTCGTTTTAAAACAATTTATCATTCATTCTGTGTGGGCTTAGCGATTAAAAACACACACACACACACAAACACTAGATGATGTTTACCGAAGATGAACGGTTTAATAGTGTGATATAATCAGTTGTGTAGGTTTAGTATATGAAGCCTGTGCAGATATGAGATATTCTAGCAGAACAGTCCAGCTATGTAACTTATAAAGTTACATTATTCAAGTATGAAGTGGCAGCCAGTGTCTGAATAATAATATTGCTTCATTAACTTCACATTGGTTTTCCTTCAAGAGAGAATGAAAGTATACTAACCCATTTTAAACAAGCAGCCACGGCCTCATTCATCAGACGGCAGTCTGAGGCTATGAACCAGGCGTTCGTGTTGTGCTACAGTATAAATAGAATTTTTTAAACAGGTTTACAGAACACAGTGTTCATTGGAGCACTGGGTTTCTAGGCTAGTAATATTTGTTACAGGGTAACAGGAGGGAGGGATTTGAAAGAGATGCGAGTCTATCGGATCAAATACTGTACACTACCTCCACATAAAGCATATGTTTCTAATATCTGCAGACACATTGATGTGCTCATAATCTTGCTTGATCTTTTATAAGCTCCTTAACTTGGGAATTGGGGTGATTTCATTCTTAAATCCTGTTCTAAAAAGAGATTATTTTCATTACGCTTCTTTTATAAATCGTTTAAACTGGTTTCATAGAGCAGTCAGGGTTATATCCTTAAGGTGACCTCAGAATGAACTGTATGTATTTTATATGCGCATAAATTGTTTCTTTAACATGATTCAATCTCTGAAATAGGCTAAATGGCTCAAATGTTGTCACTTATACAGAAATGCTTGTGACTTCAAATTCACCCTCTTTTTACATTCTCACTGTTGTAGAAATCCTGAACGGAGGTGTGTATGTGGATCAGAATAAGTTCCTGTGTCACGCTGACACCATCCACTGGCAGGACATCATCAAGAACCCACGTTCTGAGCTTCTGGTCGTGCCCTCAAACAACAGTGGAAACACATGTGAGTGTTTAGATAAGTTAATGATTCAAACCAGGCTATACTAATAATGATTGTCATAATTAGAATAAATTGTTTTGTGTCAGAAATTGCATAGGCATGCTATATTTTCAAGCTCTAACAAACAAGAATTTATTTAAAATACTTTGCATTATAAAATACAATCATTAGCAGATTCTTGTATGTTTAAATGCTTAGAAATGCCAAACACATTAGTATATAAGTTCATTTTATATACTACTTACTGTTCAGAAACTTAGGATTTGGGTGTTTCTAAAAAAAGTATATTTTATATTCTAAATACAGTTAAACAATAATATTGTAAGGTATTACTGGAGTTTAAAATATTATTTTTAATTATTTTATTTATTTAGGAAAAATATTTCTGTAATGCAAGCAAAATGTTCTGACTTGGTTCAGTCTTTAGTGTCACGTGATTCTTCAAAAATGTGTATTGCATATACATGATTTGGTGGTCAAGAAATGGATCTGATTATTATTATTATATGTGTATTATTTTTGTAGGATACTTTGATACATAGAACATAGTCTTTTTAAAAGCATTGATCTGAAACTTTTTTGAAATGCTTTTTTAACTGTATAAATGTATTTACTGACACTTTTGATCAATTTAATATTAGTATTAATTTAATAAAAGAAGAACAAAATCTTACCGACCCCAAACCTTTGAATCGTGTAGTGTACAATATATGCACACACAGTCAACATTTGAAATAGATTAAAACCTTTCATCAAAGTTGTCCTAAAGCCTACACCAATATGCGTTCTTGCCTTGAACGTTTTTTTATCCACATCAAATGTTGACTACAATATAGTGTTCACTGCCAAGAACCATGCCACAACCGAGCTGAAAATGCTTTATTATGATAAAGATGGGGTAAAGGAAGGGGGAAGGGATAGGATGAATGGTTCTCTGAACTGGGGTG
>JAUMHR010000042.1:13899866-13919841 GCA_032361145.1 Enteromius fasciolatus | reverse complement strand
GCCTCCAGGGGGAGCAGTCTGGGACCGAGCCGAGCTTCAAACCCTTGCCCACACTAGGGTTCATACCACTAGGGTTCGCCGTTCTCCCGGGCACGCTCCCCTGACAGCATGCCAAACCTGCTAAAACTACCAATGAGGAAAGCGTGAACTCTTGAAAGTTATTGCACGCACTGTCATTCAGTTTATGATAATAAATAAGATTTACATAAAATTTGTCTCTCATGTTTCAGTTTAAAGGAAAAGGGGTTGTGTAGAGTCTAAATTCGGTTGCGTAACAGAATTTGTAATTTGAAAAATCAGTACATGCGACGAATGGAGGCATGTCTCTGAATACATCATGCAGTGGTTTCCACTTTAAATTATGCTAATGCAATAATTTTGATTCCTTCTGAGGCCCCTCACGGCCTTCCATTAGAGAATATAATATAATAATCTAAAAGAAAAGAAAAGAATATATTGCTTGCCAAATGTTTTAACAATAACAATAAGTTATTTTTATTTTTTAACAATTTTTTCAGTCTCTTATACAGTATCTTCAAGGCTGGGTTTATTGCAGTATATAAAAAGTGCATAAACATGACTTAGCCTGTAATGCATCATTGTATGTACTGTAGGCACAATCCTGTAAGTAAAGTACTATTAAAACGTGTAAACAGTGCAGATACCTCATGAAAATGTAGGTTGATATTGTGTTGATGCTTGAAAACTGGATAGATCATGTATAAAGCAAACAGCATCAAGTTCAGTCTTGAGTTTTCATAAATAACAAATTATGTTTACGCATTTTCTTTGACCAGTTGGCAGCTAACTTTCGTTGGTTTGAGCAGGAAATAAATTTTCTTCTTTGTGCAGCGTGACGCAGTTAGCCATATTGTCTTTGTTCCAGCAGTGTGTGATGGACACCGCTCCTGTGTTTTTATCACAAATTATACCATGTTGTCTGATGAACCTCCTGTGCTGCCCACGCACTACAGCTTTTCAGACAGTATGTAGTCCTGTTATCCTCCTCCTCCTTAACACATCAAGGAAACTGACAACATTGTTGTGCGTGTAGATTTGCAACGTAGGACTGAAGAGAGTTTGTGAGTGTGAATCCCTCTTGTGTGAATAAGCTAGCTTGCATGCAGATGTGAGAGGTCTGATCACATCGTTATGCATTAAAACAATGGTTCAGCCAGAAATGTACATTTTTGCTGAATATTCAACACAGTCTCACAAGCAATTCGTACATATTCGTACGAGGTGCCAAATTTGTGCCAATTCGTACGACCTCACTCGTACGATTTCGTACAATTTGTCTAAAACCACGTGATGGGTAGGTTTAGAGGCGGGGTTAAGTTTAGGTCATTCGTACAAATTCATACGAATTGGCATCTCGTAAAATATGTACAAATTGCCGTGAGATCAGGTTGGAATATTTACTATGATATGAGGTTTAGATGAGTTTGTTTTTCATTGGTACAGATTTGGAGAAATGTACTGTAGCGTACCATCACTTGCTCACCACTGGATCCTCTGCAGTGAATGGGTGCCGTCAGAATGAGTGTTCAGACAGCTAATAAAAACATGCTTACTATTAGTTTATTACTTTATACTTTATCAGTTTATTACATGCTTACTATTAATTTTTAATTAGTGTGAACCAATAACATGTGTTCAAATAGTAGTATTGTAATACTAATAAAGTACTTTTAATTAAATTGTCACATTTTATGTTGCATGTTTAATTCAGTAAGCAGCTTCTATTTATCATCTTAGAAACAAACAAACAGTTTTTTTTTGTTTTTTTTTGCATTTGTATACACAGTGCATTGGTGTAAAATGTCTTGGCAGTCTGATCGTATAAAGAGTCAAGAAGGAGATGCAGTTTGGCAGAGGATGAAGATACAGAATGCCTGACCTGCAATGAATTTTGTTTCATAAGTGGGAGGGAATGGTTAATGATGTGCATAGCGGCCCAATGCTGACTGCTCTGATCACATTGAAGATTTATTAGTGAAATATGCTTGAGCTAGCATTGCAGCTCTGAGATATTGACCTTACTGTACTATACACAGAAAGAAGAAGGATTGAAGTGTTTAGAGATGCCAAAATTAATTGACATAAACAGTATTTTACCACTACATCTGCAACATATCATCTCAACATAGACCTCACTGTCTTTATTTTTAACCAGTTTTTATTCAAAACAATCTTTTAGCATTTTTTTCTTACACAAACTTTACATATACATTAAAAAATATAAATAATATATGCCAGCAATTCAATTTTTAATAGAAATGTAAGCATTTTCTAAAGCATTTTTCTAGTCAGAAACTTTATCTTAAAGGAACAGTGCACCAAAAAATTAAAAGTTTGTTTTCATTTACTCCAAATCTTGATGAATTTCTTTGTTCGGCTGAACAAAGATACAGCAGGAAGATATTTTACAAAATGATTGTACTCAGGTTGTTTGTGACTTCCATAATATTTTTTTCCCCCTTTTGTGTTTGTCATAAAAAAAAAAATACAGACTTTGAATTGAAAACAGTATACAGATTTTGAAACCAAACTGTTTTGCACATTATAAAGAACAGACATGCAAACAATGTTAAAAATATATTTTGACCACAGGTGGTATTTAATAAAATAAGCCTTATTATAACGTGTTACCATTATTGTTGTTACCAACATCCTTGCCCTCTGACCCACAATGCATCTTTCAGTGTATGTTTTTCTCTGTGTTCTTTCATTCAAACGCTCTCCCGCCCTCTTCTTTTCAGAAGCAGCTTTCTCTCTGAGATTTTAATTAAGCCCCGATGGTCATGCACGTCTAATATTTGTTATTTCCTATGCCAGGGGTTAGAAAGTGTTGTAATAGGGCACTGCGGGAGCCTCTTCTCTTTTGTTTAGAGAAACTTTAACCTCTAGTAGTGCAGATGTAAAAACAAGAGAACAGAGGTTAGGGACGCTACTCGAATGCTCTGCCCTGCTTACATGCGTGTCACGCCAACGCTTGGACCTGCTCCTCATGCTAGCCTGCAAGAAGCCTGTAATACTAAACGCCGGTAGCTTTTGACGGGGTTTGCTCTTGCTTTAATCTGACTTCAGTCAGACTGAACACACAAAGAGCTGCTTCTCACTGCCTAGCCCATCTCTTTGGTGGAATAGAGAGCTTCTGTATGGAAAGAAACATTAGAGGCCGGCAGCAGTAAAGCTCATCATTTGAATGCTAATTCCACTAGATCCAGCTTCCTTGATCCCAGAAAGATCATATTGGAAGATTCAGGATTGCAGTGTTGGATACCGTTGAGAGCGTCCACCTTTCTGCTGACAAAAGCATTTGACCTCACGTTTCTTATTTATCTTATTTATAGCCTATATTTGTCGGAATGCTAATTCAACAGCTCTTATTATAACATCTTTGATAAAAGTACAATTGAATAATATGTCTATGCTTTGTATTTGTTGATACTCATCAGCATTTTAATATTCACAACCTTTATTTTCAAATATAATAATATAAAAAAAATGGTCAGTTTTTTTTTTTATTTGCATATATTTTAAAATGTAATTTTTCCTGTGATCCAAAGCTGAATTTTTAGCATAATTTCTCCAGTCTTCAGTGTCACATGATACTTCAGAAAATATTATAATATGCTAATTTGCATTTCTTATTAACACCAATGCAGAAAACAGTTGTCCTGCATAATATTTTTTAGAATGTGTTATTTGTTTATTTAATTAATTTTTCCAGGATTCTTTGGAAAGTTTAAAAGTAATCACTCATGACATTAAAAATCTCTTTTGTTAATGTTTGATCAGTTTAATGTATCCTTGCTTAATAAATAAGTGGATTTCTTAAATGAATAAATCTCACTGACCGCAAACAAAAACAGTAGCATACATTCAAGCAACAAAAAAATTCAAACTGTCAAGCTGTATTAGCCTCATCTTGACATGAGACACTCAATAAATTAATAAGTAGAGGAAAGAGCAGCTCAATAGGGTTTGAAGCAGATGTTGTGTTCTACATGGATAGCTCAGGAAGGATATTCTGTGTTAAATACTGTGTTTCTTCTTATGCGTGCACTCTGCGTGACTGTGTTTGAGAGAGGGAGAGAGTAAATGTGAGACAGTGTGTGTAGAAAGCGTGCAGTGATGGCTCTCGAAGCAGTGGCATCGTGTGATGGATGGGTCAGTGTCTCTCTCCATATCACAGAGAAAATGTATTTTAACACAATGTTTCTGACTCGTTTCCTGTCTGACTCATGCATGTTCACATAAATTCTCAGACAGCTGTATAAGTAGCTCTGAGCAGCGATAACTTGCCTCTGAAATAAAAAGTCAGCAAATGACATATCACAGAGAGACGTGAATTACTCAAGGGGTTTGTCTGGATTTGGCTGCTTCTGAGATGCTTGAAATGCACTATTATGAGGGCAAAGGGCATTTTTCATTGGTAGGACTTTTTTTCTAATAAATTTTTTTTTTTGAGAGCGGCAACTGCATATTGAGCTTAATATAATATTGCATATACATATTATAATTGCATACATTTTAATAAGCATATTTTATTATTACATCAGACTTTTTTTATCTTAATGTGGCAAATGTATGTTTAAATATTTTACTTCTAAGATGTTCCCATTAATAACTATGA
Organism: Enteromius fasciolatus; assembly: GCA_032361145.1. Taxonomy (NCBI): domain Eukaryota; kingdom Metazoa; phylum Chordata; class Actinopteri; order Cypriniformes; family Cyprinidae; genus Enteromius; species Enteromius fasciolatus. The sequence goes on along the minus strand of JAUMHR010000042.1, from coordinate 13,915,199 downwards.
TTCAGCTATTTATTTGCATGAATTCACAGGCATCATAATTTAAAATGTTTCCATAAGTCTGTGCCTTATATATATATATAAGATGTTCTATATATATGCTTACTAAATAAAATAAATCATCTTCTGGCCTCGGTCTTGTATATTGCTCTTTTAATATGCATTGTTACATTCATGCATACAAATAAAAGTCTTCCTTGTGTGAGTTTAATTTAAACTTTTTGTGTTTCATGCGGCCCAACATTTCTCTCTTTTTTCTCATTCATTGACATGTTGGCAGGATATCCATTTTGTCATTGTGTAATTGTGCTGAAAATTGGCAATTACACAGCAGAACTCCAGCAAACACTTTTTAATAACTACTTGTACAGTCTGTTTCCAGTGACCAGTATTCTTGCAGTTTCACTTCAGCTTCATCCTCAATGCTTAATTCTTGTGTCGTTGTACTTCATAGTGACGTCATGCGGACGCAGTCATTTCTACCATGACAGTATTCAGCACTTCCCAGAACAAGCCCACAGGTCCATTTCCTTGAACCTTGCTACTGAATCAGTGATCAGACTCAACAGCCCCTCCAGCACAGCTCCCCTCGCCTCCCAAAGGCCAGGAAGTTGCATTTTAATTGAAGATTAACATAAAGCCATAAATCATAGGCAAACTTCTGTAAAGATCAGTATTAATGCACAGTGACCCAAAGCAGCAAAATGAAAGTGAACATGGGTAAAGGGAAAAAAGGAGATGCTATTAAATTTTGATTAGATGTCCTACTAATTTACTGCCTATCTTTAGGAGGGGAATCTTATTTGACAGACTCAAATTTAAATCCCTGAGGTATTTGTATAGCGGTGGTCTACATGAGAGGTAGAGCGAAGTAGCTTTATTGTACTGTAAGTGGTACAGTACAGTATGATCTGTTTTACTTGTTGCTGTGTGACCTGAACCAGGACTGTGCCCTCTTTGTCTCGTCTTTGGCAGGGTATGATGTACCTGGAGGAGAAGCGGCTGGTGCACAGGGACCTTGCAGCCCGCAACGTCCTGGTGAAATCTCCAAACCACATTAAGATCACTGATTTTGGACTTGCTCGACTGCTGGAAACCGATAAAAAAGAGTATAGTGCGGATGGAGGCAAGGTCAGTGTTTGAAATATGATCCATATTTGTATAATGAAATTCTTTTCACTACAAGATAAAAGCAAATCAAATCTAAAGATGATTTATGGAAAATCAGCAGTATTAATTTAGCAGTTTTTCTGAAATCCTTTGTATAAAAGTTTGTTGGTTCTCATTGGGACTCATTGGGTTAATGTTGCATTTCATACCTTCCAAGAATCAATGCAAAGTGTTCTTCATTATTATACATCCTTTAATCAATACTATCTGTATGGCAATGCACAGTAAAGCGCTATATAAATGTGTCATTCATTTATTTATCTATATTGTTGTGCTGCATTGATATGGAAATGCTCTTTGCATTAACTTTTTCCCCCCTGCTCTAGATGCCCATTAAGTGGATGGCCCTTGAGTGCATTCACTACAGGAAGTTCACACATCAGAGTGATGTATGGAGCTATGGTGAGACACACAGTGAAGCTCATTTTGTTTTACTTGTTTTTTTTTTTAGGTGGCCCTAATACCTGTGTACTTACATAGCAATTAGATGTGTATGTAGTATGTAACCACAGTGTAAGGTACATAGTATCTACACTGTAATGTATGTTTAACTACACACATATAACAACCCACTGAATGGTACGTGTAAGTACAAATGTGTAACAGAACATTGGTAACAACGCTTTTTGGTAATGAAGGTGTAAATGTGTAACAGAACTAATAGCACTTTTAATTAAAGAAAGTGTTACTCTTTATATTAAGTAAATTTCCTATGGATTTACCATGGATTTACTCTCATGTTACACACCGGCGGTCAGTAAGTGGTTGGTATCCAAAATGTTAGTGGACAGGACAGTCCTTGAGGAGTTACCATGTTACACTGATATTACAGTGGTGCACCAACTCCACCAACTCCAGATCCAACTCCTCCTACTTTACATATCCCTAAACCTACTCATCTCTACCCCCTGAATCAAATTATTCCTATTACTCTCATACATATTGTTGTGTTGCTACCAATGTCCTGTTACACATTTGTACTTACTGCACATGCACAATTCTGAGGGTTGTTACATGTGTGTAGTTACAGAAATATTTTCATTTAATTTTCTCAAATTTATTTCATGCTACAGTTTTAGTAGTTCAGTCTATGATGAATGCAATTTTATATACATTTATGTCATTTTTTTGTGTTCTCAAAGAATTCTATAACCAAAACTTTAGGATTAAATGCGAATTAGCTCAGTTGGGAAGGGTAAAACTGCAAAGAACTGCTTAAAAAATGCACACAAAATTGGGATACTGTTTTACACAAGGTAATCAAAGATAATGTAGATGAAGACAACACGTTCTCTAAGTTCCACATACACCTCCTGTAGTTTTATTACCTCCATGCTATGTTTCACGTTTATTCAGGGGTGACTATCTGGGAGCTGATGACGTTTGGAGGAAAGCCTTATGATGGGATTCCCACACGTGAGATTCCAGACATCTTGGAGAAGGGCGAGCGTTTGCCCCAACCGCCCATCTGCACCATAGATGTTTACATGGTGATGGTCAAATGTGAGTCAAATTTCTTTCCAATCTGTTCATATCGCATGCTTTTCGTTTTATCGACCAATGATGAAGGGAGTGTTGCAGAAACCATTTGGTGGCACGAAAATTATGTACTTCACCTTTAATATAATAATGCTTTGCCATTTTCCTAATGAGGTAAAAAGCAAAAATCTGATGCGTTAATCTCATATTTGCTGTCACTTTCCTATCCAGCTCTCTTTATGCACTCATACAATATTTGTTTTGGCACAGTCAATTCCATGAAGAAGCAAAATGAGATGAATATTAGAACTGTTCATTGTAATCAGATTTGACTGGAAGCCGCCGTTTATGATTTAATTCAACAAAACAATTATAACACCTCAGAGTGTAATATTCTTGCATGAAATCCATTTTTAGCGCTTTCCATGTGTGTAATGTGTCAGATCGGAGGGAAAATTAAATGGAATTAAGAAATTAGGATCAAACAAATGCCATACTCAATATACAGTATGCAAATACAGTATATCAAATGCATATAGAGAATGTGTTTATTATATGAAAATGTAAACACAATAAAACTACATTGAGGTAGATTTTACCTCAAAACAGTGAATTTTGTTGTGTATTTCTAACATGCTCTTCACCTCAGGCTGGATGATTGATGCTGATAGTCGGCCTCGATTTAAAGAACTTGCTGCAGAGTTCAGCCGCATGGCTCGGGACCCTCAGAGATACCTTGTCATTCAGGTGGGGATTGCTTAACTTTTCTCTACTTGAAATTTGGAAATGTTCGTGAAGTTCAGTTGATAATACTATGTCATCTCAGGGGGATGATCGCATGAAGCTGCCCAGCCCCAACCACAGTAAGTTCTTCCAGAGTCTTCTCGATGAGGAGGAGCTGGATGACCTGATGGATGCTGAGGAGTACTTGGTTCCTCATTCCTTAAATGCTCCTCCCACTTCTCATATGCCCCACCCACATGTAGATTCAAATCAAGTAAGCACCATGGTACCGCAGTTTATGTCACTTCACAGCAGGAATTCAAATACAAACAATAAAATGTGTTTTTATTTTATTTCATCTTTTTATTTTGTTTTCTGCCCTTTCTTTAAGACTTCATGTGTTTTTATTCTTAGTACATTTCCTAGACTATAATTACATAAAAAAAGCATTCCTAGATTTTCAGTCCCAGTTTATCAGCATGGTTTCAAACCTTCTGATATACTGTAGTTTAGTCAAATTAATTGTGATGAATCACATCCAAAATATATATGTACTGTGTTAATTTATTAAATGCACACACACATACTGTATATATTTTGAAAATATAAAAAAATAAACATTTAATGTAACTTATTCCTATGACGCACAACTGAATTTTTTAGCATCATCAAGCACAGTCACTCCAGTGATCGTTCAGAAATCTTTTCTTCTTTTTCAGGATTCTTTGATGGGTTAAACCATGTTTCAAACAAACAAAAGCATTTACATTTGAAATATTTTGTAACAATGTAAAAACATTTGCTTTTATTTTTTATCAGTGTAATGCATCTCTGCTGAATAAAAGTATTCATGTCTTTCCAAGAAAAATAACAAGTGGAAACACCTACTGTAGGTCAAATTGGCACTGAACACTATGCGGAGCAGTGCTGCTGAACCTTGCTTTTATTATTACTGTTTAAATAGACTCTCTCCATTGTCAAATTGGTCACAGCCTTTCATAAGAACAGGCTAAATTACATTCACTTCCTGCCTCATACAATAACTTACCACTTTAAACTTACACTTTGATAGGGCTTAAAAAGTGTAAAGAAAAAATGGAAAGAAAACCTCAAATATGCAAATAAAAAAATAGCTTTCACTAGTATTTTCACATTTTTGGACCCCACTGTATGCATATTTTGTTTGTTCTGAATGTTTACCTGTGGACTTCTCTGAAGCATATTTGAACTTATTTTACCTTAAATTAATATTGTGTCGCTTCTGTGATCAGAACCAGTTTGCGTATCATGATGGAAGTTTGTGCCCTGAAGAGGTGATGGGATCCCGACCTCATGAGGCCATTGCCATAGGAAGTGGCCCCTCTGTCCCAGCAGGTATACAAAGATCAGTTCTGGACTCAGATGAACAACACTGTAATGGAAGCTTAAAGAAACAGCCCACAGCTCACTCAGTAGAGGACAGCAGTGGACAGCGTTACAGTGCAGACCCGACTGTCCTACTGGGAGAGAAAGGACAGAGGGAAGATACAGATGAGGACGGTTATATGTCCCCTGTGAAGGACAAGATCTCCACAAGTATGTTCTCAAATACTTATTATAGGATTATTATTATTATTATTATTATCTGCATGTTTACTCACCCATGTGTGTGACTTTTTTTTTCTTCTTCTTTTTTTTTTTTTGTAAAACTGAGAAAGAGACTTTTTGAAGAATGTACTGGTCATTTTGTGTGCTGTTATGATAAATAAGGACCAAAGTATTAATTTAGTTGTGTAATAATATTTACCTTTTGAAAACATGATGTTTTTTCTTTATTTTTGTTTGTTTGTTATTAAAAAAAATAAATAAATCATCCAGAAGTGTGTAGTGCAGTTAGATTATATGAACTATGTTTACAATTCACAGTTACATTTATGACTTTATGACTTTTATGGGTTTGGGTGCATTTTTTACTTTTGGAGCTCAATAGTCCAGGTCTTCAGTCACTTTCCTTAAATTTAAAAAAAACTAGTCAAGGCATCATTACACATTACACATTCCAGTAAAAAGTAGTATCACATGAGAGTGATACGATATGAGGGTGAGTAAAGTATAATAACTATAGTACAATGTTTTATCAATGTTATTGTTTATCTTGTTTGCAGATAATCTGAACCCCGTTGAGGAGAATCCTTTTGTAACAAGGCGTAAAAATAAAGACATTCATGCACTAGACAACCTGGGTTACCACAGCACTCCTGATGGGAAACCCACGTGCGAAGACGAGTATATCAACGAGCCACTTTACCTCAACACATTCAACAACACCAGCGGCATGAACCAGGAGATGTTAAGGAAAAATGGAGTCTCCATCTCATTGCAGATGACCACAGCAGCCCACACTCAAGGCGCCCATGTTCCCCACATCACTCAAATGGGAAAACCCCATCATCACGGCCACGGACCGCATGTTCATTTCGCTATACCGCCAGTTCAGCCTGTACACCCTGTACACCCTGGACCCATGAGCCAAAATGATCAACACACCCATTCAGTTCAATCAGTTCATGATCACGGCAGCAAATCTGTCCCGTCAGCACCAGCAGGCCAGATCTGTCTAGTGAGCCATCAAGTCCAACCGCTGCACCTAAGCAAATCTAATCGTTCACCCCAACAATTTCACTTGGCAAAGTCTGGTAAAGGTGGCACAATGGGCTTACCGGGTCATCCGGTGCAACCGGGCACCCAGATTGGGACCGCATTAGTGGACAAGATGTACAAAAATAGCTTTGACAATCCTGAGTATTGGCAGCAAAGCCTCCCACCCAAGGTTACCCCTCAAAACTCCCAAGACTCTTCGGTGATCTGCAATAACAAGTTAATTTACAAGCAGAATGGCCGCATACAGCCTGCCATGGCTGAAAACCCTGAATATCTGTCTGGTATGAAGCCAGGAACAGTCCTGCCTCCCCCTCCGTACCGGCAGAGGAACACTGTGGTCTAACCTCCAGGTCTCCATGCTCTGTAGAGCCTGGTTCTTCTACCAGCACCTTAAACATCTTTCCTTGATCCTCTGGTGGTCAAAAATGGGACGAGAAACAATGTAAGCCACTGAACTGACGTTATGTCGCATAAAATATGACATAAAAATCATTGGGGAAAGATCAATGCAATCCATCCATCCACAAAAACCTCACCAATTCTCCAGGACTTTTTTTTCTCCTCTACAGGTATTTTAAAGTCTCTCACATGGGATGGCACATAATCAGATGTACTAACATCATTCATTTGGTGAAATTCGATTTAAACTCCAAAGTTTCACAACAATGCCACTGAACTTGGGTGTCCAGTTCTGCTCCTTGAGGGCCAACAACTTGCAGAGTTTAGCTCCAACACACTGCCTGGATGTTTCAAGTGAATCTAAAGGCATTGATTACTTTGGTTCAGGTGTGTTTAATTAGGGTTGGGACTACAATCCTGAAGAATGGTGGCCCTTCAGGAACAGTTTTGGACACCCCCACTATGGAACCTTTCAGTAATCAGTTCTTACCATTACTGTTTTTTCTTAATGTGAAGAACTTTTTTTTCCACTATAAAATAGCGATTCCATGAATGTTAACTGTTCTTCATGGAACCAGAGAAGGCCAATGAAGGAATTATTGTATTATTTAAGAGTGTACAGTAAGTGGTTCCAGGTGGGTGGTTCCATTTGAAAAATTCGATTCCAAATGGACAGAGTATTTAAAATATTCTAGGCGTGAATATGCACTTGAATTTTATATTTCTGTGACCGGAACACTTGCACTTTTTTAGCTCATCCTTCATACTGCTAAAGCTGCTGCCCTACTGGGAAGACTACTGTTAGACCTGAGAGGATTGAGAAATTATGGACAGTCGAGTTCCTCAGCACAATGAGTTGAATAAGAGTCTGATAAAGGCACTGAGAGGCATTTGTTCGTATTGGGAATACAATACATTAATCGTCAGTGGGGTTATTACCATTTGGTGAGCGGTGAACTCACCTGTTGAGAGATTTGAAGAACTAATTATCAGGAAGAATGGCACTGAATGGTTTACAGGGTGTTTACATTAATTTACTTTATCGGTACCTGAACTGAGTAAGCACTGACAAAGGGTGTCTGGGAACTTTAATTCTCTTTTGTCAGAATTTAAAACGGTGACTTTTCAGTTCTTAGGTTATAAAACAACCTAACCTGAGTTAGTCAATATGCTATCAAAAGTTGAAGATATAGTCTAAATGTTAATGTTACTTGTATTCTACTTTTGTTTTAAACACCCATGTTTTATAATTGTTCATAATTGTTCTCGTCACAATTATTTAACCAGTGGACAACTAGCTAGCGCAGTATTGTTGAAGCTACCGTTGTAGAGATTGCAACCATTCTAAATTCATATTGTTAATTGTTAATGCAATAATTTAAAGTTAGGTAATACTGTAGTAACGTAATAATGCTACGGCAATAAAAATGAATAACGATCGATTTGAACAATATTTCCCTACTGAACCTGACTTTCAGCCTTCACATCCCAATCAAAAAGTCAGGTTTAGGTGAGAAGCAAGTTTAGGTGGAAGGTTCATGGTTGACAGACTTTCACAATCCTGTTTGATAATATCAACTCTGAATATTCTGCTTAGCGTCGCAGTTAAAAGTACAGTAAATCGGGTTCTAAAAAGCTGTTTTATGTTGATTTTCAAATCTTAAATTTTCCATGTTTTGTAGATGATATTTAGCTTTGTTATTTGTTTTGCCTCCAGGCTGCATTCTGATTGCAGCTGAAGTTAAAACAATCAAATAAATGCATTAGTTTTTGTCTGCTGGTTAAAATAACCACTAGTAATGTTGGGTGCAATGCAGTGTCAGTACTGAGCCTTTGTCAGATCTATAATTGAAAAACGGAATTTGGGCACAACATTTGTATTGTTTTCATTACTATTTATTCACAATGGCTGCTATACATTTTTATTTGGGGCATTTCATAACAAATTTTCTAGTTAAAAGAGCAGGTTTACTTGAATTAAGGAGGTTGGGCATGTAATGCTTTGCTAAGCATCACAATTTTACATGATTGAGCTGTATTTTGTAAAATTGCAAACACAAAAAGACGTTAATGTGCCACTCATCAACATGATTCAGAAAACAGATGTTAGTCTGTTTCACTGTCAGTAGTCTAAAATCATTTTTGTTGTTGTCTGTCTATGTTGTCACAACTAATAGCAAGTGTAGCACACATACAGTAATTGTTGCCCCTGTAGTATCATGTTTCTGTGTAGCTTTACTGATGTATTGTCAGAATACTAGTTTGTAGAAAATAATCCCACTTTTGTCCAATTTGTGGCATTTAAACACAAAGACATCACTGTTAAAAAGGGGATATTGTGTTGCAGCAAGACGTGTGAACATTTCAATTGTCTTTAACTGCCAAATATCACAAAAACTAATGTTGAGGCAGCATTATGAACCTTTGATTTACAAATGGCATTTTTGGTAAGAATTAAGCTGTTGTAGTATGACTTATTGGCTAGTGTGATCTCAGCGTTAGATGAAGGTATTTGTACATGTGTGCATATTTGTACATTTAGATTCAAGCTATGAGCATTATAAAATGTAAACCCTTTTAAATATGTAACTTTAGAGACAAATTCCAAAAAAAATCTGTTATGTTTTAAATTGTATGCACACTGCCATTTTAAAAGTTTGGGTTCGTTGTTTTTGTGCTTCATCCTCACCAAGGCTGGTTTTATTTGATAGAAATACAGTAGAAATAATAATAAATATCATGAAATACAGTTAGAATTAAAAATATTTTTTTTCTATTTAAATATATTTAAAATGTAATTTATTCTGCGATTGCAAAGCTTAATTTTTATCATCTTTATTCCAGTTTTAAGTGTCGTATGATTCCCCAGTAATTATTTTGATATGCTCATTTTGAGCCATATTTTTGTGGAAACATTTTTTTAATGAATATTAAATACAAAAGAACAACATTTACTTGAAACAGAAATCTTCTGCAACTATTTAAATATATTTACCAACACTTTTGATCATTTTAATAAGCCCTTGCTGAATAATCTTTTTTTTTCCTTTCAAAAAACTATTTTGGAAAAAAGGGCAATCTGAAAGAAAGAGAGACGCCCCCAAACTTTTGAACTGTAGTATAAAAGGGTTTGCAGTTTATATTTTCTCAATACATTTACAAGTGAACCGCACATTACATATTAAACAATGCATATATGAATATTAATGAGATCATGTTGAACTGGCAGAAATTCTTCAAATGAACCATGTTTCAAATTTCATCATTTTACTTGACATGTAAACTGATGCATGTGGAACCACTGCAGGGAAGCCTCTTTTTACACAATTTGAGCATTTTTATGGACTGCCGAGAATCAGAGTACAAGATTCAACATAATTTACAGTAACTCACTATTCACTGTCTACCAAACTGTATATGTACATACTGTACTGTATATGACACACCATGTAGTGCGAAGTACAGAATTTTATACACACTTACAAACACACAACATTTTGCGTGCAGTGTATTTCTGAGCCATGAAAATACAGGCATTTGGAGCGACTGCTCTGTTACCCGTGCGTTCCTCTAAAGAGAAGTGAAAAGTATTTTTGTAGAGTGTTGAAAGATTTATGAGGAGTGTAAATATATAGAGACTGTTGCATCAAGACTTTTTTTTTGTCATTTCTTTGCCATGAAGCGTTCAGTTCTGGTTATCATGCGCCATCTGTAGTAATGGTCTGACATTATGTCAGTAACTTCTGTATTTGTGACATTTGATTTGATCTCAAGTGATGTTCTGTTTTCCTCGGGCCTGTTTCTTTGTGTGTCATGCTCTGTTCTGTGGTCTTTTATGGTTAGCTGTGGCCCTTTCCTTCTTTCCATAAGTGCCCATTTTCTCTATTTCTTTACCTATGGTGATTGTAAATATGACTGTTTAAGACACAACATTATCTACTCCTGTTGACCTAATTTTAAAACAAAATACTGATCTATCTAAAGTGAACTCTCTTTATTTATTATAGATTTGTTTTGTATGTCTGCATTTGGTTTGATTGCTTTTTATTAGATATGATCATGTGTACATGGTGCGTTATGACAGAACTGCTCCACTGAAGCACTTGTGTATCATTTGTTTAAAATCACTGGGTGGCCAGTGCATTATTACTGATGGTGGGACGTGCAAAGCTAACTAGAAATATGTAAAAATAATAGTATTCGGACACTTAAAGGGATAGTTCACCCAAAAATAAAAATTCCGTCATTAATTATTCATGTCATTCCAATAACATGAGGGTGAATAATTAATGACAGACTTCTCATTTTTGGTTGAACTATCTCTTTAAGTCGCACTTATTTTTGGTGCATTTTATAACAAAATAGTAAACCAAGTGGTTTTCAGAATCAACATTTTTGCATTGACTTGCAGCGTCAGAATGCTTTTTAATATTTTGTAGTGTTTCATAATGTAAAACCTAACAGGCTTATTTTGGTGAAATACTTTGCTTTAATGCCATTTGGTTTGATATTTTGTTATTTAACACAGTGATATTCAGACGTAAGTGTGGCGCTGTATTTTAGAGCTTTCTCCTTTGAGTAGATTATTTTCTTTTATTTTTTAATATAACATGAAAACACCCGAGTCAAAACTAATTATAGTCAGTGGTTTAAATCATTCCCCTTTCTGTTTCCATTTTAATTGGTAGTGACCGCCCTCCACCAAACAGAATGCCAACTGAACACAAATAGTTCATATTTGTTACATGATCCTGTTACAAAGTATATTTTCAATTTAATATGAATAAAGATCAAATGAATTTGAACAAGTGTGTGGTGTATTACTGTAATAATAATGCATGCAGCATGTTTATCAAATGCTAATGTAGTCAGCTGTAAATATATCATAAGCATGATCTTTTATGTACTATAAATGAATCTTTTTTTGTTTTATCAAAAGGGCAAAAACTGTCGCGCATCAAACAGCTTCAAAATCTATGTCTGACATGTGCATTATTCCGTTTTGCAGCATTGAAAGTGGGTTGTTGCCGATCCTTTTAATGAATGTTTTTGATCGTACAGATCATGGATTCCACCGCAGCAAAGTTTTAAAGAAATCCCTAGTTATGTGTACGAGTATCCACAAAGTTGTCTTCTATTCAACAGAAATCTTTTGCTGAACTCTGAGACTTTCATTCGAGTCATAAATAAAACACAACTGTCCAATGCTGGGATGTTTCTCTGAAGTTTCTCATATTAATACTAATCAGCTAACTGCAAGCTGGGTGTTCAACGTGTTTATGCGGTAAAAGCCAGCTTGTTTTATCAGGGGAAAAAATGCCAAAAATCCCAAGGATGTCAAAAAGTCTTGTTAGTCCACAGAAAGGGTTCTCGTATGGTTATCAGGGTGTTGCTACACACTTGCTAAGATGTTCTGCATATAGTTTTAAGATGCTGAGGCATGAATCTGATCACTGAAAAGTAATAGTTAACCAAACTGTACATAGTTTAACAATTAAACTGCCCCTATTAAAGGTTTATATTTTGGTTTTGGGAATCCCAAACAACAGTTTGACGTGCATGCAAGGTCTGTTTTAAAAAAAAAAAAGTATTTTCATTCACTTCAAGGGTCGTTCTCATAATCCTAGATGTTCATAAAATGTCACGCATTTCTAAACCCTCATTAGTGAATCAGCTTTGCTTGCTAAATTCCTCATTGGTGGAATGTTCTGTCCAACAGAAATAACACATGCAAATAGGTTAAATAAATGGATATACAACTGATCAACGACCTCACAAGTCTCTCTTTAAAGGGTAACTTTGTCATAACTTACTCGCATCGTTTACGTTCAGCACACTGTCATTGTCTACTGAATGTAAGCAGCTCTGATTATGTTGATTATGTTCTGGGTTACTCTGCAAAATGGCAAAAGACGGGAAAAGAATTGCCAATTAAAATATGTTGTTATTTTTTCCATTGTGCACAAAAAGTATTCTCATAGCTTCATTAAGTTACAGTTGAACCCCTGATGTCATATGGACTATTATACCTTGCTACATTTATGTGCCTAGATCATGGTAATACCATTGCTGTCTAAGGAGGGTCAGAGAGCTCTCAGATTCCATCAAATATATCTTAATTAGTTTTTCAACGATGAACAAAGATCTTACGGGTTTGGAACAACATGAGGGTGAGTAATTAGTGACAGAATTTGGTGAACTAACCCTTTTAACCCTTCTGAAACCTCTGTTTGCTTGTTTGTGGGGTTGAGCACAAATTGAAATGCCCTGAAATAGAAGTATTATGGAATATTAGTGATAACTTAGTCTAATGTTAGAAAAGGTGCAATGGGACAGTGAATGCACAGAAAATAGGGAAGAAAAAAAAAGGTTATTTTATGTGCAAAACAACATCTTGTAGAAAGAAGTGTCAGCTCACGGAGACAGGCCCATGTTAGATCTGCATGCAATTATACAAAATCAGTCTGTATCTACTGCTCTGATGACAGCATTGTTGGACAACAATTGCTATTTAATTGGGGTTGCCACACTGATAGGCATGTTACTTCTTTAACTGTCAGGTAACCGTTTCATTAAAGCTGTATAAGACGTGCTTGTCAAATCTTAATTATCCCTTGACATCTTTGCAAACCAGCCTGTCCCCTTTTTCCACTCTTGTATTTGTGTTTCTCGTGCATTCTTTTTGCAGTATTCCTTTTTTGCAAGAATAAAAGCCTTAAGTAACACAATATATTGTTCTAATCAGTTCTTCTCACCTAGTCTCATTTGTTACAGACAAGCTTTCAGTCCGAGCTCTATCTGTAGGCTAATAATGTCTCATGTGAAGCATTCGCAACAATTCCCAAAAGACATTTTAAGTCAATTTATTCTCAAAACTAAGAAAACTCACTTTAAAGTTGTACTCACCTTACGCTGCCTAAAAGCTCCCATTTCTTAGATATTTTTTGCAAGTCTGTCGATTACATTAAAATGCCCTTAAAAGATTATATCTGCATTTTTAATATTTCTGGAGTGCATTTTGACTCGCATTCTGCCATATCTGGTTTCTTTAAAAATAGTTTTAAAGTTAGCTTGATTTTTTTTTCCCTTCTTTTTGAAAGAATTCAAGAGCACTTTTAAAAATCAACAGCTTCGAGGATTAATGGAATCAATTTTTCTGTGCTCAGCCCTTTCAAGTGACACGCATTTCTCTCTCTCTCTCTCTCTCTCTCTCTCTCTCTCTCTCTCTCTCTCTCTCTCTCTTTTTTCTCTTCATCAGATGGTGTGGATATCAAAGAGTTGCTTTGTACTGTTGACTCATACTGTATGAAGTACAGGTACACAGCATAAAATAGTCTTGGTTTGGTCTCGTATTATTGCCATAGTCCATCACTCAGAAATTAGAGTTTAAAATTTTAAAAGTTTGTATGTATGCTATTTGTCAAAAACTACATTTTCTGACTGGATTGCCAGTACCCAATCAGTAGAATACCTCCTTCAAGCTTCATGGCTATTCTCAGGTATTTTGCCCTGACTGCATGTTTAGGTTTTAGTTTTTCTCTCCAACGTCACACTAGATAAGAGACAGAGATGGAGAGTTGTAATTTCCACAACATCCCACCAAGTTATGACACAGCATTCTCCATTTCCTGGGTTGTAAAGCTGTTCCCATACAGATGCACACCAAACACATTTCTTTTCACTCACCAGAAAGCACTTTACTGCCAAACAACACATATATATATATACATACATGTGTGTGTGCAAATATAAATTACAATATATATATATATATATTTTTTTTTTAGTTTGTAATATCTGTGTAATTAAGAGCTTTTATTAATTAAAAAAAAAATAAAATAAAAATAAATCAAACAGATGAACATCTTTTGGTAAAAACATGACTTTGGGACAGTCATAAACAAATTCTTTTGAGTAAAATATCTCAAGTATATTTCCACTGTTATTCTTAAAATTGAGCACTCCAGGGTGATTATGAACATGAAATTATTCAGCCCTGGCTTCCTGGGAAAGCCAGGGAAAACAAGAACAAAATTCCCTTAATCATTCATCACAATGCGAAAGCAAAGAATATATTTCTGATATGCAGCAAAAGATTATTGATCTTCATAAACTAGTAAAGTGGAATGCAATCCAGATAATCTACACAGTTGTGTATAGTTAGGCAGCAGACAGCAGTAAACAATCTCATTTTGTGTGTGTGTGTGTGTGTGTGTTTTGTTTTTTTTTCTCTCTCAATTTTTAGAAACCAACATTTGATTAATTTGTTGTAATTTGATTTTGGTTACAAATACAAGGAAGAGTGTCCTATGTAAAGTTTGGGTCCTGTAACAAAAAACACTTATCTACATATTAAATACATTTTAGAGGTATGTATGAGTTCAAATTTGCTTAAGATATTCATCTATATGAAACTATGAACTTATTTGCATTTTTTTCCCCTGTTTAAAGTCTGCCAGGGCTACAGAAGGGGTGAAAAGCAAAATGTGATGTGATCTCTTTAATACTTTTATGCATTAATTAATTAGCTCATTAATTAAACATTAAATGTAGTCCCTCATCCTGCAGGGCATAATGTTTCCACAGTGTAGTGATTATAGTTTGAGATTGGATGACCATTAAAGGAGGTAAATGTGTGTGTGTTCGCACACTTTCACTTGCAAGGAATAGCAGTTAATAAGTCCCCTGTTAACTGAGGTTCACCCCTTGTCTCTGATTCCGCAGTATCTCAGTGTGAGATCCCAATAATACCATCACAGTCCAGACCAAGCTGGCATTATCCACACAGGGGACACCACATTCCCATTCACCCGTGCACCATCCAAACCCTTGGATCCCAAAATGTCACTCTAACGTCTTTTTTATGAGCCTACTTTTTTTTGCTTTGCATTCATTTGACACCCACAGCAAGCCTCACCTCACATA
>JAUMHR010000042.1:13850811-13871890 GCA_032361145.1 Enteromius fasciolatus | reverse complement strand
ATTCAATTTAAAAGAATTGCATTTGGTTTCAAATTAAAGGGAAATGCATACACTAGTCAATTCATTTCTATAAGAAAGTGATACATAAAGTTCAATTCAGTTCAATCCAATTTAAAAGAATTACATTTGATACCAATTAAAATAAATTATACTTAAGCCAATTCAACTCTATTAGAAATTTTTCCATACCTCAAAAAGGGACGAACTCATCTGAGTGTAACTCTAGCTAACATCGCATTAAAATAATGTTTCACAGTTAAGTGTGTAATTCGTCAGATTAGTCTAATAATAACCAAAAGACCGTATGACCAGGTTGTTAAAATAAACACCAATAAACTCACCTTTTAGTTCAGCGACAATATCTCTGCTCTGACAAAAAGCCACTGAACAAATATCAGGTCCCAGATGGGTTTGTCAATTTTTGAGGTCCCCCTGAAACATTTCCATTGTGGTCCGTACTGTCTGCAGCGCGTTTGTGTGTTTGCAGCACCGCTCTGTGTTTGGTTGCGTTGTGAGAATTTGCAGTTTGCATGCGTTTTCTTCTGTTTACATGTGTTTTCTTAAGTTTGTTGAGCTCTCTTGGCCACCGTAGTAGGGCATAGGGTTGCTCACTTCTGTTTGGAATTCACCCAATGTTTCTCTATGGTGTTGAAACTTAACAGATGTCCGAGTTCTGCTCTCTTGCAACTGATACTCAACTGCCAATGGCTCATCTGTGTTCGAGGGGAGGGGCTTACCGATAGGTCACATGGACTGGTAAAACGCTGTTCTTGTTACATTTCTGGGCCTGGAAACATTTCAGTTGGGTTGCTGTCTGCTGGGTCAGAAATCTCTCAAATTAATCAAAAATATCTTAATTTGTCTTCCAAAGATGAACAAATGTCTTTTGATTTGGAAGGACATGAGGGTGAGCAATTAATAACAGAATTTACTAGGTGAACTACCCTTTTTTTTCTCTCCAAAATTTAGGTCTAGGGCTTATATTTTATTTTATTTCCACTTTATTTCAATTACAAAAGGTAATATGTGTCATCTTGCCATACAGTCATGAACTGTAGTGAAATTGACAGTTATTAGTAACATGATCAGCTAATTGGACTATTTTTAATAGGTAAAATGTTTGAAATTGAGAATTAAAATTCAAATGTGAAAAGTTTGATGACCGGTAATAATCATCTCGAAATACCTTTGATTTGTCTTAGAACGATCTTAGAATTGTCTTTGTTGTAACTGTATTCCGAATGATTGTAATTCACTCATTTAACCAAGCGGACATACACTGGAGAAAAAGAATTAGAAAAGTCAGATTTTCATCCTCTTAATGTAATTCATGTCTAGCTCTCAAACCCAAATCCTTTGTTTGAAGGGACACACACTTAGGGCTTTTCAAAACACTTAATATTCATCTCCAAGTGCGTTTATTGGATATTTAAAACTTTTCTGAGTGCTGAGAGACAGGGATTATATACCTGTGCAATTACCTCTTAGATCTAACCATTGTTCCCAAACTGCACAGTAATTATACAGGTGATTGCCACCAGAGAAAAGCCATTGTTCAGACTACAAATTCCATACAGCATCGTCATTCACAGAGCTGGAGTTAGCCAATGACACCAACAGTAATCATCCCGTACATATTCAAGCATAATGACCACCCACACGCTCAAACCCATTCAGCGACACCGTAATCACAAACATAACGAAACTATTCTTTGTTAAACCCGCGTGCCGTACTGTAGGTTGTTACACACAAAGAACGGGTCTGAACTTTGTCCTTTGAGGGTTAGTGAAGAATAGAGAGGAGATCAGTATTCAGGCTGAGTTCCTGCCATGCTTCTATTAAGTAGGAGAGTGGCAGTCTGATTATCCACATTGTTGTCAGTGGTGGGAGTGGACTGTACTGGGACATTTTTGCATTAACGTTCTGATCAAATTTTCATAACTCAATTTGACAGAGGTTTGCATGTTGAGGATTGAGCACACTGGTAAACCTGCAGGTGCCTTTGCAATGCACTTTTCCAGTGACATTGTCTGTCCCATGACAATATTATGAGTGGGTTTTTGCTTATGCTGCATACACATTTAGTCTATACTTGTTTGTCCAGAAGTATATTTTACATTTTTTGTTTACTTTTCCTATTTGATATGACTTTACAGCATAGCATAGCAGACTACTTACATGAAATGCATATAAATATCAGTTGTCACTCTGTACATCCTTAAAATGTTTTAGTATTAAATACTCAGTTTCACGATCAAAGCTCTGTTTAGTTTTAGTGTAGGGGGCAATACGTACCTCTGTGCACTTTTTGTGCAACACCGTTTTTATGTACCTTACTGCATGTTTCAACAGATTTTTCACAGACTAAAGTCTGCTGAGTGGCGCTGAAACACAGGTTGAACATGTGAACCCTGCTACATTTTTATTATGTTGATATAGGTACATATTGCTGTTTTTTATTACGTTGATATAGGTGTGTATTGAGATGGTTTAGAATTCAAATATCTGCTTATAGTTAATGCTCTATCATGTTGGAAATAAGCCATACACCAAATCCAACCCTAAATCTATCCAATAGTCTTAACAAATGCAAAACTGATATAAAAACATTTGCTGGTGCCACCGTGCCATTTTAACTACCTTTTAGGCAGATTTGAACAGTTTTGTCAAACTGTAGTTACACGGGATTTAAACTGAAGCTCCTTGCCTCTCAAATACATCTCTGTACTCCATGAGCTAATGAACGCCTATAAAAACCCATAGATATGAAGCTGGATATGTGTGATGCTAACGCTCAATAGCATCAATTTTCAAATCTCCCAGCATATTAATATTGTTTTGAAGTCATAACATGATATTCTTCAATCAACTGTGCGAAAATTACACTTTATTAATCAAAACTTAATCAAAATTTGTTTGAAAATGAATGAAAGGTGTCAGAGTTTTACTGACTCTAAATGATGTTTAGATATAAACAAATGTTGGGAGAAACGCGAACTGCAGCTGATTTCTTAGTCCCTAATCAGCCTATTATCTGATTATTCTATCAGAGCGAAGAGAATCCCTTTAAATAGAGCTAACTTCCCTTCTCCGGAATCTCGCTCTCTGCATCCATCCACCCCTTCCTCCGAGCTCCATCCGACCATCACTCTGGGTTCGGCCGGGCTCCCGGGCCTCTCCATGGACAGCAAGCCAAACACGCTTTTATTCATTATTGAGAAAGTGTGAACTTGCAAATATTAATTTCTTTTGGAAACTGAAGTGATATGTACTAATTGGTACGTAAATTCGAAGTCTTACTAAATAGTGCACCCAGGTACATTTATGCTTTGAGACTAGGTAGGGAAAAACATAATGCAATTACGATTGAGAGATGAACAAATATGCATAACTCAACAGCCAGATGAACATATTTGATTTTCACATTTTAACACGATTTCTTTGTAAAGAAAAATGTTTCATCCAGAAAATCTTCTCATTTTGAAATATTATAAAACAATAACAATATAAAAGTCAAGTAATGCTATCAAGTCACTTGTGCTATTTTCATTCCTACAGGTTAAGATATAAAGAAAAAGTGGAATGCATTACATTAAACTGTTTTTAAAGGACCACAGGGAGATTTCACAGCAGAAAAATCTAAACTTTATATAAGTTATATTACAACATTACAATCCTAAAGACATCAGAATGCTCTTTTATTGTCAGCTCTGCATTTCCATCATTTCATTCCCGAATGACCTGTCGGGTAAAAGCACAGGATATTCCACATCAAAAGCTTCCTTAGGACAAAAACTATAATTTTCAGACCTGGAAAAGTTGTTGAAATATCAGAAGTATATGATTTGTGTATATATGCTTATTTCATTGGCTATAGATATTTTGTGTGTGTGTGATTTTTTTATTGGAGTCGCATGGGAATCTAGAGATTTATTTTTGGGAATATTTGCTGTATTTGAGACACTCAGATACTATTGTTTGTATCTTTTCAGTGAGTTTTAAAAATCAAGGAATTGGAAAGTTCATGGAAAGTTTGGATAACATGAAACATCTTGTATCAAAGGCATAACTGAACGTCAGTCTATCAGAGCTCCATCGCCATGGCAGCAACATGATCAAGCTCTTCAGTGTTTCAGGATCCATCACTATCATTCAGTCCCACATGAATTATTTAAGTTCTGATGAGAGTCTCAAAGAGGTTAAAGCAAATCAGATAATGCATATTCAAAAGAGATCATCTTTTACCAGTAATTACTTTGTCAGAGTTTCTTTTAGTTAATTCCTTTGTTAGATGTCAAACTGATTTAAATATCTGAACTTTGTCTGTGCGTCTCTGCTTAATGAAGTCAGTAAAAGTGAGACACTTTTTGGTAAACTGTGTATTAAATTAAAATAAATCTATTCTACCAACACTATTTTGCTTTTACAAATTTGTGAAAGAATATTGGTTGTTTTAAACATACAGAGATTCAAAACTGTTAAGTACCTTTTAGGCCTTTTCTGGTAAAGTGGGACATTAGTTTAAAGCATAAAGAATTATTAAAGCACTCTGACAGAAGTGTAAACATTTAAAACACTCCAACGGAAGGACAAAAACAACTGAATTAATTAATTACATAGTGTAATATTGCCATAATTTCATCTATTATGAGCCTGCACCTGTGTGTCTAAGTGTGTGATGTGTGTGTAACATGTGCTTTCATATTTGTGCGTTTATGTTGTAGGCCTAGGTGTGTAAGTATGGGTGAGAGCAGGCGTGTGTTTGCTTACAAGCACTTTTTATGCACAAAAACATAAAAAAATATTAAGAATACTTTCTCAAACCTTCCAGCATTAGAGTGTCCATATAATTTACATTGGACTAAGCAAATGTTCATATTCAAATTAAGTGTTACAACTTTTCAAGACCACCCATTATTAGCAATATTTAAAATAATAATAATAATAATAATAATAATAATAACACCAAAAAGCTAATTTGTCCCGTGCACTTTACTTTACGTTTGATGTGTCCCTAGGTCAACACATTTTGTTGACTCTGGAACCTTTTAATGCAAAAATATAGTCTTGACCATATTTCCACACCGAAACCTAACTTTACTCATGAGTAATGTCTAAAATCAGAGGACATTATAGGAGACTGTAGCTGATGTACAAGCAACAAACACTGATTTTAAGCCTAAACTTCACAAAAACTGTAAACTGTTTCTTCAAATTTGATTGGTTAATAGCATGTTGTATAACAATAACATAGTGCATTATGCATGTGGCATTCTGGTTCAGGTCATTGATTATTCTGTTCTTTTTAAAATCGTACTGAAGATCACATAAATAAGTTGGAATAACAGCCAATGCTATTTTATTTTTTTTTTTTTTTAAGTTTAACACTGGTTTTACCACGTAATTCAATAAAATAAACTTACCCATAATAACTTATCTTATTCTGGCCTCTCCTGAGCAAAGTAAAAGTAGTAAACCTCCTCAACACCAGATGGCTGTATTGAGTTGTTCACAGACAGACCGTCCTGCAAGCAGACGAGAAGAACTCAGCAGTGCTGCGCTAACAGTCGGTATGTTCAATGTTATAAAAAAAATAAACGTTGTTTATGAAGTTATTTAGCAAGACTGCACTCGATTAGGAACACGCACTGCAGATTTATAACATATGTGTTTGTAATGTGTGCTTTTAGCACAAATAACGTTAGCATTCTATCGCATGACTGTGCAGAAGGGGGCGTGTGTTCATCGACCCTAGTTTCATATCCCAAAACATTATAATTTACCCCCGAAGAAAGTATTTGCAGATTTTTAAAGCAGCTATTTAAGTATAAATAGAATAGTTACCATTTTACGGCTGTATAACAGGATGTTGTGTCTGTATGTATTCACGCGGAAGGCCCAAATCGTGCATCAAAACATAATGGGCTTTTGATCCAATGAAGAACGTCACAGTCCGTCTATAATGCGACAGAAATGTTCATTTCGAACTTCTAAAGGCGCCAATGACGTGCAAATTCGTCCTGCTCTCTAAAGTGCTTACTGTGCCGGAAATATTCGATTCACGTTTAAACGAATTAATCAAATGTTCGAATTAAAAATTCAAATTGGCCTCTGATTCCCTGAAATGTAAGAAAGCGCCTGGGATCCCCCAAACGTCTAATGCACCTATTATGGTCTAAATAATGTATAATCTCCTCTTGTGTTATGCACTGCTTTTCAGGTCAATCCTAAAAATGTCTGAACAACGAGCCTTAAAGAATCCCTATCCAGATTACACTGGGCCTGGATGTGCACAAGACCTGTTTGACATGCAGGGGAATGTGAGTGATTCCAAAATGGGACATGGGACCTCCTTAGTTTGCCAATGCTGCACTAGTCTTAGAAATGATTGAAGTACAGTAGTATATGACTATAATAAATATTCATTCCCATCACTGAATTACATTAATATGTGCTTTTGTAACTTTAATCATCATCATATCTTATTCAGATTTCTTATTCATTTATTTTTTGCTCTGTGCAGTTGACCCAGCATTTCGCCAGTTGTATAAGCAGCAAGATCAGTGAGCTGCTGGCGGTCATGGAGAATGGACTGAAGAACGCTGACCCCAGAGACTGCACTGGTTACACTGGCTGGGCAGGTGAGATTACACACATATGTGATGAAACTGATGCAATAGTGCACCCAAAAATGAAATGTACTCATCCATACGTCTCTCCAAACATTTTTCCTTCCCACAAAACGAAGATATTTCAAGGAATGTTGATTAAAAAACGTACACATATTATTATTACATTTATACAACTCATGTTCGTGGTTGTATGTCATAAAGCTACTTGGCCCACATTGCTAAGTCCCTCCTCCCCCAACTGCAGGCATTGCCCTGCTCTACCTGCACCTCCACAGCATCTTTGGAGAGCCCTCTTTCCTCCAGAAGGCTCTGGACTATGTCAGCTGCAGTCTGAGGAGTTTAACCCAGCGCTGGGTGACCTTCCTGTGTGGGGATGCAGGGCCGCTGGCTGTTGCTGCGGTGGTCTATCATCGACTCCAGAAACCTCATGAGGCTGAGGAGTGTGTGAACAGGTCTGATTTTGTTTGACCCTGCTCCACCTCCATTTTTGTCTATATTGAGTCAGTGACTTCACTCTTCAAATTAGACAAAGCTATAAATCCAAATATATAATAAAATAAAAATGCATTTCCTTTGTCTTCCATTAAGTTATACAAAGATATATTAAAGGAGGGACTATGGTTTTAATTAGCATTGTCAAATGATTAATCGTGATTAATTGCATCCAAAATAAAATGTAATATTTACATGATATATGTGTGTGTACTCAGTATATATATATATATATATATATATAAATGCACACACATGCATGTATATATTTAAGAAAACTATGTTGCATTTATATATGAATATCAATATATACATGGAAATATTTTCAAAAGTTTATATATAAATATACAGAACACACATGTTATGTAAATAAAAACGTTTAATTTGGATGCGATTAATTGTTTGACAGCACTAGTTTTTATTTTAAAAACATTTAAATAATTTTTTTTATCTGTATCGTGTTATTATTACTATAAGTTTTATCATACTTTTATCAGTACAAGTTAAAAGGCAAAAAGAAATCTTTAAAGAGTAAGAGCATGTTAGTTTCAGAGGAAAAGAAGATACATGTGTATATATAATAAAGGTTTTGTGTGTGTGTGGCAAACCAACATTGTGAACTTTTAATCATCCCGGACATCTTTATTTGTCACTGACCCATATAAACTTGATAAACATTGCGAAAATTTAGATGAAGTAGTATAGTTAAATATCATTCAGTTTAGTCCGAAAATGGAGATTGTGGAATGAACGCCTATCAAAATGTATTGCGTGTTGCTGGCTGTCCACACTGAATCTAATTTCCTTTAGATTGCTGGCTTGTTTAGGACTTATTACTACTTTAATGAAATTGCGTTGGTATTCTCCCAAGAGTCGGTGTTCATTAGAAATCTCATTCTAAGATTCCAGAAAGAGGGTGAAATGTGGAAGATTTCTTGGTCTGTAGGGCAGCTCAGCTCTTTCTGTTTCCTGTTTCTCTTTCTCAGTCATGACAGGGTTTCATTCCCATGGGATCTTATTGTGATCTATTTGCTCCAATGTTTCCAGGCTGTTGCATTTGCACCAGTCAGTAGTGCAGGGGAAAGGCAGGCTTCCTGATGAGCTGCTCTATGGCAGAGTGGGCTACCTTTACTCCCTCATCTTCATTAACCAGCAATTTCAGCAGGAGAAGATCCCCATTCAATACATTCAACAGGTCAGTCACCATTCTTTTGGCCTCAGGCCTGACCGAAAGCACATGACCTCAGGATACACGACTAGAATGAGTTGAGACAATGTGTTGCAATTATCTAACCAAAATCTACTTTCTAAATGTCCCTTTGTATATTAAAAACAATATATTGTTTTTCATTAAAATATAATCTATTTCTCAGTCTCCAGAATCGCTTCTGTCATCTGCTGATGCAACTAAGAACATGCAGACAGTGAAAAATAATATATCCAAAATATTTGTTTTTTTATATGCAAAAACAAAAGATAATACTGTTTTCTAACTTTCATAATCAAATTCCAATGAAGGAAATGAAAAAATTGTTTTGTAGTGACTGGTAATGTAATAAAAAATGTAAAATGTAATGACCAGTTTGTTGACAGTATTATTTTTTGACAGAAATTATTGCTTCTGTTCAGCAAGGATGCGTTTTTTTGAGCAGCACGTTAAAATGATTTCTAAAGGATATGTGACACTGAAGACTGGAGTAATGATGCTGAAAGTTCAGCTTTGCATCACAGAAATAAATCATTTTTTAAAGATATATGCAAATAGAAGACAGTTATGTGAAACTGTAGTAATATTTCACAATATTACTGTATTTTAAAAAACAATCACTTTTATTATATATTAAATTATATTTTTTGCATTTGACAGTTAACCTATAAATATATATATTTGCCATTTAACAAGCCTAAATAAATTAGTATTTATAATATAAATAATATCATATTTAATACATATTTAGAAATATGTCACTTTATGGTGGCATGGCATGATTTTGATTTGTTGCTTCACCTGATCATGCTTTAATTTCAGATCTGTGATGCAGTGCTGGCTTCAGGACAGAATCTGTCAATCAGGAACAAGATCCAGGAGCAAAGCCCTCTCATGTATGAGTGGTATCAGGAGGAGTATGTGGGTGCCGCTCATGGCCTGTCAGGGATCTACTACTACCTGATGCAGGTAAACGCAATCACCCACACTACCTTATTGATAAAGGAAAAGCTTTTAGGGAAATAACTTCACCGCTTCGGTTGAAGTCATTTAAACAAAGTGTTTTTTCCCTCATAGCCCGGCTTTGTGGTTGGCGACGACAGAGTCTACCATCTTGTCAAACCCAGTGTGAACTACGTGTGTCACCTGAAGTTTCCATCAGGCAATTACCCACCGTGCGTTGGAGATTCTCGGGATCTGCTGGTGCACTGGTGTCACGGCTCTCCTGGAGTGATCTACATGTTGATACAGGCTTTTAAGGTATCTGAACATCAGTTTGTAATAGACTTCAAATTGTCAGTTTATATCAATAGATAGAAAGAAATGTGTAGTTTTTGAAAGGAAAAACTTACCAAGAAAAAATTAAAGCAAAAATAGCAATGCTGTGAATTACTATCATTACAATGTATAATTGTTTTATATTTTAAATATAAGTTATATATTTAATATATAGTTTAAGCCCTAACTCACTACTGAGTGTCTCTGAATCAGGGTTATTTTAATATAATTGAGATGATATTGTAGTTGTTTCTGTATGTGTAAGTCATATTTGTTTTTGCTATTAAAATATATATATTATGTATATTAAGTAAAATGCTTAGTCATTTTATTTTCATATATAAGGAATATTTAGTTTGATGTTTTTTCAGTTTTACTGTAGTAGTTGAAAATAGGGACTAACTGCAATAATAAATACGTTTGTGTTTATATATAACAAATGTACAGGTATGTATAGGTTTATAGATTTGGATTTAGTTAACAATAATATCTCTACTCTGAATTAAAACTTACCTCTTAACTATATTCATAAAATATATTTATGTGGTCCCATTATATATTAGGTGGCCTTAACTAATGTGTGCTTACATTGAAAATAATGATTTGGTACAATGCATGTTTTACGTTGTACTTCTATATATAAAAATCACCTATGTAATCATATCTGTATGTTCAGTAATTACATTTCTAATTACACTGTTATCCCCCCCTTAAACCTACCCATACCACCAAACCAGTCCCTTATAAGTATCCCACCACAATAGCAGCAGAAGTGTTTTGCAATACAACGTGACCACAATAAGTACATTGCACTTATTGTTTGATTCAAGTACATGGTAGTTAAGGCCACCTAATATAAAGAGTGAGCATTTCTTTTTTTATTGCAAACGAGCAGAAATGTTTTTTAGCTCTTGGTATTGCAGTGCCATCAAGTGTGAGTAAACAACATTACACACGAGCAGACATGCAGAACCCTCAAGAAAACATAACACTTCCTCTTCAGGTGTTTGGTGTGAGGCAGTACCTGGAGGACGCACTACACTGTGGGGAGGTGATCTGGCACAGAGGTTTGCTGAAGAAGGGCTACGGCCTCTGTCATGGAGCCGCTGGAAACGCATATGGCTTCCTGGCCCTTTACAAGATCACTCAGGATCCCAAACACCTCTACAGAGCCTGCATGGTGAGTCTGACCCCTCTCAAGAGGAAAAAAAAAAATATATATTTTTCTTGATGAACATTTAAGACTTTTAAAAGTACGGTCGCAATTAAATACTACACTATATTCTAATTCAAGAGAGCTTGACTAACATAGGTGGCCTCCAGGGGAAACCGCAATGATTCAAATCTCCTTTAAAGAGTAAATCCCTATGAAGCAAAGTGGAGTCTTTGTAATATTTTTCAAACTACCTCAATGACTTTGTCTCTGGGTTAATTTATGCGTGTTCTGTGCAACGCCTGAAGTCCGTTATAAATCATTGTGCTGTCAGGAGGGACCTGTCATTGCCTGTTGTGTGTACAGAGGCATGATGGGATTTGATGTCTTCTCATCTGCAGTTTGCAGACTGGTGCATGAATTATGGAAAACATGGCTGCCGGACTCCAGATACACCGTTCTCACTGTTTGAAGGTAGAGTAAACATTACACATGCATATATACACTACGTAGATGCAAGAAGTCTCAACAAGGCTGCATTTATTTGAAAAAATACAGTAAAAAAATGTAATATTGTGAAACGGTATTACAACTTTTCTGAGTGAATAGATTTCAAAATGGCATTTATTCCTGTGATGCAAAGCTGGGTGCATGCGTCTCTATCTAGCAGTTTTGGCTCTTGAATATTATTCTAATACCTCCCTGTCTGTCATATTTTCTCATGAAGGGATGGCAGGGACAATTTATTTCCTGGCTGACTTGCTGCAACCAGCTAGAGCCAAGTTCCCTGCTTTTGAGGTGTAAAGGTAAATATACGTCTGCTTTTGAATGTTTGACTGTCTAGACATTATTATGCAAATACAACTTTAACAATACAAAGTTCTTCGTTCCAGACTGTTCCAGACGACCGAGCTTTTCCGCTTAAGCTTCCCCGAGCCAGAAGAACTCGTGCTCTAATGGTGGAATAGTACTGTCTCACTCTGCATGTGCGTCTGTATGCCGCTGATCTGTCACAATTCACGCTAAGTCTTTTGAGAGGTGCTGTACATGTGGAGAACAGTACGCAGGAGATGTTATTTTTGCCCTTAATAGAAGGTGGATGGGAATCTAGGCTGTATAGATTAGGGTCGCTTTGGAACTATTAAGGGAAGCTGCTTTAAATAGTTTGATATGCTTAACAGGTTGCACCGATTTGGTTGATGTTATATGTTTGTTACTATTACTTTAATTAATGAACTATTTTGATGTATTTGTGAAGATAATTTCTGATATAACAGCAAGGTAAAGTTTGAAACATTTTAGGTGGCAGTAATTACTCAAAAACAGCAGCTTTAAGGTAACAGTAAAATACAGTGATGATATGCTTTCTGTAAGATTAATGCTTTGCTTTCTGTATAGTAATGTATTATCTCTTGATAATCCTAGTTGTTATATCAGAGGATGTGCTGCCAATATGATTCGTTTTATTTGGTTGTGGAATATTTTTATTTTTTTTGTATTTTTATTTGCCTTTTTCCATTAGTATTTGTACATTTCCATGTCCACAGCAATAAAAAAAAAAAAAGGAAACCAGATGTTTTGATAGTTGTTTGTTCACTGTGTCTGATCACATTAGCAATTGTTTTCTGAAGTTGACACCTTTCTTCCACTAGATGGAGCTAAAAAATCTGTTTTAGTGCGTATCTTTGGGAGGTTGTGATCTTTTCATTTAGCTACACTTTCTGTAGTTCTATGCGAGTTTATTTTAAACTGTGCAGCGAAAGGAGATCACATCCACAGACCACAATGTGAACTCAGTTCTCAAGAGCTCTTTGTGTGTTATGTATATACATTGTGAAGTTTTTGTAGGTTTGCACATTTTGAGAAACTCAAGTCAGCTGTGGAAACTTAAAATGTTAAGAAGTCTAACCTCAAAAGGATTTGATTCTGGAAAACATTTGTGTACTAGTTTTGTTTTTTGTCATAGTTTTGTAAGCACTAAAGGATGTTGTGCATAAGTCATGCATCAAAGACAATGCTGTATTTTGCAAGATAATAAGAGTTAAGCTTTCAATTTTCTACATCAAGTTCAATGATACTTTTACCTCAATATTGCTTGACAATTAATAACATACTGTTTAAACATGTTTTGTTTTTCAAAGAAGGAAAGCTAGTATTTTTATTTAGAAAAGATTTGTTTAAAAAAAAGTGACAACAAAAACAATAAGCTGCACATGGATCTCTTCTGATTTCTGAAGGATCATGTGATACTGATCATGTATGGCGGCTGAAAATTTAGCTATAGCAGGAATTAAATCTGTTAGATTTCACAATAAGCAATATTTTATTGTATGTTTAATCAAATAATTTGCAGCCTTGATAAGCATATAAACTTTACTGTTCCAAAAATTTGAACAGTTTGCCTTCAATGCATTCAAAGAAAATATTTTTGCACCTATTAGGTTCAATTATGTACATTTTAAGGTACCAAAATGGACCCCTTGGGTACAAACATGTACCTTTCCAATCATGCAACTCAAGCTCAATAAATCAAAATGGGGATGTTTTTTTATGGTGTTTTTTAATTGTGTTTTTACTTAAATTATAAAAATGTGAAAATTTGGCACTGGATTCAAAAATGCAAATTAGAAGCATTTTTGCCAGTGCTCTGTGTATCTTTGAGCCCGCTATATTTCACATATAAAGATCAGTCATTTCCTCTCACTTGAAACCATCTCACAAATCCAAATAAGGCTCATACTTTCTCAAGGGCTGATGGACAATGCTTGGCCCATACTACAGCTTTTTTTAAACTCTGGACTCCTTGGTGTTGCTTCCAGCTGATCTGAGGTCAGTCTCGCTGTGTGTGAGGTGTAATTTGGCAGTCCCAGAGATCTGAAGAACTGATCTCACGTCAGAAGATCAGGGGTGTAACCTGAGCAGCTGCCGCTTTACGATCTGGAGCTTGCTCACTCGGTGGGGGTGTAAAGGGCTGAGACATGTCAACCACCCTAGAGGTGCTACCGGCCCTCTCAGAGAAGCTCTAGAGAAACTCTACACCTCCTAAAAGAATGACTAAATATAGAGCTCATCTGCCCTGGGGCGAGGTCTTCAGCTCCATGACTTCTGCAGCATTCAGAGGGAAGAGTCAATGTCTCAGAGCAGGACTGGAATGTCTCTGCATTGACTGCACTGTTAGTTTGTAGTAACACATCTAATTAACTGAAGGGCTGTTACACAGCATTAAAATACAAAAAACTTCAATATTATGATATGGACCACATTGCAAAAATGATTGCAGTACAAAATTGTGAGGTCATTAAGATTTATTTGTTTGTTTTTTGTTTTAATAAGCACTTGTATTCCAGGAAAACTAAACTTAACATAATTGGTCAAAAGTGACAGTAATGCTTACAAACAGCTCTATTTCAAATTAATAAAGTTTTTCAAAAAATAATAATAAAAATCCAGAAGGAAAAAAAATACAGTTTCATAAAAATAGTAAGCAGCGCGGCTGTTTTAAATATTGATAATAAGAAGAAATGTTTCTTGAGGAGCAAATATTAGAATGATTTCTGAAAGATAATGTGACACTGAAGACTGGCGTAATGATGCTAAAAAAATTCAGCTTTGCATCACAGGAATAAACTGCATGTTCAAATTATAATTTGTTGTTGTTGATAATAATAAATAATAATTGTTGTTGTTTGTTTGTTTTTTTATTCTAATTTTAAAAATATTACTTAATAATTATTGTATTTTGATTTAATAAATGAAAATAAATATAAAATAAATAAATAATCTTACAGATCCCAAACAGGATTTTGATCATTACAGTCAGTCTTTTTATTTTAATTCCACTCGTTAAAGCTCTTACATTGCAAAACCGTTAACATTATTTCTTAAGTGTGTTATTTTATTTTTTTTCTTAATATAAAAAAGAATAGGGAACATGTAGCTGAACTCCATTCTTAGCTTTTTTTTGTTGTTGTTGTTTTAACCTTTTCAGTGTTTTCAAAAAGTAAAAAAAAATAGTGCCTTTAGACAAACATTGCATCAATTGCCTTATCAGTGCCTTGTGTTGAATAAACTTGTGTGTGGATAATGTTTTATTTATTTAGCTGTTTATTTATTTAACTAAATGTAGTCCATGTACAGGCCAAATCATGCACAACACTAAAGAGAGCCTTATGATCTCTCTGTAGGGTGTTATGCATCTTCTGAGGAAACATTACAGCATAAACACAGCATACCACATGTGAAAGTAGAACGAGTTGAAGATGAGGATTAGCGAAAATGTTAAAGAGCATGTCACAAGACTGTAATGCATGCAGTGACGGGGCTGTAATCCTGGCTGGAAAGTGTTGACAACGGAAGTCTAATGAAAAACACAGAGCGACATTGTAATGACTGATCTGCTAACTGCATGGGTTAGTTCTAGCTGCTTCACTAACAGACGGCGAGTTGTGAGTAGCAGACCTCACATTTGTAATGTGACATTTAGCCCCCATGTTAGGTATGATAAGGTCATTTTGTCCCAGTGAGGATTTAAAGTTTTCTAAAACTAGTTCATGTTATGCACAGGCCTCAAAGTTAGGAGTTTGCTCACACAAAGTATCACGACTTTCCAAAAAAAGAGAGGATTTCCTAGGAGTCCACTTTTGACATCCTACTAACAGTATGTAACAGATACATGTCAACTAGCAGTCATTAGAGTATCAGTAGACTGTTTGCTTAATAACTTCTAACACTTTATTTTAATGGGTCTACAACATACTGACTATCCAACCTGATCTCACGGCAATTCGTGCATATTTTACGAGATGCCAATTCGTATGAATTTGTACGAATGACCTAAACATAACCCCGCCCTTAAACCTACCCAAAATTGTACGAGTGAGGTCGTACGAATTAGTACGATTTGGCACAAATTTGGCACCTCGTACGAATATGTACGAATTGCTCGTGAGATTGTGTGAGACTATCAGAAACTTTGCAAGTATATGTCAACTTATACTAACCCTAAACTTACCCTAACCCTAACATAAGTAGACATGTAGTTTCAAATTAATGACAACTAGTTGACATGTAGTTATAAAAAAGTTATTTTTTGAGGATTTCCCCCACCTTTTTAAACTTGTGGTGTTTCCAGTCAAAAATGATTGACTTAGTAAAATTCTTAGATTTTAAGGTTATAAGCCTCACTGATCTAAGCATAACAAAAACATTATTTTTTAAACATGGACAATGCCATATATTTTGAGAAAGAAATGTAGCTAAAATATAAAGCTTTAAGGACTGTTTTTTTCTATCTTCCCATATAACCATAAGTGGCCGAGACCACCAAGTTAAAAATATCAACACTGTGTTCAAAAGCCTTCCTGAGCTGTTGTGTCGGCATAACAGGTGACATCAGCATTTACATTCCATCACCCCCGCCTAAGAATAAAAAACATTCAGAAATTCTTGTAAATAAAGACACAATACATCAAATTAAAGTGCTGACTGAAGCCAAGAGGTCTTATAAGCAGCCTGGAGCACAGTCTAAAAATACCGCCGCGCATGCACATGGGAGAAAGAAGCAGCCTTCCTTCCAGCTTGACCTAAGAAAGTTAAAGAAGTTCCTCTGCGTTGTAAGATCCGCCCCGTGACATCATTAGCATAGCATAAATAAGAAGGAGCTGCTCCATGGCTCAGGACCACTCTCCTGGGACTCCGGCTTCTTGACTTCTGCCCCTCCGCTCCTGCACCCCAAAACTCCATCATGGTGTGTACATGGATTACTCTTGCTATCTTATCGTACCTTATTCATGTTCGTCTGGCTCAAAAACTGTCAATAAGCCCGCTCAAATGAAGTAGGACACCTATCTTCAATTTTCAAATTGACTTTGCCGGGGCAAGATACAACGGTGTCATATAAAGAACCCCATTCTGTTTGTCCGTTTTAAAGAAAATCATGCAGCTGGTTTGTTCCCCTGCTGGATATATGTGCACTTTCCCAGCTGTTGATTTGCTCATGGCTTATTTTACCTACTGTCTTTTAAAATAATTCCTTATTTCAGACTATAGTGTATGTTGTGAGATTTTGCCAGTTGGATTGATCCATTGTTGTCTTTCTGGCAGGCTGGAGAATTCTCTGCTGACCAGATTGAGGGTGAGTCTTCGCACATCAAAGCTTGTTATGATCTGGAAATGGTTGTATGATTGTTGTACTTATTGTTACCAATGTAATAGGGATGTTGGAAATGGATGATGTGTATTCATGGAGGACAATTCTTCCACTTAAAAAAACAACAACTTTGACTCAAGTTCAGTTGCTTCTTTAAATTAATAAGTATAAGTAATAAGTATACAATTGGTTGTACAAGCCATTTGACCTTAATTAAATTAAATGTATGTACAAAATCTCAACATGGTACCAGACTTAAAAAATAAATAAATAAATAAAAATTAAAATAAAGTTGACATATATCCTAAATATATAAAAACATTTGTATGAAAATGTGTATGATAAATAATAAGTTAAAAAATATTTGTATTGGAGAATATTATTGTTATAGGTTTATAGTTGTTATAGTATTATTGAATATTATTATTAATAGAATTATTAATGCTATATAATTATATATATATATATATATATATATATAGTTTTTTGATTAACTGATTCATGTTAAAACAGAATACTTGAAACCTTGATTGCAAACCATAAAGCAATATATATGTTAATACTTTTTTGTTTTAGTTGACTGATGTATTGAGTACAATTTGTATTACTGTGTATGTCAAGTAAATGAATTGCTGTACCATGCTGTGATGTAGTAGTCAAAATATTTCTGATCCGTATATTTCTCTACCAAAAGAATTCATGAGTACCCAACTTCACGGCCAGTTCACAGCATGCTGCTGCTCATTTAGGTGCAGAATGTATGCGGTTGGTTATAGGTGTAAGTTACGTTGCTGTCAGCATTCTTGTATTTGACTTGGGTCAGTTGTAAAGCACCTTAACCATGTATGGCAAAGGCTACTGTCTCTGAGGGTATCGCCTGTCACGCATTAAGTGCCACCTTCGTGCACAGCTGCTGGAGCACAGAAGTCATAGGATGCTATTTTTCTGTCAGCAGATCACTTTCAACTTGGTCTCCCTCACAGCCCATGGAAATGCTGTTGCTAAGCTCTTTTTAAATTGGCTCTCTTCCTCCTCTGCTGCATGTACAGTTGGCAAAGGAGAAATGTGGGAGAGCACTAGTTTCCTTGACTTTACCTAATTTAAAGCAATAATGTACCTAAACTGTTGTAAAATAATAAAATAAAAAAAACTATTTAGAATATTTAATAAAAGAAATATATATTTAAATGTATTTAATAAAAATGCTATGTTGGTGCTAATTTGTGAGATAAATTGGTGTTTTATGAATTCTTTTTTTTTTATTTTTTTTTTTACATTAGTTCAAACGATCAAACCTTAAAATCTACTTCCAGGTAACCTTCTGTTATGCTTCTGTTACAGACTTCAAAGAGGCCTTTGGTCTCTTCGACAGAGTTGGTGACAGCAAGGTTGCCTTCAACCAGGTTGCTGACATCATGCGTGCCCTGGGACAGAACCCCACCAACAAGGACGTGAAGAAAATCCTGGGTGACCCATCTGCTGATGGTAAGATATTTACTTTTTATGAAAAAGGAAGGGGTGTAATTCTAAATGCTTCACTGATTTGTGATGTGTATGTGGATCTATATGCACACAGATATGGCCAACAAAAGAATTGACTTTGAGGCTTTCCTGCCAATGCTGAAGACCGTTGACGCCATCCAGAAGGGTACCTATGATGACTACGTTGAGGGTCTGCGCGTCTTCGACAAAGAGGGCAACGGCACAGTGATGGGCGCTGAGCTGCGCATTGTGCTCTCAACACTGGGTGAGTGAAGATGAAATTATTTTGCATGGGAAACTACTCTGCAAAACAAATGACTATCTAGGCTCAGTAATTAGATTAAGGTAATATAATGGTGTTTTGGTTTATGGGTTATAATGGTTCTTAAAGAAGTCACTCACGTTCACAAAGGCTGCATTTATTTAATCAAAAATACAGTTTATATGCTGAAATATCAATGCAGTTGAAAATAACTTTTTTTGTTGTTTGTATGTATTTTAAAATGTAATATCAGCATTATTTTAATACGCTAATATTAACAGTGTTCAAAATATTAAGTGTTGCTTAATATTTTTGTGAATACCATGATGCATTTTTTTTTCAGGATTGTTAAATTAATAAAAAGTTCAAAAGAACAGCATTTATTTGAAACTGAAATATTTTTGTATTTGCCTGTCTATCTATGTATGAATATGTCCTTGCTAAATAAAATAATTAATTCTTTAAAAAAAATAAATAAATGGAACTTCCATGAAACATTGCCAAAATATATGTTACAATTTATAAAATACATTATTTATTTATATTTGTTTGTTTATTCATTTATTCATTCCTATAGAAGTAATGATTGATTGATTATGGATATGAATATATTCATTTTATTACTAAATTATTATAATTTTTATACATGAATATCACCATGTATATATTCATATAAGTGCTTTGGCGTGTCCATGGTGCATGTCCAAAACAGCATAATAATACTGTGGTACTTTATATTGAGCAGTATCTGAAATAAATGATTCTTAACCATTCCTTTTTATGGCACCATCAGGTGAGAAGATGACCGAGGCTGAGATTGATTCTCTCATGCAGGGACAGGAGGATGAGAACGGCAGTGTCCACTATGAGGGTACGTACCTCCAATTTAACCCTTCAAGCTTCTTTTAGGCACTAATTAAAGTGATATAATAAGCTCACCTTTGACTGAATCGTTCCGTCCATTATTTTTAGCAGCCACCTCAGGCCTTGTATGGCGAGCCAGTAGAGATGATCATTCCTTATGCATGTGCTTCTCCTCTTACAGCTTTCGTCAAGCACATCATGTCTGTGTAAGAGGTCGTCCGCTGAGAGAGTGGTGAAGAAGGCTGAACTATATCTGCAGACCCCATGGTGTCAGGACATCCATTCTGTTTTGAAGACCAATCAATAAAAAGGACTATGGGATGTCACTTCTAAACCATTCAGTTTTTCCCATTATTTGTTTTCTCGCCAACCTTTTATTTTTTAAAGTTACATCGTCCTTTAATGCAGTTGACCCTCCTTGCCTTCTTGTTCCTCCCGGGGCGGCCGTCCACAGTGGGATGGAGACCGGGGAAGATAGAAAAGGCCACTCATGAAGTGAGGGTTGGTTTCTTCTTTATCCACCCATCCAGAGTTACAACAGCTGTGTGTTAAAGGCACATGACATTGCTGTGGCCAGGCTGCCGATTTCCCCCGTCCCTATTTTCACACAGTCATTTCACAATAAACTTTTTTCCAAAAGTACACAGAGTTGTTCTTTTGTATGCTGATGTACTTGCTGGTAACACAAATGTAACTCCTATATACTGGAGAAAACCATATGGGTGATGCGAGTTTAAAATAAACTGCTGATGCATGTGTAACTTTAAAAAGAATTTGCTTAGCTTAAGTCGGAGGTCAAATTCACCAATGCTGGATAGAGTCTGTATGAAACTGTATATGCTCGTAAGTTGTGTGAGAAAATGTACAGTCAGCAACACTTCAATATGTTCAGAAAAGAATACAGCTGGATATTAATATAGAGAATCTGTTACGTACGCAGTAAGGTCCCACCTAAAAGCCTAAATATAAATTTCGGGTGACTTTTATAATGATGAACACACTTTACTTTAAGATTTCATTGGTTAACATTAATTAACTAGTTAACAGAAACCAATAACAATAATAATAAAACGCCTGTATTTTTCTTGTTTTTATGTTAATTTCAGCATTTACTAATGCATTACTAAAGTCAAAGATTAATATTCAATAAACAAATTAGCAAAAAGTTGTATTGGTGTTTACTAATGTTAAAAGGATGAATAAACAATTAAAAAAACAACCAACATACAAGAAAATAAACAAATATTGCTCAGTTAATTTAGGTTAGGGCATTGATTGATGCTAATGAATGTGAACTCTTTTGTGAGCACTTTTCATAGAAACAGCATGAAATACTGTATACTCCATTAAGAAATAATTTAGTAAAATGAAAAATAATAATAAAAAATGAATAGGCCCATAATAAATAAATACAACGTGAAAAACACTGAGTAAAAATTATTATAAAACGTTTTTCCCTTTGTTTTTAGTGTTGTTTACAGTGCGATAGATAGATAGATAGATAGATAGATAGATAGAT
The DNA here is from genome assembly GCA_032361145.1 of Enteromius fasciolatus. Classification (NCBI taxonomy): domain Eukaryota; kingdom Metazoa; phylum Chordata; class Actinopteri; order Cypriniformes; family Cyprinidae; genus Enteromius; species Enteromius fasciolatus. The sequence goes on along the minus strand of JAUMHR010000042.1, from coordinate 13,850,852 downwards.
AGATAGATAGATAGATAGATAGATAGATAGATAGATAGATA
>JAUMHR010000042.1:13822530-13837522 GCA_032361145.1 Enteromius fasciolatus | reverse complement strand
TAATTAATAGGCTAGTGGGCGATAATACTAATGAGCGTCAATGGGTACCGGCTGTGCTGACACTCAGCGTGCTCTTCACGAAACTATGTTAAAACATCCCTAAAATGATGTTTTTGGAACATTTTTATAACGTTAACGTTCTTGTAACGTTGACAGAAAATGTTCTTAGAACAACGTTTTTAGGACGTTACTTGTACTTAATAAATGTTCCAATAATGTTGATAGAAAACGTTCTTAGAATGATGTTTTTTGAACATCTTTAGGACATTATTTGTACTTAATGAATTTTCTTATCATGTTAAAAAAAACCATTCTTATAACAAAGTTCTTGTAACATTTAGATGTTATTTTTACTTGATAGAAAACATTATCATAATAAAATTCATATAACATCTATATGAGGTTATTTGACTGATGTTTTGATGATGTTAATAGAAAATTTAATGTTCTCATAATGTTATAAGAACGGTCTCGCTCAACATGAGAACATCAAATGACATAATTATGGTGTTACAAGGACGTTATGAGAACGTTTTCTACTATCATTATAAGAACGTCAAATAACATCAAAAAGATGTTACAAGGATATTTCTATGAGAACGGTCTCACTCAGCAATGTTCTTGTAACGTCTTTATTGTGTCATTCGATGTTCTCATAATGTTGAGCAAGAACGTTCTCATAACAATGTTCTTGTAACGTCAAGATACACAGTAGGTGGTATACTCCTAATACTCCTAAGAAGAAGAAATCTGCATCTTTATGCATGTCAACTTCTGAGGCCAGATCGCAGACATTCTAACAGGTGAGTCGATTAGATGTTACTTTTTTTTCATTTGTTCTGTTTTGTTATATATTCAAAATTTGCATGACTGGAGACAACTTGTTGTGATGTGAGATTTACTTATGAAATAGTATAGGTCATGTTAACTTGAACTATTTGTGTGCAGAATTACTTTATAAATGATTAGCTGTGTTTCCACTGTCAGACCAAAAGCAAGTGTGCTAGTGCGTGCTTGAGCCTGTCACCTTTCCACTGACCTTATCTGGCCTTGGTCCAAAGTAAGTCTGGTTTTGAGGAGTGGTTATGAGCAAAGTTTGAGTCAGGAGAGGCTCAGCACCACTGCTCATTTTCCATAAGGCTAACAAAAAATACATTTCCAGTAGAAACCTCACTTTCAGACACCAGTGAGTCTACAGTTACGTCTGGTGGGGATTCTGCCCGAAATGTATTAATCCTGCGATGCTAAAGGCTACTTACTTGCTAACCATTGACATTGTAACTCTCTCTGTTGCTCTGGCATCATTATTAAATTATTTTATGTTCAGTGTTAACATTTGAATTTAATTACATTATTTTTAAAGTTCATTCTGTTTTTAAATACTGTCAACAATATATTTTCCTTGTTTATTCTTATAAAGACCATTAATGTCTTACAAACATTTGACTGTAAATTTCATCATCTTTAAAATGAATAAAATCGGGTTATTTTAATTGCTATACTTTTTTGTGACTGTAGGTTGCACGTTTATTTAGAAAATAATCAGCTATATGTCAGTACTCACTCACCTTTGCTATTTTCAGAAGATTAGGGAAGCCAATGAAACTGAACTGGGCCAACTGGATGAACTTCCTTCTAACCACATCTGTGAATGCAAGCAGCATGTTAATGAAGCTAGTTTCAAGCTTGATTAGCCAGTGAATTTGTTTTTTTTTTGTCAGGAGAAACCACAAATGATGAGACAGCTACCCTTTATCTGAAGCAAATCACAGTGCTCGTAATTACAGAAAAATCCACCTGGAGCAGCCTTGGGTTGCACGCCCTACTCAATAACAGAATGTTGAGTTCATGGGTTGTCTCACAAGGTTCTTTGATACTCAATATTCAGTGGTTTGACATTTTGATTTATTTTGAGTATAATCAAGTACTTCTGTCAGAATAGAAACAGCTTAAAAATGCACAACACTAACCAGAGACAATCTTCAGTGTCTTCAATGCAGGTTCCTCCAACAGCTTGACCTGTTCCCTGACAAGCCCCTCAAAGGTCTTGTAATTGATAAACCCTGGAAGCTCTCTTCCTCGATACTTGGCTTCATAGTTATCCACTTCTTTCTCAATCTTCCTGTTGACTGCAAAGGAGTTTTGAATACTACATTAAATTGAACAGGTGAATAGTTCAGCTTCTAGTGTCTTTTGGCGAAATTCAGCTGCTTAGATTAAAAGGGGATGTTTCTGATGTTAAACCTTTAAACAATACAATCAGGGGATACCAAGTAAATGCTTCACTCACAGGAAACTCCTGAACGATACAAGATGTTGTTCCATTTTGAAAACTCATCCCGGAGTTCTGGAAAAACCAGTAGATCTGAAGCACATTTAACTTCTTCCCCAGTGGTCAGGTTGAACATATCATGAGTGAAAGCTGTAACTTTCTAAATGTAGTATGAGATATGAAAGATTTCAATTAACTGTTTACCTAAATATAAATTGTGTGATATAGTAATAGATCTGTAGATGTTATGGTTGTGCTCACATCAATAAGAAAGCTCAGTCTTTCTGCAGAGTCTGATGGGGGTCCATTACCATATGCCTCCAGTTCCCTCTGTGTTTCAGCAAGCTTTGTCTCGATTTGTTCTTCTAAACGTGGCAGGGATTTCTACATAAGATAATACACATATCAGCAATGCTTGTTATGGGTCAAAAAATCCCGCAGTTAGTTCACTTTTGTTAAAAACTACAGAATAAATTCACCTGAATGTGATGAACTAACTCAATTGTTAGTTTCTCAGCCAACTTGGGAACAGTGGCAAAACCTTCATCATAAAGATTGCTGAGAGAATAAAAAAGACAAAAAATAGTCAGATGAACTAAATCCCAAATAACAGGTACTGATGTGTGTACCATACGAGCAAAGGCAAAGCACCTAAAATGAGGATGATCTTTGAAGAAGGCCTTCTCTGTTTCTGTGGCCTCATTGAGAGTGACTTGATCTATAATCTCTTTTTGTCCTCTGCACCTTACAATCATGTAGCCTTTAGTAAGGTGAATGACCTCGTTGTGTACAATGTCTACAACTGTTTCTTCAGTGCCCTTATCCACCAGATCCGGCTTTGTTAAGATGCCTGTAGTAGACAAATGATCAGAATACAATCGGAATATGCATGGCAGCCGGTGGTTTTACAGATTATGTTTGATGAACTGTATCCACCTCATTTTTAATGTAAGATTGGACGTAATCACTGCTAAGAGCAGTTGCATACATGCCTATGCATGTACAGCAAACAGCTGCCTGAAATGGCAAACTGGTATTTATTAACATTTTATTTTATTTTATTATCATGATAGGAGACACTTATTTGTAGTAAAAATTGTTTTATATTTGACTATACTGTATTATTCTTCTAGTTATTTACTTGTAGCAGCTAGTTTATTGGGCGTCTTGTACATTTATAGACAATGGCTTCTGCATTCCAAAATAAGGTGGATACCATTGACATGCAATCAGTAATGTATACCTAATGTTCTTTCTCCCTCAGGATCCTCCTCTTGAGCCATCTGTAAGGCTTCTGTGGTTGCGATGTCAACATTGCATGGCACCACAACCAGGTTAATTGTTTCTTGCTTTGTAACAAACTTCCTGATCAGTCTCTTTATCTAAAATAAATGCAAGTGAATAATGTGTCTGACTCACTTGCAAAAGACTTTTTGACTTCATTTTGAATTTTTTTTTATTTTTTTTACAATATGTCATATGAAAAATATAAAAGATATATTGAGTTTACCTGATCTCCAATATTCTCAGGTTGCCCCTTGACTGCCACTCGTGCGATACCAGGGAGGTCAATGACCGTGAGGTCAGGAACATTGGGAGAGGTGATTTCAAGGCTGATGAGTTCATCGCTAATACCAACACCTTCTCCAGCCATTTCATTCTGGGCTACAAATGAGATATAATACTTAAATTGTTAAAAAAAAAAAAACAATTATATATAGACTTCAGACTATATATTGACTACTTGCAATTGACTTGCACTCTTTCAGCATTCTTCTCGCGCATACACTGTTGTATGCGGACAGTCTGTGCGGTCTCAAAAAAATGCCTGCATGCGGACAGGGTGCGCACATTTTTTGTTATTTTATTGTTAATTACTTGCCTGTCAGTTTGTGGCAAAATATTTTGCAGTGTTCACATGTTGTTTATTACTGCATGTAATTAATTAAAATCTTTTAATTGGAAAAAGTTGATTACAAAATGCACCAACATGTTTTTAATGTTTTTGTTGAATAAAATATATATTTTTCCCAATATATTTTATCATTGAGGATTTATTTTTAAAATGAAAAAATTTTGAAAAAAAAAAATATATATATATATATATATATACACACACACACTCTTTTATAAGATCTCCAGATCCATTCTAAACATTCTCTCTACCTTCTCGAATCTTTTTCTCCACTTCTGCTGGGTCATAAATATCTTCGTCTTTTCCATCATAGCAGATTCTTCCATGCCATTTGCTTTCTTCTTTAGTTCTTTTCATCTTGAGCTCAAGAGGACACCTAGTAACAATTCCTGTACAAAACAAAAGTGTGCAGATATCGTTTCACCATGCTGTTCTTAGAAGTGCCTTACAGTAGGCTACCGTTTAAAAAAATAAAAAATTAATTATAACGGTTTCCAATCACAATGCAGTATTAACCTTTAAAGTAGTTACATGTGGTTACCCGTTTGGGTTACATTCAGGATTTATTAACGTTAGTTTTAACAAGTCACCAATAGCAGGCGATATGTTACCGGTAAAGACCCATAGGGACCGGTTTCCACTAAAACCAGTAAAACCATTGCAATGACTGGGATTGTTTATATCGTCTCTCTCTCTCTTTCTTAGTATGTATACTCCAAAGGTAATAATTCAGTAGGATGGTATAGACTAGCTATTGAGGAACTACCATGGTACATCCACAGCATCCTCAGTATTACGAAAGAGTAGGCTAATAATATTAATTCAATCATTCAGGTCTTGTCCTTACCACTACCCCTGGGTAACGCTACTCCAGACAGCGCCTCGAGAACTGAACTCTTTCCTGAGCTTTGGTCTCCAATGACGGCGATGGCAGGCAGCGCCAGGTCCTTTTCGACTCCCAGAGACCGTAAATTGTCGATAGTGTCGATGCAAGGACGAATTTTTTCCTCATACTGCTGACTGAACGTGTAACTCATTTTCTCCATCTTTAAATAACTTCAAATTATCAAAATAACAGAAATCCTTTTTCCACAGCACGACAAACCGTCTGAGGGTGTGCACTCGTTTGGAGCTAGTCTCGGAGTAATGTGTTTGTTGTAAGATGAGTCCCAGACCGCTTGTTCGCTGGTAAGTTTCGCTTCCTAGATAGTAAAGTGGTTTCGTTTCTCTCATTCATATGGTTTCATTGTTCAATAAATGGAAAGCCGTTAGAAAAACATATAGCAAGGTTTGTTGTATGGTATTGACAAAGTGGGCAGTCAAATAAAGGCTTAAATGCGTTTCCATCCTGTTTCTACATAGACTAAAAAGGTAACAGTGTTCGGAACTTAACCCTTAAATGTGTGTATATATATATAGAGAGAGAGAGATTTATGCATTTATTTATTTATTTAACCCTGTGTGACGCATAGTGGTCAATTCAGTGGACAGCTATATGGAAGCGATTTAGTATGAAGCATCATGTCCCAACCACCAACTGGTGAACCCCCAAAAGTGTTGTCTAAAGCTACATTCAATTTTTTAGTTTATATTGCCTAATATATTCAAGACGGTGGCAGGAAAATGGTATGCACCATGTATCTTGGGAATAAGTGTTAAGCCAGTGACACACGCAGCTAACCCTGTAAAGAGCTCTTCATGTTCTCCAGCAGAGGGGGTCGTGGTAGCACATTAGCAATGCACTCATCACAAAAAGTGTTGGTAGGAAATAATTACTGTATTTAAGGTAGGAAATGTATGTATTGCTGCCTATTGCTACAACTATACCCGTGCAACTTATTGCTGGTTTTGTGGTCCAGGGTCACACATTTTCATTTAGCTAATTTGTTTACGGGCAGAAATTCAAATCGTTGAGCTCGACACAAGCTGATGGATTTGCATAAACAAGTGAAGGAACAAATGCTACAAGTTTTTCAAACTCTTGGCCTTAAGAATATAAATTAGCTATCTAGCATCTTAATGAAGTTATGGCCTATGTGCAATTAATGGGAATAGGTAATTTTACAAGCATGGATGAGATAGTAATAAACAACAATGTGTTATGAAAATAAATCGTTAATTCAAAGAATATTGTGAATGTTAATGTTGAATTATTATTTCTTTAATACCTGAAATGTCCTCTAGAGGGGGGTGCTTATCTGGAATCAGATATGTGAACAGAGCATCACTGTCTGATTGGATCCTCTGAGCATGACCATTCAAGCACCAGGAATAAGTGATTTGAGTCTAAGTTTGAATCCATGTGCTGTATTATGTATGCATCATGACCTAAGAAAAATCATTTAAACGTTAAACCAATTTGTCCTTGAACAGCTGAAATTCATTTCCTTTTTAGCTCACTCTTGGCAAATGCAGATTCTTTAATTTTGCAGGTCATCACATCATTTTTAGCTCTCTAAACTGGTGTGAAAGGACAGGAATTCTTCTGTCAATATATTGTGCTCTGCGTAGTTTCAAACTAAGAAGTTTTCATAAATTGTTACAGAAAAAATTACAGCGGATGTTTATGCTGTTTGCTAACCAAAACTGCTTCAAAGAAGTGTGTTAATTCATTTTGTGCTTTCATTTGGACCCCTTTACTTCCCAAAACCAACAAGGCACAAGTTCAAAGTAATGCACATAAGTTCAGCTAAATACCTTTGAGAACTGTTAGTATCTCCGGCTGTTTGACCAGTGTTTATTGACCAGAACACATTTTCAGGGACATTGAAAGATGCTGTAAATATTGTTATAAATGAGCTTTTAGAATATTTATTCTGTGTCAGATATTTACCATTACATTTTGAAGAAGATTTATTGTGACCATATTTGACCGTGTGTACTCAATAGTAGCTCTCGCATGCTGTGCTGTGGTTATATGTGTCCTGAAACTCATGAGCTGAAACAAGTCTTCCTGAGGGTTTTGTTCGAGTGGCATGGAAATTGATCACATTTTGAATCCGCTACAAAGCTTTTAAATTTAATTTACATTTACACAATTGGTTGATGATTTTGTTTTTAATCCATGCGTTCCCTGGGAATCAAACTCATGATGACCTTGGCATTGCAGCACCATTTTCCATATTATAGGTTCATGCACTTTTGCATTATATTTAAGTTTTTAAATCAACAAACGTTATAAAACTATAGCCATTAATCACAGAATAAAATTATAAGCCGTGTTGTGCATTGCCCTTGTATGTGCTATCTGTTGTTTGCAGGACACGCTTGCAATTTTAGCAGCTACTTATTGTCTGTCATTATTATTCAGTATTTTATAATCAGGAAAAGTGCTTTTTTAGACTCAAAATGAGAGCTAATAAAAACATCGCAATAATTTTGGAGTAATCCTCCAGTCCATCACTTAACATCTTTTAAAGTAAAAAAGCTGTTTTTCTAGGAAACAAATCCAACAAGGCATTTGCATTTAAATAATTGCTTCTTTCCAAAAAAATATTCTATAAATAACGCAATAAATGTCCATCTCCTGTTGTCCTCTCACATCAAAATCCTCCACTATATTTGCTGAATATGGTGTTTTATCTGGGCACATTGTGCAGGTTGTTATTTGTTTGTTTTTTGAGTATGAACTGATTTTCTTTTCAGAACCTGGCTTTTTTTCTTAAAGTCTTAAGTATAAAAGTTGCAACGCCACACTGTTTGTGCATGGGTGTTATTTTTGACACACTCTGAACAATGTCTTTGAGTAACCTACAATATCCAGTCCTTTATGAATTTTTCCCATGCAAATGAGATGCGCACACACACACATGTTGTTTTTTGTGATGTATGGGGACTCTCCATCTGTGTAATGGTTTTTATACTGTACAGACTGTATGTGGTATTGCCCTACACTACACCTAAACCTACCCCTTACAGAAAACTCTGTGCATTTTTAGATTTTCCAAAAAACACTGTTTAGTATGTTTTCTAAGCCTTTTAAATTATGGGGACACTGAAAATGTCCTCATAAATCCCCTTCATATGCCATACCCATGTCATTATACAAATTTGTGTCCTCATAAACCACATAAACACACACACACACACAGATCTTCCCCTCATTGAGACACGCTTCCTTCCTATTCCAGCTGCGTTTGTATGGAGAGCCACCCAGTTATTTAAAAAGTCCATTAAGCACTTGTTTGGAGAGCCTGGTATTAAAAATAACAAAAAACAGGCCTAAAGTTCAACATGCCAGCATCACATGTTGCCTGCTTTAAGTTTGGGCTAAAATCGTAAGGAAAAAAAAGAAATCAAGCAAAATGCTGCAAATTAAAAACTACTCTCAAAGACATTTCCAATGTCTAGTTCAAAGTTATTATCTAAAAAGGGCAAATCAACTTTGACAATGGAAAGAAGACTAGCCTAAGCATATGGCTCTCCTCAAGGGACGTTTTTATCGTCAAGCATGTCAGAGCTTAATCAGAGCTGAATTTGACAAACACCAGGAGTGTTGTTTTTTCTTTGTTGTTTTTCTTTTTTTTTACCACAACCCAAAAGAAATACACAGTGACGTTATTTTTATAACCTTTGTCACTACCAACAACATATCTAAGAAATAGCACCAATTTAGTCTTTCTGTGTGCTTGATGCACAAGTTTGGCTTTTAAAGCAACAAGCTATATAATGCTGCCTATGTACGTTTCCATTTCCTTTGTTGCTTTAGCTTTGTCCCACTTGATTTTAAAGCCAAGCAACTAAAGTTAATGCGTGATCATGGTAAAGCCTTCCAACAATCTATCACAAGAATAAACACTGCAAGAGTTCATTGTAGCATATCGTACTTCTTTACAATGTTGTCGCCCACCACACACTGAGTGAAGGTCCCTCAGTTGCCTGGGATCATAGATGCTGGCAGGCTGAAAATGGGAGGCATGACATAGTCCAAGAAGCATGAAACTGTCTCACCCACGCGCTCCTGCCTCATGTAGCCCACGGAGACCATGTTCTCCTTCATATTGAGACTCGTAGCTACCTCTAAGCTGAAACGTCTTTCTCTATTTATGCCTTCGTTTGGTCACTTTGTCAAAATCTAGTGAGTGAGATCACCACGTTTGGTCTGTGCGTCTGGACAGACTGTATTTTTTAACCACAAGCTGTTATTTCTTTTTATTAGAACATGAAACACCTCATGCAATGGCTCCGTTATGTACTATTTTTTCAAGATTTATGCGATGAATATGTAAAGCCACGCATTAAAAGAATTCTCTCCTGATTAATCTCTGTTATACTGTCATAAGTCATTTGCAATAACAACTGCCAGTTTGCTTATGTTGCTGTCGGTGCTGTAATATAGAATGGTCTCATATTGCATGGCAAAGAACAGATGTGTTCCCCTTTGCTGAAAACATTATACAACAACGTCTTTCAAATGATGTCTGAAAGGGTCACTGCAAATGTTGACCATCTTTTAAGAAATGATTTGTTATAAACTTTCAAATCTCTCTGGAAAAATTACCTTTTTCTATTTTGTAAGCAGTTCATAATGAAACTTGAGTATGGCACTTGATTATATTTTTTTAACGTTTTTTTTTTTAACCTTGCTTTAACCTTAATGAAAATTGAATGCAAATGTAAAATGTTTAGGGTTTATAAAATGTATATTGCACTATAATTAGTTGGCTTTACCGAGACAAAGCCATAAAGACCAAAAGTCTTTATAAACATACTTCTTTATAAAGCACTTCTGTAATCAACTTGACCTAATCTGCTTTTCTAAGTATAAATTAACTTCTCTTTTCATATATATATATATATATATATATATATATATATATATATTTCTGTACACTGTAAATACTCATGTTTAATTCAACAAATGAAAGATTTGTTTAGTTTTGTTTTGTTTTTACAAGTTTAAATTCTAATTACTAATTAGAAATTGTCCAAATTTAAAATGACTTAAAATGTTTATGCATTTTCAACAACTTATTTGCTTGTAATGCATCAAATGTAATACTTTTGCTAAATGTAATGCATTCTTGCACAGTTTTATATATCCATAACTAAGTGTAACTGACTAATTGTATATCTAATGTCATGTAAAATAAAAAAATATATATATTCATGTTATACACAAAAATGCAGAATGCATTGCAAAATGTTTAGATGCATGGTCAATTCTTTATTTACTGACAAGACCAAACCAACACAATAAAAAAAAAAAAAAATAACGATAATGTTTTAACTTTTTCCCAAATAAACAGAAATTGATTTAGTTCGCTTTCAGTAAAGCAACTTTACGTTAAGCACTATGCAACCCAAACAGTGTGCTCATGGCATGCAAACCCATTAGGCTAAATAATGAAGACAAGGCTCTTCCGTATTTAATGTGCACAATAGTCTACATGTTTACACCACATTCATTTCCCCACCAAAGTTTGTAAATGGTACTAAATCATAAACGTCTGCCATGCCATGGGCATGGGTGCATATGGGAATCACCTGTTTACAGAGTGCTATTCAACCCCGTTAAAGCGGTATTTTGTGCTTTTGAGACCTCTGCACAACACGATGAAGAGAAATTGCTTGTTTTCTCTCACGTGAGAACCCTCCAAAGGTTTGGCACAATGCCTACAGTTTGTGTACCGTGTGACAGCCCACAGCTAGATTGACAAATTCCCTCTCCCCGTCCTGGCTCTGTATTAAACACAATGCATTATGAGGCAGGACTTCCCCTATTGTCTGAGCCCGGGTGTGGACCAGAGCACTCTGTCGCCACATTGTGCCTCCTTTCCTCTCCTCCCTCACTGCCTTGAGAAGCACCAGAAAAAGAGTTCCTATCTTGGACAATATTAGTTGTGGAGTTAATTAAAGAACTCGAACTGAAAAGCAGACGAAACCAGTAGCTGTATCAAGATATTTGCTTAGCAACAGCCTCATCTGTGTTTATTCTTTAAACACAGAAAAAGTGATACCCAAATATCTCAGTCACAATATTATTAACCCACAACTGCCCACAATTTTACAGTGCAGATACGATCATTTCTGTTTGTTTGTGAAGAGGGCAACATTTTTAGTGAATAATGATTTAATCTTTTTAAGCTTTTGGACCTGTTTGGTTCAAACATGTGCATTTCAATACTAATATGTACCTTTAAGGTCCCAAAATTGACTTTTTAAGTACAAACATGTACCTTTTGAAAAGGTACCACACCAGTGACAGCTTTTGTACCCTTATTTCTGAGAGTTTAAGGCTATTGTATGGTTTCAGAAGAATTGGTCCCATAATTAATATGGACGATAGCAGATTTTCTAGTATGAAATATAGAATGTATTAATATTTTTTTAGAATGCACTCTGCATTTGTTGCATGTGAACGCTATTTCTGTACAGTCACTGCACATCAACATTGCAATTTGTATTCAGATTTAGGGTCAAAGGGACACTTGTGCTTCAGGGCAACAGCTCTTTCAAACTGCTGAGTTATAGTCCTGCTCCATTAGCAGAATCTGGCTAATGCAGGCTTGAAATAATACAGCCAGTCTCCTCTGGGGCGAAATCATTTTTCCTGCTCCCTCTTTCACACACACGCCTGTCAATGCCTTACAGACTTCTGCACCTTTCAGTGGGCAAATAGAAAACTCTAGCATGTACTCCGTCAGACGCTGAAGTGCTCACCTCATGAAATTTACAGTATATCTCCTCCATGGCCTCACAGATGTTCTGACGCAAAATCACACGCAATCCAACAGGCTAAAAAGCCGAAACGGAGAGGATCTCACAGCCACATTGTCAAATCTGTCATGAAGGAACAGGGTTGAAATAAACCATCAGGACCCGAGGCAAACACACCGCACTGTAATTTATGGCCGCTGAGGCGAATGCTGACTGCCTAGTCAAAGTATAGCGGGAAGGCAAAACACAAGCTGTGAAAAGCATTTATTAACTTTCACTCCCTAGACGCTCAGAGCCTGCGCTTGTGACAGTGAAATGTTTTGTTAACCCCTTTTTGCAAACGAAACAGTCTGAAACGATTTTTGTGACTTATAATTATATATTTTTACAGATATACACCAGCCATTTTTCTCTGACATGTTGAGAATGTCCCCCATACAAAATATACATTCTGTGTGATTAAATTGGAACCTTCTGGACTATGAAACGGTCCCCTCACGGCAGGCCTGGAAATCCATTCACGTGCACAGCTCGCTCTGTATAATTACCACACAAGTGGAAAAAAGGTATTTAAGTGCAAGTGCAATGCGCAGAGAGATTTGAGGGGAAGAGAGAAGCGGAAAGAAAGAAAAATAAGACAAAAACGACAAACTAAAGTCTGTCCGGAATGCAAACCTAGCTCGCTACCCGCTGGAGGTACTGTATAGCCGATAGTATTTATTTTTAAAGGCCACGTGAACGGAACCTTAAAAGTTTCAAGAAACGGTATGGTGCATTATTGCCATGTGACCTCTTGAATTCAGGGAGATGCAGTCAAAAAATAATTATTTTGCATTTTTAATCCGGTTAAATGTAAAATGTCTTTATGGTTAAATAATGAATGAAAACAAAAAGCTTTCATGTCGTTCCTCAATAATCAAGCCCATTGCATCGTGGGATTGCAATTTGCTTATTTCATAGCGCAATAATAGCACTAATGTGCTTTGCTTTTTCATACTAAGGCCTGTAAAAACGTTTCCTTCTGAGCTCATTATGCCTGCATGTCCTGATTTTGCTGAGTTTGATATGTTCCTGGGTCAACATATTTTGTTGACCCTAGAACAACATTTTAATCCAAAAATGTAGTCTTGATCACATCTCTACACCTAACCTTAGGCTGAGTACAGCCTAAGAGATTTCCATGTGGTGTTAGGAGTGACTGAATCTGCTCGGAAGAATGTCGGAGGCACCCTGATCACGAATCGGAAACAGCGAGCACGAAAAGATTTTAAACAGCAGAGATGGAGGATCAGCTCATCGATTTGTGGCAGGAGAGTGTTTATACAACGTGCCCTGTACAACATATTTATTCTCAAGTCTCGAGAGATTTTATGAGCTTTCCCGTGTTCACAGTCTGTACTCTGGTTGGAAAATTTGTTTGTGTGTGGTGCGTGGTCTTTGTCACATTGCAGCACACCACACACTACAGGAGAAAAACGTCTGTGGTCTCTCACATTTTGAAAATCTTATATATAGTGTGTACCCAGCTTATGCATAAAGAATAAATGATAGATGAATGACACTGATGTACAAGCACCAAATACTGATTGTAAGCCTAAACTGGTTGCAACACAGTCTCACGAGCAATTCGTACATATTTGTACGAGGTGCCAAATTTGTGCCAATTTGTCTAAAACCACGTGATGGGTAGGTTTAGGGGCGGGGTTATTTTAGGTAATATACGTACAAAAGCATACGAATCGGCATCTTGTAAAATACGTATGATTTAGAATAAATCGTACAAATTCGTATGAATTAGCCACCTCGTAAAATATGTACGAATTGCCGTGAGATCAGGTTGGTTCTTCAAATCTGATGATTAATCACAATGTTGTTCCAGGGACAACGAAGATGTTGATTCAGTAACATGTAGCACTCAGCAAAATCAGGTTCTGCAAAGATACACATGACTTACAAGGAAACTCAAATATAAAGTTTGATCTAATTTAAACATCATGTTCAATACACAGTGCGCATTAGTACTTCAGCTTTTTTTTACAAATAGTGTCCTCTTACTGTAACAACCTACTTTTGCTCATGCATTATCATGATACTTGTGCATGTCACTAATTTTTATTTATAAAGCTATAAACATTTTACTGAACAATGTTTTAGCGCAGTTCCTGCAAATACAGAAAAATTAAAGGGTCTCAATTAAATTGGTACAGTGTCACATGATTTGTGAAAATTGTCACATGACCAGAGCAGTTTACTTCTGCTAAAGCTCCAAAACAAAAGGTTAGCAAAGGAAGTTAACATAGAAATATGACAATTTTTGAATTTTATTTTGATGGTGTTTAGCATTAATATGTCAGTTTCACGATTATTCTGTTTGTGATGAGTGAGGTTATAGAATGAGGAAACGTTAGTTGACGGCAACAACAGTGACCGGTGAGATAATACAGTGTATTTTTTCTATCAGTGTTGTATAAGCAGTTTAAAACAGCTGGGCTGATGACTGCAGAAATATGTCAGTATAAATATTTCAGTATAAACATCCCACTGTACAGTGACTGACCATAAAACACATTTTTTACACACTTAAAAAAAAAAAATGTAAACAATAATTATTAATTATTTATAAAAGTTACTAATGACATATCATTTGGATAATGTCATTTCTAGGAATATTATTTCACGTTAATTGCATAGAAATGGACCTATACATTGCCGTTAGAGTAAATAGAGTTCATTTTAGAAGAAAATTTTACATGGCACTTAGAGGCTCTACACACATAAAGACACATATCTATTAGGATTACACCTATTAGTTGCTTATTAGCATGCCTATTGCTAGAATGTTATACATTTATTAGTACTAGTTAAGCACATATTAATGTCTTATTCTATATAACCTTATTTTATCCCTAATCCTACCCAATACCTAAACTTAAAAAAATATATATATGGAGAAGATATGTCTTATATCATTGCTTATACAGTGCCCTCCACTAATATTGGCACCCTTGGTAAATCTGAGCAAAGGTGATCTTTCGTTCAAAACATTTACAAAATTATAACCTATCATTAAATTGAAACAATAGAAAATGGGGAGAAAAACTCATGATGAAATAAATGTTTTTCTCCAATGCTTGTTGGCCACAATT
>JAUMHR010000042.1:13809274-13819735 GCA_032361145.1 Enteromius fasciolatus | reverse complement strand
TTCGCACCTTCAAGGGGGGGCGAACGGGACCGAGCCTCGCTCCGAGCTCTGCCCTCGCTAGGGTTACTATCAGCAGGTCTCGGGGTCCGCCCCGCTCGTTTCCCGGACAGCACGCCAAATTTGCTCATTTAATTTAATGAAGAAGTGCGAATTCGTGAAATCAAAATAAATCTAGATTTTTTTTATGTTTCATCCTCGCAGACATTCTTACTTGCCATTGATCCTAGAATGTCCAAAACCATTGCCTGAGATCCTCATATGAGACTTAACCAACCTACAATAGAATTAGTCTTCTTTTGAATGCCAAAGCTGCTTTTATTTATTTATTTATTTTTATCATGACTGTAAAGCTAAATATTAAAACTGTAATCCAGACTAGCAAAATTTAAATCCACCATATTCCGCTGAAACCTTGTAATCCCTTAGTGCACCAAGTCAGGATGGATTTTGTCATTTGTTTAAATTATTCAGCATCGTGTCTTGCCGTGTTGAATCTCTGGAGATGGTAGGAGCTGGAATGATCGCTCTGGTGTCAAGCAAATGTGGAACGGATGCTCTGATGTTTCCTGGAAGCCGCGTGTGTACCGTAGCGTTAACACGCTCTCCTCTCTTCTCTAGCCCGCTTCCCAGGGTGCACACAGAGACTTCGTCAGACTGTAGCGTGTGGCAGATTGGGTGGACTAATTCAGGATTAATTGCATGCTTGTTACAACAGGGCGCCCATATGGCCTCAAGCTCACTGGAGTGGCACTTTTGTGTCAAATCACACATTTGCTTGAGGAAAGGGAGGATGGGGAAGGTTGCTGGTGAACCGAGTTGCGTTTCTCGATTCTGTCGAATCGGCAGAAACATCCAAAATCCTGCTGGCACGTTACATGGATCTTCCTGAAATGCCAGCGGCAGTTCCGCACGACTGAAAAGGACGTGATTGAACATTATTCTCAAGCAAAGAATCGCTCACAATGGAGAGTGATAGGTTGTATTGTGTATTCAATCAGAAATCGAAGACATGAGATGAGGGAATTCATGAGCATGTGAAAGGCACGGTGGAAGCCATTTAAGCCTGTTTAGAGTCAATGTCACACAGATGTTCAGGATGGGATCTGTTTCTCAGCAGTAGAAAGTTATTAGAATCAAAAGCTCCCCGAATGCTTGTTAACTCCGTAGTCATAAATCCTTGATCCGATTCAAATTTTCAGGAAGAACGCTGTCATGATCTATATTTCACTCAAGAGGCCACTTTTGTATCAAAGTGCCTCAATGATGATCGGCTTTGGCTTTTCGCAAGAGAACAACATTAGAAAATTCACCCTTATTATTGCTTCTCCATTGCAGTTCCTCTTTCCTTTAAGCAGGTTGCATTCAACATTTTAAAATAGCCTGCAAATTACCCGAGTTTAGTTTTACTTCTGCCAATTCTGTACTTGTACGGTGACAATTTTGGACACTGAATATTGGATGCGACATTTAACCTTGTAAGCTAAATGCACACGCAACTTTGCAATGAAAGAAGAAGTGAGCTTCACCAGCAAACCTATCCATTCTCTCCCCTTTTTACCTGTCGCAACAAAGAAACATCAACTCCGAATGGAAACTGGTAAAATACTCACTTGGAAAAATGGTGATCATTTGCAACAGATGTTTTCATAGTGGATTCCACATGCTAGCTTTTATCATCAAGACGTATGGGACAACCTTAGCAGGCTCTCTAATTCAATTACAAAGTGGCAAACAAAAGGTTTGCAGAGTTGTATGAGCAAATGTTCAGAGGTGTCATCTTCTTTTGTGGTCCACATACTACCAATTAGAGCTGCCTCTATTTGGGTGTGAAATCTACTAGCAAGAGCGATTTACCGAGCAAGTGACAGCAGACAAACCAGTTGGCTGCGAGGGAAGAAATGAAGGTGGCAGGCGGACTGTTTGTGCTGTGCCGTAAGGCTCTCACAGCGTGTTTGGCTCTCACCTGTTTCCCTGCAAACATTTCACACTTCTCTACAAAGCTAGTCCCTTCTACTGAGGTTTGATCTATGCACTTTGTTCCTCCTGTCTTAGCTGTTTATGCTAAATCAAGTTTTTTTTTCTGAGGAGATTAAGAAGTGCTTTCTTGTGCAAAACCCATCTACCATACTGTTGAAGTTGGCCTGACATCTTTCCTAGTGTTTTCTATTCTCTTGCCAAGGTGTTCTACATGGTTTCCAGAACATTCTAGTGGTTGCTATGTTGTTGCTAAGCTCTTCTAAAGACGTCTCCCTAGCTTACAGCCCAAAAAAGCTACTTGGACCCCTCTTTCAGTGCACTTCTAGGAGATTTTTCAACTCAGGCTTATTGGGGCCTGTACTATGTTGTTTCCTGCACATTGCACAAAACACTTTTAAGGTGAAGTGTCAAGGTAATGGTGCTGGCAGAATTTTATCAAAGCAATTGTATTGTTTAGGTTATTGTATGTATCTCCGGCATTTGGAAGTGAAGTGTCTGCTGAGTGTCGCTAAAAGGTTAATGCTATATCGCACTTGAAAATTACATACCACCTACACTAAACCCTAACCTAAACATATTAACAAAAGCAGACGAAAATGCATTTCAATCATGCAGTCTTAGCTCTTTGACCTTGTATTTCATAGGACTATCTAAGTGTTAACTGTTGTGCAAGGAAACAAACTGAAATACAGTAAGTATTTATTAATTGAAAATCTAATTATATTTTACCTGGGAAAAGGATAAAGGCTGTTGGTGTTTTTTTTTCACTACAAGCCCCACTTAATGTAGAACAAACAAACCAACTTTGCAAATGCTTTGCAAATTCCATCATCTACAGTGCCTAACATCTTCAAACCTTTTAGAGAAACTGGATAAATCTCTGTGCCAATGCCGAAGACCTTTATTGATCTATACTGGGTGATGCCAGTGGTCTTCAGGCCCTCAGACAACACTGCAACACTTATCGGCATGATTCTGTCATTGACATTACTAAATGGGCCCAGGAATCCTTCCAGAAACCACTGTCTGTAAACACAATCCATCATGCCATCTGCAGATGCCCACTAAAGCTCTATCATGCAAAAAGTAAGCCATATGTGAACATGGTCCAGAAGCACTGTTGTGTCCTGTTGACCAAAGCTTTTGGTAAAAATGTTTTAAAGTGTAAAAGTGTTCTAATGTCAGACAAGTCAAAATTTGACTCCATGTTGGAAATCATGGACGCCATGTCCTTCGGACTAAAGAGGAGGAAGTGTTATCAGTTTACACTTCAAAAGCCAGCATCTCTGATGGCATGGGGGTGCATAATACAGTATGGGCAGCTTGCATATTTTGGAAGGCACTGAGAATGCTGAAAAGTAGAGTATGTAAAGGTTTTAGAGCAATATGCACCTCCCCAGAAAACATCTATTTCAAAGAAGACAATGCAAAACCACATACTGCAGCTATTACAACAGCATTACAACAACTGAACCTCCTGCTTGAGAACATTTGAGTCAACATTAAGCGAAAAATGCATCGAAGATGAACACAAACTCTTCCGCACCTGGAAACCTATATTAGGCAAGAATGGGACCAAATTCCAACACCAAAACTCCAGAAACTCATAACTTTGATGCCCAGACATCTTCAAGCTGTTCTGAAAAGAAGAGGAGATGCTACACTATGGTAACATGCCCACAACTATTTTAAGACCTGTAGCCGGCATTAAATTTGAAACAAGCTTATTTTGTGCATAAAATGTTAAAATATTTAAATATTTGTTGTGTTATCTATGTTCTATTGCGAATAAAATATTGACTCATGTAAAATTCTTTATAGTTTTCATTTTATTTAAATTTAAAAAATGTCCCAACATTTCTGAAATTCGGGTTGTAGATAGATAGATAGATAGATAGATAGATATAGAGGAACATATGTTAGATTGTTTCTTTGGCGATCTGATTAGATATTCATGCCCTACCACCTCTTATTCTCCATAATGATCTGTAACAAAATGCAATCAGATGGCTTTCTAATCCCTGTTTTGTGAAAGGCTCGCGTGGGTTACGAGGTCAAGGTTCAGCTACGAGGGGTTGAACTCCACTAATTGTTTCCCTAGAATGATGTCTACATCTCTTTCAAACTGCTTTCATTGAGTCACGTTTTGAATTCGGTGCTTTGACTAACTTTACAAAGACTAAATTACAGACACTGTGAATGAAGCGGCAGATACTTAAAATGTAGAAAAAGGCCTTCAGACAGGGATGTCACATCACAGCTTTAACAGAAGGGGAACTCCACACCCTTGGGCCAAAGTCTTTCTAGAGCCAAATAAACGACAGACAGCACATCTGGCTGTCAATGTGCGTTCCTTTCAGCTGAATGTGGGTTTGCTTTTACTGGGTGGTGGAACAAATGTAGAAGCATTTGCAATTTTAACACTGGTTGTGGTGCTGCTGTATAACCTGCATGCACAAGACTCCTTGAAGGGAGACCGATTTTTTTGACCTTGAGTCCATTGGTATGACGTGCTGGAAAGGCGGCCAGATTTAATAAAGCTTTTAACCCCGTGCCCTGCATTAAGTGTAGTTGAGCTGGGAATGGACGTGTTTTTTAAATGTTTTCACACCCTTTATTAAACCTTGAAGTTGCGGCATGCACCAAGCCATGCCAGCAGTAACACTAGGCACTAGAAAGTGAGAAATGAGATAAAGGCACAATCAGAAAGGTGACACTGGGGCTCTTGGGACTGTTAGTCATCTGCTCGGGTGAAGATGGTGGGGGGCGATAGACAGAGGAGGCGTTCCGCCTTTTCCTTCACCATTACTTTAATTGTTTCCAAACCATTTGGCCTTGAACGTGCGCTCGTCTATACTCAGCACACATGCTTCAACCACACTTAACATTCCTTGGTGCGCAAGCCCTTAATCTTTCCTCCACTTTCCCTGTCACTTGAACGTAAGGAGGGTGATATATGGAGTTGAGAGACACACTGAAATTTCGGGTAACTTTGAAGGCTTCATCCGCCAGCAGTTTGTCTGCAGGTCTGAGTGATTGCGTTTTGTCGCAACTTATTGCTTCCAATTTAATATGGGAATATTGCATTTGGAACGACACTTCATATATATATAAAAAAGGTCTGGATATGTTTCTTCAGAGAGCCAGCACAAGACATGCAGAAAAAAATACAGATATTGTGCCAATGATTAATCATTTGTTCCCACGACATCTTAATTCATGGTACATTTTTTAATTCTTTCCTTATTTAAATAAACTTTAATTGTGGTCAGATTTTACTCATTTGTTCCATCGTTTTAGGTCAGCTGTGACCACTTTGTATTAATTTGTTACATTATCCTAACGTGGCCTTGATTCATTTAAATAAAAACTAAGAATCAGCGCTATGAGGGAGTAAAGTTCAATGTGGCCATAATTTACCTAAAACAAGTAAGTTTTGGGAATTAACTTAAAATTTGTGCCCTTGGTATCTTATTTGCTCCTCCTTTTTATTTATTTATTTTCCAAACTGTCCCAATTGGAAAATGGTTAGCTGAATCACTTTGTGCACTAAATCAATATTAGTTATCATACAAGTCATTAAAGTTTACATTCAAAAAATTGGTTTAACGACATTCATAATATACCTGACATCCAAATTGTGCAAGCAAATGTGGAAATACAGTGATGTAACATCTTGTAGAAAAATCTGTCCTCATGTTTTTCCAAACTTCTATGACATTTTTCAAAATTTCAGTCTTGGTTTGTGTTCAAATAGAAGAAAGAAAGTCATGCAGGTTTGAAGCTTTTAAGATATATATATATATATATATATATTATAGATTAGTGATATAGCCTTATAATGAAAATACTGTACAGACATGTTTTCGTTGCCCATTGTTAGGTCAGGTCTACAGACATCTTGTGGAGTCTAAGTGAGCACCTTGATTTAGTCTAATACAGGTCAAGCGACCTCATGTCGTTTAAGGAATTCAAACTTGTGTACAGTAGTGTATTCAAACAGAGCTTTTGTGACAGGTCCGAAATGATCTATGGCTCTCCTTTGGTGTAAAAACATACTTGAGGCCTTTTCCTCCCTTTTCTTTTCTCACCCTGCATGACAGATGTGTCTCCCTTCCCCCTCTACCTCCCCTCCAGCACCCCCATTTTTCCTCACTGGCCCTTTATTTCATCCTACACGCATTGGTGGGGAGGAAATGTGCCTGCCACATGATGATATCTTGATTTTTCCCAAAAAGTTTCCCATTTCCTGCGAGTTCTGACTCACAGACATTAACAAAAAGGCGCACAATCAACCGCGTCTCCAAAAGTCATTCAATATGGCATAAGGCATTGTGGTCTCTGAGTAATTGTTCCTGATTTTTAAGCAGCTGTAAATGTTTGGGGCAACTAGAAAAGGTCTTTTGTCATTTCTAGTCCAGATGTGTGCTTTCTTCCGGATATGCGAGTTCAGCTGTGCTCTCGCTGATTTAATGATGCATTGTGTGTTGCGGATGATATATTTCACTCATTGTAAGTAGTTTTTAGGTAAAGAGTGTGGAACAAAAACTCTCAAGTTGTCCATACTTTGGCGCAGGAGCAGATGGCAGAATATTGGGCCGCTAGATTTATATTCCTCACAGGTTCTTCAGAAGAAACATTGCTACAAATTTGAGCTTTATTGATATGGCTTATTAAAGCCATTTATTCACCCTCATGCTGTCTTTTATTCTTGTTCTAAACACATATTGGTATTGTGCACTATGTATGTGCCTTTAACATGTGAATAAAAGCTTAAAATCTGTTCAAAATTGAAAGCCATCTTCAGAGACTTTTCAGAAGACTTGAATTAAACCACTTGATTCATATTTTCTCTTTTACAAGCTCTTTGAAGCACCAGCTTTTTGGATAAGGGACCGAAATCTGTCAGGTTTAGTTAAAAATGCCTTCAGTTCTTTCTCGAAAATAGATTTTGAACAACATAAGGGTAACTGATGACTGAATTTTTAGGTGAACTAACGCGTTAAATGTCAAATAAACAATTCAGAGATGGTGATTTATATGTACATATTTTGTTCCACAATATTGAAAATCAGAAAACATCATGATGCAAAGAAGAACCAACACACCAAGCTTTATCAGATGTTTCTGTTGAATCAGACTAATATGAGCTTATTAATCATCCCAGTTGACATTTTGGCTCATTGTTAGTGGAAATCAGACTAACAAACAGAGACCTTCTGACTAACTTCCAGACATTGTTAGCATATTCATAACCCTGAGTGCAAAACAAAAAAACCTTACGGTCGTGTTTCAATAATTGAGCAGACGAGAGAAATCCATTTTGCATTTGCAAAAAAACATCAGAAACGAGTACATTCCGGGATACAGGATTTTGTAAAATGACAGAAGTGTTTCTTTTGGCCGAATGTGACAGGCAGCTGGCTTGACTTGTAGATTTACCACCCCATTGTTCTGTCCCTCCATAACAAAACACACTGTTTCCTGTTCTGCTATACCCATGCTTAGTATTCAGGGTGGAATATTGTTTGTAACGTTAGAGGGGAGAGGAAAGGCCACAGATAATGTGCTGGGGAAGGTTAGAGGTCCTTATCTGACTCTGTAAGAAAAAGCGCAAACGCGGTGTGAGAACATGTGTGCGTAGCTGGGTTTGTGTGAGACGGTTAAGTGTGTCTGAGGTCATGAGGTGTGAGTGCTTCTTTTGAAATGCATCACACTACACTCCCCACCGTGGGAGAGGGATGAGTGTCCTGTGACCCAATGCGTCATTTGGAAATAAAACCAAATGGTATGTGCTTCCTATGTAGTCATCAGGGACGTGAAGAACCTGAGTGGACAGTCTTGTTTCTGATTGTTTTTGATTATTGGTCAAAAGCTAGTTGAAAGTTGCCAGGTATTGATGCGTATGAGGCTAAATCTCACCGAATGTCAGAAATGAAACAATTCCATATCACCCAAAATCTCAAATTTGCATAAAATGTCAATAATAATGCAAATGATTTAAAATGTAATAATACAAAAAATAGAAATAAATGTAATAGAAAGGGTTGTCAAAATGCAAAAACACATTTTCTTTTTTTCTTTCAGTCTGTCTGTCCATTCATCCATCTATCTATCTATCTATCTATCTATCTATCCATCTATCATCCGTCTGTCTATCCGTCTATCTATCTATCTATCTATCTGTCTGTCTATCTGTCTGTCTGTCCGTGTCCGTCCATCCATCCATCCATCCATCCATCTATCTATCTATCTATCTATTTATCCATCCATCCATCCATCATCCATCTGTCCGTCCATTCATCCATCCATCTACCATCCGTCCATCTATCTATCATCCGTCCGTCCATTCATCCATCCATCTATCTATCTATCTATCATCCGTCTGTCCATTCATCCATCCATCTATCTACCATCCGTCTATCTATCTATCTATCTATCTATCTATCTATCTATCTATCTATCTATCTATCCATCATCCATCTGTCCGTCCGTCCATTCATCCATCCATCTATCTACCATCCGTCCATCTATCTATCTATCATCCGTCTGTCCATCCGTCCATTCATCCATCCGTCTATCTATCTATCTATCTATCTATCTATCTATCTATCATCCATCTATCCGTCCGTCCATTCATCCATCCATCTACCCATCCATCCATCCATCCATCCATCTCTTCTGTCCATCCACCCATCCAACCACCCTCTTCAGATTTTTTTTAACAGTAGATATTGAGTCAAGATTTGTGTTTTGACTTTGAGGCCACTTCTTTTATTTGAGCGATAGAAATCAATTTAGTGAACTTTTCATTCATTCATTCAAACAAAACTAAAAACAAAATAAAATAAAATTTAAGAGAGCAGCACAAGCAACTATGGTGAATCATTTCATTCAGTCTTGTCAGCCATCTGGAATGTGAAATTCCCTCAGCACACTATCGCCTAGAATCAACAAACAAGTTTAACAAATGCAAGATTTCATAAAAATGTCCATTATATCCAACAAGTCGCTTCACGTCTGCTGAAGTAAACTCCTGAAGTATCTGAACAAAATCAACCGAACATTCACTGATGAAAAGTAATGGATGAGCAATGTCCAGATTCACGCAAGAGGCATACTTTCAATGCTTGGCTATTGTATTTACATTACCAAGTCAACAAAGGATCTTTCTGTATGTTGATCTTTAGTTTTGTTTGTTTGCTGTTTGAATAAATGTTTGAAAAGTTCTAAGCAAATGGGGATAAAAGAACCACATGCGTTTCAGACCACACTGGCTTGCACGTCAACAGCATAAGGGCTACAAATGTCTGAACTGACATGTAATATGCATCCATCAGGTCAGCGTTGAGATGCATATTGTTAATATCAGCTCGAATTGCATTGGATAGCCACGAATTGCAAAGCACAGAAATAAAAGGCCTCTTCTCGTGCAGATCTGGGAGTTTAGAAACATAACAATAAATTAAAAAAGGTCATTTTGTAACACAATCCTCTTTATTCAGCATGACTTTGCAGCATGTTCATCTGTAAGATTGTTCTAGGCTTTGAGAGCCATCCAGTTTCAAGGTATGAACACAAGAGCAAATTCCCACGTGCACCAGCATCTAATCCCGAATCAAGTTCTTCTGAATTAGACAACGCTTCAGCCCTTCGAGCATCCAGCGGATTTCCAGAGTTAAACATCTGAGCGTCTGACAGGCACCAAAACACTGATGTCCATGACTGTTCAGCTTTTCCTTGCTGTCCATTCTCTGTCAAACCTTATAGTAAATGTTTGCAGGATTTTGCGGTGGCATTTCTTGGACGATATAGACCGGGTGGCCGTAGTCACCGCTGACCTTCTCGTAGTGCGGGCAGTACATGCTTCCTGAGGTCCGCAGCGGGAAGATGATGTCACTCGGCTCTGAGCCGTTATTGTTGCTGCCGCCACTGGCTGCACTTCCGCGTTTAGGCAGCGTGTTTAACGGCAGCTGGGCGGAGCACTGAGCCGAGTGTTTCTGATGACGCCGATGCAGCAATGCTACCAGAGCGATGATGATGATGATGAAGATGACCGAACCAGATGCGATGCCAGCAAACAGGGCTACTTCAGATGCAGTCGATCCTACAGACTCTCCGCTATTGTCTCTGGACTCGCCATTCTGCATGGGGTCTAGGAACGAGAAAGAACAGGTTTATGATCAGATTTAGTTTATTTATTGGATTAAAACACAATGACTGAAAACATGAAAACAAGTTAGGATCTGCATGTCCATGTTAAACTGGCAACATTTCATTGTTTTTTTATTTATTGTTTTTTATTTATTTTTTTACATATTATATATGTTATTTTATATCATATTTAATTATTTATTATTGCATTTATTTATTTAAATTTTAGTTTTACGGGTGAAAATGTATTTATTTTTATATGTATTTATATTTAATTATTTAAGTAATTTATTATTATTGGGTTTTATGCTTTAACTACACTGTAAATTA
>JAUMHR010000042.1:13789242-13803402 GCA_032361145.1 Enteromius fasciolatus | reverse complement strand
TGCAGGTTGCTCCTAATTTTGTCATTTTTATTGGCTGATATACACAAACACTCAAGTGTGTTTATCTGACACACACATACACACACTCAAATTGTTTGTGACACAAACATAAATATGCAATTACACTGCAATTAAACTTAATATACTAGTTTGATAAATACAGTAAAATATGTTAGAAATAAACATTGTTATTTTTAATTACTAGTTTTCTTAAACTTACTGTATCAAAAGTCAATTAATAATAAATATTCCTTGTTATAAAACCTCAATGTCTAGATCTAGAGCGTATCTTATGCTCACATGAGCTCTGTTTATTTAATAAAAAAATAAAGTAAAAACAATAATAAAAATTTTATATTTAAAATAAATATTTTTAGTATACTTGTAAAGGTTATATATTCATGCGATGCAAATCTGAATTTTTAGCATCATTATTCTAGTCGTTAGTGTCCTTCAGAAATCATTGTAATATGCTCAAGAAACATTTATTATTATTATCAGTGTTAAGAACTTGCTAAGGTTATATAAACTGTGATCATATTTTAGGATTCTAAAGAAGCAGAAGAAGGAGCAGCATTATTTGGAATAGAAATCTTGCGTAACATGATAAATGTCTTCAATCAATAAAATGCAGCCTTGCTGAATAAAAGTATAAATAAAAGCATAAATAAACCATACTGAACCCAAACTTTTTTCAACGGTATTGTAGGTCAAGTCTTTCCAGCATGCCTAAAAAAAGATCTCTTCCTCTCATTTTGTCAACTCTCACACACTTCACAGTTACACACACACGTTCTGACATTTGCATGCACACGCAGACACAGAGGTAAGTTAGAATCATTTAGGTCAGATAACCATGTCCCTCGGGCTGCAGGCCAAGCTGCCCTGAAAAATCACATCAAACCGATCCGTCTCATACTGGCAAAGGATTGAGGGATTTGGAGCATGTAAATCTTCAAATCACATAAACGGCCATTAAGGAATGTGCCAACTGAAAAGGGGCTGAGATCAACACACACTAAACTGAACGATAACCCCTTTTTTCTGAAGTGGTCGAATGATACTAATGGCATCCGTGTAAAGGGCCATCAACAAGTCTTCCTTCCCAGAGAACACTGAACACTTGAGACGTTTCCATACCCGGAGGGGAATAGGACAAAAATAGGCTTGGGAAAAACTGCGTTTTAAAAAAAAATGAAAGGCAAGCTAAACAATATCTATAACAAAGACATCTTGTGTGGTAAACACACTTGCTAATGGATTTAACACATTAACTATAAACTTGATTTGTTCACTATTTTTGGAGGGCTAGACTAGTCGGTCGCCTTCCCAGACGAAAACACGGAAAAGATATCTTGGGAGACAATGCCGGAGGCAGAAATTCCCATGGGTGGGATCAGTTCTGCATTTGGCTCCATCTACACAGCGTTACAGCTGCCAACGGAGGTGAAAAACGATCATGAATCAGCACCTTGAGGTAAATTCTTGAGTAAGCATGGCAATAAACTTACAGATGATGTGATAGTCCTTTCCTTTGTAGAACTCCAGGCCCCACAGGTTGGGGCTGAACTCTTGAAACTTGAAGGTGAACTTCACGTCCTGGTCCGGCTTGTCACAGTTGAGCAGTAACATGTCGCTCTTAGTGACTCGGCAGGTCTCAAGTTGTTCTTTGGGAACAAGATAGACCCGGAAGTATTCAATGTTCGTCTGCTCAGTGGAGCCTGGCTTGATTCTTGGACAAACAATGTCCATTTTGTCTCCGATCTGAGGGTATAGTACTACTCCCCTTCCTGGGACAAACCTGTAGGGAACAAGGTGATGTTAAACATCTTATAGAGTTACAGAGATGGGAAAAACACAGCATAATAATGAATCAGAATGCCTTAAAAGCTGATGTGAAGCGTATTATGTTTGGATATCTAATCAGTTTATCCTCACACCAAAACTATTATATTTAAAGCTTATTGTTTGTTTAGGTAATTGAATTAACCAATCGATCACTGGCTTTATTGGCCTTCTAAGAGTCCATTTTAGATCCAAAAGATGACATTTTGAATGTAGTTTTTGGACCCCATTGACTTTACCTCATGGTTGCCACCCTCCATTTATTCTAAAACAAGCAACTCAACGCAATGGATTGAGACAAGCAATTTCCTTTGGCTAATTTTCAGAGTTCTGTCTTGAAGCAGAATGCAAATGCATCTAAAGCATTTGGGACCTTGGCTTACTTAGACATTTTTTGACTAATGTATGCAACTTTGCAGTCTTATGTTTTTCCCCATTACATACTTCTCTGCTCTGTAATGCATTTGCACAATTAACAATCGCTCACTCCTGACGCTTGCTGGCAGTCCTTTCCTGCCCTTGATGTTTATCACAACCTCACTATATCACCTATTACAATGTTCACTCGCTGTAAAAGCATTCTGATATTGACCTTTCAATTATTTGCAGATTAAGCTGATTTCTCATTAAACACACAAATTCCATTGCAGGCCTGTCATTGTGTCCCCTGGATCTGTTCTTTATTTTCTAAATCTGCCGTGACAAAGTTAGACATGGTCTTATTCTCTCCTATGCTTCCCTAAACACCATAAGGCAGAATAAAAGGGTCACTTTCTAAGACTAGCTTCCATCCTCATAAAGTCATTAAGAGCTGGAAAGAAAGGGACCCTCGAGCTTCTGCCGGGGGTCCTAAGAAGACAGGAAGCTTTAGTGCCCCTCCTCCGCCCCCTGCAGTACCAACCTCTGTGTGGCTCAAACCGGGATGGGGGTTGAACTGTGCCTTCATCCCGGCGCACCTTTTGTCTCCAAAGCTCTGGGACAAAGATGACCCACTGAGCTACTGGAACTCATGAAAACCGATTACAACCTGCGGCAAAGCCCCGCTATACTACAGCTTAGCATCTTAAAGGAACGTTATCCCGCATCTAAACAAAACGGATCTATTTGAATACAGGTTCACCGCTGTGAAAAAACAGCGGCCGGTTTCACTTGAGTGACCACATTGTGGAATAAAACACAAAATGTGAAATTTAAGCGCATTTCTGGTGAAACTGCTTCATAAATATTAGTTGATAACAGGTACATTGACCAAATGGCAAGACCACACTATGGCAGGAAGAGAGTGTGTGTTACTTTGACACAGCTGAGAAAACACCAGGCTGGGTGTTTCAATCTCAAAAAGTAGCACTTTCTCTAGTTTAGCAACTATTTGTCTTGACACAGAAAGGTGTGGTGAGGAACAGATGTATAGACCTTGGAGACACACTTCAGGGTGGAATAAAGGAGCTCAGGCAACAGATATGGCAATCAGCGAGACGCTGTAATCTACTCTTTAATTTAACATTTCTCAACTTATAATCAGTCCTAAATTTAGGCTGTGGCTCAGCACACTTACACGATATTAACTATGATGTAAGGTCTCCACAAGTTTGATTGCTCTAAGCGCAGATTCACTCTGCAGCTTTTCCTCAGCAAATACCAGGGTACACGGATTTTTCAAGACGTGTCAAGCTCACCATTTAATTTCTACAAAACATTGCATTTACCTGCAGTTTTTGACAGGGCACACACAGGGTAATTGCTTAAATTGTGTAAATTAACATTTACAAATAGTGGGAAAGGCTATGAGGTGGACGTTCGTTTTTGGAAAAGGTTTATACATCGGTCGCCGTTCAGCTTCATTCTGCAAATGAAAGTACTTGCATCTCAATGTTGCTGCCAATAAAGCATCATTGTAACTAATACCCTGCAGTCTGGGAAGGTGGGTGGTCCTCCAACAAAGTGCCATGGATTACGAATATGTTTAGTGGGCTGTCTTGTGTTTAAATTACTATGACAGGATAATAAAATCAATAGAGAAATCAGCAAATTAAAACTGTAAAAGTGAAATTACAGATACACTTAAAACAATGAATGGTTCTTTAGGGGCTGTTTGCCACACCTTCATAACATTCAAGTAGCCTGTTGCTTTTTTGGTTCTTGAGGTGTCTGTGAGGTACTTCAAAATCATGTTACATTATAGGGTCATTCCTTCCAATCAGCATAATGGTTTAGTAGTCCATATATTACAAGTACATATATTTTTTTGTCTTTGACTTATGATTGGCAACTGTATTGTTCAGTACAATAACTTATATCCCAATTGTATTATAGTTAATAGCACTTGTTTATTAAACAATATAGTGTGTATTCCAATTTGTACTAGTAACATTAATTTTACTAGTGTGAACGATAATTTAAGACATTCCAAATAGGCTAGTTATTACATATGACAAGAACAACAACTGGAAACTAACTGGAATAGTGTCATAAAAAAGTATTAGTAAAGTACAACTGGAACAATAGGTAATACAGTTACACTGGACCATAAATCCGCATGCTGTTTAATGGCAAAGCACTTTGCAATTTGTTATCAGTTGCAATGGAACAGTTAGCTTTCACCACAGTAAAGGCTATTGAATGAATAGTTTCTGACTGATTTATAGATCAATCACTTTTGGAATAAATGTTCACTGTATGGAACATAGTCACAGTTAGGCTACTAACCAATAATTAAAAATAACCAGTAATAACAAGATAACAACATAAATAGAAGAATAAATGTTAAAGCTGCTTGCCATACAGCGCTTTTTCGGTAAGCCTTAATTTTAAGTGTACTTACTTGGTATTCGAAGTATTCCAATATATTGATTCTAAAACTGTTGATCTAGCCAGTTTCACTCGACAAGCAACCATGAAAAATATATAACTCCACATAGTTGTATCCATCGCGATGCAAAACAGTTCAGCAGTCCAAATTTGATTATAACAGTGAGAGCTCCACAGGCACTAACACGAGAAGAGTCCGATGCTGGTGGCCGATATCATCTGCTCAAAACGCTTATGATTTCGAAATTTCTGTTTGCCAATAACTCCTAAAATAACAGCTCCTTTGCACCTGGCACTCTAAAGAACAAATTTAACAAAACGCTATGTTATAATCCATCAGGGTCTTTAGACATTAAAATATTTTAACACGCATCCTTTGGGAAACAGTGCCTGTGAACATTCTTAGAGAAGAGAGTTAAACAGCGCAGGTTCCGTGGAATGGCAGCATAGCTCTGAAACTCGGATGTTGCTGAGGTCTAATCTAAAGGCAGTATCAGTGCTTCCCCTGTTCTTCGCCTTTGCATTCAACTCTGCCAGTCTCGGAGTGCCATCAAGACGTGCTCAGAGACTTCTTAGGACAACCCAGTGTTGCCGTTAGACCCCGCCCACATTACTCTCGATTGGATGACGCTGAATGAGTGACACCTAGTCGAATTGAAGCCGACTAAACAGGAGTCTGGAAACGGCACAGCTTTATTAAACATTAGGCTACCACCTGAATTTACCTGAGGCGCAACTGCAGTTTCAATAGAGTGTTTTTTAACCGATAGGCCGCAACCCACTGGGAACTCTATTTAAAAAAGGTTATATTAAAATAAATTAGCAATTCCTGCCGTTAACAGATATAAAATATTAGTAAATTAAGATTTATATATATCTGTATTTATATATTTAGATAACCTTTGCATGTTTGAAATCAAATAAGTATTCTTATATTTTAATCTAAAGCTTGTAGTAAATGCATTTCCCACGTGATTAATCCGCTTAGTCAAGTAAAGCTCAAGAAGTATTAAAACAGCTGTATTAATCACACGGGTGCGGGCTATATTTGTTACCAGTTTAAAAAGCTTTTTCAAAATTATAGCTATTGCCTTACAGAACACAAACACCTCGGAAATAAGTCAATTTGTTCGATGGCCCGGACAACTTTTGTTTATTGTCCTTCGCGTGTTTGGACAATAATCAAAGGGAAAAACTAACAGGTACGAGATAATTGAATGTCTTTCTGTATTAAGGTGTGATGTGTTTGCACTTCCATCGTCTGGTCTGCCTTGAATCTTTTGTGTATTTGCGCTTTGGGCTTGTGCTGACCTAACAGAGGTGTCAAACAAACTATTAATTAGGCTGCGGATTTAAAGCATTAGGTGACGATGACATCCTGACCTCAAAACTTTAACCCACTTTGAACTGTTTGTCCCACGCTTTCCAGATCCTTACGACTATAGCTTATGTGACAGACAGAACATCTCAAATGTATATTATTCCTAAATACTTGCTTTTTTTATGTATAGTCCAATTGTGCTTAACTTAATCCTAAAACTACACAAGTTAATACA
Source organism: Enteromius fasciolatus (assembly GCA_032361145.1). Taxonomy (NCBI): domain Eukaryota; kingdom Metazoa; phylum Chordata; class Actinopteri; order Cypriniformes; family Cyprinidae; genus Enteromius; species Enteromius fasciolatus. The sequence goes on along the minus strand of JAUMHR010000042.1, from coordinate 13,797,193 downwards.
CATATGGAAGCAAACGTCAGAAACAAGACACATTCATGGATTTATTGGGGATTCTTGACATGTTCTTGATAAGTGGGTCAAATATTCAACCACAAACACAAACTCTTTCCAATCAGCAACCTTTCACTCGATCACCTCTAAAAGCATCTCACCACTAACATATACGCAGCTCACTGACATGCAACGACCAGGTACCTTTTATTACAGCATCACTTTACCTCTTCAATAATTAACACGCAAGTAAAAATGATAAAAGGAGGTTATTGATGCTATCGTTTTATGATGCTTCTTGGTTGGACTGGTTACCATTTAACTCATAGTGGTCTGTGCTCTTCAAAACAGAGGGATGGAATTCCAGTTCAAGCAATTTCCCTGTCAATCTTTCCTTCTAATTATTTTATACTATGAATAAACTATTAAAAAAATAAAATAATTCAATCAAATCAGCCAGGAAGGTCGTTGAGGCCGTGAAATTAGTGAAACCGGAAACCGTGTGGATGAATGAGCAGATCAGGCCGGTCCTTTTTTACCTTACTCGTACAATACACCGAATGCATTTGCAGAGATTACATGGAGGACAAGTGGAGGTTATCTTTATAAGAGTCAGTAATACAAAACGGACAGGTGAAACGAGGAAAAACTGAAGGGTATCTGACAAATCGAATTGTTCCTGTTGTTCGGAGAATTTGAAACACACCACATGAGGGTTAGGTTAGGTTAACCCTACGAAGAAGACCTTGTACTGCAGCACAATGTCTCACACGGAGAGGTGGTCTGGAGAGAGTCTGGACAAATCCTGGCCACATTGTTTACATCACTCAGAGGCCTTTAAAGAGAAAGAAAGTTTAGGCCTCGACTTCCCTTTCCCCAAAATGATCTTCTGTTCTTCTTTCTGCTGTTTCTGTCGCTCTTGCTCTAACTTCATACGCTCCTCGTGTATTTTCCTCTGCTCTTCAACTATTCGTAGTTGTTCCTCCGCCTGTAAGACAGAAAGAGTTAATTAGATATTAACATGTGAACAGAACTTAGGCTCCACAGCATCTCCATCTGGGAAAGGTTATCTTTTGGGCTATGTTCTACAAAAATTGTTTGCAGTCAAACAAATAAACAATATGAAGTACAAATAACTATTCATTAATAGTCAAGTGATATATCAGTTGATTTTGTCATTTTTTAAATGACACATTAGCGGATAAGTTTTTCCTCTTTGACTAAGACTTTTATTTTGACAGCATGTGAGACTTTTATTTTGACAACAATTGAAATGCCAGTTCCTGAGCGCACATCCCTATTCTCTGTCCCATTCACATGCTTACAAAATCACTGTTGTTTACAGTGTTTACCTTCTTTTTATTTATGTTAACTATTTCTTCCTGAAAAATAATAAAATAGGAATAGGACCATCTAAAAATGTTTTTAACACATTTTTTGAAAATAGGCTCATTTCCCAACTCCCCTGTTAAACAGTCGTTTTACCATTTTTTAATCCATTTCAGGCGACTTATAGCTGCAGCTTAGCATAGATCATTGAATCTGATTGGACCAGTTGCATCTCGCTCAAAAATGATCAAAGAGTTTCTATATTTGTCCTATTTAAAACTTCAAAAGCTGCGATAAGGCTAGGAACTATACTTTCTGGTGTAATAATCGAGGAACTTCGCTGGCGTACCACAGGTGCAGCAGGCACAATGATATTATGCAGCGCCTAGAGGTCCCTCTGTAATGGTTCTTTTGGTTTCTCCCAGTGTCACAGATTTTTGTCATTTTCAGTGTTTTTTTTGTGATAGCCATAATGTGAATAAAGGCTTTATAAACTTTTTTTTTTAGACTAGAAGAACCTTCTGGGATTTCTTCATTAGGATATTCCAGCATGTAGTGCTTTTCCCCATATTTATTGATTTTCTAATTATTATATGAATATGGAAAATAAACAGGCATTTTAGTTTAATAGTGCAATACTGTATAAATATTGGTCAGTCAATATGCATGCATTGCCATAATTAATAGTCACAATTTATTGAGAAATGTGCATATAATCCTTAGTCCCACACGTTAACACCTTGATGACGTTCAATATAATGCACAACAGTCTTGTTTAATTTTGAATCTTATAGCATCTACCATGCTTATGTTTATGAACCAAATCTAGTGAAAACTCTTTGTAAGGGACTGCATCTGCCAGATCTCTTTCATGTGCTGACAGATGAATCTTGACCTTTATAGCTTGGAGTTGAGAGGATCTCTTATATAAGCCGTTTTGTAACTAGACTCATCTGGACCAGAACTAAACTGCAGTCTCTTTTTCTGCTAAATGCCGCTCTATTGAGACAGAAAACTCCATAATACAAAACATGTCAAGTAGCACTTATGCAACATTAATGTTCCACATGGCTCCAGACAGTGCAAGGACACATTCATTCTGTATGAGAAGACTGCTAGGCCAATCGAGTGCTTGTTAGAACGGCAAAGCATGAATGTTTAAATGAATTTTCATGGCTACTCTGATCTTAATTTCCATCACATTCCCTACTGTTCGAAAGTTTTAGAAAAAGAGTCTCTTTTGTAGGATTTTGGACCCAAGCAAAGTCTCTGAGAACATGACGCATTGCACTTGTGGAGACTCCAGAAAGGTTTCTCACCAAATTTCTTGACATTAATTATGAACACCTGTTTTTTTTCTGACCCAATGAGCATTTCGCTGCCCGATGGTCATTTCTTAACTTTGCCAATTCTATTTTTGCATCCTTTTTTAGACATTTAATAATTATTCACTTTTAGTTGGAGTTCAATCTCTCTCTCGGCTCATTTTATCTGAAAAAATATAATAATATCTATCAAAAACTATTTTTTTTTTAATCAACACATACCAGTTTAGCTTGAGCGTCAGCTATCTTACGATTGTTCTCCACCAGAATCTTCTCCAGTTCTTCGCGCTTTGATTTCTCCTCCTCCTGCAAAGGCAAAGTGCTTCAGTGGAATAGTAGTGACAAAACACATTAAAATAAGAGGCAGAACTTGAATTACAACACGCATGAGGAGATAACGAAGATACATTCAGCTCACCAGACATGGATAAACCTACAGTAAACTTGTCCTTCACTCACGAATAAACAGTTCCTAAAGGAGTCAGGGTCAAATTGGGAATTTTTTTTTCTTTTGCAGATTGCACAATGTACCACCAACCAGCAAGGGAGGTTCTTTCAAACCACTGACCTGTGTTCTCGGTACTTCTCTACTTACATCTCACTCTCAGAAAAAAGCCACACAGTGAAGTGCCGTCTGAGGAGCAGTCAGCTCAAATGGTGTTTAGGAGGAACAGAAGCGTGAACAACTTTCATCACTTCTAATCGTAAGCAACTCGTAACAAAGGCTCACGGAATTCACGGCATGAGCTGTTTTGTTAAGAAAACTGTCAAGGGTGAAATATGAAATTTAAGAATAGCAGAACGGTAGCACTATTTCATACAGAAAGATACTACGATTGAGTGAAAAGCTACAGTTAACATTTATCTTTTGGAAAAAAAAAATCTATTTCACTTTTAATTTTGAGAGATAAAAGGCTGTTTAACACCACATACTACCAAGTCTTTTCACATCAGTAACTTTCCAGCAAATATATATGAGAATAATTACATTTTGGGATTGCTATACTAAATATCTCATTTGCTTCTATTATACTGCTAATATGGAATGCAAAAAAACATGTGTATGTGGTGTGAAACAGGCCCACTACAGGAAGTCCTACCCACTGAATCAGCACTAAAAAGTGATATGTTTCGCTTGTTCACATGCAAGTTACCTCCCGAGCTTTCTGAGCGGCCAGCTCTGCTTGTCTCTGTTTTTCCAGCTCCTCTAGCAATTGCTTCTCCATGATGCGTTTGGCCTCCTCCACCCGCCGCAACACTTCTCTTTCAATCTCATCCTTTCGTTTTTCCAGTTCCTCCTCCACACGTTTGGCAACAAGTTCTTCTACACGGCGAGCAGTCTCTTCCTCGATCAGACGCTCCTCTATCTCCTGTTGTCGACTAGGAAAAGATCAAGAGGACAAGAGATGCTTAATGCCACAAACGACCAACGCACATGCTATCCGTCACTGCGCACAGGAAATCAGTCGATCGTCTCATCACCTTATCATCAGTGGTTCACTTATACAGGTTTTTTAAAGGATAACAGTAATACTGACATTAATGTTGAATAGTAATTTAATTATTAGAATTTTTTTTTTTTTTTTTTTACTTTAGGCATCATCGTTATGTTTCTCTCTTATTTACTCTAGTGTGCATTTATTGTTTTTATAATGGTGATACTTAAACGTTATTATTTGTTATTGCTTACCTCTCTAAATGACACAAAACAAAAATATAAACGTTGGAATCATTTATTTGCCGAATTCCGAAAATGAATAAATAAATTAATAACACACACTTATGTAGGTGGCCAAAATTGTTCCAACAACTAAAATTTTTTTGCCTCCAAAACATGATTTTATTTTATAATGTTTATGAAACATGCAGATGGTTGCTCAGAGAACAACAAACCACAGATGAAGTGAGTCATGATGCATTTTTGTTTTTTATTATTATCTATAGTTAACTTTAATATTCGGTTTGTCCACCTTCTGCATCAATTACAGCAGCACATCTCTCTGGCACTGTGTCAATATATCTATGATATCCCATGACTTACGCCAAAGGCTTTCCTTTCAATGTGCAATATTATCATAATATTTCAGATACAAATATATACAAAACTTACACTTGATTAGTGATTGCAAAGCATAATTAGATTGTTTTGCAAACTCTTTTGACTGGTTTTGTGGTGCAGGGTCACATGCAGTAACACTGCACTGAAATTCTTGCATTTAACGTTGCATCACGTTATAGAATACGTGATGTAAGATGATGTATTCCCAGAACACTCGTGGGGCTCACGCTCACACTGCAAATGGGATGTTTACATCTGTGACGGTTATGAAAAATGCGGGTACTCACATTCTCCTCTGTCTTTCCATCTCGGCTTTCTTCTCTTCTTCCTCCTTTTTCTGCTTTTCATCTACAGCACTCCTCTTGCTCAACGCTCTGCCGAAAATATCGATTCTCTCCGGCGGAGAGACGGCTCTGTCCCGTTCCCGGCGAGACGTGGCCGTGTTAGATTTGGACCGAGAGCGAGACTCTCTCCTCCGACTCCGTTTGGACTCTCGGGACTTCGAGCGCTTCTTCTTATCTTTGTCCCGGGACCGTGACCGAGAGCGGCTTCGCTTTTTACTGTGCTTGCTGCTTTTGGAGTGCTTGGAGCGGGAAGAGCTGCGGCTCCGCGAACGACCCATTTCAGACGCCGGTAACGTTAGAGTTCAGTAGCAGTAACCAGGAGACCGAGCACCTCTAAAGCATCGGATAGACGAGTGCAAGCACCTGAACGTCTTTCAAACAAGCCCCAAAACACAGACTTAAGGAATCTGCACAGACTGCATGACGATAGCCCTGAGATCGAAGCTCTTGTTTACAAATGAATTCTTTAATAACAACGTGATGATTTAACTGCACGGTACCACTTATCTTGTATGGTTAAAAGCAAGATGGAGGACGGTTGATCTCAGATCCCAGAATGCAATTTCTTATGTTTTCTTACGCTGCAATTACAGCGATTACTGCCGCCAACTGGCGTGGAGCAGAAACGAGCCTTTTTTTGGTGAATCGTTTGGACAGTTCGTTCACTGAACCGATTCACAACTACGTCATCACTCCTGGAATTTTATCAGTAATTCATGAAGTTGTAAAAAAAAAAAATAATAATAATAAAATTCATGAAGTTGTTGCTCGCCATTATGTTTTCTGTAATTTTGTAAAAAAATAATAATAATAAAAAAAAATAATATATATCTTAATAAAAAATAATTATACAAACATTATCCTACATGTTATATTTCTACATATGTAATAATAATAATAGCTTTATTATTATATAAAAAACTATTTATTTTAGTAACCTAAACATAAAGCATAAAAAATATAGCTTTAATATATATATAATATAATATAAAAATAATATAGAAAATACTATAAAAATAATAGCTTTAATAATATATAAATAAATTTAATAATATGGTTAGTAAGAACATTATACATATTGATCCTTTTTGATAGCAAAATTGACAGTAAAGATCATGCTTTCAACATTGATAAGAATAAACGTGTCCTAAATCACCATATTACAATGATTTCTGAAGTATCACGTGACAAGATAGAAAACACTTCCTATATTTTTCAAAAAAAAGTTTTTTCAATATTTTTCAATCTTCTTAGGTGCAGTAGGCCTAAATGTGGATAACAGATAGGATAATGATGCAATTAAACTCATCAGGCCTATACACATTGTCACCCAGTTTCACAGACAAGGCTTAAGCTAGTCCCAGACTAAATTGCGTATTTCAGCTGTCTCAAATGAAAATATCTTGCTCTGAAATATCTTAAAACATGTCAGTGCCATTGTTCTGTGTTACGATGTACACCTGTAATATTTTCTTATAAGGCATTTTAGTAAAAGTTGCTTAAATATCTTAATTAAACTAATGCCTAGTCCTGGCTTAAGCTAAGCTCTGTTTGTGAAACCGGGCCTGTGTGTTCTAAAAAAACTTCACAAAATACATTCACTGTATATAATGACATTATGATAAGAACTGAAATATACTTTGTTTCTAATGATAAGGAGCCTAGCTGACCGATGGAAGTGCAGTGGAGATCTTGATGTAATCTGATACAGGTCTTGTCTGCATTAGACATGTCCATCAATTATGAATGAAAACAGCAGAATATTTAATCAATCTACTCAAGTGCCAAAATAAAAAGGCTGAAGCAACATCTTACAGGAGAATGGTGATATCCTGGCGATACGAAAGGGCAAAGGTATTAATGATATTCTTCATTAATACAATTTAAGAAAATATACTATTATTAATTATTATTATATTCATATTGTTACAGATTTGTATTAATTAGTAATACTATTAGGAAGTATTATGATCATTATATTATGATTATTGTTGTTTTAGTCATTGGGTGTTTTGCTTTCTTTCTACCACAGCTACAAAATCTTTAGTAATTAGTTTAAAAACACAAAAAAATGACGAATATGACAATCAAGAAATGTTCCCCGATCATGAGTTGATTTTAGGCTAATTGCTTTTTAAACTAAATGTTTAATGTCAAAAATGCATTTTTAAAGCCCAAATTATTGTTATTATTTATAACAATAATCTCAAAAATAAAGTAAACGTGTTACACACAAAATCATTATTTCCCTACATGTTTCCTTATACATTAATAGATAAAGCCTAGCTAAATCCTGACATAGGTTAGGTTAATGATTATAAACACTCCGGAACATGTTACACTTCAACTATCCTCATAACCTCTTCTATGTAGATCAGTCAATGAAAACATTTAAGTATTTTCAAGAGCTATCTTTGCTTACACGAGTTTGGTCCCTACAGCACTACCCTGACACCTGCTGGTCAGATAACGCTACTGCAAGATGCGAGTAGAATTCAATTTGTTCAGTCCATATAAATGACGCCACTAAACTCCTCCCAAACGGGAATACGTCAGCAGCATACCTTTAAGAAGCAACTGCAAAACCCAAACATCAAACAGCCTTTTAATCTTTGTTTGTTTTGTAGTTTATTTGTAACGATTTCCAGTCTGTTATATATGTATGCTTGATTCTTCTGTAAATTGGGCTATGGTTAATTAATCCATTGCACACAAATATTTGATGCATTTTTTTTGCAATCCCTTGATAATTTTAGTTTTGTAATACATTTTCATGTGTAGGCTAAATGCATAGGCTACAAGGTATAAATAAATAGCTACTCCCAGACACTCACCCCCAGTTTCACAGACAAGGCTTAAGCTAGTCCCAGACTAAATTGCATGTTTGAGCTGTCTCAGATGAA
>JAUMHR010000042.1:13774946-13787867 GCA_032361145.1 Enteromius fasciolatus | reverse complement strand
AAAGTTGCTTAAATATCTTAATTTAACTAATGCCTAGTCCTGGCTTAAGCTAAGCCCCGTTTGTGAAACCGGGCCTCAGTGTTCATTTAAGAGATTAAACTAGGAATATTTTTACATTTAACATACATATGCATTTACAATTATACAGGCTATGGTGTTTTTAATGAATGCTTATAATACTGGTACAAGTAAATGTGTATTTTAATGCTTGTAATCAGTGTTGCAATTGCGTTACTCCCTAAAAAATTAACTGCATTGTTATTATTATTATTATTATTTATTTGAGCCTATTTATTCTTGTGAAAGTAGATTTTTTGAAGGACAATATCAAGACATTTGCTGTAGTTATGCAGCTAACTTACTGTAGATTTATATTTATCACGTTTATTGGCTACAGTTTGTTTAAATATAAATGAACAATAAACAAAAACAAGTCTTTTATCTTTAGCCTCCTAAAAAGCATTCTGGGAAACAGAAATCCTCATCATCCTTTTTCTGTTTTCTTCTGATATTGATTCCCAGAAATGCTTTGCATGAGGCTGTTATTTTATTTAATTTGTCCTGTAAAGATAAAGATTTGTTTAATGTGCATTTATCTTTGAACAAACTGTCGCTAGTAAATAACATGAATTTAAATCCACAGTAAGTTACTGGAAAACAGCTGTGAATACTGTAATTTCTACAGAAATACTTTACAGTGAAGGATATAAATATTCAGGCAAAATTATTATGTTGTTTTGTTCGTGACTGCACTAGCTACATCTCAGTCCGCTGGATTTGTCACAGGAGGGCATTTATGAAAAAAAGTGGGAAGTTTATTCTCTTAACTAGGCATATAAGCTAGCCTACATCAAAAAATCTGATAAAATAGCCTACTAAAAAAAAACTACCGACTTGTTGCTGTAATTTGGTAGCTTATTTAAGTATTTAAAAACAATTAATTTATGCTTGTGCCTTGATAGTGTCTTTGTTTCCATCGGATCTCTCCCTGTTGTACGCAGAACATCCATCGGGAGGCGTTCGCGTAATTGCAGAAAACCTCTTGATGAAAAAAACGCCACCTTTTGACACGCAGCAGGCCTTCCTTCAATGGGTTTCCTGTTTCATATATTACAGTATATACACAGTATAGATTAACATGAATTTATTAGCATGTGAAATGGCAAAACATCAAATAAAATACCAAATGGTGGACTGTCATTTAGGTATAAGGACATCGCTTTATAACTTTATAAAGATAGCTTACGTCACTTTACTGCAGATCGCTTATGACGAAGTCAAACTTTATTTAAAATTTGTCTAGATGTTTCAAATAATATGGTATTTTCACCTACAGCCTACCATATAGCAACGTGTCATGTAAACCACGTTTATTGGCTAACATTACTGACAGAGACATATTTGCTGTTGTGAGCTTTAAAAATAAATAAATAAGTAAGTAAGTAGCCTAAATAAATAAATGTAATGTGCTTCAATTTATTTCGTTTTACAACGTTATTGTGAACCACTGGAACGTTACATTTTACCTTTTTTATGCGAAATGAAAGTAACGAAAAAAGTGAAGTTACACAATGAAAATAGCCTAACTAAATGTGCGATAATGTAAAATCATGCTATGCGAATATTAATAACGTCTAACAAAACAACCAGAAGCGCCTTACAACTTTCTTCAAGAAACTCTTTTGTATTTCCTACATGTGAAAATCGTATTAGCCTCATACATCCAGTATAAATATTAAGAATTATTAAGACCTATTTTATATATCAACCTCTGATGAGACGACGCTGGACAATTATTCGCAGCAGCCTCTAATTAGAGGACGTTATCTGAACTGGTATAGATGGCTATCCCTTAGATTTGACGACAGGTATAAAAGTTGCTGGTTACACGACAGGCTAAAAAAGGAAAAATAAACCGAAATCATCATCTGACTTTTATCTGTTTCGCCTATATGTCTCATTAAGTAGCTAAAACATCCACCTCGGCTGTTTCTGCACGTGCTAATTGAAATAGTAAATGCAACTGGCAGCATTGATTTATTTTGCACGACAAGTCATTCTTTTAGGCAGCATTTTTCATACTTTAACGAAGGCAATTATGCTATCAGTTAATTGGCTGAAACCATTCTGAAAAGCACACCTGGGATGAAAGTGGGTTAAAATTCACTGATGCTTTGTGAGCCCGAGCAGCTTTTTTTATGCGCTTTAAGGTGCGTTTTGAGAACCACCGGTGTCACGCTTGTTCTCTGTTTTCATATGCTGAATATGATTGTTTATCCACTGTGCTGTCAGGTCCTCGCCGCGAGCGCCTATTTTATGTAGAGTAATTAAATATCCCGCGAGCTATCATTGCAACAGAGCTATTCAAGACCGGACAATATTTCAACCTGTCCGTAATGAAATTAAAATAGTTGCAACTTCGATTTTTACATGATTTTCGAGACATTTAGAGAAGGGCGTGTGTATTACATTCAATAATGCGAGGTGCGGCCCGTTGCCACATTCATCATCCCATTACTGTACCCAATCCAGGTCCGATACGTGAAGGGTAAAATGAATTACCGACGTTAAGTCGTCAATAAAGTCATTTCAGTAAATGGTGTCTCAGATGACTCCGGCATTATTCAGCGGGCTTTATCAGCACTGGGGAAATTACGTCGCCTCTACACCTCGTGTAATACGGCCCTGCTTACCTTGATAAAGCGCCCTGCCAGCGGGTAGTGACAGTGCTTTTGACCGGCTTTTATTCACTCGCTAGTGATGAACGCCAAGTTGATCAGGCGGAATGGGCGCTAATTAAAACCTATAAATTATCTTTTGCAGCCCCTCTCAAGACGTCGCATGCAGCCGAGATAAGAGCTGGAGTGCTAATTTACCGCCTGAAAAGGAGCGTGCCTCACAATGGCTACTTGGCTCAAATAGCATATTGATAGTGTCCTAATTAGAAATTTATTAAGTACCCACTCGAGCTTTTCGAATAAAGATTTCAACCCAACCTGTTTTATATGAATAAATGCTGCACGCAGGCTACTAAAATACCATGTTTGCGCTAATTATTATTCTAAATAATAATAATTATTTAGTTTTTATTTGGAATAAAGCCTTCAAGATCTGTTAAATTACATCATTCTTTGCTCACATTTTTAAGCCATTTACTCTGTCCTTGTCTTGCTTCTTGCTAAGATGCTGTGATTTGCAGCTAGGATTGCTGCCACATTTTCTTTTTTTGTGCTGACGTGGTCATCCATGCGTCAATTTGTTTTTAAGGACAAAGCAGGAAACTGTCCGATGTTTTAGACAATGCAAAAACGTAACCTGAACGCGATTCATTTGCTTTTATTCCAGACAAAAAAAAAATAATACGACTGAATTAACCCGATCAGCAACAGTGTGTTTAATTAAGACTTAGATCAGATGGAAATAATAGCTTATACTCGGTTACAATTACCACTTTTGACATATAATTACTCTGCGGTTAAAACGTTTTGAATGCTGAGAATAATGATAACGCGGTCTAGTCTGTTGTGTTTGTATTGCAATTATTGGTATATTATAGTTATACCTTACATGTTGTTATATAACATCCTTATATATTTAATATACAATGCATTTACTAAATGAACTAAAACATTAGGCTATTGTCGTCTCATTGTGGTAGATTCAGTTTCTCAGCCTTGAATTAATTGTTTAATAACCCTGTCCGTGTTGATAATTCCATATAGTTACGATGAAGGCTCACTCGTAGCTCGGTCGCCTATCGTCTACCTACACTACTTACGGGCTCAGAAAGGATCTATTCGCATTGTTATTAGTGTCTAGTTTTGTCACACAGAAAAAAATATAAAATAAAAACTACAACGAGCAACTGAAATAATGAATTATCTGCCTACACTATCAGATCATTTTTCTGTCAAAAGCCAGTGCCGATCCAGAAACATCCAGTCCTCATTAGAGTGGATTTAATGTGCGCCAGCTTATTTGGTCTTGGAAATCTATTCGTTCTTTATTTGCATAAGATCGTAAAATTCTATTGGACATTCTCTGCTTGTGACACCAAGGATGTTGGTACACCATTGGTCCATTGCACGTGTGTCTCGCTCACGTGCTTCCGGTTGAGGAAAAAAGTATGTGAGGGGCACAGTGATTTTAGAAAGAGTTTGTTAAGCGCGAGCTGTTACACGGGGCAGCGAGTCAGGGACTGCGGAGCATCGCGCGATGCATTGTCTGACATGAATAACGGGTGTGTTTTGACACTTGAAAGCCTTGATCGCGGAAAGCATTCCGATGCTATGACAGTCGCTTCTCTTAAGGTATTTCGTATACCTTTATTTTAACACTATAGACTGCATTCTTGTTTGTTGCTATCCGGATACTGCTCTTTGCAACAAGTGGAATTTTGGTGTGCAGACCACGATCCAGCTGTCATGGAGGAGCAAAAGGATCAAAATAGTCGTGATTCGACTGAGTCTGAGAGCGTCTCGCTCTCACCCAATATACCATCTCCTCCGATTTTACCTCACCAGGCTGCGCAGCAAGCCCACAGAACCACGAACTTTTTCATCGACAATATACTGAGACCAGATTTTGGCTGCAAGAAAGATCTTGGGAGTAGGGACCGGGCGCAAACCTCGGGTAGGGAGAACGTTAACCCTATGGTGATAAGGCCGTCGCATAATAGCAGCCTTTGCCAGGATTCAAACTGTAGCAGTGACAGCACTTCTTCTTCGTCCTCGTCTTCTTCGCCATCCTCAAAACAGAGCTCTGCAAAGCTTGTCGAAGGAAATGGAACTACCGCAGCAAGGTACGGGGAGAATACGACGTCGATAATGGTGGTGAACACTAACGGGGGAACTCAGCAAGCGAAAGAATCGCAGCCTTTACTATGGCCTGCGTGGGTGTACTGCACCAGGTACTCGGACAGACCTTCATCTGGTAAGGCGCTAGTTTCTTAATTGCACTGTATGATTCACAAACATTGAGTGACGCCGCGTGCGTAAAAGTTTTTTCAAGGGCGCATCGTTGGTTGTGATTTTTTTTTTTTAATCACTGGGTACACTGAGTTTTATTTCCTTTCACTCGCTTCACGCAGCGTCTGAAGCAATCGTTTATGTGTAACAGTACTGGGTTGTTTTGAGCCATGAGCGAACAATTCTCCCTTAGGCCGCAAACCAAAGGAGAAACACATTTTAAGAAAATAAAAATGCATTTTTGGCTTCAAAATTCTAATTTTGGTCCCCCTCTAAATTTCTAGGCTAATTCTATACAAAATAATTTATGTAGCCTACTAAAACATTGACTTAGGCCTACATCAATAGGAAAAGCGAATACTAGGCTACGTTACTGTGCTAATGTAAAAAAGAAAATATAGACAATATTAATAATTAATATTTGGATAATAGCAATCTGTTTCAAGTTCAAGTTTCTCAGCATATTGTTATTGGTGTTATGCTTCTTTTTTACTGCAGTAGCACTTCATATATCTTAGTTTGTATGACCATGGGTTGTATGTGTTAATCTAAAAGTACTATTTGTGTTTATAATGTCCATACAAATAGCGTCAATACAAATAATATCTTAATGAAGGAAAGAAAAAAAGAAGTACCGTGATATAATCAATTTTGTTTTGTAACATTCCTATTTAAATTTACGATGACCCAATGCTGCTAGCTTTAGGCTATTTGTAGTGAAATGATTTTAGGTTATTCGATAGATATTTAACGGTTAACCAGTTAACAGTCAGCCGAAACGGATTTTGTTGAATGTTATGAATCTCCGTATACGTTAATCACATCGTGGACAGTTCCTAACTTCAGGGGCTATTTCTACCTGATCAGACCCGTGAACACAATGTATTCATTTGGATTTCAATGATTTAGAATAATTTGCTTTACTTGAGTTTATAGCCTACATTTTCAGGTTAACTGGCAAAACATTTTACAGTGCAAACCTCACACAAAGTCAGCTGGGCTGTTGGAAAAGATGCTTTGATTGACTTCACTGATTGACTTACTGATTGAGCTATCAGACACTGGACTTTCACAGACGGCCAGCAGAATTTCGATCATCCGAGTGCAGTTTCCTGAAGGAAACACTCAGGGTTCTGTTCAGTTGTTGATTGCTAATGCAGAAAATAGTTTTCTTGACGTGCATAGAACACTACATGCTTGGAAATAGGCTTGCTTGGCATAATATCCTGTTAGCAGGTCTTTAGCTTTTTTTTTTTTTTAATTGCACCTACTTTGCATGAATGGGTTTGCATATATGAGCTACATGGACATTATCAGGGAAAATAAATAAACAATAACAGAACAGTTGCTGCAGCGGATCAAAACGAAGGCCTACACGTGTAATATTAAAGTCGATATGTAAAAATATAATTTCGTCTCATTTTCAGTAAACACACTTTTGCATATAAATGTTCATGTGCATTCATTTTTTTATGTACTACCTTTCTCTGTCTTTCAATTATATTTGACACGACCTGCATTTTAAAACGTTTTATTAATTTGAAATTCATATCAAATTAACAGTTTGTTTATTATAAAGAGCGAGGGCACAGAACAAAAACTGATTAACCTATCGATTTGGTTTTTCTGTGATTGACAAGAACATGGGGATTTTGAACTTAAGAACTCGATACGCCATTGTTGTGGAAAACAGAGCGACTTAAACTACTGATAAGTTGTCATTTTGTGTATGATGCTTGCACTAATATATTAGCCAGAAATGTAATGTGCAGAAGCCATTATTGCAGATAATGATTGTTCTTTTTTTTCACCCCGTGAATACAGTGCAGACTAAATTTTCAGAATATGATTAATAGCTTTAGTAAGAATGGGCAAACTCACACAAAGCGGCTTTCCCGCTATTTTCCCAGGATACAAGCGCTAGTGACAGTCGAGGACTGAGGCCTACTTCCAAGCTTACTTTGCAGGTCTATTGCTCCTACATCTCTTATGCATCTCTTATGCATTTTAAAGTTCGCCGCTGTTCGAGGTTTAGAACTATTATTTTAGCAGCATTTTGTCTCCCTTGCCCATTACGCATGCAGCTAAGGTTATTCGTTTTACATAGATCACTGTGATGCTTCATTGCAAACACCTACTGTTTAATGCGAATATATGAATAGAGCCAGCGCTGTCGGATAATGAAGTGCAGTGTGGATTGTGCAGCTAAAATAGCTTTTCCAATACGGAAGTGTTAACACCGCGTCAATCGTTTCACTCACCTGCCGAGCGTTCTCCGTTAGATGTGGGTATGTAGTGTTCATGCTGCTTTATGATATTTATGTCTTCGTTTTATTGTTGTTTCTACACTAGGCCCAAGGACACGAAAATTGAAAAAGAAGAAAAGCGAGAAGGAAGACAAGCGACCGAGAACGGCTTTCACGGCTGAACAGCTGCAGAGACTTAAAGCCGAGTTTCAGGCGAATCGGTACATCACGGAGCAGCGGAGGCAGTCGCTGGCCCAGGAACTCAACCTCAATGAGTCGCAAATAAAAATCTGGTTCCAAAATAAGAGGGCCAAAATCAAAAAGGCCTCTGGCTATAAGAACGGCCTCGCTCTTCAGCTCATGGCTCAAGGACTCTATAACCATTCCACAACAACAGTTCAAGAAGAAAAAGAAGATAGCGAATAAAAATGGCCCGACTTCTCTCCTAAAAAGGCCATGGACGCTAACGCCGACGAAAGTGATTTTTCATATTTTTTATGAATCAAAGGAAATGTCTTCGAATTCTGCGAGACGAAGATACGATATTTAAGCAAATTTCTGTTTATCATACAGTATATGGACATGCATCTAAATACGAACACTATGAAAATTTATATATAGCCAAAACTGTAAGATGTGTATATTTAATTCCAGGTAAGGGGATGTCTATATTGCTCCTTACTTGCTGAATATTTCTAACGTTTCTTCTCCTTTCCCAATGTGGTTGCTCACCGTTCCAGTAGGCCTAAGTGTCAGGCTTGTTAGAGTTTTTGTGATAGCCCTGTCTCTTAAATCCCTTATCTCACAGTTCTTCAAATGCGTGACTGAACCAACGCTTCAAGCCAAAGATTTTAATATGTTCAGATTATGTTGTCTGAAATAAAAAAGGTAGAATGTGCCATTGTTTTTTTTTTATTTACTTTTTTTCTAGTCTACAAAATCTCAACCTAATTACACGATCTGTAGCTATTTAAACGCTACGATGACTTGTTCTCCCAAACCCCTGAGAGATTCTTTTAAAATAAATATATCACAAAATATATGATGCTTTTTTATATCGATGCTTTTCAACGCTACTCTAATTTTCTAACCGAGTGGGTTGTGGTTACATTGCAATAATGAGATGTTACACATAAAGGATACATAATGCATTGCAATTGCTATGGAAGAAATTATAATACTCAGATCAGCCTGTTTTGAGGTTTTAGACCTATGGTGTTTGTCATTTTAATAGACAGTGGATTATAAAACATAGAAAACAAAAGTTTAATTGATCTGATGAGGGCATTTTCAATTTCTAACATGTATCCGATATGTTTATGTCTGGCCTGCGATGTTGTACGAACACGTTATTATACCAATGGAAATATATCGTGGAACCTTTTTCTTGCTTTTCTATGATTAAGATGCCAGCTATTGACTTTTAAAATTCTGCGCATGGCAATACTAGAATAATGTGCATAAAAGTAATTGTGCTCTGCAAATCTGCCAGACTTTATTAAATGTAGGACAATATGTAGACAATATCCGATTAATCTTCTACCCCAATGAACGGCGTTTTTATACACATTCAAGTATATGTTTTCATGTAGAAGCTCCACGTGTTGATTTCGGTATTTTCAGGATTCGCTTACAGGCTGTCAAAACTAGCCCCGGATTATTTTAATGAACCGTTTGAATGTCGTTTACCAACCATAAAAATAGTTTTCTCATGTTGCCGTCACACATCTGACTTCGCGCGATGTTAACAGCAGTGCAGAAAAGCGCTCGGCTTGTGCAGGAGTCTGTCTAGGGATCAAAGAACAGATTCAAGAAACTCTCCCATCGAGGTTAAAAGGTCAAGTTAAGCAGTCAAAACAAAATCGTGGATGTTTCAAAACACGACATTCTCTCTCAGCAGTTTACGTATTACGTTAACGCAAAACAGCATACATTGCGTTCAAAGTAGCTATTAAAGTAGTTTTGTGGGCGATAAAAAATCTCTTTTAACAAATGCTGCCGGCCTGTGAGCTGTGAACATTATTACAAAATTATTTGGCTGAATATTAACCATATTAATGTTAACATATTTCATGTTTTAAAATGAAACGCAATGATCCTCAAACCAATGATCCTGAAGCAGAAGCCTATGTTTACAATTTCATACAACCATTTTAACCGAGGGGTTTAACAGTGCAAATAACATAAATACTCTATTTGTTGTAGATATAGCTAATGCATTGGGTTCTATGTACCTGCACATTTTTGCACAAGATTTTGACAAGTCGGTCATGACTAAAACAGTAGATACAAGACGGGACTATTGTCGACAAAATCAATGCAATGGTTACAAATCTAAAATGCGTTGTTAAACACCGGTGTGCAGCTATTGTTGGGTTGAGACTTCAGCAAGAAGCTCATTTTGTTATGGTTATTTATCAGTTACTTCTGAAGGCTTATCCAATCGTAAAAAGACTTAACAACAACAATATAATAATAATAGCTAATTATAATAAACAAAGGCTACACCCTCACATATATAGAAAGGTCTAGCCTTTAAACGTGATGTTTTGATCTCAAATTTTCTATAAATAGAATAGAAACTATAGAGTTAATATCAGAGGTATATCATCAGAATAATTTGTTTTTGGAATATCCAGTGTTGTCTTTGAACAAAATAAAAAATAAATGATCAATAATTTTGATCAGCTCAGGTGCTGGTGCTGCTTAATAGGCTATGTGAACGATTAGTCATCAGAATATATCTTTTCACGTTGAAATGCCGATTTTCTGCATAAAATTGCTCGACAATTGTTGTTGCTCAACTAGCCTATATGGAATGCTTGGTTGTCATACATATGTTAATATGGCAACTGGCATTTATTTATTTTTAATTTTTTTATGACACTTACTTTTCACTATTAATTAAGCCATATTGAAAATTAAGGTAAATCGGTCAGACAAAGCTTTAAGCCTACGGTGTTTCACTATTTTATGTTTTGGAGTTCTCCACATTTTTAAACTTGTTACAAATGATCCAATCTAAGCAGGGGATGCAATGATTAATTTAAACCTGTTTTTATTTTCCCTCTTATAATATAGAATAGACTATAGAATAATTCCTGGCATTCTTTAAAGTAAAGAATTCGTTGAATTAATAAATATTTTGCCATTCCCCATGGAATACGAGGGTTTTCCCACCACAGGAGTCCGTAGGCGGCTTTTATTTTTAATTATTCTGCTGCTAATAGAACTGCTGCGCATTATATTGAGTGGATTTAATTAACACACTCACATATAGCAGAGCGCCATTTCTAAAACACCTGTACATTAAATATTAAATGCCATAAACTAATTGACATTACTTATTTAAACAGGTTAGAACGATGGGGTTATTTCATTACAATTATTGCAGCATTCATTACTTGAAATTAATTTGCTTTAGTACGAGCCAATCCCTCGTGTTTTACTGTGCGTTTAATAAAATGTTCTGTGAATGGGGCTTATATTATAATGCATTTTAAATTGTACAAAAACAGAGAAAATAAAGCACGTGTCTTTCAACTTACATTGTCATTGCAATCAAATGATAACAGCGAGATTTTCTATGTGAATCTTGGAAATTATTCCCCGGCCATCCAAATAAAAAAAGACTCGCAAGGCCCGGCTATAACCAATACGTAGCCTACTTATGTAAGTTATTTTTATTTAATGTACTTAGAATCTGGTGTTTTTAACAAATCGTATTTTAATCGTTTGCGAAAGGCCTTCATATTATAATGCGAGCAAGCTACGCATCATTAAAAATAAAAAAATATATATATTATTCAGTAGTTCAGATAACAAGCTTACATCCATGCGGTTATTTTTGCCTACCATTAAGCATTAAACATGATCTCAAGGGCTATTCTATGACCTATAGCCTATTTAGACTATGACAGAAAGTGGGTTTAAACTAAGCTATATTTTTGTTGTTATCAGGTTGATTTGACTGCTAGTTTACTAACGTCTAGGGAGTTTTAGTGTTTATATCTTTAAAGATGCTATTTTTTCTTGTTCGTTTTTAATTTTTCTTCTAGGCTACTATCCATATGCTTACGTGGGCCAAATACAAATGTTCAATCCACACTATATAACGAATCTACATCGAGGACCGTAATTCCCTAACATTACCTTGTGAAAATAGCACCGCCTTGCTTCGTTCAGCAGGTGCTTTGCTAAAACAAAAGGCAGCTGAGGTCGGCGCGTGCTCAGTACACTCTGCCCTACAGCTACCATACAACATGTATTTAATATATATGCAAATGACAGCAATAAGACGAAACAGTGGAGATTATTTAGCAGCTGCAACACTAGAAACTTAGAAATTTAGATAAAGGTAAGAGAACGTCAGCCAGTTTCCAGTGAAAACTAAAGTGGGAGAGGATGCTGCAAAATGCAAATGGCAAGAGAAAGCAAGAGAAAAGGCGAAGGCCATGGCACTGGGGTTGGGGACAGGAAAAGCTTGCTGCATCGCCGGCACAAATTTCACAGCCTCGCTTGGTTGTCTCGGTTTGTGCCCTCGTTGACCAGAGGCGAACCTGCATCATTGATCAAAGGAGAGCGGAAGAGGCCAGTGACCCTGAATAGGACTAAAGGATGCAAATATAGGAGCTAAGTGATTGGTAATCCTATTAGAACACGCTGTGGGTGGGGGCCAGCGGTTCAGGGGCTATTCGCGTCACAACGCTCGATGTTTAGCCTACAAACTGCGGTGTGCTTGTACGCGCATAGCTGACATGTGTTTCTGTTGTGCGCACGCGCGCACGCACGCATGCACATGCATCATCGCTTCAATCACAAACCAGCACTGCTTAACTCAAATGTAATCCGCCTTGGAATTACTGAGCAGTATGTGTGGCAGTGTTGGTTTTCTGTAAATGGATCAAATCAGCGGGACTTGCATTGGAAAGAGGATGCCTTTCTGTCACAAACTTCCAAAATAAAGCACTATTAGAGATTAAGTTAACTCACACATGCTCTAGCAAATCAGACATATGCATTAAATAAATAAGTATCACAACACTATTTCCCCTTCAGCATAAAAGGTGCTTTTGGGTCAAACATCTTTTCTCTCGTTTACAGAATATACCCTTTCATATTAATGTACTGTCCTATTCTAAATTGCCCCCCTCTTTCTTCAAGGTCCACATCACTTCAGTTTTACTGTTGAAATGTGTGACAAATGTATACAGAGGCAACACTGGTGGGACGATTCAACAAAGGACGGCATTGAATGTTAACCTCCCAATGCGCCAGTGTAGGCATTAGGACCACTGGGAGAGCAGCCACAAATGTGGGAGCAGATAAATGAACATTACATGGTGGATACAACCAAGTACCTCCATTCCCCTCCACCCACCCCCCCAACCGGTCAGCTGCACAGATCCAGACACAAACACACTGCTGCACTAGGCTTTGCAAAAAAAGAGCACGGTGACATATGCATATATCAATTGAAGTAGTTCTGCACAGCCTTGTGTTTCTGGCTGACTTCGGATATCTAAATACAATTATTTTATTGTTTAAGGTCTTACAATTTTTTTTTCCACACATAGGAGTAAGAGAAAAAAATCTGTAGCAAAAATATTACCTTAATTAAACGAATTCAATGTCTCACGGTTTTTTTTCGTGGTACTGACACGATTCTTACTCGACTTTCGTGAATCCAGCACGAAAAGATGCATCCA
>JAUMHR010000042.1:13733861-13756477 GCA_032361145.1 Enteromius fasciolatus | reverse complement strand
TATCTCTATCTGTATTTCTTGTGATAAAATGTAAATAATTAAATAATTTTTAAAGGTGAAATTGGATGCAAAATTCAAAAAAGTTGTTTGAACATAAATATGTGTTCATAAATATCCTATAATGAAACAAATCCACCCAGTGTGTTTTTTTTATTTATTTTTTTTTTATCCCTGCTTTAAAATCCTCTTTCTCAAATCAGGCTGTTCTGAGATTCCTGTCAGAATGACACAGTTCAGCACAGGCCCCTCCCACAATAATTGATCATCATGTCAGTCTTACCTCAGACCCACCGTGCACACTCGTCTGCAGTAAGATCTAATATTAATACCCATCTTAATCTTTTTTAACAATACTTGTTTTAATATTGTTAGTGACACTGCTCCCTTGAAGAGTAAGTGTTCTATCAAAAAGCCTGCTCCTGAATCAATGACTCTATTCGCTCACTCCGAAGAATCTGCAGACAAGCTGAACACAAATGGCATGGTTGCAGGTGTCTTTCTAAAGTCAAACCTGCCCTTTCGTAAAAACACTTTTAGTCAGTTATTCATGCATTTATTACTTCACGCCTCGATTACTGCAATTCTCTTTACTATTAAATCAATCTTTGATTGGACGACCTCAAGTGGTACAAAATGCTACAGCCAGAGTTCTGACAGGGAGTTGAAAGTTGATCACATCTGTCCCATTTTAACTTCTCTGCATTGGCAACCAGTTAAACTACAAATAGAATTTAACATTTTAGCCTTTGGTTTTAAAGCTCTACGTGGCCTAACACCAACATATCTTTCTGATATAATACTTTATCACACTCCTTCCAGGTCACTTAGATCTGGCAGCTTTGGAATGCTATCTGTCTGTAGATCATGGTTAAAGCATCATGGAGACCGAGCTTTTGCAATAGCAGGTCCCAAACTTTGAAATAATCCTGCCAGTTTCGACTCGTACTTCATTGTCCTCTTTTAAATTTAAACTCAAGACTCACCTCCTTGGTACGAGTTCTTAATGTATGAAAATATTTCTCCTGTGAGAGCTTATTATGTCTAGTAATATATATTTTTATGTGATTATTTTAATTTGTACAGCACTTTGATCAACCCTGGGTTGAATTTAAATGTGAAATGAACGAATTTGAGTGATCTGTTATCAGTCTGCATTTGTGTCGACTTTGGTGCAGGGGAAGACTAGATGTCTCCGATTAAGCATGGAGGCGTTTAGTTGTTGGATATAATAATTAATATAGCAGTTGACATTTTCTCGTGACATCTAAGTCGCTGAAGATGCAGAAGATACAGGAAACTTTGTGCATTTTTAGATGCACAAATACCAACACACACACAGTAAACAGTGCCTTTGATTATCATTTTCATTTTGACAGAAATCATAAAGCGCTGAATCATCTTGAAATAAATAGGAGAGTAAAAGAATGGGATCACTGTCACATTGACCACACTCTTTAGTTTAATAAGAGGAAGGGACTGCTCAGATAGTGAGGTTTCTGTAAGATCTTCTGTAAGATTTCTGTTGCCCAATCCCTGGAACATGCTTTCAATTTTCTTAAATCAAATACGTCATTAAAAGCGACATATCAATGTCCATATTGATACTATTAAAGGGCATAGACAAGAGTGACTTTAATATATGCTGAGGTCTGTCTAAGGATAGATCGGGTCGCTTTCTCCTCTCTGCTATACATTACCAAGATAGATACGCTATGTTCGATGTCAGATCAAATAGACCATGGCAATACCTTACAATGCAGTATCCCAACATCTGCACAGTTGCACACTCAGAAATGTTTGTTCAAAGCTGAAGCTGAATTCCACTGCAGAGCTGGTTTTTATAGAAAGCTTGTTCATTTGTCTCAGGGCAAGTAGCAGTGTGTATTTAAGGGACCATAGGGGTTAAAACAGTCAAACACAATCAAAGTGACTTCCTGTCGTCAGACTCACATGCGATCTGACTGAGCAGAATTATGATACATTGGTGATTTAAGTGTACTTGGGTCACACTTTAGTTGTTATACTTACTAGAATTCATTAAGTTGCAGATCATTTTTGATGAGTAATTGACTTACTTGCTGCTATGAATAAGCTTATGGGAGGGGGTGTAAAGTGTTACACTTTATATTAAATAGGCAATTGCTATGGATTTAGCATGTAATTACTCTGATGTAACACAGCAGCGGGCAGTAAATTAGGCTAGGTGCACCAACTCCACCCACTTTACATATCCCTAAACCTACCCAACTACACCCCCTCATCATCCCCCTATTCCAGTTACTCTTATACATACTGCTGTTACTAAATGTAGCTATGTAATTCCTGTTACATGACTACTTGGGGAAGTGAAAAAAGTGTTGTTACCAATGTCCTGTTACACATTTGTACTTACACACACCATTCTGAGGGTTGTTACGTACATGTGTGTTGTTACAGAAATATTACAGCTGTGTACTTAAATGTGGTTACATACTAGATACACATCTAGTTACAATGTAAGTACACAGGTATTAGGGACACTTAACATAAAGTGGGACCCACTGCTGTAGAACGACTGGAGCGGTGTTGCTGCTCAGGATTGGCCGCTTGCCTAAGCATCCGTTTCTCTGGACATGCATGTGATTTGATTAAACAATGTAAAAATAAATATTACAAAGAAATATTTCATTCATTTACATCTGGTACCGCATCTTAAGTGTTGCAAAGCAACACATTTATTATCACAGCAGCACAGTCCAACAGTGAACACATCCATATCAGCTTGGGTTGGAATAAAATGGTTCGTCCCAACAGTGGAAAAGCAGCTCAAGTCTTCTGAAGACACATGATTGCTTTAAATAATCAACTGTCTTAAGTCTTGGGTGAACAGACATTCAGTTGAAGGATAGATTTCTTTCTCTCACTCTCTCTTTTTCTTCATTGGTGTTCAGAAAATAAAAGTTATGATTGAGTAAATGTAAAGTTTGGGTGAATTAATGAAATGGCATGTCACTTCACTTCAGAACATTTACAGTGTGATGCTTGACTCGGGACAGAAAAAACAAAAAAACCCTTCAAATCCAGTCCAGTGCCACACTAAACTCATCATATCTCTACTGCATTTCCCACGCATTTCATTTTTGCTTTGTTTCAAAATGTCTGTAATACAAGTTGTATTGAAAATCATTACCTTTAATTTTGAATTGTCACTACCTTACATTTGTTTGAAATTGTGTGTGTGTGTGTGTGTGTGTTATTAAGAACATTGTTATCATTCATTTGTAATAGATGTTTAGGTCATTCAATTTACTTGAGTAACTTTGTTTTTTAAAGCAGTCGGTTTTAAATGGTTTTAGCAAGTCAATTAGACTGATGTTTAAGTAAAGTTAAGTAAAGTAAAGTTGCAGGAACTGTTACATGAGTTAGCAGATGTTTTCAACACTAAATAAACCTTTTGTAAGTACAAATTTCAATTCTTATTTGCTTTTAGTCGTTTTTTTCAAGGCAATCGGCTGCATGCTTTTTTTGAGTAATGTCAACTAATTCGATTTTACAGTTCATATAAAAATTAGCAACTAATTTACCACAACCTAGAATTTAATCAAATTGTGATTGTGTTGGACTGACTGTATAGTTATGGCTCCAAGTATGTAACAAAATAAAATAAAATAATAATAAACATATATAAATATTTTATCTGTAGTTTATGTTTTAGTTTTATTTTAGATGTATGTATGTATACATACATACTAGAAATTCCCATTCATCATGCTGTGTTCAATATTGTTTAGCAGCTCGAAAGCGCTATACACGCCAAGGCCATGGGTTCAATTCCCATAGACAGCAAAAACTGATAAGATTTAAAACTGTACACTTTGAAAGCAATGTTAGCAGCTTTTCTTAAAAGCGTCTGCCAAATCCATGAAAAAAAAAAAAAAATTATGCATGAAGGTTTTTCCCCATATGTACCTCTTGTATTTTTTATCTGTCTGCGTGGCTTTGTTTTCTTAGGGACTGCAAGACAGGAAAAAGAAGTATATTCTTTCAATCCCAAAGCTTATATCTTCTGACTCATACAGCACAATGAGGAAGATCTGGCTTCTATAAAGACATTGTATAAGATTACGGCTAAATCAGTCTTGCGGCTTTTCCTGGGAAAAACTTATGAAGTCCTAAAACTCTCAGTTATGAGTGGGCACAGCAGGTTCGGGGCAGAGGAACACAGAGTGAAACATAATACAAGTATCAACCATGCTCCAAATAATAATGTACTGTCAGCAAAGAATGATAACATGATAACTCAAGGAGGCTTCACTATAGCTTCCTGAGGAGCATGACCCGAGCGTTGCCTAGAAATCATTCGGACAAATATGCAAGACTTTAATTCGTCAGCTGCACGTCATTTAATAGGGAAAAAATGAAACTTTGGGTACACTGTTGCACATCTGGTTTAGAATCTGTCAGACTCTGGCATACGGAGCATTCTTTTGTATTATACGGAAGATGGAAAGAATTATTGAACGTTTCATGTAATGAAGAACTTTGCTGCCACTGTTGGTTTAAGTGAAAACAATTTTGCAGCTAGTGGGGTTCCAATTGGATGTAAGTTCTATCAATCACATGCTGCCACCAGATTTTCATTAAATCGAGTTTCACAACAAAGAACTGGTGCGAATTCAGCGCATGAACTTAAATGAGGGAGGTGCATATATTTAGTCTAGCACTCGAGGCCTTTCAAAACTGGGATCAAAAGCCTTACAAAGGAGCCAAAATCAACAATTAAGCATCTTCTTGATCAATATGTCATATCTGTTTATCGAGTTTAGGAGTCAGTCTTTGGTCAAAGTGAATCTGGCACGGCTCTGAACGTGGAGATTTGCTGGACGGCCGTTGAAAGGTATTGCGGGTGGCCTGCGTGCAATATGAGGCAGCCTTCTGAAGTGTGGAAAGTTGTGGACGAAAAGATACACAAGCAATTGCTGCCCCCATGATGTGTTTGGCTTGAAATTTATTCCTTGGATGGATCAGACCACTTGACCAGTAGCACTGTTTTCTCTTCGGTTTGACTTCTCTAAACCAAAACTGTAAAATGTTCAAGTGCGCCAGCTGTTGTTTTACAATAATGAACAATTCAGTATATGAGTGCAATGGCTGTATCCTCAGTGTTCCTTTTTTCTTTTTGTAAACAATATTTTTAAATTATTTTTCAATTCAGACATTGTGACAACATTTACAGTCTTCAGCTATCTATTTTTGTTTTCTGTATTAACTTCTTTTGAAGAAAAAGTAATACAAATACATAAAAGAATAAGCAATAAAAAAAACATTTCTGTTTTTATGACACTAAAAAATATATATAAAAAATAAACAATGCCCCCCCCCCCCAAAAAAAAAACATAGCTGAACAAACAAATTATCAAACAAGTAAACAAACAAAATAATTATATTTTTAAATATTTTATTTTAAATATTATTAAATAATACAGTTATTTCTGAACAATCAAACAAACAAATATTAGATGACTCAACAACTTAATAAATTAACTACTAAATTAATTAAGTAAGAAGAACGCGTTATAGTTGATAAACAACATATAGCAAATAAACAACAAAAATGTTATAGCTAAACAAATAAACAAAGAAATAAATAAACAAAATATTTGAATGAAAAAAAAGGTATACTGTAAACAAACTTATTTTATTTTTTAAGAAATATTCTTACAGTGTTTACGATTCATAACATTACCAAAAGCAATGATGTCCCTGTGTATTTAACTATTAAACTCTTTGGAATTTAATAGCTCCTTTAGTTGATTCTGTGGATTCTGTTACACCATAAACAACACTAGTGTCCCGACTCCAGTCAAATGACTCAGAATCGTTTATTTATATACAGTGAACCAAAGACTAAAACCTAATCTAAAATTTTAACACAGGCCTGAAAGGCACTGGTATGTCCTTTTAGGAAATGCAAATCCAGATACGCATTCCTCATTGCTTCAGCTTCACAGACGAGACTGCAGCAACCGTGAGACGTACAGATCATATAGAGGCTCTTCTCCGAAGTCA
The DNA here is from genome assembly GCA_032361145.1 of Enteromius fasciolatus. Classification (NCBI taxonomy): domain Eukaryota; kingdom Metazoa; phylum Chordata; class Actinopteri; order Cypriniformes; family Cyprinidae; genus Enteromius; species Enteromius fasciolatus. The sequence continues at coordinate 13,750,429 of JAUMHR010000042.1, read as the reverse complement.
TAAGTCAACATGATCTCACTGAGGCTTAGTTTTACCTGCTCCCAGAGACGTTCATTAGACGTGGATGTGGGGGTTCCCTGCTTTGAGCGTCATTAATCAAAGCTCCCACAGACATACTGGAGATCCGATCCTCACTGTGGACACTGCGCTACAGCTGGGAATAATCATCTTCCTGGATCCTTTTTAGCTATCGCACCGCGATTCTGAGAGATTGGGCGACACTAGATATCTTCTCTCTTCCTTGTGCAAAAACGGAGGGCTGTGTGTAGATTTACGCTGTCTGTCTGTAGAGGTGTCTTCAGCGTGCGATGATGATTTATATATCAAAGCCCTATAAAGTACAAATGTCATTGATAACATGATCAGGGCTGTGTTCAAATTTGAATTTAGAATGCCTTAATTGAAATGGCTTTGAAATGTGGTAAGCAAATAAATATTTGGAATTCAAAATCAAATTTAAACAAAATTTTAATTTAAACAACATTTTAGGAAAAATGTAAATCAATTAAACGAGCAAACAAACAAATAAATATTTGGAACTGAAATTCAAATGTAAAATTAATCAAACAAACAACTAAGTAAATAAATAAGGTTAGATTGTGCACATTTTCTTATTTAACCAAACAAATGAATGAATGAATAAAATGCAGAACTGATATTGAAGAGCTGACAGACAGACGTTTTGGGGACACTGTGTATATGGGTAAAAATATCCACAAATTAGTATTCAAAACCTCACTTGCATTTGCACAGCTACTAATTTTTGATCTCACAATGTCTTTGCATTCAACGTCATTGTGCATATCTTCTGTGTCTTTATTGTGCATGTCAAATATTTCTCAATCAGCAAATCAGTCACATCCTGCTAAAAAAAATAGCATTTAAGTGAGCCTATGTGCCTCTTTCACATCTCCCACAATTTCTGTTTCGGTTTAGCAACATTGTTTTAGAGCGTGTGAGAACGGCTTTGATTCAGGCACCTCAGTGTTGAGCTGGAGAACTGTTTTGGAGTATGCTTGGTATCCCTGTCCCCAGAGTCGAAAGGTTTTTCAGGCTCTAGGAGTCATAAGGAGTTGACTTTCACATCTGCAAAACTTAAAGGCTGAGCGGCTGGCCAAAAATAAAGTTATGGAGCTGGGCCCCCAGCGTTTAAGAGAATCAGCTGCAACACAAATGTGAGACTTCTCGGTCCTGGTACAGTGAATAATGTACATATTCATTTGTTTGATTGTCACTGCTGTGAAATTATGCATTACTTATTAGAATAAGCACTCATAGGTCAGCACATGTCAAAAGACTTATTCATTGTGTGTTTCACGTGACGTGAATGTGCTACACAGAGCAAAGTCTAACAATGCCAAAAGGCCTAATGATTTTCACATGAAAGTCCTGAATACCCCCCTTGGCTCACCCTGTTGCCTTCATAATGTTAACTATGTCACAAAGAGGATTATAAAATTACTCCTGCTTCATTCGTTGTATTCATTCATTATGCGATCCATATTCAGGGTCTGGTACCAGTAAAGGTCATCTGTAATGGATATGTTTAGTGTAAAATTATGTGGAGCGTTTATTTTTCTGTTGTTGTTTGTATGTTAACACCAGCTATTATCACTGTGCTGTAGCATTGCATTGTGGTCTCATGCTATGCAGTGAAAGTAAAAGATCACTTACAGAATGTACAGGAACAGACAGAAATGATAAAATAAAATAGTCACAATATTAATTAAATATAATTAATTACCCAAAAGGTAGTCTTTACCTTAAAGGTAGTATCCTAACAAAAACACTGATAATAAATACATATTTCTTAAGCAGCAAATCATTTCTGAAGAATCATGTGACACCAAAGACTAGAGTAATGTTGCTGAACATTCAGCTTTAAATAAATAAATTCATGTGAAATAAGGAAATATATAATGTGACGAAAGACGACTTTGTGTGTATCGTTAAATAAACTATTAGTTCATTTTAAAGTCTTTATGTTGGTTTAACTGTGGGTCTTTTTAACTTGGAAATCATGATAAGGCGTGTTTCATATTCAAAGATTTGATAACAGATGGACGAACGGATGCATAAATCGCTCTGTTGTTGGTGTGATCCAATACATGTTCTCATCCTCCACTGAGGGAGAATAATCCTTTACCACTCTCATTTCAGGATCCTTGCAACCTTTGCACAAAGTCAATAATAAAATATAATGTAATTATGCTATTGTAATGCTCCTCCTGTCTCTCTCCTGCACATTGCACCCCACCTCTCTATTTGAATAATGAATTATACTCACATTAAAGTGGCAGGTCTGTGCTGTGGAAAAGTAAAAAGCTATTATCCAGTTGTCAGCTCTTCCCTGTACGACTCAGGAGAGATGAGGGAACACTGCTGACACAACACACACACACACACACACAGTTAGATACATAAAAAGTGTCCTATGCAAGTGTGAGCTTCATGCAGAATGGAATTAGCTTTCTGTAATGCTAATGTGTAATTAAAGAATCCGCTTTTGCTGTTACCTATAAGCTGCTGATTTAACCTTTAATGGATAAATAGAGGTTTACTCCCCCAAACAATATATATATATATATATATAATTATTATTATTAATTTCTTGGTATGTTTGATGTATATTCTACATATATGTGTTAGATATTAATTATTTTTAAATAATATATATATATATATATATATATATATATGAAACTGAAAAATTCAGTTTCACCATGACAGGAATATATTTAATTTGAAGTTATTTTCAAACTTTCTTCAAAACCATAAAACGAACAAAAAAACTATTAATAAATGAAACAAATAATAGTAATAAAAAACTCACCCCAGACTTTTGTATTATACGTCACAATAGTAACATTAATTATTATTATAATTCACTGTTCTATGTATTGCAAACCATTATGTGTTTTGTCATGTTTTATCTAGAAGCCCTAAAAATGAAAATCTGTCTTTTTTTTTTTCTGGTTGTAAAAATAGAGAAAGCAATTCTTTCAATAGGTCCACATAGTATATCATCAAAGTTCTTTTTTTCTTTTCGTTTTTTCTAATAGAAACATCTTGTGCAAAGCTGACACTTTCTGGTTGAGAACTCCATTAGGTCTCCTAAACTATGAAAGCCCAGCCTCTGAGCAATAATATTTTCTTCTGGATTGCTGGTGATGCTAGTAAAGTCTATTCTAAGACAGCAGACAGCAACATAATCTGCCTGCATGTTTATTAGTGATGTAAAACATCTCAGATTGTGTTTGACTCTATCTAGCTATCAACAGGATGCAATAACTCCATGTTTGGATGTTATCCAAGCATGTTATGTCAAGTTAGAACCACAAAACATTGATCCATTTCAAATAACATCTTCCATTCTTCATGATTAACAAACAGCCAAACAGTGGAGGAACATCACATGTATAGATTGGTATAATCAATATGAAACTGGAAATCTGCTAGCATATTTTCTATCTACAAATTCTATACGAATTCAAAGGCAAATTAGTTTTGAGCAGTAGCATGAATGTGCGTCCAATGAAATATCATGGCATTGTGTATTTTAGAGACACGTGCCTTCAAAAAGATGTCAAAAGGTCAGTGTCCTCTCAGAAATCCAGTCTGTTTGGCAATATGTTCAAAAACATGCCGAAAATCTGTTTCCTCCTGAGTATTGCTCACTCTTGGAGATATCCTGGCGCATGGCCAGTGTTCTGCTTAGCATTCTGCTCTGCTGGTGGGTGGAAAATCGTCCCAATCTGCTTGTCCCCTCTGTTACCAATACAACAGATCAATAACTTCTCTTCAGTGACAGCGTGCAGGCTGTGCATGGGGGTTGTGGTAATCACTGCTTGTAACCAAAGCAAAAGCAGTGCGCCACAGGAAGATGTACAGTTTTGAAAAGCATTCCCTATAGCTATAATGCAATTTGAACATTTTGTTCTGACAGAAGTTACTATTTAGTGCTGTTTGCTTGGGCAAGCATCACCACTGTACGGTGGCCCAGTAGTGTGCAACACAACAAAATCTCCACAGCACAATGGAAACAAGTCCCAACGAATGAAAGTAGCACAAGACAAATTAAAATGACAAGAAAAATCCCACAGATACCTCAAGAGGTACCTGAGACATATCTACACACCAGGGATGATATTTTACCCCTAGTGCCAGTAAGAAACCACCAGAACACCCTAACAAGCACCTAGAAAATCTTTGCAACCACACTGCAATAGCAAAAACCTAGAACACTCTAGCAACCACATAGCAACACTCTAGTGAAGACCTGCCACCACATAAAACCACCCTAGCAACCACCCAGAGCAGTGTACCAAACACATAACAAAAATCCACCACATAACAACACCTTAGCAACTGCCAGAACACCATAATAACCACCTAGAACACTGCAGCAACCACAAAACACATTTGTAACCACCTAGAACATTGTAGCAAATACACAGCTCCCTTGTTACCACATAGAAGACTATAGCAACCACAAAACACCACCTTAGCAATTGTCAAAACACCCTAGCAACCCGCTGGAACACTGTAGCAACCACAAAACACCACGCTAGCAACTACCAGAACGCCATCACAACCACCTAGGACAATTTAAAAGCCACATTTGAAACCACGTAGAACGGGGTGAGCTCCAACCCTAATTAAAACTCAACTGTCTGTAGTTTCCAAGTAACCATCCTTGATTAGCTTGTTCAGGTCTGTTTGATTAGGGTTGAAACTAAACTCTGCAGGGCTGCGGCTCTCCAGGACTGATGTCCGCCACCCCCCACTTAGAACGTACCTTAGCAACTGCAAAAACACCCTAGCAACCAACTAGAACACTGTAGCAACCACAAAACACATTGGTAACCACCCAGAACATTGTAGCACATACACAACTCCATTGTAACCACATACAAGACTGTAGCAACCACAAAACACACCTTTAGAAACTGCCGGAACACCCTATTACCACCATAGCAAGCACCTGTAACATTGTAGCAAACACCTAACAGCTATCTTACAACCACATCAACACCGCCCCACCAACAACCAGAACACCCTAGCAACACCCTAGCAACCACCTAGAACAATTAGCAATGCCAAGGTCATGGGTTCAATTCTGAGAGGAGAGAATGCATGAAAATGAATACTCATTCATGCATTGCAAGGATAAAAGCATCCACTAAATGCTTAAATGCGCAGGCAAACAGCTCTCTCATTTTCTTTCTAAAGTGAGAAGTTTCTCATTTTTATGCTAATTTCTCCCTGACTTCTGTAAATTTGAACGAACAAATAATGCATAGAATTGACTAAGTAACTCAAGGTCTACAACTTACTACACAGCAGCCTACCGCAATCTATGAAATAGCTAGACACAGCCTGCAAAATATGGCTTGATAATAAGGAGCCTCTTTCCAGCGAATAAAAGACCTAAACAAAAACGTGCCTCATTACAATACACTGCAAAGCTGGCACTCCACACAATCCAATTACAACATGCAAATGATGCTGGACTGTTTGAAAGGGGCCGCAGATAGGCCTACCTTTATCGTAAGACACACACACACAAACTGCCTCCCAGAATAACACACACACACATTCTCCTTCACAGTCTCTTTCTCTCTGAGTTTTTCTCTCCACACACACACTCATACACTCTCCCCACTGCCGTTATTGACACACTCCCATGGCCTAGGTTGTGTTAGCCAGGTGGTGAGAACAGGTGTTGAGTGAGTGTTGCCGTTTGAACGCCACTGCGCACTTGGCTCGCCACCAGTCAGCTGGAATGGTAAAGCTGTTCTTCCCGTGTTCACATCTCTCCGCCTTATTGGCTGATTACGAGGGAGAACGTTTGGCTCCGTGTTTGTGTCATCTGCAACAGCGACTCCTCCTCAACCTCCCATGCGATACTTTTGTTTCGTTTAAGGGTTCGCTTCTCTGCCATGCATGGCGAGGCAAGCTACTGACACGGGATAGTAGACCACTTATGCTTTAGTGATGCTGCAATGAATGGTAATTTATACAAACAACAGCAGATCCAAGGAGAAGACGGAGTATAAACAAAGTAGGTGACAGAAGAGGAAAATGACTTCTAAATGAGGAAGAATGAGAATTTATAAGCTGGAGAGAGAGAGAATGGGGGAAGTTAGTAACATATGGGAGAGAAAAATGTTATGAATAAAAATGGTTTCGCTTGCTTTTTGTGTATTACTTTTTTTTCTTTTATTTTAGACAGCTCAGCCAACCACGTCGTGCTATTTTTCATTTCGCTGAAGAATGTGAGAAATAAATTTGAAATAAGGCAAAGATAAAACCAGCATTTTTGCATCGTTTTCATTTTTCACTATTTGTTAAAGTACATCTCTAAAACGCAAAACCTAGACATGTTGAAACATTTATATTTATATATAGCACTTTTCATAATACGAGCACACACTTTTCTATTTGTTTAAGGGGAAAAATGATAAAATAATAAAAAATAAATGTTGTTTGTTAGCACCTATGGTTCCATTTTTATTCATGTAACCTTTCAATTGCACAAAAAGGTTATTTAATGGGGGGAAAAGTTTTTTGGGTTATTGAAATGTTCTTCAAACTAAGAACTATTCAATGAAAGAACAAAATGGACCCCATTTGGGAATGTATATTTAATAGTGCAAGTCAGAACAATTGAATGTTTCAGATTGTATTCCTCAAACACGAATAGTGCACTTAAATGTGTTCATGTTATCTCACATAGGCTTTTAACATCCCAAAATCTAATTCTGTTCCACCCTAATTCCAAAACCGAAACAAGCTTCATTGACTATTTGAAATGACCCATTCATGTTTTACTGATGCCAGTGTGAACGACACAAAAATTTGACTGACAGCTCCTTCCTCGTTTTGAATAGCGTTCAGCTATATTATCCAGTTAGATCCCCCCCGTGCCCCACCCCCTACATTATCCTGGGCTGTCCCGTCTTTATCTGCATATTCCGTCCCATCTATGCAAATGGATCCTCTCATTCGCTTAATGGGGGTATTAATCTGATATCAGCCTCTTAAATACTGCGCAAACGGTGTATGGCTGAGATGAATGAGTGTAGGGCAAGTACACCACGCCATCAGCATATAAATGTCACGGAGGCCTTAGATGATTTAGTGTTTTTTATTTGGGTAATTATTTAGCTACTTTATTTATTACCTTCTGTGGTTATAATACTATCCAGACAATTTATTTTTTAGGCATTAGATTTATTTAGATTATGAAATGTCATCATGCATGGTTATTGATTATCTTCCCAAAATAAAGTGTGTGGGAACCAGCTTAAATTTCTTAAAAAGCTCTAGCAGCACATATTTTCCCCAAATGTCCCAAAAATCTTTCACTATTTGCCAATCAGTCCCACTGCTAATGTCCACAAGCTCATCTGGAGTTTAATTGAAATACATGAGGGGACGAGTGGACACATTCAAAGCAACTGGGGCCAGTGACACTAGATGAATTGGCGAAATGGCTTTTGATTAATACGATACTTGACCCCAAGTAATTATGTCCTTTACAATAGACTGGTGACACCTATTAACCACAGTAATCACTTTTGCTGGTGCGGTGTGTCGGAGGAGCTCGACATATGGCCACCTTATTGAAATAGATGCTCCGAATGGAAGAGAAGGGAGGCAAGAGTCCTCACATTAATGTCTCCTCATTCATGCAGTCCCAAAGGAGAAATATCTGACAATATGTACAATTATTTAGCCTTCTGTGAGCTTCATGGGAAACTGGAGGGCTTTTTTCCGCTGCATACTATTTGCAGTGCTGATGACATTCCCTTTGCACCGATTTTAAAAGACAGGAAATGACATCGCTAACCTTGGGACTCACTTAAAAGGATTTTGTGTCTTTGAGACTGTGAGGCAAAAGTTGAGGGATAGTTTGAGGACAAGAAAAATGGAACAAACAACAAACCATAGCCGAAACATCTTTGCTTGGAATGTTAAGACAGTGTTGAATTTTAATCGTCCATAGTTTGATGTTTTATTAACTCAGTATGGTCTGGATTTATTTGGGACAGCTTTACAAATGCGTTCGAATCCATCTCTCCTGCACACTTTTTATATTTGAGAACGCAGAAGAGAGAGGGCAAAGGTTTTGGCGCCTATGGTTTCTATGAAGAATCATTAACATCCATGGAACCAAGAGATTCTTCATAGTGGTAAAAGGCTTTTCTTTGTGCACCAAAAGGTTTATTGGGGAACCAAAAAAGGTTCTTTTATTGCGTTGCTGCAGAAATACAAAACCTTTTGGAAGCTTTATTTTATAGAGTACACTGCTTAATGTACAGTGTACAGTGTACACTGCATACTATCCCAGTGACAGCTTTTGTACCTCTTTTCTGAGGGCGTCTAATATCCAAAATAAAGTTAACTATGGATCGTGCCAAACAGTCCCATCCATACCTTCAGAATCCTTCCAAGTTTAACACCAGGTGTCTGTTCGGTCCTGCTGCACACTTTGAGAGACTTGGGAGTGGTCGTCATGGCCAATCTCTGGTCATTCATTTGCAGGTAATGATTTTGGAACAGGGCTGCTAATAGGGCATTATGGGAGTCCCTGGTTCCCCTGACAGCTGATTAATGTCCACTGTGATGACATCAGCTCTGAGAGAAACTAGATAAAAGAACAGTTGTATTGGACCGAGCAGGATGATGAACGAGCGACCATGCTAGCGACTCATCTCATTACGAACTACAGACTGCTGGCCATTTAGCTAATGTAGCGAGTCATTGTGTGCCCAGGGACCCCGGGCCGCAGGTTTGGAAATTAATGACACGGCAAACGTGCGATATGGAGTTTGACCCTGCATAATACGCAAGCATATAGGATTAACCTTGCCTTGTCAGACGCCACTATTGTTATCCCGAATGCGGCGGCGGAGTACACAAGCAGGGGAAAAGAGATATTTATACCAATACCTATACCTGGATTTAAGATTCATTTCATGGGTCGCGGCTAAGCTGCAGGGAAGGATTAAACAGATAGTCTTTTCTTTGAGAGGTAGTGAAAATAAACCTCTCATTGAATAGGAGAGAAAGCATAGTGAAAGACATCAGGCAGCGTAGACTCTTTATTTTCACCTTATAGAGCTTGCAAAAGCTAATCTGGAAGCACATAGACATTTGACGAGGAAAAAAATGGTCAGCATTATCAGTATTATGGAATAAGACAAATATGTGGATACATATATCTGTATGGGTAGTGGAAATATATCCACAATCAATGCCAATCTGTACTTTTTAACCCTTATAGAATACTGTATGTTTTGTGTCAGTTTCATCCATATTGATTTATGAGCTGTTGAGTATTTTTTTTTTCTTGATATTTGTAATGAAGGTGTATGCAAAGTTTAGACCCCCTGATGTTGTGGAACATATGTACCAAATTACTACTGGGATTTTGATCTCCACAGGTTATTTGGACCAAATAAATTTATGATGCACAACAACAAAAAAGTACCTTCAGGGCAGATTTATATTTATGCATTTGGCAGATGCTTTTATCTAAATAAACGTAAACTGTGTGGATGGCGTATATGTCTGCTAATTTTGCTAGGAATTGAACTCATGGTCTTGCCATTGCTAGTGGCATGCTATTAAAAGCACACAGCATAAGTAGTTTCCACTTTTCTTTGGTTCAAAAAGTTACATTTTTTTAATGTTTGCTGTTTTACCTGTTTTCATACGGGGTCAATGGGGTTTAAAGGGAATTAAATTACATCCAGTTAGGGTCATTTTGACTCAGAACATTACAAATGTACACATAATTTTAAAGGACATCCTAAGCACAAACAAAGGTTTTAAAGGCAAGTTAAATCATTTGCAATATCATAAATTATGTATTTAATATATATTCATACTTCCAAACAAATAATGATTCTCAAGTTTTGAAACTAGTTTTGAAAACCAGCAATGCCAAGGTTATTGGTTCAATTCCCAGAGATCACGATCAAGTCTACCCAGTGAATAAATGTAAAGAAGTCTACCACAGATGCAAATCTAGTTCGTTTTATTAACGTGGGCGAATTCTGTGGATGTGCTTTAAATGATCTTTTACATTTACCATATACATGGGCCTGACCTTTTAGTGATAACTAAGCCCGCTTAATACCGACATCCTCGGGAATATGACCCGTCGCTCTTATTAGCCTTTAAGACTTCCTCTTCTTTCACCTTCAATCAGGGTTAAGCTGAACTCTTGCTGTCAGGACTAGTGCGGTAATGAGCATATCAATCAAAGAATAAATTAAGACCGCTAACTATTTTACCAGGATCAGACATTCTCAGTTAAGGTTCTGACCATAATTTAATTAACATTAAATCTAACATTTGGGACAAAGCGCAGAAGGAATGGGGACATTAAAGGGATAGTCATTATTTACTCAAACCTGCATCTTACTTGTCAAACACAAAAGAAGTCACTGCGGAAAAAGTCTCAATGATTTTAATCAATTGACTCTAATGTTGTTTGGACAAATGATCTTCTTTTGTGTTCTGCAGAAGAATGAAGAGGAACAACGTGAAGGTAGTAAATAATTAAAAAGTGTATAAAGCATCACCAGTCTAAACTGACACTGGTCAACCGAACAGATCATCCTGCCCCAAACTCATGTTATTACATGACTAACTAACAAATGACTTATTTATAGTTATCTCTGCATTTTGAGTTGTAATATCACCTTTATGGGTATCACTCATCAAAACAGAGTCCCTTGGGAGATATCAACCATTGCCAATCCCGTTTCTCCAGTAAAGTACCAGTAACTGCATTTAAGGTCTGTCTAGAACGACACGATCACTAGGTTAGCGCTTCACAGCGAGCGGGGGGCTATGTATTTAGTCACCGGTCACTTTTAATGGCTTCAAACCATGCAGAAAATTATTCACTGACCCTTCACACACCTCTGCGTCGGGAGCAGCTGTAAAACAACCCAGCCTTTGTCAAGGATTATAACGGGCGGAAATCTGGCCTTATTATTAAAAAGCCTGGCGATTTTCGACCCCCCCTTTTTCTTTCTTTTCAGCCATCCAATATTCATTAAAGTGGGATTTCTGCACATTAGCAAAGGAGGAGAAAGTAGCCCCTGGAGACTGTGTTTGCGTTTTCAGCTCTGGCCCTGTAATTCTGTCAGACACTCCTGTGAAGAGGAGGAAAGGGGAGGGAGGGAGTGGCTCCACTTAACCGGGATTTATTACCTCGACCAGCTGCCCTCTTCTCTCTCTCTCTGTAAAAGGTAATTGCATCCAGTTGTAACAAGCTAATTGATTGCTAATTAGATAAATCAGCACTCCAAGAGCTGTCAAGCACTGACGGATGGTAACAGAAGTCATGTGCCCCGGTGCAATGGCGGTAGGGTGGGAGGACTGTTGTTGCCCAACAGAAAGAGAGCAGCGCTACCAAAGGTCGAGGGGGAGCGGACGATACTGGCAAGATGGGCAGATGAGCACGAACCGCAGAAAAAGAGGGGGTCTTGAGCGTAGTGACAATGCAAATCAAAAAAGGCAGAGTAAACATGATTGATTCAGGCGGAGGCTGTCGGAGAGGGGGAAATTGGATTCAATGGACAGCTGGATGTCTGCAGCGACTCCCTGGCCACCAGGCAGCACCCGACACTTTCTCATGCTAATGCATCCCGGGCTAGTGTAGCGCTGAATGGATGATACCAGCCCAAACAGGAACTGAGACCGGGGGGGTTTGCTTGGGTTGAGAGGGTAAGAATGAATGAAGGGGGAAGGGCAGCACTAAATAGGGACTACTGCTCTGTACGATGTCTCATGTATGTGCGTATCATATATTCATAAACACACACATTTCAATACAGGAAAATCAGCTCACTCCTAAGTTGAGGTACTAGCTACACGGTCATTTTGGAAAACACAAACAATATTAATAATAGCATGAAAAAGACACAAATGACACATAATATTGATTAATTAGGTTCAAGACGTTTGTAATAAGTAATCTGTGTGCATATTATACACTAGCAGTCAAAATGATGGAATTATTAAGATTTGTAATTGTTTTTGAAGAAGACTCCCCAAGGCTGCATTTATTTGATGTTGCTAAATATTTTTATGATTTAGAAGAATTTTGATTTTGATGCTTAATGTTTTAGAGAAAGCTGTGATACACTAGACAGGAAAAGAAAAAACAAAAAAATCATATTTTTATTCAGCAAGGATGCATTAAATTGTTCAAAGGTGACAGTAAAAGACATATGCTAAATATTACAAAAGATCAATATTTTAAAGTAAATGCTGTTCTTTGGAAATGTCTGTGCATCATGATTTCAGAAAAGAAAAACAGTATTAATGATAGCATCAAATCAGCATACAGTAATAGAGTGATTTCTGATTTATTAGAGAGATCGTTTGATGCTGAAAATTCAGATTCTGTTCTTTAAAATGTAAGAGTATTTTATAATAATTTCACATTTCAATTTTGATTAAGTAAATGCAGCATTGGTGGTCATAAGATTTTGATGTTTCCAAACTTTTAACCAGTTTCATGTTAATGCTAAAATATATATGTACTGTATAATTCTATTATATAGATTAGATATCCAAGCACGTTTAGCAGATTTAATGATATTATATTAGAATAAAAAATAAAACCTGAAACCTATTCTGTGCCTCTCTTTGGAGTTTAAGTGGACATGTATGTAAATATGTTGAGAACACTGTTTTTAATGTACACCTGCTGATTCATCTCACAATGTTGTGTCTGCACAACTGTTGTTTTGAAGAAAAGAAAGGGCTGTTTGAACAGTATTATGTAAACATGCTCCTCGGGCAGTCCAATAAGACTCAGACCACACCTTTGTCTCCGTTTAATCTCTCTGATTATGCAGACATCACTTAGACGTTGCCATGGACACGGAACATGGTTGGCAAGCAAGGCCGAGCAGTCTCTGTCTGGTTAAAAGCAGCAAATGGAACGACGCCAAAGTAACACCGTCACCTCATCAATTTTGCTTTCTTTGACTGTATTTTGCATTTTCCGCCATGTATATTTCCAAAATGGAAACAACAAATGATGATTTTGAGAGCAATTCCAGAACAAAATATTAATTTGCATTTAATTTGCATGCCTAATTATGGCTTAGACTTGAACTAATGCTCTATTTGAATATTCCACTGTCTTGGCTTCAAGCGAAACGTTTAGTATTAACACACACACACACAGATCAGGTTACCACAACGAGGCGTTGGCCCCTGAAATGGGGGCTTGAGGATGTGATCCCTACAAGTCCCCCCACTCCCAAACACACACACACCCTTTTCACCAGCTGACCCATGAGGGACATACAGGCCTATTGAGTTCCAGCTTTGCTGGCATGCGGCATGCCCATTCTCTGCATGCTGCAGTAGCACAGTGGGTGGCATATCCCGCCACAGTTGCTGCACGATTTACAGCCGAGCAGGTCGGGGGTTTGATAGAATGAACCAGTTAGTATGCACCTAAAAAAAGGCTGATCCTCTTCGGTAGTCACAGATCTATAATAGATATATGTGTTAGCACAGTTTTCCAGAAACACCTGAATTAAAAGGTTCTATTACTCCTCAAAAAATACATAAATAAATTATATTTTAAATTAGTTACATAATATATAAACTCACCAAGGCTACATTTTTTTGCACTAATGTGTTAAATTGATAATTACTACAGTAATTAATTACAGTAGTAATTTCATTGTGCTAAAGTGGAACTATACTTTGGGTACACTTTAAATATCTTGAATTTAAAAAACAATATTATTCAGATATCACCAGTACTCACCAATATTGGCATTAAAACACATTTAGGCTCAATATTAGGAAATATGTATTGTGCACAAGTAGTACAACAAATAATTTGTACTACTAATATTTTTTTTTACACTTTTACAAATATTACTTTTATATTTTACAAGTCTTCAGCGATATATCAATAAGTATAGTTTTGAACTATACTTGGTATAAAGTAAATGTAAAAATGGGGATGCTGATTTGCTGCTCAAGTTTCTTATGATTAGTGTTGGTCTTTTGTGTGTGTGTGGGTGCACCTGGTATTTATCACCTTATGGGGACCAATTGTCACCACAAAGATAGGAATACCAGTGAAGTTTGACCTTGTGGGGACATTTGTTAGCTTCCCATGGGGAAACAAGCTTGTAAATCACACAGAATAAAGTTTTTTGAAAATCTAAAAATGCACATAGTTTCCTGTAAGGGGCAGGTTTAGGTGTAGGGTACCACATACCACACACAGTTTGTACAGTATAAAAACTATTACGCCTATGGAATGTCCCCATAGAACATGTAAACCCAACATGCGTGTGTGTGTGTGTGTGTGTGTGTGTGTGTGTGCGCGTGTGTGGAAACTGTGATACATTTTTTCAGTTTTCTTTGATGAATAGAAAGTTCAGAAGAATAGTATTTCAATTTATTCATTCTTTTATTTTTGTGTCTTATGTGGGTTAACCTCTGTAGGTAGCTATATGCATCATAATCTAGTCTCCTGTCAGAGACGTTGATGAGAATGTGAGACAGTGCTCTGCTGTTTATCCAGACACAATGAGGTCCGCAAGACCTGGATATGATGAAAGGTGAAGCCACTGTATACATCCTGGCTTATTCACAGCGAGACCTGTGAATATGACTGAACATGTGTTGTGTGTGTGAGTGTGTGTGTGAGAGAGAGAGAGTGTATACAGTCATCTATACATTTATGTTATTGAATGTGTGTGTACTTTTATGCTTTGCATGCATAGCTTTTCCATGTATCATAGCGAGCCGTCTCGCCACCTGTGCTTTCTGAAGATCAAGCAGAATCCAGATGCGTTGGAGATTAAAAACTAAAAATATAGCCTGGTTTTGCAATGATATTTATACTTACAGTCCAAGATTTTACAATACAAAGTAAAAAGTGATGCATAATTTAAAATCTAAGAAAATTATGTAAAAATAGGCATACTCAATACGATATATCCAGATTGTTCTATCTTGTACTATTCAGATTAATATCTTGCTAACACTTCTTGTGTTATTACCTCACTTCTCAGTCAGTTCTTGCCTTAGATGCCTTGGATGAAAACTTGTGCTAAATTAGTTCATGTGTAAATGTATGTGTTTTATGGTTGAAGGAACTGTCTGTACGAATAATATCATGGCTCAAAGTCTTGGCTACTAGTGAATAAGTGTTCCCTATGCAAGTGTTTTCTTAAAAAACTTGCATTAAAAAATAATTTTTACTTTTTTTTTTTTCATTGTAATGCATTAGTTTGCAGTGTATGTAATATTTAGTTTAGGGATGAGTTACAGATTTTTTTAAAATTTAGAAATATTTATTCAATATTGCACAAGAATATTATTGCAATGAGTTTAACACAGTGCAGTCCAGTGTCTTGAGCTCAAAGCTAGAAAGCTCTGCCTTTATCAGGGGGGTAGAAGGTTTCCAGCTCCTTATTGGTGATCACTTTCACACCTCACCCTTTCATTTGTTTTGCAAAAAAACTTTTGGGGTGGAACATCGCTGTCTAGACAGGCAGGATAAAAGAAGCAGCAACTGTTCATGCGTGTCTCTTACTCACCATTGTCCCTCATCCCCTCCGCTCTCCTCCATCTCCTTTTGCCCACTGTCTGCGCAGTATTGTTGGAAGACAATGCCCTGTCACTGCCGCTTCCTAAACTTGTTGGGATCTTGCTCTTCACTGCGACATGATCAGCAGGATGGCGGTGGCTGCAGAGCTCCGGTGCCAATCAGACAAAGTTCAAACTCATAGAGAGTTGAGATTCATGTATATCTGGCTGGTGTCCATGCAGAGGATCAGAAACGGTGATGGATGCTGGTTTCTCTTCCGGGAAGTCGATGCTTATGACTCTTAGGTGACCCTTAACATTTGTGTGGGAAAAGTAAAAAGTAAGTAATCCATGATGTAATGATTCAGCACCTCCATAAGAGCACCTCCATGAGTAAACACAAAGTGTTATTCCTCCAGTCTTCAGTGTCACATGATCAGAAATCATTCTAATATGCTGGTTTATTACTAGAATTGTCAATGTTGGAAATAGTTGTGCAGCCAAATATATTTTTTGAAACCTGTGATTTTTTTCCACCCTTTTTTTCTCCTCAGGATTCTTTGATGAATAGCAATTTTAAAAAAAACATTTATTTTACCAAATATAAACATTTCTAAAATGTAAATCTATGCTGTGACTTTTTTTGTTCATTTAATAGACCCTTGGTTAATAAAAGTATTAATTTCTTTCAAAGAAGAAAGAATAAAAATGAACTGATCCCAAACTTTTGAACAGTAGCGAAACAGTAAACTACTGTAACAGTAGTTTTATTACATTTTAAATAAATGCTTCTCCTTTTAATATTTTAATGATCAAAGAATCCTTAAAAAAAAACTATTAAGCAGCTCAACTGTTTCCAACACTGAGAATAAAACATCAGCGTATTAGAATGATTTCTGAAAGGATCATGTGACACTGAAGACTGGAGTAACGATGCTTTGTATCACAGGAATAAATTACATTTTAAA
>JAUMHR010000042.1:13613757-13630585 GCA_032361145.1 Enteromius fasciolatus | reverse complement strand
GGCCAAGTGATTAGCACACCTGATTCTGATCATTTGAATGGGTGAGCGAAAACTTTTGGTAATATAGTGTATATATGAGGAAACCCATAGAAAAGAAAAATCACAAAGGAGTTTCTTTAATATTCCTAATGTTTCTCGTAGACACCAATGACATTAAATTGAGACTTGAGTGAAAATCTCCCTTCTCCTGAGAAGAGAGGGGAAAACACTGCTTTATACTATATCTAATCATGAAAGGCAAAAGGTTGTAAAAAAAAAAAAAACTTGCAAATGCGAAATTTAAAAAAAAAAGACAATTATTTGCAACAACATGACCTTTTTCAGTGCCTAATTGTGTCATCTTTGATAAAGTTATATCTCTTAAATCTACATTTGTGGTCATGATGAGCTACAGGACAATTTAGTTTCCAACCTGGTCTTATTGCATAAACGTACTGTACCTAGCGGCACTTTTTAGCAAGACACAAAATACGTACCATTAAGTACATATCACTGCAGTTCAGAATTCAAATATTCATGGACTGACGCTAAAATGAATGGTCTAAATACAATAAATCCAACCTTAAACCAACCCAATAATGTTACTGGTATAAAACTGCATTTGTTGATGCAACTGTACCACTTCAACTTCTTTATACGCAGATTGGAAATGTTTGTAGTATATATAGTCGGTGTGGGATAATATATTAGTATGGTGATATATCATTTTCCTTCTCCATGCAAAATCTTGTTAGAGCTGTAATGTGGAACAGAAGTGTGCAGTGTGTGGGCTTGCCACATATCTACATTTGAAATAATGAACCTGATAGTCACTTTGTTTCGGGTTGGTTTTATTTCATGTCTTATAACTCTTTAAACAAGACTTTTTACATATCTCTTTGAGGAAAATGAATTAGAAACATACATTTTCAGGACCGGCACTGTTGCACTCTGTTATAAACATTAAATATGCTTATTGGCTGTGAATGGCACAAACTGCTTGTATTTTACAGTGTTGTTGTATGTACACCGCAATAAAGGCAAAAGTGATTTAATATAACTAACATTCCAGAAAAGGCAGTCTCAGATCTGGAGTTTTAGCAGGAGCAGTGTTGTCGTGTTCCTCTGGTCATTTCTCGTCACCTCAGGGATTAGTCTGTCCCTCCATCAAATATACACACCGACACAAAGCCTTAAGAGGATAAAAAACGGATGTGCAATATGTCGATGCCCAGACACACGGCTCTAGTCTCAGCCAATACAGATGCTCAGCATTGCCATGGAAACACGATTGACTGGTTTTATGAATAATAATATTTAAGCATGTGCACTGTCCCCATATACACAAAACCACTTGTTCATGACAGCTCTAAGAACAACATGAAACACGGGTGCCGAAAAAAACAATCCGAAAATTATTTCATTAAGCCTTTTAGACCTGAAAAACTTTTTCACAAGCAATATCACAATCATGTTGTGAAATATAATTACAATTAATATATTCAAATCAGCATATTAGAATAATTACTGAATGATCATGCCAAACTGAAAAAAGTCATTATAGGAATAAATTAATTCTTGAAACATATTAAACTAGAAAAAAGCTGATGGAGAAGCATCTCTTTATGTGTGGATTATTTAAGCTCCTCTCTATGTTCTTGTTTGGACAATTCTTATTATCTAAATAATTAGAATCATATTTATAATACCATTATTATAGATAATCTAAGCTGAGGACAAATTGATAATATAAATTAACTACATGGGGTAGGGTTTAAGGGTAGGTTCAGGATAAGTACCTAGTTACTACCTAGTTGTTGTAATTACTACAATAAATACAGTATAGTATGTACATGAGGAACGTGACTGTAAAATAAAGTGCTACCAAATTCTGTTATCATGTTGTTCTAAACCCTGTTTGACTTTGTTTCTTCCATTAAAGATGAAAAGAGAACCAGAACATTGACGCAGCTCTAAGGTTACAGCTATAAAAAGGGACACTAAGTTTCAGTACACTACTTCATATTTTTTTCTTTGCCCCATTAAACGTGTATACTGTCACTCTATGTCTAAACTGAATATTTATGGAAAACTCCAATCAGGAGTTATGGTCGGAATTAAACAGTAGACTGAATGATTTCTATCAGTACTGTAAGTGCATTTTATAAACTCCAGACTTCAATCCTCAAGACATATATGATGATTCTGACATTTACACTTATTAACAAGAGCAAGAACATTAAATAAAATACTCATTAGCAGATCTTCAACACAAGCCCAATATAAAAAGCATACACCTTCATGTTGTGTCACATAATACATCATACCAATGTTTTATCCTAAATCCTGTACTTATTTTTTAACTTTTTCATTTTAAACATATAATGTTCAACATATTGTATTTCAATTTAAATGGAAAGTATTATGGATCATGGACTGGTAATTTGGCCAGAAGTGTTGCTGTGCTGTGAAAAAAATGGCCTGAGGATGATTAAATGTTGAGTAATGTTTATTTTGTGTCAACTGTTCCTTTAAGAAAACAACAGATGCATATTTTCAGCTATTGTTCCTTTCCAAAGCCCAGAATAAACCTGCGACAGCTTTGTAAAACAACACAAGCGGAACCAGCACAAGTCATCTTGCTGAAGGCCTGCCTTCTTCTGTTTTCATCTCCAAGACAAGACCTGTCAAGCTCAGCTCAATGCAGCAAAAACCTGTGATGTTCAGACATCAGCTGACCTACGATGACCGCTGGAATATCTTAGAAATTACACATTAACATAAACTATACACATACTAGTTGGATACTCCTGCCTGTTGTAAAAGAAAATGCATGCGTTGTTGTCCTACACCATTTCTTATCTGGTCTCATGGCATAAACGTACCTGGATGTACTTTTTAGCAAGACATGAAATACATACCAACAGGTACATACAGTATCACTGCAGTTTCATAAAGAAATGAACACTAGAGGCAGTAAAACTCCAATGCCTTTTATTTCTTTTCACAAAGTTTCTATTAATAAAGCGTAATTTTCGCACATATTACATGAAGAATATCATGTTATGATTTCAAAACAATGTTATATCCTTTTAAGCATTAGCATCACACATATCCAGCTTCATGTCTCTGAGTAATCATAGACAGTAGGTTTGTTCTGTAGCTCACAGAGTACATAGATGTACTTGAGAGGCGAGGAGCTCTGGTTTAAATCCTGTGTAACTACGGTTTGAAAAAAGCACAGTTGCATATACAAATATTTCCTAGGCTGGCTTTTACATGTTATTTGAACGTAAATGTGTGATGGCAGTTTGTGCATACAAATATCCTATATTATAAAAAAAACCACCCAGCGGTATTTTTGAAATATCTATAAATAATATCCCCTGACAATGACAATGTCCTGGAGAGTTCCGCTCCAGACCTAATCAAACACACCTGAGCAAGCTTCTTACTAATGCAACAGGCAGGAGAGGTTTTTTTTCGGGTTTTGTGCTAAACTCTGCAGGACATAGGCACTCCATAACTGACGTTACCTTTTTTATTTAATTAATTGATCAATGCAGCTACTCTTTTTGTATACCCAGTACTATTTGATATTACTTTGACTTATATATATATATATATATATATAACTTTTGACTTTTAATCATTTAATACAATGAATGAATGAACACCTACATAGTTACTATTTATGTATAACCAGTAGTATTTAAAATAATTTATATAACAGATTTCAAATTAATTAATACTTATTAGTACCAGTAGTAGATTAGTACCCAGTACTATATGAAACAACGTTGGTATTTAACAGAATCAATCAATCAATCAATCACTGTTATGTCTAACCAATCAATCATACAATTTATTTAGGAAATAAGGTCTACTACATATCAGTGATGTCACTAGAGTGTCACAGTGGAGTGACCAATTCAAGTCAATAGAAGAAAAAATTAATATATTTTTGTTCTGGCTGCTTGCCATGTCCCTGGAGAATAAGCAGAAATAAATAATAAATCAATAAATGAAACATATCTGCCAACAAATGCCTGATTTAACCACCACAAACTAATTTATTACAAACTAATAATTACAGTAGAATTTTCAAATAAGGGATATATAATATACTAATTATATCTATTATATTATATAAAAATATCTATTAATTATAGATATATTAGAACGAAATGATACACAGAACAATGACAAAGCACAAGGGCTCACAGAGGTTAAGCACCCTTCTCAAGGACACAAGGGCTCCGGTCAAAGGAAACTTGTGCAGGAATCTGTGTCACCCTGTTAAGAGCTCAGGTTCATCCTGCAGCACCGCACACACTTGGCCTTGTACATACAGATGAATCTTCAGCGTTCACATTCTCAGCTCCACATTTGGCCTCAAGTCCAATGAAACCTCCTTGTCTAGGAAAATTACGGCCCAACCAATCAGTGTCAGCTGTAACTGGGGACGGATCAGCTCGAGTTTACAATGCGAAGATCTGACAATGACAACGACAAAACCACCGCTGAGGAAGCCATCGTAAAAGCCACTTTAGCACTGGGCTTTACAGATCCGACAGTTATGGATGCATGAAATGAGCGAGATTAAAACATTAATAACATTTGCTGGATGCAAGTGATTCAAGTGAGAATTTTAACTACTTTTCAAGGACAACATTCAAGCGATAAAAAAACATTAAAGTTATCTGGAAATGTTTGAGTAAACAATGTACAACTATTTCATTCATATTTTTAAATGGCTTATATTTCATACTATTTTAATTATTGTTTAAGTTTCAATTATTTTTTATGATATTTTATCATTTTTATAATTTTTTTAGTTTTTGATGTTTCAAATTAATTTCATTTACAATTATTATTTCAGTTTTAGCACTTAATTTTCGTTCATTGCCAGAGGAACTTTTTAATGTAATATTTATTTAAGCTTTATGTCAGTTAAAAGAAGTTCAAATAAATCATTTTTTATAGTTTTAGATTTTAGATCTTAACGTTTTGAGTTTTTTAAGGTTTAAAATACAAACAAAATGATTTTAATTCCATGAATATGAAATAAATAATTTCAAAATGATTCATTCTGATGGTTACACATCTGTCTCCGTTGAGTTGAATCGCTGATGTGCTTTTCTGATATATATTTCCTAAATGTAAGACACACTTTAAAAAAGGTCCTGTCTATAAAGTTCTGCATGATGCATGTTTTCTCCTTTAGGGTGAGCTAAATGGTAATTTCCTTCCCTGTCTTTCCCTCCCTCTTCCTTTTCTGTGAGTGCATTGATGTTCATGGCTGGTTGAGCTGATGTGTTCTGGCATTTTCTTTTCGTTGGTTTGGGAATGTCCTGCTTACACCACACAGGATGGCTAGAAAACACACACACACACACAGTGCAGAAATGAGGCCCTGTGAGGAGGCACAGAAAAACACACATGAATGAGGTACATTCATGTTAATAAATGTAACTGTAGTCCAAAAGCATCACAATAATTTTGAGTATCTATAAATCTTCACCACGCTGCCTGCTCCTGTCTCACATAATCATACAGTAGGTGTCAATTTGTCTCACAACAATAGGGATTTATCTGATACAGAGGAAACATTTTAAATTGCCAAGCTTAGGTTTCATTTTGTTTATGAATGGTGAGTCAGTGCTGGAGTTTGTTATTTGTAATATTTTGCTGAGTGCTCAATGAGGTTGTTATCAGTAGCTGAAAGCATCAGTGTTTTTTTTCTGCATCTCGCTATCTGTTACACTGAAATCACAACACAAAATGTGACATACATGCACTGATATACAGTACAAATGTGATTTTAGTTCATTAAAACAGAAAGATTACAAACAATATGCCTCATACACAAAGTGACAACGCTCAAACAAAGGATGTCAAATTTTTCCAACTCAGGAATCGCTTTCTAATAATAATTTCAATAATACGTTCTACTGTAAATATACTAAATCCAGACTATATAACTGCATTTAGAATGAAACATTGAAATAAATAAACTTTTTTTTTTATGACTGATCCAATGCAGTACTTTTACGGACCCTCACAGGTCTGTGGACCCCCAGTTGAAAACCATGGCTCCAGGCAGATGAATACTTGACATTCAATCCACTATCCAGCAACATCCTGGGAGCAAAATCTCAACTGTCCTCATCATTCCTTAAAGTGACACTCGTGCATATAACCAGTCAGAAAACTCACAATTCTGGAAGACTAATACTCGAGCAAGTTTTCTGCAGTCGTATTTTATGAAGCAACAATCCATCCTTCATTTTATGCCTATATTACAATACTGTATAGATGAAAAATAAAGAGAAGCACATATTGCAGATATAAAAGTGAGTACTTACAACTATTACAAATGCTGTTATGTGGTAAATTATCAAACATCTGGTCCACTTGGATTTTCTTTTTATCTCTTAATACCTTTGGGAAACATGTGAAAATGAAATGAGTGACAGAAATATACTAAAAATAGGTCAAATGTGCCACCTCGTGTGAACCTGTTCCAGTCGTGGATTTTTGAGAATCATTTACGCTGTGAACAAACGTTTCTGAAACGCTTTGATTTCCCTATTTTCCATCTGTTCTGCCGCTTGAATGAATCTGTGGGTGGCTTGTCATTCATAAAAGATTTGGAATAACATGAGAATTAATGAATTGTTTCAAATTTTTATATTGTCCTGCCCATTTTATTTCAGAAATAAAGGTACAAAAGCTGTCACTGGGGCGGTAGCTTTTTTATTAGATATATGTACACTTTAGGTACTAATATATACCTTTAAGGTGCCAAAATGGACGCTTCGGGTACCATTATGTCTGAGAGTGCACACTAAGTGCAACTATGTGTTATTACTTACTGAGGTGACAGTATTCACACCCAATCAGGCCCTTTAACATTACTTTCATTTCTGTACGTCATTTAGTCAGCTTAATTCCAACATATTTTAGTATGCTCAAACTGAACTGAAAGCTACTTACTGCCCTATTCTCTATGCTAATCACAGTAGCAGGTGCTTTAGGTGCCCTCATGTCAACAATCAGTGGTTAACTGCCCGTGTAAGAGCGACATTTAACTGCTCTAGAACAAGAGAACAGAATTTCTTCAAATAGCAGACTCAGATTAACACGCTTAATATATAAGAACTCTTACAGGCACTAATTTAATCTTTTGGGAGGTCTATGGACATCTGCTCTACTAAATCAATATGTTCAGATACTGGTGAGGAACACATTTAAAAAGAGGACTAGGACATAAAAGGGCATGTGGAAGCATGAAAATAGTTTATCTATTTGTGACCCTGGACCACAAAACCTTACGTATAAAGGGAATATTGATTGAAAAAAGCATTGCATGGGTCAAAAATGTTGATTTGTCCTTTTATGCCAAAAATCATTAGGATAATAAGTAAAGAACATGTTCAATGAAGATATTTAGTAAACTTCCTACCGTAAATATCTTAAAATCTCATTTGGACAACTGTAAGTTGTACATGGCCAAATATTGCCCTATTCTAAATCATACATCACTGAAAGCTTATTTATTCAGCTTTCAGATCATGAATAAATCTCAATTTAAAAAAATTTAAACTCATGACTGGTTTTGTTGTCCAGGGTCACAAATAGTTAAATAGAATTTATATTGACTCGATTATATGCACATTTATTTATTCTACAACAACAAGGTTTGGCCTGATTAGAACAAGCACTAACTTCTACAATGGTGACTTAAAACACCATATATTAGCACTCGAACACAAAAGTGACACTAAACAGAACCATGAGCACAATTACTGCCTTCTTCATTAACAACTACTATTTACACCCCCCAAGTTGAATGAAAAGTGAAAGCAACAACCATGACTTCAGAATCTAAAATGCTTAGCAAATCGGCATAAGTTAAACTGTAGTAATTTACTTTTATTAGCACTTCTGTGTGTCTGTGTCTCACTAAACCCAGCAGTGCACACAGTACTACCTTTAGACATGACACTTGACATTATTTGTGAAAAATATTATGATTGTTATTAGTATTAACAGTTGATGCCTCCATCTTGGTTTTCCCACTCGTGTACTGGAACACAGTCAACTTGGATATGACATTATCTAAGGAATGCATTTTTCCCCCACCTAGTTATTAAATAATAATATTTGCAGGCGCTAATAGCCACTCCCTTAAACACCAACAATTATCTTCTGTTCGACTTACAAGTTTGCCATTTACATTGTTACATTTTTTTTAGATTATAAACTAGACTTTAGACAAAACCAATCAAAATAGAACATTTTTTGCAGAAAGTTTCTTTTTTTTTCTGTTGTAGTTCAGGAGAGGTGCAGGGAAGCTGCTACAGTATGTAAACAAAGGTCAAGGAAGAGAAAGTTCAAGGATGTCAGGTAATAAACCTTCAGAGAACATACAATTTCGTTTATGAGTCTCTTGAGAGATGATCTGAGTCAGGAACATCAACAGCTCTGGTATACACTAACTGACCTACTACAGCCGCGTAGAACATATTGGACATTGATGTAAAGGTGTTAGAAAGGGTTTAACAACAATCAAAGAAAGTCTGACATATCGACATACAAGCTGATCCTTGCTTTTACTATGCCAAGAGAAAATGCAGCAACTTCTCTTTTAAAAGATCTTATTTACTTCACTTCATTGATTTTGAAAAATTGCAGGTATACATGAAAATTTCAGTCCTCTCTTTTTCTAAAAATGGTAGTGTCTAAAACTGTACCTGAAAAAACGTGAATGGTTTCTTTACCAACACAAGGGAAAGAAGGGCATCTTCAGTATAGCTATTATTGTAAAACTCTCTCTCTCACACACACACACACACACACACAATGGCCTGCTTTCATTTCAGGCCGTCCCTCCTACCATAGCAGGAGATGCATCACTCACCACCTGGGATGTTACCCGGCACTGGAAGTGGTAATTGCATTTCAATTATAGACATGTGTGCGCGTATGTTTGGGTGTGTGTGCCTGATCATTGTGCAACAGTCACTGAATGTGCAGGACACTATTTATTGTAAAAATGAGAGGAAAATCTGTTCCAGCTGAGAATAATTTTTGACCTATACCAAAACAATCTGCATCCTCATTCTAGGTTGAGACAGTGACGACAGCCTGTTTTGCGTGCCGTATAATGCTCGCTCTAAATGCCTGTTCATTCAAAGAATGATAACTATAACAATATTACAACTATATTAGTGCTCACACCAACACACATGCACTGCAGTTATGCGCTGTGGTGGTGCTATTCTTCATCACTGTCGCTATATTTTATGGTGTGAACGGGCCTTACAAGACCTTAATGAGATTGTTTTGGCATCAAAACTTGAAGATCAAAGTTCTGCATCGGATTTGGAGAAATTGGATTCTCTGCAGTAAATGGGTGCCGTCAGACTTGAAGTCAGCTGATTAAAACATCACAATAACTAATGAGTCCATAACTCGTAATAATGCTTATCCAGTAGAAAAGTTCCTCCCCTCTTGTAATATCGAAATTAACCAACTTACTAATATATCTGTTTTGGACTGTTTTCGCCTGCACGTACTGTATATACTGTATCTCTCCAGATTCAGATGAGACAACTTTTACACTGAAGAGATCAAAAGAGGACTATTATGGATGTTTTAGACAGAAGCAACAACGTAAAGTAAAAAAAAAATGATTTGTTTCATACAAACACTCAATTTTTCACTTCACAACACATTAACTGATGGAGTGTAGTTGTGTGGCTTTTTTCAGTTATTTGGACTCTCCTTCTGACGGCACCCATTGACTGCAGAGGATTGATTGGTCAGCAGGTGATGTAATGCTACCTTTCTCTAAATCTGTTCCATTAAAGGAACAAACTCATCTGTATCTTGGACAGCCGGAGTCATTTTTCATTTTAGGGTGGACTATTCCTTTAAGAGAGGTGTTTACAAAGAAAGCCTTTCACCTGCATTCCTTCTGAGCAGTTTTTAATTTTTTATCTCTCCAACCACAAACACATGGTCATGCCATACTCATAATTATGACCAACACTAATGTGACCTGGCAAACTCTGACAATATGAACGCCCCTTTACACGTCATAATGGACAGAAGCCCAAGTGAGTGAGTGGCCTCTCACTCTCTCTCTCATGTACTCACACACTTTATCACTCTGACATCTGGCGCTTTTCACTAATATAATCCCTCTTCCATTCCTGAGCCTCATGCTTCCCAACAAGGACAACAAGATGGTCTCTCTCTCTCTATCTCTCTGTCTCTCTCTCTTTCTCTATCTATCTATCTATCTATCTATCTATCTATCTATCTATCTGTCTGTCTGTCTGTCTGTCTTCTCATTTGAAGGACAGCTCGTTAAATCAAATAGGCACAACTAATATTTTATAACAGGCAACCCACTTTGACATAAAGTAAAAAATAAAAAAATAAAAACTGTATAAACAGCATAAATTTATATAGTATTTTAACAAGTAGATATAGCACCTTATGGACCACAAATGTAAAATGACCATTTCCATCTGCCCATGTTTCCTTCAATTCTTCACCTCTTTAATCTTCAGCAATCTTGAACCACCTGCCATATCCGAGCGCGCGCTCATCTGGACATCAAAGCGGATTTGGCGCGGCCCGCCACATTCATGCCGTTACACACAGCGAGCATCAAGTATTGACAACCCATCTACACTTAGAGACGCGACACAAGTGGAAAACTCGCGTTATAATTAACGAACGTTGATATCTGCGCTGATATTAACTAAAAACGAACCGACTCACTCTGGAGTCGTTCGGAAGGAACTGTCTTGATTCGCTAAGAGGAAAGGGGCTGGTAAGCGTTTAGAACGCTTCTATGGTGCTCAGTGGTAATCTGCGCAAAATGCACTAAAGAGAAGCGTTCATGAACGTGATTAAAATCATTTAGTTTCAATGTTTTTAAAAAATATAAGCCGTTCTGATAAAGGACCGGTTCTCGGTTCCCAGCGACACTAATATGCATAAGGCCTACAAAGTCATTTTATCTACACGCTCTTACGAGGAAATTAACGGGAAAACGCACGAAATTGTTAAAGAAACATTTATTTATTTTCCCCAAAGCCTAGTGTTTCGACATATAATATCAATCATTCCAAAGCCATGTGTGCCTATGTGATCAGTGAAGCTCTGCTATAGCAAGGGGGTGTGTAAAGGGTGTGATGAGACATTTAAAGATCGGTGGGTGTGATACTCACTCGCTTTGCCCTGTTTGGGTCTCTGGAGGAGCCGCTGAACGGTAATAAGATCCTCCGTCTTCACCGCCTGCAAGAGTTCCTGTTCTTTTCCCATCCTGTTCAATCACACACTCAAGCACCCTCTCTCACACATGCAGTCATGGCTATACTTCTACATCCAGCGCATCTTCAGGGGGCCAGGCGACCATACCGGCGCCGTTAACGACAGCGCATCATCGCCGTGCATTGTAAAAAAAAAAAGGTCGAGTGCGCAGAGACGCGCTAGACGCGTAAGACCCGTTTACATGCCCAGTGGAGTGACCAGTATCGTCCACGCAGTCCCTAACGACGAAAAACGGTCTTATTGCGTACTGAGGCGACAGAGTCCAGTCGTTTTCAGGTTAAAGGGACGGCGCGGAAACCTTGCGCGTATTTACGCACGGCGACATGGTTGTATTGCTACAAAAATAGCAGATGCTCTGTAAATCAAAACGGAAGGCGTCTCTTTGACCCGAAGCTCATAGAGAGACCGTATATATTACGTAAACATCCAGGCAGATGTGCGCGCGGCCGCTGGAGGTTGTAATCCGCTGTCGCTTTCTCGTGTGCGCATGTATGTGTGTGTGTGTGTGTCTGTGTATGTATGGCAAGCGGTTTTAACATTAATTCTTCAAAACGAACTAAATTTACATATTGTTAATACTACTAAATATCATATCACTGACAATCTTTGTTCAGTTTGTTCAGTTCTGAATACACATTATTTTCTAACAGGTACTCTTTATTTACTTAGTATTAGAAACACTGCTACATGCCTTAACACACCTGCATGGCAGTTTCTAACATGCCTAGTAAGAGCTTGATTAGCTGCTTCGGTTTGATTGGGGTCAGAGCTAAACATTGCAGGACTCTGGTACTCCAAGACCAAGTTTGGACAACCCTGCAATACAACTATTACTAGTGAAACTCGAAGAAAAAAAATTAAGTGATAGCTTACCCAAAAATGACACTTCTGTCATTAATTACCCACCCTCGTGTGGTTTCAAACCTGTAAGATTTTTATTCATATTTGGAACACAAATTAAGATATTTTTGATTAAATTCAAGAATTTTCTAGCCCTCCGCAGACAGCAATTCATGCAACCATGTTCAAGGCCCAGAAAGGCAGTAAGGATATTGTTTTTATGTGCACAAAAAAAAAAGAAAAGAAAAACAAAACTTTATTCAGCTGACATTAATATGTCAGTTAAAACGACCTTATTCAACTGACAGATAATGATTCTAATATAGAAGCCGGATGAGCTGTGCCTTGTTTACAAGCAGAGAAGGATGCATGTACTGTACATAACACAGACTTCAGAGGGTGACTTAGCCTTATAAATCCATATTTATTAAAACAAGGATACAGATTATGAACTAAGTGAGATGGATGTTCTAAGTCAGCCAATTAATCGATTTCATTTAAAATCAATGCTAACTTAACATAACTTAACTTAAGCTTCATTTAACAAATTTAACAAACAAGTAAAACACTACTTGCCACTGGCATTAGTGCAACATTGTTCATAAAGTTAATTTAATGTACACTTAAATAAAACCACAAACAACCTTACTATGTGCACTACTTTTCAGCACAACATTATCCCGTCATTAAATGTCAACATAACAGAAGGGTTTAATTACAATACATTGTAATTTCTAAATTTCATTAATTTATATAAATTGTGATAAATGTTCACCTGAATTTCTTCTTTTAGTGACTAAGTTAAAAATGAATGCTAATTACTGATTTACTAGTAATTAAATATAATAACTTAAAAAGAAATTAAACGAAATAAATGTTAAAGCAGCTTGCCATAGTCCGTGTATGAGAGAGACTGCTTGGTTAAATTGATGGTGCTGCATCAATCAGGGGGCGTGACTAAATAGACCCTTTCCCATGAGCCTGACAGATTAAAAAGGAGGAAAGCAGTGTGTGTTGTATTTGTGTGTGTTTGTGTATGTGAGCGAGCATGTTTTTGAGGAGAAAGGTCACAGGACAGATTTTAGCAGGGTAGATACTGACCGAGTATGCTTATCAAAAGGCACATGGTCCTCCAAAGAAAGAGGGGAAATAGCACACTGTTATATGAATATCTGAACTTCTATTTTATATTGAATATTCTGCAATATTTACACAGCTTTATATATACTGCCCACCACATGGTCCAAAACCTTACTGTATGGTTCAGAAAACAAACGTTTGAGCTTTTTTTGGACAGTCTCTGGTCAATATACATTCATTTTATGGAAAAGATATAAAAAGAATCTGTAAAATATGCTCTTGTGTTTTCCACATAATCATATTTTTTGGGAGGGGGGAATAATGTGTGAACTGTTCCTTTAAATCTCACTGGTGGCCCTCAGACACTGATAGCCACTGATTATTATCGTATAGTTTAACCGCTCACATTCTCTTTATCTGTCATTTCAGTCATAATTTTGGTGACAATCTTACAATTAAAAGTCTGTGATACGATACATTACTCCCTAAGGGTGTCAGCAAAACCAGAGCAGATGTCTAATTTGGGCTCCATTCTAACCCACATCAGTCAGGGGGTAATTGGCCGTTCTTTACTTATTTTGCACTGTCAGTTTTAAGGACTGCAGTGGCTAAATTTATACTCGGTTATTTGCGAGGTAAAACTTGTTATCCAAATTAACTGCAGGGAGATTCCTCTTCCATCAGTTCCTGCTCTCTCCAACCTGGATTTGTTACATTTGTTATCATCCAGAGCATTAATCACTAGTTCACCAGCAGTTTTCTCCTGGAGATCTATACCTTCCTGAAGAGATTAGCTCCAACTCTAATTAAACACAACTGAACCAACAAACTCAGCAGGTGTGTTGACTGTGCTGGAACTAAACTCTCACGAAGGTAAATATCCAGGAAAATGAGTGAGGATTTCCAGTACCATAATGCATCTAGAAAGCATTATTTTTCGTTACTATTCATTTATTATTATTATAAAAAATATTTAAAATTATTTGATTTAAGTATTAAATTATAATTTTTCCATTACTATAGTACAAAGATTATGCATTAATCCAGTAAAATACTATATATATATATATATATATATATGTGTTTGCTTATACTGTTTATATATGTTTATACTTTTTGCTTTAAAACAATAATAAACTTTAGCATGCAAGCTTCCGTTTCTTTTTAAAAAAAAATATAATGAAATAAATTCATCCAGATTGCATCAAACTGACCAAAAGTGTTAGCAATCTTTGTAACTTTTACATTGTTACAAAATATTGAAGGTAAATGATGGCTTTTGAAAATTCAGCTTTACTTCCACTGGAATAAATTATTTTTTTAAATATTAAACTAAAAAAAAAAAAACAGTACCTTTATATTACAATAAAATTTCACAATATTACTCTTTTTTTCATAGGAGACTTCTTTCAAAATCACCAAAAAAGTCCTCCAGTCCTTCAAAAGAAATAAGTATCAAATACTTAACTTGAATAGGAGACAAAATATTACATACGGCATCATAATTTTGCCAAGACCAAAATAGCACAATATACTAGAAAGCTATAATAAAATCAGGCAAAGACATTATTTATTCATCAAAATGTTTTCTTAATATGAACTAAAAAGCTTACTAAATAAGAGGACCAGGTAGAGCATAACACGCCAATTTGTGTTAAAATAAATTTACTCCAATAATTAATTACTGTAACTTCATCTTGTGTGAATAGTGTTGTATTTCCAAGAAATTAGTTAGCAAACACCCCTGCCGCACTGTAAAATAAAGTGCACCCGATGTGAACAGTGGCCCCAGTTAATACTAAAGATATGGCTAGTGAGTATACTTATGTCCATGTGTAAGATTGATGCTAATGGTTAGTGCATGTGTGTGTGTTAATGGGTAGCACCACTGAGTGTTTAAGTAAATGATTCACTTTGTTAAGTGTGTCTAGGGATGTTTTTTAGACTCTGTCAGTCACATTAGGTTAGTTAGATCACACGTCTAAATGCTCTGATTATTAGATTAAGCATGTACGTATGTATGCATGAGTGTTTGTGCAGGTGCATGTGTATGTCTTTCAACCCACAGCAAGCAGCAGGGTTTGTGTGTCTTCAGGGATGTGTTTCATCTGCCTTGTTTTCATGTAAGGTGCAAGTTTGCTTCATTAAACTGATGTGTTTAATGATCAATTCACACACAGAGCTGACTGACCGGAACGCCTTGTGTCTTTCTGTCTTCCTTGTCTTGTTGTCTTAGTCAGTGTGTGGTGTGTGTGAAGGCAGGACATGGCGTCTAACTCTACCACTAACTTTTTTGCCCTTTCCCAGTCTTTCAGTGTGTCTGATATCATTGTAATTGGAGCATATTTTTTATTGAACGTCGCAGTTGGAATATGGGTGAGGTGTATTAGTGTGTTTTATAATTGTGTGCTTGTATACATTGTATTTAAATAATAGTTTCATAATTATCTTATATATTTAAAATAAAAAAACTAATCTTAATTTTCTGTTAGAACATGTGGATGGAAACTGTGGAAAAAGAAATTTATTTTTTAAAATGTATATTAAAGACAGAACACTGTCCTAAATTATCTGTGATGTTGGAGTGAGAAACACAACTCCGTTTCAGTTTTGAAGAAACTGTTCTGTGTATGTCTGTGTGTGTTTCAGTCATCTTGCAGAGTGAGCCGAAACACACTGAGTGGATATTTTCTGGCTGGCAGAGACATGGCTTGGTGGCCGGTAAGTGATAATTACTGACATTTTTTGGTTAAAGGCTAAAAATAGCCTAATGATGAGCAGATAAAATAATATTTTTTTTTAATAAAAAAAGAAAATCTTTTTTGTTTTTTAGCTCTTTTGAATATCTTGTTGTTTTTATTTTAAAAATTAATGAAATAAAAACAAAAACAATGTAATAGAAACATAGAAGTTTATTTTACTTGCTTGTTTTCTTTTATTAAAAACATATTGCCACCTAAAAACAACAACAAAAAATTATTTTAGATCATGCAGCAATAAAACAATCTAAAAGCAAGTGTTTATTAATAATTTAGCAAAATGTAACTCCTTTTAAAAACAGGATATAAAAAATAGCATGTACTGTACATTAATTACTTATTTTCAACATGCAAACTTTAAGTCAAAATGTTGAGGTCCAAAATTCAAACCTTAGAAAATAAAATCTATAAATCAACTAAAAAGCAACTAAGAAACTGACAAATTTATATAAAGCAAAAACATTACGCATTATAAAATTTTGCAATGATCAAATCACTAAGTAAATCACTAAGGCAGACCAAATAGTAAGATACTAAAATTAGCATTGATTATTTTTTATGCATATTGTTAAATATTATTTATAATGGAAAAAACAAAAGCTTTATTTTTTTTATTTTTTAAAAATATGTTATACAAGTCACCATTTCATACCATTTTCACCAACTTTTTCAAATCCTTTAATTATGTAGAATGCAAATATTTTTATAATATTAAAACTCCATGTAGCATCTGAATTCAAATTAAATCATACAAATTCAAGCCTCAAAATAATTAACATATATAGGCTATTAGACATTAACGATGTTGATTATGG
>JAUMHR010000042.1:13595247-13605737 GCA_032361145.1 Enteromius fasciolatus | reverse complement strand
CATAAATCAGTTAATTTTCATTGTGCCTCTGTGTCAACAATTTATCGCCCAAAGCAAATCCAGACGCGTTAACTGGAACCTTCCCCCTGAGGTGTTTGTAGCTGGCGAGTTTAGATAAAGAGATTCCTAATGGCATACGAGTCTCAACCCGTCTACAAGGAGACGGAGACTTTGTCTGAGAAGCCCGATGAGTGGGAGAAAGTGATTGAGAGTGCATGAGCCGCTTAGCGTGTGTTTGGCCGGTTCGCAGTCCTTCTATCGTATAGGCAGGTCTTTGTCTTCGAGGGGACCGTCCGGAGCGGTTCACATTTTGCTGGCCTGATCCATTTGACGGGAGGTCAGGATACGCCTTCCCCTGCCAGTACCTGTGGCCCCCGATCACATGGCCACTGCTTTTAGGAGGTCTATGGAAAACTCCAGGTTTAGCAATCACCACTTTGGCCCGGCCATAAGTGTCTCGAACGGGTGACTTGGAAACCATCTGGTAAAGCTGAAGGGAGGAATAGAGAGAAAAAGGATAAAAAGCCTTCAGGCGTGATTCCAAATGTTAAACAAACTATAAACAGTTCTGATCAATTTTTCATTATGAACTCAGAAAACAAAAAGTAATGTTGGTTGATCTGTATATTGGCAGGTAATTGTGCAGAGGTCTCTGTCAGCCAAAAATCTGAGTCACGCCAAAGGGGCGTCGATCTTTGCCAGCTATCTCAAGATGCTTCCCATGATCTTCATCATCCTACCAGGCATGATCAGCAGAGCACTCTACCCAGGTACTACACACACGCTCCAGCTGCTGTATCCGCTAGTGCTCCAAAAATTCAGTGCTACAGTATGTCATCTTTTGCACAAGCTTTGTCACCTTTTAAATCTATACCTATAGAAAATAGGGTCATACCAGCTTAACGTGGTCAAGCTGGTTTTTGGTAAATGGTAGCTGGTAGCTACCATTTACACTATTCTACATCAACAAATACGCAAAATCCATCTACAACCTTAAGCAGGGTAGTTTTATACCCATATAAATATTAATAATACACATCATACTTAACTCAAGCATTTTATTCAAACATTAAATATGATAGAAATAGTAAATAGTAACAAGACTAAACCGTGACATTATAAGCAGAGATTTGTAAGAACGGGCCAACTTTATGTACTTACATTTAACTTCATCATTTAATACAATGCACTTATTTTGTATATACATGCTTTGACATTGTACTTGTATATAAAAATACCTGCATGTAATTGCATCTGTAATTACTTTTATAATTACACTGTTGAACCATCCCTTACACCCATGTTTAGCCCTACCCATACCACCAAACCTGTATCCCACCTCAAAAGCAGCAAGAGTCTTGCGATGCAATATGAACACAATAAGAGCAATGTACTTATTTGTTGATGTAAGTATTTAGTAGTTAAGGCCGTCTAATAAAAAGTGTGACTGTAACAATTGTGCAATAAAAGTAGGCCTGTTAAATATCCAGTATTACAATTCTGTCCAACTCTTCCACTTATAAACAATAAATAAGTGATTTTAAACATTTAAATAAATGAAAACTAAACTATTTTAGATGCTACAAATTTCATTTTAACATACATTCATGCTGTATGTTCAAATTAACTTGCCTAATTTTGTAACATCTAAACATTTTGAGATTTGAGCACAATCGAAACTTAAATAATCTGTAACAGAGAAAAGGAGCACGCACAAATCAATATCTAACAAAGGCCAACGTATAAATATTACCCATACATTTAAAAGTATGTAGATACAGTACACTGACTCCAGCTGATATATTGTTTACTGCTAAACACGTTTCCTGACACCTCAACTTTTTAATCAGAGCCACATGTAGAGTAGATTACTTTTTCCACTGGGAAATCCCACCAAAATGAGGATCTGACAAACCCTAATAACAAGCTATATTCCGACTCTCGTCTGATACGCAGCTCCATTTACATTTTTCCTTCTCCCACCCATTACCCCCATACATATGTTTAGCACTTATACAGGTTCAGGCGTGCTGGAAATGTCAACAGAGTCCGGGAACATACACCGGCACGCCCTTTGTGCGTTCCATAACACACACGCCTGGCTTCTTTTCATCTACATAAGACACTCCCAGGTTTATAGACTGGTAGAGCGAAGAGCCAAATCGGGGGAAAAAAGCACTTTCACATTCAGTCACATTTAATCAAAGTCCAACCTACTTTGGTCTTATCTCTGTTCTGCATGTTCAGTCGATTTTTCTCAGCAGTGTTTTGTTCGACATCATCCGATCGCAAGTCCAACATGGATTGAGAGAAACGGGCCATCACGTTTAGTGCATCAGGGCTGTGGTCTCCAACACGTCCGGAACCCGTTAACATTCCGTTAGGGAGTTTGTCACTACTGTCAGAGTCAGTACATTCATAGTATTCATCCGACGTTGTGGAATTCTCATCTTTATCCTTTAATGAATGTGCACAGGTGACAGCGGTGCTGTCGGCATCATTGTCACGAGTGTCCGTGTTGGCCTCCTTTGTCTGGTTTTCGTCCCTTCTGACCAAAGTGACCTCTGCATCTCCAGAGCCCTCTGTTCTGTTAACCACCACCTGAAGAGTGCGTGGCTTGGGCACAGGCATATCTAAAGTCTGTTTGACTTCCGTTGGTTCAGGGTTGGACTGCTGTGCTTGTGGTGGAGGGTTGGGTTTGGGTTCTTCTTGCTGAATCAGAGAGCTCGGCGAATTGGATGCATTCACTGTTGCATCTTGATGGGCAATGCTAGAGTCAGTTTCTGGCTGAGTTTGAGGGCTTGATTGAACTTTTGCATCTACAGTATCTGTTTTAGGCAATTGTGTCGTTTTAGAACGAGGACTTGCCTTATCTGGTAATGGTTCTTTAGGTGGGGAAGTGAAAGGGTCTTTAAAGCGGATCGCTTGAGATGTTTCAAACATTTGGGAGCGCATTAAATGCACCGGCGCTGGCTTGCTTGTATCACGGATATTAATAAACCCAATAACATCACTGGGAGGGTCTGGCTCAGGCCAGATGGGCAAGTAGGAAATGAGATCTGCCTTTACAAGACCTACAAGTCCTGGGTGCTTTTGCGGTGCTTCTACCAATTCCCGTTGAGGCTTGGGAATCTGGACCATAGGATTTTTGGAGTTACTGTTCTTGGCACTAGCCTTGTCTGAAGAGGCTTTGCTTGCTGAATCTATATTAAGTAATGCATATTTGGGATTAATTAATTTTCTTGCAACAGATACTGGAACAGGGGGAGGAACAGTGATTGGGGCAGGGTCAGGCTCTGGAGGGTCTGCCAGTGAGATCTTGGTTAGATTGACCCCATGAGAGTTGAGGAATAGTTCGCGGAACTGCTTGTCAAAAGTTTCAACAGCCTGTCCTGTCAGGACTGTAATGATGTTGCGGTCCAAACGAGACGCTGTCCACGTAAAACTGAAACATAAAGATGCTGAATCAGAAAAGAGGATAAACACATAACATGCACAGCACAATCATGTAACGTTTTTCAGTTATGTGACAATAGCTCACTCACCCAGCCGTTTTTGTTCTTGTTTTGTATGTTCACACTTCCCTTTTCTTTTGGTATTCTGGCATTTCTTACCATATGATTGGTTTATTAGGTCTGTCTTGTGATTTGATTATTGTTTGACTAGTCCTTTTTATATTCAGCTTCTATCTTTGATTGTGTTATTACCATGTTACACCCTTATTATCTTTTAATTTGCCATTGTTTATTGAATGTTTTCTCTATTAGATGTTTGGGTGAGATAAGTGATGTTTCTAGTTTAGTTAAGGCTGTTCTTGCTTCGAGTTATGGTGTATTTTTGAGATTCTCTAACCCATACCGAAGTTAACTTTCAAATTACAAGCTAAACTGTTAGTTTGACTTGTATTTTTAAAAAAAAAATGATTTGCGTATATTTACATTCACATATTTAAGCGCACAAACAAACCTGTATGATCCGGACACTGCACGGTCTCCATCCACAAACATGAATTTCTGATTCAAGGAGCCACACAACTTCTGTGCAGAGCGTGTAAAGAATTCGGCACCACCGATACATCGCACCCGAAGATTCTACAAACACAAATTGTTATTCATACACTAACAGTCTACAAAACAGACATTAATTAATATGTCTTCTACTCACATTGAGGTGTCCTCTGTGCATGTTGGCTCTCTCACACATAAATAGGAAGTGCTGTATAGATGCAATATCTATAATAATGTATATAGCTACTTTCTTTTTAAATCCAGCCTCTATTAGATCCTTGAAAATGTCAACATCTGTGAAAACATCCATGACCACAGCAATCATCTGCCAAAACACAAATGGTTTTGTATTATTTCTCCGTGTACAAATGATTATACACAAAAAGTTCATTTTCAGATTCCCAGTTCTATTGTAAGCATGGAGTGCGTTCTCTTTATTAGGAAGACAACATGATGACACAAAACAACTACACACCCTTAATCTGTTGTACTACACCTATTAAGACCCATATCTTGCTATAAGCTCTTATTGTGTAGAATGTCTTTAGATAAAGGAATATCTTTGATTGAGTATTCTAGTGTGTGTGTGTGTGTGTGTGTGTCTTAAAGAGGGGGAGGAAGTGAATTTCTGCCGGTATGTGTCACGGGCCGAACTACTGGGTTCATGCAAGTTCTAACAAGACAAATGAGTCAGTTGGAAACCAATAGGATTGTGAAACGTGATGGATATTTGGACATTTAACATGTTTCGTTTATTTTCTGATGAACTTAATTCATTCCTAACAATTCCAGGTTATCTTTTTAAAAATTAATCAGCTTATAGGAAAACAGATGTATTGAATAGTGTGTGTTGACATACATAAGCATAGCAGCTCTTTGCTTTGAGCCACCTGGCATTGCCATTGATTATTATTATTATTCATAAATTAAAACTAACTTACTGTAATGCAAGATGTAGGTATTTAGCCTATTAAAGAGCCAAACCATATAATTTAGCAACTGAAAATAGTTCCACGCTTCTGTAAGTGTTTTACAGCGAAAGGAGAGCTTTTTGACAATTAAATACATTTTTCATTGCACTTAAACGTTTTTCTGTAACCACAAGGCCTAGACTACAAGTTAGTCAGGATCTGCAGAACAGAAATCGCTTTCACTTGATGTAACCATAGCAACCGACGGCTGCTTCAGAGTTTTTCGGTGTAAGTTTTGGACGACACATTGTATAAGTGAACGCAGTCGTTATTTAATAATTTAGTATTGTTTTACATAGCCTATAACAAATCTAAAACCAAATTTCCTGTGGTTAAAAGAGTTGGGCTGCATTCACGATGTTGCAACATAACCTACTTCTTAAAAACAGACTTTTCGAAACACACAGAAGAGCCTACATAAAGAACCGGTTAATAATGGTTCTTTGTGAGAGTTTACGGTGTCTCTTTGGCAGACTGACCATACAATCATGCTTTTCAAGTTTCTTTAGTTCACCCACCTTCTGTGCTTGCGCGATGGCCTTTCTCACAACCTCTTTGATATGCGTCGTCTGTCCGTCCACTGGCGGTTGCGTGTACACATTGACGCGCGTCACTCCGCGGTAAGAATTGCAGTCTGGCCATCCGAGGTCCAGATTCGGTATGGAGGTATCAGAGCGATCCGGCCAATACTGCAATGAAATCGCACCGTCCTCTCCCTCTGTCGTGCCATCCGTTTTTTGATGCTCAGAACCGGGTTTATAATCTTCTATGCTCCGACGCAACCGCTCGAGTTCGGGTTCCGACAGAAAAGGACGCAGCTCGCGTTCTTTCACATAAGCGTCAAACGCGTCGCGTCCTTTCGTAATAAGCGCTTCAAGCGCGAGCCGCTGATCCTCGCTGTAAAAATACTCCGGTTTGGATTCATTCAGACGCCAGTTCACATGATTGTCATCAAGACACTGAACCTGAGAGAGAGCCATAGCGTTTCCACACACAAACCGAATTAAAGCGGATTCTTATTTCTTCGCGTTATTATTATTAAAGTCTCACTATGATCCAAGAGAAGTTTTTTACTCTTCATAAAGTTTGTTAACTACTAGAAAAACTCATCTTGCGATCGATGTAAAGGGTTTCCATTGTAAAGTGAGACCTGGCGATTAAATTTTTTTCTTTTCAAATGATAAAGCGGCTCAGCAAAACTTACGCACCAAAAGCTCGTTTTTTTTCATAAAACATAAAGGCGACGTTTCTTCTTAAAGTTATAAAGGATGTGTTATTTGATCATGTTTCCCCAAGCAGAGTCCGAGTCCTAGTTCAGTAGCTACAGGACGCAGTTGACCGCTGAGCCGGAGATCATCTTTCAGTTAACCAACAGGTAGAATAGAACAAAGCATCTCCACAGGCTCTGGTGATTAGACACACCTCAGTCACCTGACCGGGAGGGGCACACACACACACATACACGCGCAACAGACAGCAGCCAGACAGACAGGATCCGAGTTTTTAGGGTCTTCCACAAAAGCGTGAACCCGACGACGAAAAACGAGCTTCCGGATTGTTTACCAGAGTGTTGCAAGTTCAACAAAACTTTCTTCCACGTCTCCCGATATAAATAATGTCCAGAGTTTGTTGTCCAGTAAAGTCCTGTGGGGCTTTTGTGTTACTTTGCCCTACTTCTGTGGAGCTGGAAAGAGGAAGAGGCTGGAAGTCTGGTTGCTTGAGCGCCGATGACGCGGCGTGAGGCTGAATTGTACACGGTTGAGTCAACAGTTACGTGGGTTTGGGCGGGGCATCCGGCAAGGAAAAAAAGTTGCAGGAAACCAAAGAAAGTGAAAGAAACGCTTCCTATTTCCTCCCTCTGACTTTGCAAAGTATGCAGACACTTAAATGGGCTTCCTGGGGTTAGCTGTCACACATGGAAGCTGCCACAATAACTTTATTTGGAATCCATTTGCATTAATGTGCAGTTTTTTCTTCTAGCAATGGTTTTATATATCATGCTATTGAGACAGTTAACCACAGCTTCTGTTTGATACATTTGATAATTTGATGTAAGGTTTGTATGTTAGGCTCCTATTTCTATTTTCATGTATGATTTGTTTCTTAATTGTCACTTATAATGTATTGTAAGTTTATTTTGAATCTTACTATTATTAGGCCCACTATTATGTGCAGGTGAACTAAAGTATTTACCTGATATTGTCAATGAATATTTCAATAATTATAAATAGGCCTTGAAGCATCCTGAGATGTTGCCACAGTTCTTGTGGGTTTAATCTCCGAATTTGTTGTGTTTCTTCATGTCATTCCAGAGCGACTGGATGATGATGAGATCAGATATCTTGAGTGGAGCACTGGCTGTTGTCAGACACCTTGTGCAAACAAAAATCTCACTGGATTATTGGAATTAATGCTAAAATTGACATTTCTTACTGTATATTTTCCTACAGCCTCCACTGTGTGTGTGTATAAACTTCATCATTGCATTTTTTTTTTCTCCAGACACGGTGGGTTGTGTGGACCCTGAAGAGTGTGTAAAGGTGTGTGGTGCAGAGGTGGGCTGTTCCAACATTGCATTTCCAAAACTGGTCATCGAGCTCATGCCCAGCGGTAATCGGGATCACTTTTTTTTCCCAAATTGTATATACTGTATGTTTGAAATGTTAATGTACTTTACCAAATGTGTAATCCTTTTCATGGTCTTTTTTTTATAGCATAAATCATGCAATTGTACATGTGTGTTCCAGGCCTAAGGGGGTTAATGATAGCTGTAATGATGGCCGCTTTAATGTCATCGCTGACCTCCATCTTTAATAGCAGTAGCACCCTCTTCACTATGGACATCTGGAAGAAGTATAGAAGAGGTGCTAGTGAGAAGGAGCTGCTGTTGGTTGGCAGGTGCCGTGGCTGTGTTTGTTTGCATTTCAAGCACGGAACTGTGTTGCCTATTTAAAATCATTAATCATTATGTAATGAAAGGTTACTTGTCATCTAAGATCTAACATCATGGTCTTTTTATTCAAAAGCAATTACATGAAAGAATGTAGAAATGATTCATAGCCTCAAAACATATGAGCTAGACATCAAGGAGTAGATTAATCATTTAGATTAGCTCATATTTATGCCCTGTCATTTGATTGAGATCTATTTAAATGGAAATAAAACCACAAATATGTACAGAACTAGACAAGGGAGGAAGACTAGCCAAATAATAGTGATTAAACTAGTCAGCAAATATTACTAATAGGGTCTAATAGGATTTAGATTTTGTAGTGCACCTTAACTTATTGAGTTTCCATATTAAGAGATGTGACTGAAACTGAAGATGATCATAAAAATATATGTCCGTTTGTTTTCCCAGGATAGTGACTGTTATTTTGGTGGTGATTAGCGTGGTCTGGATCCCAATTCTTCAGAGCGCTAACAGCGGTCAGCTCTATGTTTACATCCAGTCAGTTACCAGCTATCTAGCCCCTCCTGTTACTGCCATTTTTGTAATGGCTGTTTTCTGGAAAAGAACTAATGAAGCGGTAATGCACATACATAAACACTGTCTGAGTCCTCACTTAGACTGTGCACATATTGACATACCAAAATAAAACACTAACATGCATTTGTAGAAACCACTTCTCTCTCGTGAAGAAGGAATGTCTGCCTGTTTTGTTGTGGCACATAAGTGAGGGTGTGTGTATATGTCTGAGTAAATGAACGACAACAAAAGAGCGCGTAACTTTCACTTGGAAGTGATTGATAAGATAGATACTTTTATTGTACAGATAGTAGGTCACACCTTAGCACAGGCCATTTTATTGGTGTCGCTCATTATATATTGTGTTTTTCAAACGGAAAAGACATTGATAAGTCACACCTGTTTATAAGCTGCACTTTATTTTATTATTCAGTACAATCTTTCCAGTAGTGATAGATAAGATAGATACCAGTGTGAAATGTTTCTTTGATCTTTGCTTGGAATAAACAGGATATATTCTTAGAACAGGAGCAACATTGTGTGATGGATTGTCATAGTCATGATAGAGTGCAGTGAAAAAGGTCCCGTGATTCATTAGATTCTGTGAATTCCCCCCAAACCAGATGTGTTTTGGAAAATATGCTTAGAATGAATGTTTCAGAAGGATTGTGGTGTACCAGGCCTATTATCTTGGATGTTTAACTTTGAGCAAAGAACAAAACTGCTGTTTTCTCATCGACTGCGTTCAAATGACCGTATCAGCTCACATCGTTTGTAACTTAGCACAAGATTACCTGTTAGCCAGGCAGTTTAACAAAAGAATGAAAACCTGTTGAACTAAACATTTAAGAGCTTTAAAACTGGGAGGGTGGGATCTCAAGATTCCTGTACGTTTTTACCCTGAAGGCTCATATACGGCAGTTATCCTCCATCCCCCATAGCACAAAGGAGATACCCATTTTAGTTTGTGAGATCTCAGATAAGTATAATTGCTCTGAAAAAAAAAAAAGACTGTAAGTAGAGAACTTTAATGTTTGCTTAAGATTTAGCCATGGTATGGCGAATGCTAATGTTACCCCGAGAAAAAGTAGCCCGCCTAAAGAAACTAAAACTGGCCGGGTGGCATTCATAGGGTAAGATATAAATGGTTACAGTAAGTGTATTTGTGTAAGAGCATCCGTGTGAGTCAGTGACACAAAATTTGCGAGAATAAAATCAGTTTAACTTACATAATAGATATCTGCTGTCTTTACACGCAACACATTTTTGGCAAAACACTTGAATAAATATCGCTGAAATATGACATGCTTCACAGGAATTGTTGTTTGTCAAGGGACTTTCACACCTCACTCCACCCTAAAGTACATTAAATAAGCAAATAAGCGCCTGCCATGTCAGGAATCTCAGCTCAGAGTTCATTCAGTGCATCCTCTCAAGATACCTGGAATGTTTAAAAAT
Organism: Enteromius fasciolatus; assembly: GCA_032361145.1. Taxonomy (NCBI): domain Eukaryota; kingdom Metazoa; phylum Chordata; class Actinopteri; order Cypriniformes; family Cyprinidae; genus Enteromius; species Enteromius fasciolatus. The sequence continues at coordinate 13,595,832 of JAUMHR010000042.1, read as the reverse complement.
AAATAATTAGTTTAAAGGTTTCCCACGCTCGTATAACAAACTGAGGAACACTGCAGCTCTAACAGTAGAGCATGAAGCTAGCAATGCCTAGGTCATGGGTTCGATTCCCAAGAAAGTGTGTATCTTGAAATGTTTTGGATAGAGTGTCTGCCAAATTAAATGGAAAGAGGTGTCTTTAAAAGTTTCCTCATGTGTGTTTGCTTGGTATTTTGTATGCAGGGAGCATTCTGGGGCTTGATGGTGGGTCTAGCGGTGGGATTGACACGGATGGTTCTAGAGTTTGCGTTCCCTCCCCCCCGCTGTGGTGTTTTTGACCCTGCTCCCTCTGTCCTGAGGAGTGTACACTACCTGCACTTTGCCATCATACTCTGTGCCCTGACTGTTATTGTTGTGGTGGTGATCAGTCTACTGACCCCTCCACCCACAGACGAACAGGTAATAAGCCTCTCTTAGGAAATGCTTTCAGATAAAAAGCAAAAAATATTAAATAATTAATAATAATAATTCTTGTAGCTCCCTGTCTGACCTGTAGACTTTGTTCATAACTGCATTTTCTACCTTTCAAAATTTCTGATTCAGTAAGAA
>JAUMHR010000042.1:13556782-13569319 GCA_032361145.1 Enteromius fasciolatus | reverse complement strand
TAATTTATCACAATAAATGTTGTTAACTAATGTAAGTAATTAAAGCTAATATTTTGCGTAAATGCATCAGTTGATTGATGTATTAAATGGTGTCATAGGTAGTGAAGCTTTTTTCGTACATGTACCTTTAAATGCAAATGAGCTGCTGCTCTCTTTTCAGTGGCAGGGCTGTGCGTTTACAGATACACTTTAATTTAAAGTGATTTCTTAAGAGGTAAATTAGCGGTGTGTTTGAGCATGGTTGACCTAAACTCTGCAGGAATCTAAATCTTTATGTTCTTAATTTCACTTTTACTTCATGATATATACAAAAAAGAGCAAAGTAATATTTCTCGGTAGTTATTTTGGCTAGGTTTCTTTGTAGGCTTTTAAATCTAGTTAACTTTTAATTTTGGAATCAACAAACGCTACAATGTTGCCTCTTATATGTGACAATTTTCTGTCAGCTGTTTAGAGTCATAGCTTGATTGATATAGATATATAGGCTATTTAATTTATAGAAAGTAGCTTAATCATAGTAGGAAGCTACTTCTGTCATAAATCCTTTTTTCCCCTAGAGTTGTTGTTAGCTTACGCTATATATATATATATATATACCTTGCCAAGAAAAATAAATAAATTCTTTGAACGCTTCACAGAGATCTTAAAACATCCTTCTTCTGATTGGCTAAGAGGCACAGAAGACTTGTTCACCCCGCCCTCCTCAGCCATTTCTCGTCAATGGACCTACCGTGATGGGAAACTGGTTAATCTAACTGTCAGTCTCCTGGTGGAGGGTGACATCATCTCTTTACGCCCTGGCAGTGAAGCGCCAACTGAACTAAGAGGGATTCAGGTTAGAATACATGAGACACATAAATCCATCATTTAAAAGTGAAAAACCATGATAGGATTCCACTTGTGATATAGATACGATTTTCATCTGTAGAACACAATGAGAATGGGCAAATAACAGAACTTAAATTTTGTGTGAAACATTATTATAAATAAATACGGTATGTATGTAAATACAGCTACAATCCACCCAAGGCAGCACTTTGTGTCCTTTTATATTGTTTTCATTTCTTTTTCAATGTAGTTTTGAACTGCATTACATTTTCTTTGTTCAAAAGCATAAATGAGACCTCTGACTCAGTTGAGATTTTTTTTTTTTTTGGTTTGTCTTTGGTTTATGAGGACAGGAAGAAGAGCATGTTGTTTTATCCTGCAGTGATGTGTTTAGTCATCTCTCCTCTCCCCCTTCGCCATTGGATAGCAGAAGGCCCCGCCCACATCGGTTGCTCCAACCACAGCTCTTCAGGGTAACAAAAACTCCAGCAGCTGAGGCGGTTCAGTATGTTTATTTATTTATTTATTTTCCTAAGTAATATTTAATATTTTATGTAGTTCTCAATTATATTTTATAGAAGTATCAGATGTGTCTTCTAAAGTACAAATAAAAGGGAAAGTGCCATTGTGTTCCATTGGTGATCTTGTACTGTCTTTTGAATAAGAGTCTTTTGATGTCAGCTCACCTATCAGACACAAAACCAGATCCTAGAGAGGGACTTAAGAGCTTAAGCACTGCATTCAATATGATATCTCATCATTACACCACCGTCACTGGATCAGCTTGTAAAAACATGACAGAAATTATCATAGACAACAGTAAAGCATATCCTATGCACTTGAACTCCTAAAATACAGCCTCTGGATGTTCACAAGAGCAGGATTTATGGAATAAGGCCCAGAATTTGACAAGTCATCTCTTTTATATGGATCTTTTTTTATGTAGGAGGTGTTTGGAGCTTTCTCAAGACAGACCTGTGTCTGTTCTGGATAATGAACGATTTACTGTGCAAAGTTTACTAGAAAGAGGCCCAGCGCCTTTTGTGCTGGTAAGATTATCTTTTCACATTTTGATAGATGCATAATACAGATTGTTTTAAGAAGTGACTAACATTGCATTCAAAGTATTTGTGTAGTATGCGTGAATTTCCATATGCTACTTTTCCTAAAAAACAAGGTACTGTTATACCATGGTACCTTTTGGTGTTTCTTTATTTACATTGGTAATGTATGTAATGGATTGCAATAGCTTTCTCACTGTCTATGAACATTAAATATATATAACTATCTTTCAGAACTGTAAGCTATGGATCTTTTTGTCCCTGGTATATGCTTTTTGTCCTGTTCAGTCATTTATACTTCAAATATACTCATTTTATACTCAAGTCTTTCTGACCTTCATTTTCCAGGTGCTGCTTCTGGTGCTGAATCTGTTGCGTATTTGGTTTGGCGCTCCTGGTGTGGGACCATGGCCTGTCATGCTCCTGCAGCTACCTGTAGGATATCCAAAAACAGTCATACACAAATTCACAAACACTAGAAAATCCTTGCATATACTAGAAACATATTGATGATATATTGGAGACAAATTCACCCACAAATAAAAAAAAAAGAGAAAATAGCTGAAAATTTACTCGACCTCAGGCCATCTGAAATGTAGGTGAGTTTGGTTTTTCATTGAAACAGATTTGGAGAAATGTAGCATTACTTGCTTGCCAAAGGAACCGTCAGAATGAGAGCTCAAAGAGCTGATAGAAACATCATAATACTCCAGCAAGTACTAGTACTTAATTATGGATTATTATGATGTGTTTATCAGCTTTTTGAGCTGTTTAATTGTTATCCCTTTGTTAAGCTGTGCATCATATTTTTGATGCCTTATTTCACAAAAATAAAATTTAAGATTACTGTAACAGTGTATACAGTGGGTACAGAAAGTATTCAGATCCCCTTCAATTTTTCACTCTTTGTAATATTGCGGCCATTGGCTAAAATTTATTTGATTATACTGATTGAACTTGATTAGGAAAGCAATCAAGAATCATGAGGTCAAAGGAACTGCCTGAAGAGCTCAGAGACAGAACTGTGGCAAGGCACAGGTCTGGCCAAGGTTACAAAAAACTTTCTGCTGCACTTAAGGTTCATAGGAGCACAGTGGCCTCCATAATCCTTAAATGGAAGAACTAGAACCCTTCCTAAAGCTGGCCGTCCGACCAAACTGAGCTATTGGGGAGAAGAGCCTTGGTGAGAGAGGTAAAGAAGAACCCAGATGATTTTAGCAAATGGCTGCTATATAACAAAGAGTGAAAAATACTTTCCGTACCCACTGTATATTCAAAATGACTCACCAAAACATAAAAATGCAGCTTTAGCAAATACATGAAATGTTGTGTTTCAGGTGAATGGTGTTTTGCCTTTGTTGCCCCTGACTTTCCCCCTGCTTTGGGTTCTTGTGTGCATGTACGGAGAGGCCCGTGTTCTTTTACAGACGGGCTCACAGCCAGCGGACTGGTGGGTATGTTCAATAAAGAGGAAACCACACAATAGCTGCCTGTATATTTATTGCTTACAACTGTAGCCATGTGAAAGGATGCATTGTTGGTAATGCCAAAATTATTTCTCCATTTCATTGAACAGGAAATGTGGAAGTTGACCTGCAAGAAATCTTACTCAGTGTTCTGGGGTCAAACATCGACACTCTGCCACACTGCTAGTGTGCTACACAGTCTGGGATCTGTAACTGTAAGTGCAAAAGATTTAAGGCACAATGCCACTGCATTCAGTAATCAACTGGCATCTGCAAACAAATAAAATTAAATTAAAATAATTGCCACTTGTTTTTATATTTAATCTAATGCATTGTAATTCATACATGTTTATGTGTGTGTGTGTGTGTGTGTTCAGTTGGAGTTAAACACACGCTGAGTGATGCTGGGGCAGTAAATGTTATTCTATCTCTCTCACACTAATTCAATACTGTAATAAGAGCTTTTGAGTGTGTTCCAGAATGCAGTTGGTCACAGTATCAGTATGCAAGAATTTTTATGAACTAATGTGAACTTTGTTTACTCTGTGCTTCTTATGATTACATTTCTGAGAATGCCTTTATAAAAACAACTTATCACAAGATGGGCCAATAATAAAATAATGAAATGCAATAATAAAAGTCACAAATGGTTTGTACGTGTGTGTTTGGTTCCAGGTCCTGTGTTGTGTTGATAAGCAGGGCATTCTCTCATGGCCCAGTCCAAACCCTGAGAAGATTCTGTTCTTTAGCAAGTCCACCTCATCACAAGAGACAAAGAGAGAAGGAGACAAAGAAACTAAAGAGGTTGGCCAGAAGGATGCCGTTCAGGTAAAAAACAAACTCTTATTTTGATCAAAGCATGTCTGTTTTCATGAGTCATAACATCTCACGAGGTCTTATCTGAGGTCTTTATCCTCAAGATCCACTCACTGTCCAGTCTGCAAATGTTGAGTTTGTCAGTGGTTCAGGCTCAGTGCGATGACACACGGGTGCAGTTTGATGACACATGCTGGCAACGTCACGCCCCCTCTCTTCGGCCTCTGGGATTGGCTGTGCAGTTGGTCCTCTGTGACCCTGGAGTCGCCACCCGCATACTCCGCCTCTCGGACCACCTGACCCACGCCGCTCTGGTGCACACTCGACCCCCATGTCAGCCGGTCCGCCCACCCTGGGGCCTTTGCCATCTACCGAGGATTCTGGGTAAAGCCAGATGAGAGATGTTTAATGTTCCAGTGAAATGCACCTTTGTCAAAGCAGTTTCATAACTGTGAGAAAGCAGAGGCATCAGTAACATCTCAAAGGCCGTGTAAAAGTGAAGCCAGAGTAAAGAGAAAGGGTTATAGTGTTTCAATGATATAAATTTTCAATGATATATATATAAATTTATAAATATATAAATAATATTTATATATTATATTTATATATATATCAATGAGTATATATATATACATGTATATATATAAAGGTAAAATCACAGTTGCTGTTTCATAAGTGTCTTGTAACCTGAAGTCTTTTATGTTTTCCAAAAATATCCAGTAAAACCGCATTGACGTGGTAACAGTATGTGTATATGCAAATCGACAGGCTTCTCCACCTCTGCGAAGGAGACTTTCGAGCAGAGAATGAGTGTGGCAGCCTACACCCTGCCCTCCATCTCCTGCCCTGGAGACCCGGGGATCATTGCTCCACCTTCTGTGTCAATAAGACGACTTCCTTTCTCACATCTCATAGCACTGCTGGTGCGCCACACTTACACTGGTGAGAGCACATGTAGGAATTATTTGATTATTCTGTTTAGAAATTATTATAGAAATGATTGCAATATTTTAATATTTATTATTATGTGGGAGAAAAGAGACCATGAGACAATACACATGAAACTTGAAATGATACTGTATAGGAAAGCATAATTTAAGTTTTATTATTCATATTTTTAAGGGTTTTTTTTTTTTAAGTTTTTGTGTGCATTTGTCATTTTTATATTTATTATATTTGGTTTTAGTTAATGCTTTTCAATTGTTTTTTACATGTAAATTTTCATCAAGTAAACACCATAACTCTTGGGAATTGGATCAAATAATCCAGAAAGAGATGTTAAAAATCACAGCTCATATGATGTCCAGGTCATCTGTCACATTACACTGTCATTACACAGCATTGCATTATGAGACATAGTATTCCATCATAGCATGATACAGAAAATGTGCACATAGTATCATATGTGAGTCACATGTTATTCTTCTGAACGTCTCTTGCAGTAAATATACCTGAGATCCACAGTTTAATAATCTGTTTCTGTCTAGCATGTTTCGTATATATAGTACAATATGACGTCTTTGTCCTAAGGTGATCTTCAGTTGTTTTCATACGGCTCGGCTGACGTAATTGTGGGTGCAAGCACTGAATTCTGGGATGGAGAGGATATTCAACCCCTCACTGACTCCGACAGGTCTGATTTTATGTAGATTCATGCTGCGAACTCTGTATGTGCATGTGTTAGACCGCCTGCTGTGAAAACATCTCTCGTATCTGCTTCATCCTGCTGCCCTTAGAAAGTCAGTGAGCAGTTCCTATCTAAAGCACATTTACTGCTGGCACCCTGGAGCATGTGGGGTTAAGTGCTTTACTCAAGGACACAGAGGTGTTATGGAATCTCACTATATTATCCATTAATAAAACACTTCTTCGGGCAGTTTGAATCATCAGCTTTCGGATTACAAGTCCAAATCTTGAATCTCTAAAGGTACATTCACACTGACAGCGATTAAATCCCTGGAGGTCGCTAAGTTCCTATTTGAATGCAGTCCACTTCTATTCGCATTGCATCATGATTTATTTGCATGAAGATTAACTTTGTTGTGTTGTGCACAGATGGAAATGCAAGGGCTTTGTTCGAGTGAAATAGAAGCTAAATCAATGAAAAACCAAATTAGAAAATCATATAAATATGTAAAAATATATAATAATGTTGATTTTTTTATATGCTTTAATTTAACTAATTTAAATGAATTAAATATCAATATTACTACTGTGTATTATATCTCAATTTAGGGTAAGATTTAAAATATTTTAATTTTTTATTTTTTTTTTTTGATCCAAAATATAGTAAAAACAATAATGTAGCGAAGCATTATTACAATTTAAATGAACTGTTTTCTGTTTTATTATATTTAAAATAATAGTAATAATAATTACTGTAATGCAAAGCTGAATTTTCATTGTATTATTTAAAATATGTTAATGTGCAGGAAGACAGTTGTGGATTTCTATCAGCGTTCCTGTATGGCTGGTCAGTGTATTGCTGTTTCTTTTAAGCCGCTGTTACAATCACATGACCTGGAAATAGATGACACCTGTGTGGAACTGCCTTTGAACAACAGTACTGACATTACAGGTACATGAGAATAAAGTCTGATTATGTAAAAATATGTGATCATGTATGTGACTGAAATGTTATCAGGAAGTATAAGTACGTATGTGTGTGTGCGTGTGTGTGTGTGTGTGTGTGTGAGCGCAGATGACGCCTCTATCACACCCCTCAGGCAGCAGATCTTTCTGGGTTTGGTGTCCTCACAGTACCAAGCCCGTCCTGATGTGGTCAGACTTATATCAGGGCTGGACAGTGCTTGCATTCGTTTTGTCTATTTTTCCAGTGAAGAGGAAGTCCGGAGTAAGGTCAGCAGATACAAACACTCCTACACACAAATGTACAGTATAAGCACTAGTAGTGGTTTAACAACCAGCCAACAAGCTTTTGTGACATCAAATGAAATGGGAGGTCATTTCAGAGGTAGCAAGTTTCTCTAATTGAATAAAATATAATAAATTTAAATAATGTATATTGTCATACAGCACAAACTTCTGGTGTCAGTGTGATTTTTTTTATTTATTTTTTTGTATGTATAGGAAGATTCACAATGCTGCATTTATTTGATCATAAATATAAAGTATTATTATTTAAGCATAATTATTTAATACAATCTTTTGTGATGACAAAGCTGAACAGTCAGCATCCTTACTCCAGTTTTCAATGCCACATTATACTTCAGAAAATAGTCTAATATTCTACTAAAACATTTTTTTTTATATATATATATATATATATATATATAAATATATACCAATGTAAACATGTTATTAAAGCAGGTCATATTCTTCTGTAAACCATAGCAAATTGTTTACAGTATTTTCCAATTGCATTTATTTGAAATAGAAATCTTGTCAGTTTACTGAAAAAGTAATAATTTCTAAACTTTTGAACAGTAGTTTTTTTGTGCACTGACAAAACATATACTATAATACCTTATAAAAAGGTAAATAGGGTCTCTGTTGACTTTAGATCATGTTATGATTGTTGGATAGGAATGTTTTTGCAGGACCAGCACAGGATGTTGATGTGGGAACCTAAATCCTGTCATTTGCATCGCAGCTGCGGTTTAACATTTTCATTATTCAAACAATGTAGGATGATCGACTGTACAAATGTTTTATTCATGTTATTTACAAACTGAATCATCCCACGAGTAGGTGTTTGCTGAGAAAATGGGACTGGAGACGGGATGGAACTGTCACATCTCCCTCCAATCAGAGATCTTCCCTCTCGACCCAGATAGCGTGACCGAGGAAGGTGAGAGACAGAGTTATGCACTGCAGAGACTGATGCCAGTTATGACCAGCCCTTTTAAATGTGCATTTATTGATTTCAGAGGAGGAAATTCTGCTGAGAGACAGTGTCAGGGAGAGGGCAGAGTCGAGAGCAATGGAGCATGATGGAGCATGTCTCATCGAGGACCTAAACAGGGTGCCACTCATTTACACTATTATTAACACTCCAGATTTCTAAAGGCATTATTTAGACTTTCTAAGAAGCTGCTTTCCTTGTTGGAATTAGTGTAGGATCCCAGAATAGAGATAACCTGATTCTTGTTTTTCCAGGCCAAACTTCCAAAAGGAATAGAGAACGTGAGGCCACATCTGGAGAACATTGATAATGTACCATTGCTGGTCCCTTTATTTACAGACTGCACATCACAGAGTAAGACACACACACAAAATTATTGGTGCAATATTTATTTATTTAAATGAATAATTATTAGCTCTTATAACTTACATTTTGTTGACAAATGTAATGAATACACTATATTAATATTTCATTAAAATCCATTGAGCATTTATGAAAAACTGCTTGATCAAAGGTGACAGTAAAACAGTTAAAATTACTACAGAGTTGAGAAATGAAAGAAATTAATATGTTTATTCAGAGAGGATGCCTTAAACTGATCAAAGGTAATAATGAATTCCATTCAAAAACATGCTGAAATATATATCTCACTGTTTCCTTTAGAGTATTAGGCAGCACAACTTTTTTTCAACATTGATCACAGTATGTTAAAAAATATTTAGCTAAAAATGTAGCTTGCCATCACAGGTCCATTCAAAATGTATTATTTGTGTTATTTTAAATTGTAATGATGATTAAGAATATATATTATTTCTATTAATTGGATTTAAATTATAGTGGAAACAAAACAAAAATCTTACCGACCCCCAAACATTTGAACCATAGAGTACATATTTTTTTGTTCATGTTCTGATGCACCTTTTCATAATGCTGTATATAAACATATAATTAAAACACATATTACCTAAAAATAGCTCTTCATCAGATGAATGATATGAATTAATTTTTGAGTCATAAACACCTCACTGAGAAAGCACAAAAAACTGCAGTCACTAGTTTTAGGCCTGCTTTGTCAGAGCTGGTTGCTTATTAAGACTTATTTATATCACCATCAACAAAGCCACCATTCTAAACTCGTGTGTGTGTGTGTGTGTGTGTAGCTGAATGTGAGATGGTGTGTATTATGCAGGAGTATGGAGAGGTCGTGTGCTGCCTCGGGAGCAGCCAAAACATCAACAACAATGAAATATTCTTACAAAGTGATATCAGGTGATCAGTCTAACCTTTAACTCACCTCTTCTAACTTCCCTTTGTCTCAATAACCTGCCAAGAAAGGATTTACTCATGACATGATGGACTTATTTTAATATTTGAACAACACACCCTAATCCCAGCTGATTGCAATGCCGGCATGAAACATTGTGGCATAAAAAATGCCACCTGCAATATCACATACAGTTCACCAAAGACATGTTGACCTCTTGTGACCCGTTAGCAGTGGAATCATTTGCCATTATTCATTTATTTGATGCAATTTTAGTTATTATACTGTACACTAATGGTCAATTGGCATATTGGCTACAATCATATTAATTCAATTCAAATTTAACTCAATTCAATGCATTGTTTGTGACCCATTAATTGACAGCATTGCTTTAGATCCTCTGGTTCCCACGTGTTGCTGGTCCAATTGTGATGCAGCTTTGAACACATCAGACTCTTTGAGTGTAATTCAGCTCTCTAGCGCCATCTGTGGGTTGGCCTGCACAGCACAGTTTAACCAACAAGACAACAACACCGTCATCAGACTTATCAAACAGGTGAATGTGGACATGCAATAACACACATGTACACTAACGGATGTATAATATACATAGAATTATAATGTTGTTTTCTTCAGGCACGTCACACCACAGCAGGCATCAGAAAGTGTTTTCTGTTTTTGCTCCAGTGTCAGCTGTCCCTTGTCCTCATTCAGGTATAAGAGAGGACTAGGAGTGTCACCTAAAGCTTATGCATTAAAAAAATAACTAATATACATTTATATACATATAATACAATATAATATAATATAATATAATACACATAAACTTTGTTAATGAATCAATATACATTTCTATCATTTCTTATATCAAAAAAGGCCAGTTATGACCAATACGTTATGGCAAGATATACATACAGTATATATAAATACATAGTACAGTATAGATAGATTTGTTAGATTAAATATAAATAAATTAATAATGACAAAAAAATAAAATTAATATTTAATTAATGTAATAAAATATGCACACTTTTTTAAGTAAATAGCTTAAAAGTAGTGTGTGTGTATATATATATATATATATATATATATTTTTTTTTTTTTTTATTATTATTTTTTTTTTTAACACACATTTATGACTTTATATTACTCTTCTCATTTAATATGTCCCACATGCACTTAGTTACTTTGACTTTGCTATTTCTGTCAGAAGTAATGAGTAACACACTCACGATTTACATCTGAAGCTCGGAGTTTGACAGGTGCAGCTGAGTAAGCTGGTTTGTGTTTGTTTATTTCCACAGATTCTGGCATGTGTGTGTCAACTTCCTCCTCCTCTGGGCACAAGTGATGTCCTCTTTCTGTCCTGTTTCTATTTCCCCTTACTGAGGTATGTATGAATATAATAAACAACAATGTGCATCCAAATATGAGCACAGAATGTCCAAAAATCTATATAAAATGCCGAGAGGGCTTCTAAACATTCAGATCAGTGGTCAGACAATATGAGATTTCTTAAAATTTAACCTAATCTTGAATGTTAAATAATTTGTATATAATAATTGTCTCCGTTTATTTTGTGTCTGAATACAGTTTTGAAGGCATTTATTATTATTTACTCTCTTTTAACTAAATTCCTTTCTTTTTCCAGTGTGTCCCTTCTGGGAAAGCCATCTGACAATTCCATCATGAAAGTTCCTACTGGGAAAAATCTAAGATTCTTACCAAAAAAGGTAAAGAAACAGGAAAAGCTTTTTTAAAAAGGGGTCTGTAATGTATTTTCTAAATATTTCAGTTCATCCTTCACTGGCCTGGATACTATTCAGTAAAGAGCATCTGCTTATTGAGTTAATTATTAGTTGTTTTGATACACATAACACTTATTGCATAATTGATCGGCTAAAGTTTTGTGTATTTCGCTACAGACATTGCGGCTGTTTGTGCTGTGTTTCCTGGTGAAGTTCGGTCTCACCGTGTGCACTTTCCTCACATGCTTTGGCCTCATGCTGCACAGCTTCTGTCTTGATATTAACCATGAAGATGAAGATCTGTGTCACCCAGCATCGCTGCTCATGTATGTGGATTTGTATGTGATGCATGTAGACTATAATTGTAATAGCGTTCTAACATACAGTTTTACTCTTTCTACTAGATATTCTATTTTCTGTATGACAAATGAATTGTGATTTTTTGTTTTATTAGGAATATTATATAGGAATAAGGAATATTTTGATTCTTCATCAGAATAGATTTGGAGAAATTTAGCATTATATCACCAATGGATCCTCTGCAGTGAATGGGTGCCGTCAGAATGAGAGTCCAAACTGATGATATAAACATCACAACATGACTCATTGTAATGAATAAATCCATCAAGACATTGAATACTTAAAAAAACATTGAGTCCTCTTTCCATAATATTGATTTCTCCAGTGAAAATCTTGTGCCATCTGAAACAGGTGATAATGTACCATTTTCAAGTATGTCACAATTTGATGTGAGAGGATAACAGGGGATGCACTTTTTTACGGGCGTAAGTGTTATTATGTATTGTGGACTGGGCACTTTAAAGTTAAAATGTCTTGATAAATTTGTTTCTTACCAAAATACAGCCTTTCACATTATAAGACTTTAATTAATAGAGTGGAGGGGTGAGGATTACCTGTGGATTATTGCGATGCTTTTTTCAGATGTTTGGACTCTCATTCTGACGGCACCCATTCACTGCAGAGGATTCACTGGCGAGCAAGTGATACAATGAAAATTATATATATATATATTTTAGGGGGGGGGGGATTATCATGAAATAATGTATCAATGTATCATACTACACAATTTATACTGTTTCAAAATATTATATAGCATATAAATGAACCATAGATGTGTTTTGTTGCTGGGATATTGAAATCATATACAGTATAATAGTAAAAGGGAATGTGTTTTGTGTTTTTGTCTGCAGGAATTCAACGGCGTGGTCTCCTGACTGGTACGGCAGGCACTCAGATGGGCTAAGTCTGGCACAGAAAGTCATCGCCTTTCTTGTGCTGCTCAACGCCAGTGAGTGACAATTCCTTTGTGGTGCTGCTTTAATTTTCTTCCAGTATTTTCATTCTTGGGTGAACAGTTCCTTCAACAACATCAAGCTTGCATCATAATTTAAAGCTAACTCATTCAACATACTGAAAGTGAAGATGTGTCAGAGTATGAACTTGGTGTTCCCTGTGTGTGTGTGTGTGT
>JAUMHR010000042.1:13530656-13543510 GCA_032361145.1 Enteromius fasciolatus | reverse complement strand
GAAATGTATTGATCTGATGAGGTGGTGTAAGTTGACGATCTATCAAAAACATGCATGAAACAGCATACCATAAACAAAACGATATACAAGCACAATAACAAAATACACTATGACCAGAAGGATATGCGTTCACTCAAAGGAAGTTTTCCTGTGAATTAATTTAGGGAAAGGTCCATTGTCTTAGCAAAAAGGAGGACTAGTCAGTTCACAGTCTTATCAGTCAGCCTGTTCGCCTCCCTGTTGTGTCAGCTGCTTTTCAGGGGGTGGCTCCAAATTGAGTTGCCCTTTGGGCTTGGAAAGCAGTATTAAAGACTATTTGTTACATGTCAAATGCTACATTTAGAAGGAAATTTGCGAAATGGAGAAAAAAAAAAAAGTGATAACGCTCATTAAACAATGAGCACAATGATTCAAACATCTCAGGGTTTTTTTCTTATGAATAAAAGACAAATGTATTTTTTTTAATACATAATACATTTTTGTATAAAAAACAAAATGTATTATTATGAGTTTATGTAAAGTTTATTGTAATTAAATGTTGTTATACAATTGAACATGGTTTTTATACAGTATTGTTAATGATAACAAAACAGTAGCCTCTGCTTATTGAATATAAAAAAATATATTAAATATATTTTCCAAAACCACAGACAAAATAGTACATGTGGCATCTGTGGTTCAACCATCAACCACAAAAAAACAAAAACAAAAATAACAACTTTTAAAAATGTTTTTATAGTAAAATTATAGTTGAACCACATGGGTTGTTTTACCAATGTCCTTACTACAATACTGGGTCTGGAAACATTACCATTAAATCTTTGTGACCCTGCGTAGACAGCAATGTAACGCTGTCATAAAGCTCTTGGATTTCATCAAAAATATCTTAATTTGTGCTCTGTAGATGACAAAAGTCTTATGGGTTTGGAATGACATGAGACGGAGTAATTCAATAATAGAATTTTCAGAATTGTATTCCTTTAAGACCTTTAAATAGTCTTAAATAGGAGCAGAAAGATTGATTTCATGAATTAATATCTTTGTATTTTGTCTTGTATTCCACGACAAAACATCTAAACATCCTTAAATCCAGACACAATTACTTGAGATGCAAAGACATGAAGTCTCGTTTTCTGAGAAATTGAACAAAATGAAGGAGTTAAATACAAATATCAGTCGACCGTTCGCAGGGACTTTGACTGACTCCAATCATAATGAAAAGTCTGCCATTTTTGTCTGACAAACAAACAAACCAGACCAGAGAGTAGATTAATGATGGTGGCTTTGAACTTGAGAAATGTGTTTATTGGCATCTTTCTGCGGTGAAACAATATCTTCTGATGTTTATTTAATGCTATAACTACTAAAAGGAAAAAGATGATCACATGCCACTTGAATTGAGACACGAAACATTAAAGAGCCACAAAACAGTATTTATTATTTGAATAAAAATAAGACAACATTTGAAAGCTGAAACTTTGTTTTACACCAGAAGTAACCTGCTCTGTCTTGCGTGAGAACATGATGTGTAGCGTGAGAGCGGCATGGCTTGTCAGACATACATGTAGCAACAGTAATGAAAGGTGGCCTTTGCGAAGGGTCAATTACTGTAGGTAAAAAAAAAAACAACAACTTATTTTAGTCGCATACTCATTCTTTTTGTAATCATAAACATTAATTTATTCATCTTGTATTTCTTAAATGTTCTTACATTTTATTGAATGTTACATTTACCTTCACTTTTATATTTCATATATTATTTAAGTTGGAGTAAAGGTGCACCCTACACTTGATGTCTTCGTAGAGAGAAAAGAGAATTGAGTGCAGTATGTCATATGACACACGATGCACCAGTAAGCCCAAACGCCTGGAATCTTTTTTGATTATTTCAAGTAATTTCTGTCCAGTGTCCAGTGAGCCACAGGGAAAATCACTCTTCTCCACTGTTTCTCTTGACAGACAGATTTGTGTTGTTCGGTGATGTAACGTCCTTGTCAGCTAGCATCAGTCCAGCCTGAACACACCCAGACTGGAGAACGGGGCTTGTTTTATGAACGTGTGTATCTTTCTGCGATATTTATGCCCACGATCTGACAGTCGCTGCAGCCTGTGTACTTACTGAGATATAAATTTCAGAACGCATGCAGACAACATCACAGGGAAAATCAGGATGTACTCGTGCACTTCACAACACACACACAGTTTAACTTCTTTTGTCAGCAGGAAGGGGATGGTTGCTAAGGTAACGTCACCATGGGTATGCCCTGTTTGAGTATTGTGTCAGTACCTTGCCACACTCACACACGAGTGCAAACACTGACCCAGCAAGAGGCGCGGACAGTGAGGCTGAATATGAAGCCCTAGGTGACATTATAGCTGCATGCATGCTGCCAGTCTCGCTCCTAAATAAATAAATACATCAAACAATCTTTTGTAAATATGTAACAAAAAAACTTTCTGCTGGAGTGTAATTTGCACTTTATCTCACTTGGACACCCTTCGTAAGACTAGAAAGAGAATGATTTAACTTTTTAATGTACAATTTAATTATGCAAAATGTGATATTATAATGACAGTGTTGTGTTATTTAGGTCTTAAAGAATTCATTACATTGTTCGCTTTCAGAGTTTGCGATCTCAACAACAGGTTTACTGATATACAATTAATTGTGCTTAAAAGGGATTTTTTTCAATCTGTGGCTGTAAAAGTGTAATTTCAGCAATTTGATATATATTTCATTTAATTGCATGCAGTTTATTTTGGTCATTTATTAACCAGACATCAATACTACATCAATACCAAACATCACTATTGTTATTGCACATAACTTTTGTTTTTTGTTAGTAGCTTAATAGGGATGTAATGGTAAATTTTCTGCTCATTAGGATTTCTGTTTTACATAAATGCTTGCCCTGACAGCAAGCAAGCCTCTGTTAAACTTCACAGACTTCACTTAGTGAGTGCACATGCGTAGCAAACTAAATTATGCATTTTGCTGAAATATTTTGCATCCAAATGTCTTCAAATCACTTCCCTAATTCACAACAGCACTATAAACTGAAGTACAATGAGTGTGTTGCAGTCATAGATGGAGCCATATTTTGTTCAGTAAACCACTTTTTAATAAAAGAGAAGCAATTTTATGTTTTGTTTCCCCCCGCTGTATTGAAAACATGGCAGAGCGTGACTTCAAAACCAAATTGTCATTTTTGTGTATTGTCACACCAGCATATAACAAGAGCTCCCTACTGTTTTCTTCAAAATAAAAGCTTGATGATTTAACATTTGAACAGGAACAAATTAAGCTACTGTATTAGAATTATAATTTTATAGTTGTACTGTAAAATAATAATACTGCTACTAATTATAATATTAATTAGAGGATTTTATTCATATTCATCTGATTACTATTATAGTCAGACTCATATTTAATCATAAATTATCCTGCTCTACAAACTTTCTTTGAGGAAAACAAACAACAAACAAAAAACATCTATAGTCCAATTAGCCCAACCATAGTTGTCACAATCAGTATACGAGAAGTCGTGCGGATTCAAGTGCAGGCTGTGTTTATTAAGAAAACACGGAGAATAGACAGACAGGGTTACATCAGTGAACATACACATCCAGGGAGAGGCAGGAGAATGGTCAAAATCCGTAGCGAGAGTAGATCGAGGAGCAAACAATATCCAGAAGGAAGAGGCAAGAGCAATAGTCCGTTAACAGGCGAAGTCGACAACAATGATCCAGATCCGAGAACACTAGGGGAAAACACTTCAAACAACACTCCAAGACAGTTCAATGAACCGCACTAGACAAAGACAAACTGAGACTTTAAATACGCACATTGATTAGACTGAGGGGCGGAGAAACAGGTTAAACACTATGGCAACGAATGACAGGGCCTGAGACATGAGTGAACTACTATGGTGACAGACACAAGGGGCGGAGACATAAGTTCATTGATGGAGTCCGGGCATTAGAACAGAAAGACAAAACACAGAGTCAATGGGGCGCTGGAGTCCCATCCAGTGGCAAGTGCTGGCACATCCAGCCTGATCGTCACAATAGTATAGATGACCTACTGACCTCACATGATGCTGCTTTTTGAGAACTTGGTAGGCAATAAAACAGTGCAAAAATTATCATAGACAAAAAGAAACAAAAAACATAATGTGTAGGATTCATAATTAAGCAGTTTCCACTCAAATAATTTCAAATAAATAAGTAAAACATTGAATTACACATAAAATATTGAACATAGAAAGACAATAAAGAATAGTGCACTGCAGAAAATGGCTTATCTAAATTAAGTGCATTTTGCTTAAAACAAGTTAAAATATCTTGCCTATGGGGTAATATTCTTAAAAAGGGTTTTCTACTTACCCCACTAGCAGATAATTGTACTTGTTTTAAGCAAAATGCTCTTAATTTAGTAAAAGTATTTTGATTTAAGATTTTTTAGATATTTTGACTAGAAAAAATGCTAAGCGAGATAAGCCTTTTTTGCTGTGTATTTTCTTTTTTAAAAATAGGAGGGATTAGAACAAATGAACATTATAAAGAATTATAAGGAGAGTTACAGTGGTTTGTACCTGCAGAGTGTTCATTTCTGCTGATCTGTTCCTTTAATGGCAGAGGCCAGCTTGGATATGTACACATAAAACAGTGTTTTTCTACTAAAAGCTGGAGAAATCCCAAGCGGGCGGCCCATAATCACTAACTCATGTAGCAAGTGTGTAGCCCCCAAGGGCCTGTCTCTGTTGGTGATTCTAGTGAGAGTGCTGACAGATTCCTGTGAGGTGAGACCGGTGTATCTCTACATCTCCTTGTGTGTGTGTGTGTGCGGGTGGGTGGACATAGTTAGTCACGAGGAAGCAGGGGGTTTGCTCTATATTACAGCACTATCTGTGGTCTCTCTTCGGGATCAACCCTTCCTTGAAAAGCACCTGGTTGCCAGGCAACAAATGAGCTAAAACCCCACTCCATCCCCAAAGCCTCCACCTCGTTTGATTGGCTGACTCAGCGTTTTGGGGGAGGGGCTTATAGTGTTTATAGTGGCAAACAGTTTGATGTCATTTCGTTTTGAACATTTTCGCTCTAACATTCGATTTGGACTGTCAATTCATAATCCAACCAAGCATGGTTTGTCAGTGGTCGAATCTGTGAGGCTGGTGAGGGCAAGTTAGGCTTCATTTCCCTGCGTTCTGCCTCTATCACCTTGCGTTTCATCAATCACCTCTAAAGAACTGCAACACTCTGCCGGCACGGTTCCCTGTCTCCCTCCGTTCACTCTGTCCATGTGTTCTCCATGCCTTTCTGTTCTTCTTTGTCTCTAGGGCTCATTATGAAGCAGCATCACAAGCCATCGTGGGCTTAATGGTTTATAGAGAGGTTTTAATCTAATAGCTGATGTGTTAGTCCAATCCAGATAGCTGCAGTTTAATGGAATGATGTCAGACAATTACAGACTTCAGCTAATTCGCCATTACGCCTGAAATATTACTTTTATGGTAAATTAGAGTAAATTGAATGCGTAATTGTTTTTGTGCATGCTGATGAGTTTGAGTTGTAATGTATGTGTGTGTGGATTTTAATTGATGCTACAGAAGCATTATGGTGGAAAAACTGTACCTTGTTGAAAACCAAATGGAAAGAATGTTGAGTCTTTAACGTGTCAAATACGGCATCTTACAGTAAATCTTTTTCATTAGAGAAAGTAGGGTTAAGGCAACTGAATAAAAGCTTTAAATTTGTACATGATACTGATATAAATCAAATGCAACTGCATATAATAAGGATGTCTGTGCACACAAACAAACAAATACATAACATGACACACACATAAATAGGATAATATAAAATATTCAGTTACTTTGGTGGACTTTGATCCAAGCTTGAATTGCTCTGATGTTGGGAAAAGCCCTTATTTATTTTAGAGTCTACACAATCTGCCAGATATCTTTCTGCGTCTATTCATCGCTCTATTTCCTCCCCCCACTCTTTCACTCTCTTTTTCTCTCCTTCTTTTCGCTCTTTCTCTCTGCCTTGTTCAGATCGATCACTCTCCAGTTTCTCGACCTGTCACGGATCAATAACTCCACACTCCTCTGCTTTGCTTTGTCTGACCACATTAGACAGACCGCTACTGACTCTCCAGCCCATTTGAGGCTTTCCGCTCTGCCATTTTGGTTAAACGCGATTTACTCTCAATTTATCATAATTTCACAGGTTGGACTTTTGTTTTAGTTGCCCTCTTTTCCTTCCTTTTCAGGCATTTGATCACAGATATGATATTGGATATTACAGTTTTTCTCGATTGCTAAAACACTATAACCAAGCTTTTAAACTAAACATTTCAAAACCATAACGCTATTTGTCTAAAAGCACACCCATTTGCCTAAACTATAAACACTATTCCCTGCTTTAACACATGAGTCAGATTTGGTGAACTATTAGTGCATAACTCTACACACAAATCCCTCCATTTTTCATTGCTTACACCTTGAGGTCATTTTAACACTAGCATTCAATAATGTTAACTCAGTTCTGCACAGCTTGAGCTCAGTTAGCACACAATTACCCAGGTCAAAATTTATCACACACCAATCAGAAACTTTGATGGAGATAAAAGGGCCAAAGTTAGCTTACAGTTTTTCTCAGGGGCTTTGGTCCATTTCTCAGATCAGAAATGAAATTCTCAGAACTACTTGTTCAACATCATCATAGTCTCTTGTACAGATTATAAAATGTTTCTTATTCTTTTGAACAAAATACCATTGCTCTGGTACAATCATGCAGCTGATTACGTATATTTGATTTTGATCTGATTATCACCGTAATACATTGTTTATTGTCGATAAGTTACAGTTTTTGCCTATTGCTTACACACTTTTTGCTAAATTTGGCTCATTATGTCAAAACTTTACACACAAAACAATCAGACATAGCACTTAAAGATGAACAACTCACATATACGCCAAAATGTAACACTGCAATCAAAACATAACACTCCTTTCTAAAAATCAAATTCTTGCAACAAAACCATACACACAAGCACCATGTGAATTTCTCTTTCATATCAGCAGCAACACACTGATGGGCTTCATATAAAACACTGCAGTCTTTGTGTTTACATTTTTATTGTCATTTTCTCTGATTCAGTCTTCTCTAAAACTCAAAAGTATAATTTCTGCAGTGATCAAACAAAAGTTTTTACAAAAAACAATCATTCTTACAGAAATAAAGAAATGTTATCACAAATCATCAAATTTAGCATCAAAATCAAAGTAAAAAAAACCCCAAAACAATTACTGAATAAATTGCTATTGGGGGGAAAATATACACTTGTTTTGTGTGTGGGTGTGTGTGGTGGGGGGTTCAAGGGGGTTTATGGCTCCCACTTTGTATTTGGGTCTATATTCTGTATTTTTTTCACAACTGTACACCATTCTGTAACATCACAATGGTATTGCTTTATATATACTTCAACTCAATTCAAATTTATTTGTGTAGCGCTTTTCATGATACATATTTCAAAGCAGCTTTACACCAAAGTAATGTTTTACAGTTTATGTAGTAGCTTGTACATGTACATATGGCATAGATGTGAGGTATACTTCACAGCACTGCATTTTTGTATAGAACAGTTAGTGCAGTAATACTGTAATGTGATACAGAATCATGTGACGCATACAGTAGGTACTGTCTGGAGTAGAAACTTGAAGATATATTTTTTCTCCAGTCAGAATATCCTCGATGTTACTGTGTACCGACTAAGGTTACAGTAAGGTGGATTAATGGATAGGCCATGATTGATCACATGGTCCACCAGAGTAGCTGATGTCATTTGACACATGTCTCACCACTGGGACTGGTCTCGCAATGTCTGACCTGAGGTCTATTTGTAGTGCTGAGGCTCAGACCGATTGGTGTTCTGTTTTTCTATGCATGTGAGTTTAGGTGTCTATGTAAGTGTCTACAATTGCCAGATGAGTTTTGCTTTTGAACAGAGTGTTTTCCCAATGATAACAGGTGATTTCGTTTTTGAACAAAGCGTCTAATGTAAGAAAATGTGTGTAGCGTTTCGCAAAAAGTGTGTAACAAAATTGTAAACAAAGTGCAAAGTTGAAAATGTGTTTAAGCTATGATTACACTGTGTTTAAGATGAGATACAAAAAAGTTTAGGTATTGAGGCTTTGGTGTAAGCATTCATTTTTAGTGTGTAAGCAATAGGCAAAAACTGTAAGTCGATAAACACAAATTGGTGGATCTAACTGTCATAAACTGTCAACCAAATTTTCTACACATTTCTTTTCATATACAGTCTTTTTAAATCAGCATCCCACATACAGTAATGTGTACATTTGTACTTTTGAAATGAATGTATGGCATACATAAACAACACAGTGTTCTGTTTTTCAGTACAGTAACTGCCAAACTGATGCCGTAGTTCATAGATCAGGTAGTACTAGCAGAGAGTACTGTTATATTGACAGCATATCTAAGCATCTTGTTGCCTGACCTAGAGAAAAGACAGGATGCTGAGGCAGAAGATTACATTTTTTTTTTTTTTTACAGTTTTACTGTGTAGTACAAGAATGAATAAAAATGTGTCAGTGTATGCATTAGTTGTTCCTTTTGTGTTCATGTGAAAAAGGTTTTTGAGGAGGAGATCCATGAGCAACATTTCCACTGTTTTGGAAATATTGTCTTGAATTAATTGCACCAGTGTGTCAAACTATGTTGTAGTATGTGTGTTTTTGAGGGTTTGTGTTTGGTGTCTGAGGGCAAAGTTTGGTTTTTCAGCAAAAGTTAATGGTTTTGAGTGAAGAGCTTCATTTTGACCTGAAAATAGGATGTTTGGGAGATGTTATGGATTTGTGTTTACTGTTGTGAGAATATGAGGCATAGTTTCAAGAAATGTGTTTAAGCAATCGAGAAAAACTGTAAAGTGTGCTTGCTTGTTCTATTTTTGGATTACTGTAATGCTCACTTTTTGTGTAAGTGTGTGTAGTTAAAAAACATACATTGTTGTAAGGCAGCTTTAAAGAAAATGAAATTTTCTTCATTACAATCAGGTGTAGTTAAAAGTTGTGACTTATTATTTATAGTTAATTTATAATATTTACAAATTTCATAATGTTTAATTGCATATTTTTTATTTATTAGCAGTGTTTAATGCCATCTTTATTAATTTGTTTTTTAGCAAATCTTAAAAGGAATTATTATTTCTCATATAGTAGAGTACAATGGTGCGATGCCTAAATTTATATTATTTAATGAAATTTATTATTTTTATATTATTTTTACATTATTTTTCATTGGGCTACTTTGCTTGTGCTATAAATTAAGACGATTAAAAATAAGAACAATTTTAAAAATTTGAAAAAGTTCAGTTTTTTTCTTGAAGAAAATTATGATTTCCCTCATAAAAAAGTTATATATAGTTCAAATCTAACTTTATATGGAGTACAGCAATGAACATTTTTAAAAAATTAAGTATAAAATGTGTTTTAATGTTAATACTGATGAGGGCTGTATGCTCTTTGAATAATAAATGCAAGATATGTAAAGTGTACCTGAAGTATACTTGCAATAATTACACTTCAGCATAATCAAATATAGTTTAGTATATCATGTACTTTTAAATTAAATTAAAGTGCATTAAGGACAAAATTTGTTGTTTCAATTCAGCAGAAGTATGCCAGTTTTGTACTAAACTGAAAGTACAATTTTTTTAATATATTGAAATATATTTGTAGTATACTTAACATGAAAGAAATGTGTTTTTCACTAGGGTCATTTTTATATTTTCTGAGAATATTTTAATTTTGGTTTCAGTTTAATCTACAATAACCCTGTTTGACATAAGCCAGAATTTATTGGTGCATCCCTAAAAGCTTTTCTGGCTGTCCAGTGTTCCTGGAACAAGTTTGTAGTTAATGTGGTGAACTGCATATTTGGCTAATCTGCGATGGTCCCTCTCTGAACAGGTTTTGTGGATGCTGTTTTATTCAAATCCATACAAAAACAAGATATTGTACATCAGATGTGTAAATTGAGGTCATGTCCGGAGTCTGCTAAAAAGCATTCAAGTGACCCATTTGCAATGTGGGGAAAAGCTTTTATGATAAAATGAGACCAAGAGCAAAGCATTATACATGGCGCAAATATACTGCCCACACCTCAAAGGACACTGTACCGGCCTACAGTGGCCACATGCTGTGGGCTGCCTTTCATTAGCTGGGACTGGGGCAACTTGTTAAATGAAAAAAAAAGATTGGATTCTGCAAAAAACAGAGAACCTGTTTCAAGCTGGTTTGGAACGAGGTTTGTTTTCGACAGGACACTGAACTCGGATGCAAAGCCAAATCAAAGTTGGAACGCTTTAAGAAAAGGAGCGTTCTACAAAGTCCCAGTCAAAGCCTGATCTCTGTCCAAATGAGAATCTGTGACACTGAATTTGCAAATTGCATAATCTTCATCCTATTAACCTGAACAACCTGGAGCCAAGCTGTTTAGAAGAAGCCGCCAAAATGCACCTTAAAGGCATGTGGAGTTCTTACAGGCACTGAAAAAATTACTTCGAAATAATTTTCACTTAAAACTTGCTCATTTTCACCAAGAAATTGCTATTAAATTTGACAAATTATGTATTTATTTGTTTTTTTCTGTATATTGTATTTTCAAACAAAACAATCTTAATACATAAAAAAGTTTTAAAGTCTCAAAAATGTACGTTTGAATGCTTTAAATTAGTTAAGTTTAAAAAACGGTCTAAAGGGTCTTTTACAAACACAGTATGTACTAATATAACAGTCCAATGGCACATCTTAAGCCCACTCCCACTGAGCGAAGTTTTGCAGTGCACACTATGAGCAGAGGGTGTCAGCTATAATGACCCTCGTCTCTGTGCTTCTTAGCCATCTGATCATTTGATCATATTCAAAGCTCATTAGAACGACGTTTGGGGCAGCCCCCGTCCACAGGAACCCACAATTAAAATGTTCTTTACTGCACCGCAAATTACGTCAACAGATCACACCATGAATTTCAACATTTCTCCAAACAAAGATGGGATTAATAAATCTTTTTTGAGAAGCAGGGGATGTTTATTTGTCAGCTCAAGTACAGAGAAGCTTGTATAATCCTTCAGTTTTGTTACACTTGTCTTTTTAAAGGGGCCATGTCATTAGTGTTTCGTCATGGTTTGAAATCAAACTTTTTGTAGGATTATTCCATGATTTTTTTAAATGTAAACGGAGAGCAAAAAATTGTATGTTAAGAAAAATTGTCAAGTTGAATTGATCACATTTGTCCATACTGAGTTTTGATCACAGATATATGACTTGATTGGACATATCAGTGTCTATATTCAAAATTTCAAATAACCGTAAAAAAATAAAAATCTAATATTTCAAGGCCCTACTTTTATTTGCAAGGATGCATTAAATTGATGTAGAGTGACCATAAGAACATTTATATTGTTATGAAAATTATATTTCAAACAAATGCTGCTCTTTTTATTGATCAAATGTTCCTGAAATAAAATTAAATCAAATTAAAAGGTTTCTGAAGGGTCATGTGATGGTTTCAGAAAATTCAGCTTTGACATCACAAAAATGTATTTGATTTTAAAATACATTTATAAAGAAAAAGTTATTTTATTTTTTCCCATTATTACTGTTTTTACTACAAATAAATGTAGCCTCAGAGATTTCTTTCAAAAATAGTACTGACACCAAACTTTTAAATGGCGGTGTTGATTATGTAATCTCACCCACACCCAAAAAACAGAAATTACATTATCGTATTAGCTAAAATAAACCATTAATGGTCCTAAAACAGGACTTATTTCTCTCTTTGGATTTTAGGGCGAAATGTGACCCAGACAGGTTCTTGACAGGTTTCATGAGACTCACCCATGTGTGCTAGAAGTACACCTTACGTAAGAATACCTATGAATACTAATGAGATGAGCAAGAAAGCTAGAGCCCGTTTAGCCTACATACTACATTGAGCTCTGTTATATCAAAAGATCAAGGAAAATCATGATTTGACCCCTTTGAACGGAGGAAGTGTGTGTGTGCGCGGTGAGGTGTTTTAGTATAACTATGTGCATCTATATGCAAAGTGCCAAGTTTCTGCTAAAAGCTTAATGGCCTACAGATGGATGGATAGATTGTGTGCAGGAAAACCCTGCTATCTGGCCAAAGTTACGAAATTTAATTTTACTGATGAAAGCAGCGTTTGAATAAAAAGATGAGGATGATGGACTTAAAGAGTGGAGTGAGGGAGGAAGGCAGAGTTACCATAGCGATGTCCTTGCGGAGGGTTCCAAGTTGGAATGAATGGCAGCTGTTCAGTCATTCATCAGTCATTCTACTCTTTATGAAGAGAGGCACTCTGTCTTATTAAATACAAACAGTCACCTTCCTTACCTCCTCCCTGTCAGGCTCACACTCACTCACCTGCAGTCACACTCTCCATATGCTAACATACAGCATCATTAGTCATACTGGGGGGTTACGGCACATCCTGAGGTTCAGTGTCAGGGTGAAAGGACGGTAACTGCTGATGATGCTAAAATTATGAGTCAGAGAATGTCCTGTGATTGTGTGTCTGCCCAGAGGAAAATTTCAGTGCTCAGAGGTTGCTTAGGAGACTTCAAGTTAAAGAGAATGATTTTAAATGTTAACATACCTTCTATCCCACTTAAATGTGGAGAAACAACTATAAGTGGGTAGTTGACGTATCAATGTATCATATATGCTGATTAGGGGTGGCACGGTTCACAAAACCCACGGTTCGGTTCGTATTGCGGTTTTAGGGTCACGGTTTTCGGTTCGGTA
>JAUMHR010000042.1:13488847-13502767 GCA_032361145.1 Enteromius fasciolatus | reverse complement strand
GTGTGTGTGTGTGGACAGTGATGCAGTGGAAGTCTATGGGGAAAACATTGCATCAGGATAAATGAGACTCTGTTTTTTAGACTTTAGCATTGTGTCAGCATGACGCTAGTGTAATAACATTTCCTAATATCCCTGTCTATGCAAAGTTATATCCAATTTTTTGTTTCTACACTAGTTTCTGTTTTTATTCCGAAGGTAATACATTTCACACAGCAAGTGACGTATTGAAGTAAACATGAAATTTTGAAGTAGAACTGAAAAACAAAACGATAAAATGAATATTTTCTTGTAAAACGTGCTCCAGTTTTACAGTCTGCAGGGGACTTGGAGCACAGCTTTAAAGCAAAATCAATAATTAGGATAACACTTTATTTTGATCCACTTTAGACATTCTACTAAGTAACTTTGCAACTACATGTCAGTTAGCAATCAATGGAGTATTAGTAGACAGTCTGCTTAATATCTTTATTTTGATGGATACACAACATACTGACTATCAGAAACTAGTATATGTCAAATTCTACTAACCCTAAACCTACCCTAACAGTCTACTCTGACAGTTAGTAGACTGTAGTTGCAAATTAATGAGAATTAGCTGACATGTTACAAAGTTACATATAGTTAGTAGAATGTGTGGACTACATTATATATATTATATATATCTTGTAATGTTAAATGTGATAATTAATAACACTTAGGTAGCGACCAGAAATTCATCTTGTACCGAAAGAACTTTTTCTTTAAGCCTGAAATATTTCCCCCTTGACTTTCATTGTTAGGGCATTACTGTAAACACGTCTTTATAGAAATTTGAAGTGTTCCTTCTTTTGAACTGTATTTCACTGACATGCTTTGTGTAAACTTTCAATCAGTACATTTATTTCTTTATTCATTCCATGCACAAACATAGAGATTTCCAAAGAAATGAGCTAGCATGTTTTTGTTCGACAGCATTGGTAGTTTTAGACCGTCCAGGGGTGAATTCTGTAATAATTAGCCAGTGAACATTAACATCCAGGCAAATAGTATTATCATTATTTCCTTTCTTGTCAGTGTTGCAGTATTTGCCACAACATGACGCTTGTTTCGTGCCGATGTCATTTCCTCACATAAAGGCAGACGTGCATCTAACATTATCAGTCACATATGGGCTTTTCACACTTAACCCTGGGTTAACAACAACAACAACTGTTTCAAATCGGCATATTAGAATCATTTCTGAAGGATCATGTGACACTGAAGACTGCAGTAAAGATGCTGAATAGTCAGCTTTTTTCATCACATGAATAAGTTCAAGTTTAAAATGAATTCAAATAGAAAGTGATTTCGTTATTTTTTATTGTAGTATTGCATAATAGACTATGTGAGCATAACGGACTTAAAATATATATATTTTTTTATTAGAATTTCTTTTTTCTTACCTACAGTATCACAAACTTTAAAACAGTAGTGTACATTTCTACAGATATACAAGCAATTATTAGAACATGCATCAAAATATAGATTTTGTGTGAAAAGCCCTATATTGATTGATTGCCGTTTAAACATTCTAATGCTAATCCATATTATTATGTTTTGGCCATATTATTATACCTGGCATCATTAAAACATGTATTTGATGATTAACTAGAGTGTACTGAAGGTATCTGGGAAAACCAAGGGCTGCTAAATATAAAAGAGTATCGCTGTATTGAGGTCAGGATGTGTGTCCTGTGTGCAGTGTGAGATCCAGAATGCTGTTTGACTGATTCATGATGCTTTTGCAGATGAGAGCATCCAAGATACGTGGACATTAAATTCTTAGAGACTGTTAAATACTTGAAAAGATTTCTATTTTGCTCACAATGCTGTGTTTCCTGTAGACTGTAATCCATTGCCATTATGTGTACAACTTTAAGAGACAGATCAGTGTATAAACAGGGCAAAATGTCAATACTTTCCAATAATAGGGTACAAAATAGGGCTTAAAATAATATTTAAAAATAATAAAAATAAATCTATATGTCAGTGGAAGGAGGCATTTTGCCTAAATCTTTTATTTTGGGGACTTTAGTTTGGTCTTAAATGTTGGTTTGTAGTTATTGATAAATGTATATGTCCCATAAAGTAACAAAAATACATTTTTTTTAACTTTTTTTTTTTCGTGATGTAACTTTAAAAACAGGGTTGAATGGTTGACCTTTGAAACTAGCTATTGGCATGCTGTGAACTTTATGTTAGCTAATAGTTTATTAAACATATGAATAGCTTTTTGTCTGAAGAACATGATATTTTTCTATGTATTTATTTTACAAAAACGTAACAGGACACTAGTTTGTACCCTATTTGTGGAGAATTCCACCCTCCAAACTTTACCTGCGAGGTTTTTGTCATCCAGCTTATTCATATTGGTTTTTGAAAAGCAAACATTACTGTACCTTGTAATATATCCCAATGTATTTGAAATGATCAACAAGGACAGCACCAGAAAGCGTCTGTGTGTTGACCTGGTAATAATAGCATGTATACCAACCCAACTGTATCTTGCCCTTATTTCTGTTGTTTTTTTCTTATGACATAATAAAGCACACTACCATAAGGGACACACTGTATTCGAAATCTAGTTATAGCTACATACCTGTAAACATTTTATAGCTTCAGATTTCTTTCAAGGACATTTTATGGCATTTAGGTTTATGGAAATATGAAAGTCTGCTTATTAAACTGGAATGATTTAAGAGGGATGCTGTCTTTTGATGCTTAAACCTAAAGCGCTGTCTTATAGAGAATTGTATTTTTCACTGATACACAGCAAAGGCTTCACCAAACATTGTTTTATTATAAATGGACAATGTTTGTATTATTATTTTATTATTATTATTAGTAGTATTTTTTTTTAGCTTTTAAGGTTTTAGTTTTAAAAAAATATATACAATTTTTATAATTTATATTATTATTATTATTAATTTATATTATTAGTATTTATTAATATTCTAAATTATCTTTTATTTTTTGATTTTCAATTTTCATTTAAGTAATTTTGGTATATAGCATACATCAATATAGCAATCATTTATTTGTATTTCAGTTTTAGTTCTTAAAATTACATAATAATAATTATTCATGTTTTTCATCTAATAACTATATATATATATATATATGAATTAAAGAATTGTCTTTTTATAATACCGTAGCATGAGCCACAGTCATATATTACATTACAGGTTTTCACCTTCTCTTAGAATAACTTAAGAATTAAAGTGACAGTTTACCCCAAAATTACAATTCTGTGATTATTTACTCTCCATGTTTTTTTTTTCCAGCACACAAAATGACATCATCCAGCCATCTGCTTCACTGTACTGCTTCATCTTTATTCAGGACCTCATGGTACTGTATATGTCATCTTAAAGACTTTAATAACCACTGTAACTTCTTCCATTAACAAAATATAACAATTACATCTCTGCTTCAGTGGGAATTTGTGGCATTTTACCATATCATGCAATTAGACAGAATTAGAGCAAGCACACCCATTCCAACCCACACTTACACACACTCACGCACACTCAAACTCACACACATATACACAAGTATGCTCATTAAAGTAAACAATCTGTTCCAGTAATCTCAGTTATCTCATCCGGAATGTCTCTGACTGCTACTGCAGTCCATCAGCAAACACACACACACACACTCTCATTTGCCCACTCTCTTCACCATTTCTCATTATTTCTCTCTCTGTCTCTTAATAATGACATACTGTAAGAACGTAAACACATTTGCTAATATTCTCTCAACAAAAACAGATTTTGAGACAAATGATGTGGACAGAACTGATTTAACTGCAGTAGACGTTGATTGATGTATCGTTTGGTACTTATGTCAATCGTTTGATAATTAGAAACACAAAAATAACAATCTAAGCTATCCTTTTGTTATTCTTAAATAATGCAACAGCCAATACTTAGTGCACCTTTAATTATATTTCATTTCTTTAATTAAACAATAATAATAAAATGCTTTTCTAAATAAATAGCTCATACGTTTGGGTAGGCGATCACAATCAACCCAAAACCTCCATCTTTGCTCAGGTTATAGTGAGACTATACGTTATCAGACTGTATTATAGTGCGGACTACAGTAGGTGAGCATCATCCCCTCGCCAAACCATTACTAAAACGCGGTACGATACGATACATTTAGCTAACATTGACGGCAGTCTATACTCTGTCCTTTAGCGCTGCTATATTCCTTGCCTTCTGATTGGTTGTGGATTAAAATGCAGGCGGGATCTTGTATCCAGGGGGGCGGGTCTCCACGGTTTCAATGAGCGGTGGACTCTGGTAAGCGTTGACGGGGATGGTGGTCTGACCGATGACGTCGTTGGAAGGGTACGGCTGCTTGGGCGGCTGGCCAGCCATGTGCTCAGTGGTGAACAGGGTCATGTCAGTACCGAGCAGGAACCTCTGAACGGCGCACACCGTCAGGCCCGCCTAGTCAGGATATTAAATTGCATATTAGTCTGATTAGCATGTTAGTGAGAAAGACAATCATGCTTACGAGGTAGCAAGAGTTAGAATACTTGTGTTAACCAAGTTTAAGTGTAAACACACAAGAATATTTTTGGATTATTTGATCTAGAAGTATAAGTTCATTCTTATAACTGTGATGGAAAAAGTGACTTTAATCAGATACACAATATATGCAAAGTTGTGTGAATGGGATACAAGTACCGCCTGTGTATACATCTTAAAGTGAAAATTGTAAATTATCATCTACTCCAATTAAAAAACGCTTGAGGTATATTTTGTCAAATGAATGTGAAATATAATTGTGAAAAAAATACTATTGAAAATCGTTGTCTTTTATCTGAATATATTTTAAAATGCATAATTTCTAATAATAAAATGTACATTTATTTTTGTAATGGCAAAGCTGAATGTTCGGAAACCATTACTCCGGTCTTCAGTGTCACATGAACCTTCAAAGATGTAATTATGTGAAAACCGTAATAAATTAATAAAAACCCCTACTGACCTAAACATTTTAAACATTATCATATATTTTCAAAAATATAATCAATTATTAAAAACAAATTCTAACAAAAATTCACTCTTGATTTATCCTATGTTAATTAAAACCACTTTTTAACCGCTTCTAATAATCAGCCAGTTGGGCACAGTTATTATCTGAGATAATATTGTCTGGTTGTGATGGCAGATAGATAAAAATCATTAGAATATAGTATATGTATAAATGTGTAATATCTATAAAGCTAGGCTTAATAATAATCAGCAATAATATATATATATATATATATATATATATATATACATATACAATAATATAAAATGTTTGAAAATTTTTATCAACATTTACGACACATTGTTCTTGTGCTTTTAAGCTTCATGGATTTATAATGTTTATTATAAATCTAGGTTATTATAGCGTGCCCAAACTAAACACCCTCACAGAAAAAAGTACAAAGCCGTCACTAGGTGGTACCCTAAGATACCAAAGCGAAAAAAAGTACATCTGTAGCTAATTTACCCCTAAATGGTACATATTACTCCTTTAAAGGTAAATATTAGTACTTTAAAGTACATATTAGAAGCTAAAATGTAACCCATTAGAAATCCCCCAGTGATAGATGTGTACCTTTTTTCTGAGTGTATTTTACACACTGATATAGCACTTTGTATTACTCTCAGACTAGCATAGTTTAGTGTGTACTTAGGAATACATGAAATCTACACTACTGAGAGACTGTTAGGGTGTTTGGACAATAGCCTCTGTTTATCCTCCATAAAGGCAGTGCTCTTAAATCTGTGCACTGCTAGCAGACATAGACACACCTGAAACAAAAACGCCGGAGGTCAAATGTGAAAGTAATCGTGATGGTGTGCTGCATGTATGAGATGGAGTGTCTTACCCAGGTGAGGATGGAGAAGAAAGAGAAGGCGATAGCTGCTCGTGCTGCGTCTGATGCCTGCTGCAGCGGCAGCTCCTTAGGGGACGTACGACTCCACTGACTGGCCAAAAAGCAGAATCCTACAAACCAAAGGAACGTCCAGAATCCTAAAGAGAGGAGATTGGAAAACGTGTAGGGGAAATTACAAATATAGTCTTCGAAAAATAACTTTTCAGCTACACTACATTTTATTATCATGCAAATATTTTGTCAGTTTCATTTCTCATTTGAATTTTAACTCGATGTGCTAAAATAACTGAAACTGAAATAAATTGTACAGTATGTGGACATAAAAATAAATCTACTAAAAAACAAAATAAAAAATGGAAAATACAATAATAAACACTAATTCAAAATATTAACAAAAACTATTAAAGAATCTCAATTATACTACAATAACACTGAAAAAATGCTTCTCCCCAGCCAGTTTATAATAAATCTTTTCATTGCTATGGTAGCCTGTTTTAGATATTTCTAATTCTTTGTGAAGACTACAGTATATATATATATATACATACATATATATGTACATACATATATGTACATATATGTATGTATATATATATATATATATATATATATATATTAGTGCTCTTAAACAATTAATCACAATTAAATACATCCCAAATAAAAGTATTTGCTTACATAATATATGTGTGTGTGCTGTGTATATTAATTACATATATATATAGACACAAATGATTGCACATATTTAAGATATAAAAATGGATTATGTTGATATATTAAATATATTTATATAATATCAAATATTTTCAAAATACATACTGAATGTGTGTGTATTTATATACTGATATTAAATATACACAGTACACACACATATTATGTAAACAAAAAAATATTGTATATATAAATATTGTATTATATATATAAATATATATATAAAATCTGAATGCATTTTGAATGGTTATCAGTGCTCATAAATCACTAACTGGATATATTTGCGACTGCATCAGAATAAACTAGTTATCCTCCTTCACAAAATGACAATAAAGAGTAAATATTTTTACCTGAAAAAACTATCTCCAACAGCACTGCTCTCTTTCTATCTTTAACACTGCTGATCTGGGGGAAGTAGACGTCCAGGGCCAGGAACAAGACACAGGCTAAGAAAGCCACAATTCCTATAGTGATGCCGTAGTTACAGGCGTCTGCGTTCTTATTAAAGACACAGTGCAGGCGCTCGCTGCCCATATTCACATAACCCTCATTTATTATAGAAGCAAAGACCACCATGGAGAAGATCTGGAGAGAAAAGGGGAAAAAAGACGTAAGTTACAGCGTGGTATATAAAAATAAATAAATAAACTTCATCCCTGGTCGGGATAAAACCCCTTTAATTATTTGCATTCTCAGAAGGCATCAAAGTGAAGCTTTTCTTCTTTTATTATGCATGCTAAATGGAAGTGACACATCATTCTTCTTGCTGATGCCGTGTTATGCTTTTCCCCGGAAAGAATTTAATTTACACCTTAGGGAGAAAATGTGGCTAATTCACACTAATGCAACAGATCACGCACAACCACACCCACTCAAACAGACAAGAGATCACCAAAAAAGTGCACATGCTGTATAGTGTTTGCTGAAGTAACAGTAAGAAAAAGGTCATTGGCAATGCTCAGTTATTGTGGTGCCATGTGCTATTTTTGGCAATGAAACCCCATAAACTGACGTGTACATCACATCACATAGTTGTCATAGAAACAGCTACAGCTGCTTTGGTTATTGGTTAGATAGATATAGGCTAGATAATATAATGTGTTAAAGGAAATAACAATATCCAACATGTCTCTAAACATGCCTCGAAGCTCTACACCTGATCCCCTTTTGTTGATGAGACCTATTGTACTCAGTTCGATTCAGTAATGTTAAATAACCTGCCTTAACATTTTGCAGTGTGCGGAGGCTTTTTGAAAGTCAAAACACAATATTCCTCTGTCCTCAGGCACAGATATGTTGATTTGTGTGTGTTTATGAACATTTCAGTCATCCGTGAAGTTAATACAAGTTCATTTACTTTGTAGTTCAAGCTCACTTTGTCACAAGTTTAAATTGTACAGTATGGTTATTTTACTGTGCCACAATTTTGATAACTGGTTACTTACTACAATAAATAATTACAATGTTTAAGGAGATTTGACATTTAATATTTCGTTTTTTGTTTTTCAAATAATATATTTTCAATACAACTCTGGTCAGCCATTTGCATGTGGAGAAAAACAAATGGTCTTTTCTTATAATAATGCAGACTTTATGACAATTCTTTTTGACTAAATGAAACTGTTCATAAATAGCAATGCTAAATATGTATTAAAACATTACTAAACATAAAACTTTTTTTAATTAATATGTAATTGCAATGCACAAATGAAGCAATGACTGTAACACCAGTGATAACACAGACAAATCCACAAAAAGTACTATTGATCAGAATAAAATCAATATTATATTATACACCAATGGCATATAAACAAACCAAGTGAGAACATGACGTTCATAGGTTAATCGATTATTTCTAAAAGTGAAATTAGCCTGTGAACAATCTTTTTTTCTAAACCTTAATAGGCTATTATTTAATATAATGGTAGAAAAATTATAAAAGAATAAAGAATTTTAAATATTTGAAAATTGTTAAATAACACTATAGTTTATTATTATTATTATTATTATTATTATTATTATTAATCATAAACCATATTTTAAGAATGACAAAACATTGCAACCAGTGGCACTACAGCACTATTAAATCTGCGCGCACGCAATGCGTGCGTCACTACCACAGCAACATCTGACGTGCGTCCACCTAAAGAAGACAGCATCCTATAACACCCAATCATTACATTAAACAATTAAAGACGCCAAACGCTAAGCAATGAAAACGTAGGCTACAAAAATAATAACATAGTTATAAAACGCGTGGAGGAAAACCAACCTTGTTAAAATAATTGCTCGACCATTAACAGTAATGGCATCTTTCTGTCAATCATAATTCATAAAGCATTGCCGTTCTTACCCATGCCAGGACTCTTAGGATTGTCTGTGGTTGTTTGATGAACGCAATCAGATCAAAGGCCGAACCGGCTCGGCCCGCTCCAAACGAGCCCGCTCCATCCATCCTCCCAGAGGCGCGCTGACTGCTGCTGCTGTGCGATACTCTGCGGAAGAAGAGAGCAGAGCTGAGCGCGTGCACGAGTGCCTGCCCTGTCGTGCACACCCAGAGTCGAGTGCGCGCCTGTGATTCATCTCAGTGACTCGAATCTTTTGAATCAGTCGAGTTTGCAAATTAAGGTTCACTGATTCAGAGTCAGTGTTCCAGTGACCTACACCTACCGTCTATGGTGTTGACTATTTTAACCCTATTAACACTGTTAGCGCAGTTGGTTTTCAGGTCCGCGGGTTGAAGCACCTCCTAAACGTTAAATTTAGCCCCTGAAATGCGAGGGGGAAAAAAAAAAAACCTTTTACCCCTCAGGAACGTGATTTTCACGGTAGATGGCCG
Organism: Enteromius fasciolatus; assembly: GCA_032361145.1. NCBI lineage: Eukaryota > Metazoa > Chordata > Actinopteri > Cypriniformes > Cyprinidae > Enteromius > Enteromius fasciolatus. Next base: position 13,493,297 of record JAUMHR010000042.1, on the reverse strand, counting down.
AATAGAGCTTTGGTAGTCACGTGACTTTTTGTTTACTTCTCCTGGCAGGCAAGAACAGCCTCGAGCGGATATGAAATAAATGGCGCCAGCATAAGTAAAAGAGTTTACTGCGCACTTTATTTCTAGAGACATACACCTGTACATAGTAAAACATAATAGATTAAACATAACAGATCCCTATAATGCCCCTGTTTTTTTATGTGTATCTAAAATACAGTGTAAAAATGATTTTCACATTTTTCTGGCTTGCTGTTTGCACTAAAGCTTTTCTGAATGAAACGTCCACAGATAAGCAATGCTGGAATAATCGAAGCTGCTGTACTCAACCTAAATTTGTCTGCAAAACAAGTGATGAAATGAAACATTAAATAAAACCTTGTTGGAAACCTCATAACTCCAACAACAGCAGTGTTGCCAAGTCCATGGGATGTTTTTCATGTCTGTGAGTTAAAGAGAAGTTCACCCAAAAATGAAAATTCTGTCATTATGGTCTTGACGAACATGAAGGTAAAGACATTAAACCGATCCGGCTGTTGGCGCTCTCGCTTCCTTGTGAGCAGGAAGGACTCGGAGGCAGGAATATAATTCAACTTGAACATTTATTTAACCAAGGAAAACACGATGAGCAAAGCACAGACAAACAATCAGACATGCAACGTTATCGACTGACAGAGACACGAGACATGGGACGTGGTATTTATACATGGACTAATGAAACACACCTGGACAAACACTAATGACGAAGGCGGGGTTACAAATTGGTAGAGCACATGGGGAAACGGTAAGAAAACAAACACACAGAATCACATGGCACAAGATCACAACAAAACACAGAGTTCATGATCGCTGGAGTGTCATCCAGTGACCTGGGGCTTGTTCCATAAAACAAGTTTACCAATTAAGCCAGGCTTATGGCAGATAGTCTGACTTATTTTAATACAAATTAACTGGCAATAAGTCAGACTAACTGAAATAAGCCGGGTTTACACTCTAATCTTGGTTTATGGAACAGGCCCCTGGGCTGCCACAACCAGCTAGACCAGGTAGTTATTTTGTCAAAATCTGAAGGTTTATCTCGTCTGCTTTATCCTGCTACTTCGTTGGAAGTCCCTAGTAGCATAATTAAGGAAGTTGATAAAAATCTTTTTAATTTCATTTGAAGAAATAGATCTCATTACATTAAAAACGTATCTTAACTAATTCAGTATGCAATAGAGGCTTAAATGTGCTGGATTTTAGCACTTCTAATAACGTTTTTGAGAACAGATAGATTAAGCACTTTCAGTATAAAAAAAAAAATGGTATTTAATTCCTAATCTAATCTTTGAAAAAATGGTTGGGTTTGCTTTTCTGTTACAATGTAATTTTGAACCAGTTAGATTAAGTAATTGCTACAGGCAGGTGCTTCTATATTGGTTGCTCATCTATAAACATAATTTTTCTCTAAACAAATGTATAATTTGGAATAATAGGTATAGCCTATAATATAAAAAAAATGGGTGGATAATGGAATTATATTTGTTAAACAGTTATGTAATGAAAATGGGCACCTGTATACCTATGTAGAATTTCTTCAAAAGTATAACATTCCAATAATTCCTAAAGAATATTGTATTGTGTTCGATGCTATACCATCTGGTTTAAAATGTATTTTTAAAGGAAACATGAATAACAACAATATGAGTCTTAGATCTGATCTTGTAACTGAAGGAGTTAGTAAAAAATTACCTTCAGAATATAGCTTGATATCTTAAAACATTTTGGCATTCTAAAATCAAGTATGTTGATTGGAAACACGCATGGTTGCTACTAAAAATATTGCATAACAAATAAGGGGAGACAAGTACATTTTAAAATTCTTAATTTAGTGTAGCCTTTTAAAACACTTTTTCTTCGATTTCATACTGATGTGAATGTTCTGTGGAGCAGAAAAGGAAGACGCTGTCCACTTAGTTTTTAATTGCATTTATAGTAAAATGTTTTGGATAGATCTAGAAGCCCTATAGCAAATACTTAGGAATGAATGTTTATTTTTATAGATTACCACCAAATGTGATCTTCATTATTAATTTTTGTTTGATTATGGGAAAGTACCATGTTGTACACAAACAGAAATGGGCTAAAGGAAAACCCAATCAGTTGTTATTTCAGATAGATATGAAACATATTGAGTTGCGACTTGGGTAATAGTAAAGCGAAACGCACTAGGTTTATATGTGAATCTTATAAGCTTTTATAGGCTATTATAACTAAAGGTGAAATAGGTTACATTGGTAAATTTGGTCAAGGTAAACCATTTAACTGATATTTTCTGCATATTTCTTGGTGATTTGTCACTAGCTGTCTAATGTGATTTGGTAAAGCTATCATTTCTACAGATTCACTTTTATTTTATTTTTTTTTAGAAAGCAAATGTAACATTTGATAGAAGATAAAATAATTGACTGTATATTTCATAAATATAAAAAGCCAATTACTAAAAATAAAAACTGAAGTAATATCAGGGTTCAAAAGCCTTTTCCCTGCAGTTAACAGTCGAGATCAGATCACTTTCTCCATTTTTTTTCTCCCTGCAGGGTATGACTTTCATCCAGCTATATAAAATGATAACAATAACAGCCTAAATAAATGATGAATTTCAATAATTACCTTATGTCATTTTATGTCGTAGTCATCAGTCATTTTTACACATTCATAATTCTCGGTAGCTATGGATCGGCAGTATAAATCACATTAAAATATTGAATAGTATATAAAAATACAGATTATAATGCTTGAATAGGTTTCAGCATCTCATACAACCTACAAGTCTACAATCTTCAAACGCGAATAAATTAGAGGGTAGATGCATGAAAGTTAATGTATACGATTCTATACGATTTTTATTTCAAATGGCTACCACAAAAAAAAATCAGGTTTGGTGTTTGCAGTTAAGATGTTTGTAGTCTGAGCATCCAACTCTATATTGTTTGAAGATGAGAGTAATAAATGATTGTGATTTGGGACTCCTTTCTGCTCATTTACCGTAATGCTCCATATGGTGGCAGTATAACATACTGAAAAACATTTGAATTTTACTGCCTAGTGATTACTTCTAGGTATGGAGCCCTACATATTTTTAAACCACTTAGTAACTTCTAAATGTGTGAACCATTTTGCATTCATTAGATTCTCTAGAACCAACTTTAATTTTCTGAGCCATTTGTGCACTAGATATTTTTGCATTGATTTTTAACTGGTATCAGACGTGATTTTTAATGAATGTATGAAGTCAGTTCATTCATGTTAAAATGAGTGTAGACTGCACTAGCATATATTTAATAATATCTCAGGATTTTAGCATTGACTTTATTTGATATGCTCACTACTAGGCTACAGTTCAGTATGCTTCCTAGGCATGCACGTCATAATGGTACTTTTTGAAGTGGCATTTTTTTGCCTTTTGTTTGTAACACCTTTTCAAAATCAAATTTTAAGAATTCCTTAATGACCATGGAGTTTACTTGCATTTGCATTTGCATTGCAACTTGGATTAATCTCTCTCTCATAGGTGTCAGTGGGTCACCAAAGGAACCTGACTGTACACACCCCCTCATGAACACCCACATCCTCATTTCAGACAATTATCATTATTCACCTTTGCACTTACTCCAATTGGGGACGAAGCCACTACATTTTTAATTACTGAAATTAGAGTGTCAGCGTGGACTCCAGTTTTTAAGTAGTTCTAAGATGCCAGGTAACACCAGTTCTTGGCACTGACCTGGTCACTTCTATGGTTACAACCTTACGTCAATATTTGTAATTACTTCTGTGCAAGTGCTCCAGTGACACTTTGATTGTTAGTGATCATGTATGAAATATTCAGCTACTGCTAATTAGTAACCTATAAATCAACGAGTCATTACTTTTCAATGCACACAAGCTGTGTATAAGACTGAAAGTGAATTAACTTCAAATGAGGAATAATTATTGCAGTTTTGACAGTGTATGTATGGGGTTCATATTTTGGTTAATAGGCTGACATGCATGCAAGGTAAAAAAAAAAAAAAACACTTTCATTGTCTTATAATATACATTTGTTATTTACCTTAATTGCTCGACGACTCCCAAAGGATTTGCTCAACAATTCATTTTTGCATGATGCTAATCTGCGGTGATTGGTCTGTTTGGTTTAAATACATGCCTGATAAAGCAAAGTTTGTGAGAGCAGAGCTGCTTTATGTACAATGGAGACATCACTGTTTACCACTCCAAAAGCAGCAACTAGTGGCAAAGAATAAATCTGCATTTTCATTCAGACCAACACATGGGTGGGCAATATGCTAATGTTTCATGTTGACTTGGGATTTGTTTTAAAAATGACTCATTTCAGTGATTCACTTTATACACAGCGCACTGTGATTTCAGACTTTGCAGGATGTTTTCATTCAGTTAGAGTAGTGTTATA
>JAUMHR010000042.1:13460709-13472856 GCA_032361145.1 Enteromius fasciolatus | reverse complement strand
GTCTTCTGATTGGCCCACTTTTTTGGTACTGGCAATGTTGACCTGTGCTTCGTGTAAAAGTTGAAATTCTTTTCACTTGATCAGAATCAGAATAAGAAGAGCTTTTATTACCAAGTATGTTTGCACAAACAAGTAATTTGACTTGACGGCAGGAGATTCCAGTGCAAACATACATGATAGTGAAAACATATATAGGAATAACACAGTAGAGATGGCATGTCTGTCTAATGTGTTTACGTAGAAAAACAATGGAATAGTAGCATTAAAATGGAAAAATGTGTTCTGTGTGAACAACCCCTAAGGATGGCAAAATTGTGACTTAAAATAATAAATAAATATATGTACAATGTACATATATGTACAACCCTAAAACCATAATCATTTGAAATAAAAATAAGCATTAAGTGAAAAACATTCAGTCACATTCCTCGTTTTTGTTTAAAGCTGAAATATTAAATATCAAAAACGACTTTAAAAAGTAGTTACTAAATGTTAAACCAATAGTTGGACTAAAATTGAAATAAAAACATGAAATATACAAATAAAATCTAAAGCAGAATATTAACAAAAAGAATAAATATGTTTGTTTTTGTTTGTGTTTTTAATCAGCTCTTTCTAAAGGAGAATGTGTACCAGTTGTTGGAGAGTAAACGTGATCGTATGATTCATGTAGCTGCGTTGACTCTTCAGCGTTATGTACGGATGTATTTTGTCCGGAAGAATTTCCTCAAGTTCCGTGCAGACATGACAAATCTTCAGGCTCGCTGCAAGGGCTTCCTAGCCAGGTAAACTAACTACTGCTTGTTACTCAACAATTTCTACAATGTTTGTGGTTAACTTTGCAAAATGATTTACAGCTACAGTAGAGAATCCAAATACTCACTAAGAATCCAGGTGATAATGTGCAATTCGGGGATTTGAACCCTATGGAAAAATCCAGTTCTCATTGGCTTTTGATTGTAGTTACTTTCACAAGGTTTCTAGCTGACCTAATCATAGTTTACAGTAGGTGCTTGATTCAATCCGGCAGACCATAAAACAAGATTAGAGTACAAGCTAGGCTTATTTTGGTTAGTCAGGCTTATTGTCAGTAGATTTGTTACAAAATAAGTCAGACTAATTGAAATAAGCCTGGCTTATTTGGTAAACTTCTTTTATGGAACAGGCCACTGATCATCTAAAACAACCTTGTTAGTAATGGTAGACCACCTTGATTAAACTAATGGCAGCCAGGTTGAGCTGGTTAACTTGGTTAACCATGTTCAAAGCTTGATTTGACCACCTTATAATTCGTTGTTTTTTCTTGCAAGGAGAAATATATTTTGTATAAAAAAGCTAATTGTTACAATAGGATCAACAAATCTGAAAGTTAAATGTCAGTGAAACTCACTGTGTTTTGTGGCTTATAGGCGGCGGTTTCTGCGAATGCGTATATACCTGATCAAGCACCGTGCAATGGTCCGACTTATTGTCAATCGCAAAAGATACATCAGGGTACGTTACCTGAAAACGAACAGTTACTTCACTAACTGTGTACTGCAATTCAAAATAAGTAATTCATTAATGTGAGCTCAGATTCACATTTTTAATGCTGGCTCGTTGTAATGTTACAGATCAACCTCCTCTTAGCGAGAAGAGCGGAGGAGGAAAGGAGGAGGATTGAGCAGGTAAAAGAACAGTCTGTGCTCATTATTAGATAAGGACCAGTTATATATTCCAGTTTATTTTATCACTCTTTGCAGTATTTTAAAATATTAAACTTTTCAGCTGACAGGACTCAGTGTTCTTTTTCAGACCTTCGATACCCAGCTACTTAAACAGTTTTTCCCAGAGAGTTATTGTAATGTGTTTCTTCTATAGGAGCGAATAAGCAGGGAGGTGGTAAATGTGACTCAGCTGGTTATTCCTGCGGAATTGGGAGGATTGTTACAGGCCACCGCAGGTTATTCACAATTTCCCAGTGTGTGAAAATCTCTTTTCCTTATTACTAATAGTATTTGCTAAGGCAAGCAAAAATTACTATTATTATTGTTCAAGCTTTGTTCAAAATCAGACTTTGACACATACCATAATGTTTGCCTAGTACTTTTAAAGAAATAAAAATTGGCTATATTTATTTTGTTAGGCCACATTGCTATTTTGGTGGTGAACAATTCATCCATGCAAGTCTTTACTCCAAATCTGAAAATGCTCCTCCTCTCTAAAATGATGGCTCTGGTGACATCATTTTGATGGCTTGGGCATGACCATGACATCCTTAACCACCCCATAAAACTATCAGTGTTCATGATGAATGAAGCCCCTACTTTACTACATCCAATAAATTTGCAGTAGAAAAAACAAGCCACACCCTCAATTTTTCTCATTCAATATTCTGTACATCACAATACAGAAGTAAAATCGGTCACAAATGTTCATGCAGACTTTAACAAAAAAAAACTAATAAAAATACTGAAAATAACCAGCAAAATTAAAATGGTTACACAAATTATAAAAATACAGTTTAATTCAAACTACTACTAATATAAACTATTATGGTATATCACTAACCATGTTTCTATCCACCGTTTTTATGCGCATTTTGGATTATCGCATAAAAAAACGCTGGATGCACATATATTGTAAAAATGTGCATCCACCAACATCTTTCAAAATAAATAAATAATATTTAAGAAATAATATAAGAAAAAAAACTTATATTAAACCTATGTTTTGGCATTTGTCTTGTTAGCTGGTAGGGAGCGTCATTCAGACTGCTTGGCTCTGGTTCAGGCCCCAAGAATACAAACAGATCCCCAGCTCACTCTTCCACTGGACATTAACAACCATTTGATGACCAAATATATACGCACACATTTTAAGGTAAGTGTCCTACCTGCTTACATACATAAATATATGTATATTACTCACAGTTTACTCACATCAAGAACATAATGCAGTAAATGTCTTCTTATCCGTGTGTAGGAATTGCAGTTTGGGATGCTAACAGCTCCGCTGGAGAGCTCACTGACCCGACTAGAAGATGATCTGAAACAGGATGCCCTTGATGTGTTTATATTGGTAAGATTACTCTAACCCTAAACCCAGTCTCATTTTCAGCACTTCATGACTCTCTTTTGCAGGTTTGTTGTTGACTTTTTTCACATCTCTATTTGATAGATTTTACGTTTCATGGGAGATCCAAACCTGAATGGAGCTCAAGAAAACCTGTTTGGAAATTACATCATTCAGAGAGGCCTTGCCACTCCACCAATCAGAGATGAGATCCTAGCGCAGATAGCCAATCAGGTGTGGCGGAATGAAAACACCAGAAATGCAGAGAGAGGATGGTTGCTGATGGCCGCCTGTTTGAGTTCCTTTGCTCCATCTGAGAAGATGGAGAAATATCTGCTAAAGTGAGAGAATGCACATACAAATACACACTACTGATCAAAGGTTTGGGGCTTGTAACATTTTTTAGGTGTTTTCGAAGAAAGTCTGTTGTTCTTAACATGACTGCATTTATTTGATCAGAAATGCAATATAAACAGTATGATATTGCAAAATATTACAATTTAAATATTTTTTTTCTACTAAAGTACATTTTCTACTTTATTTTTATTTTAATATGTTTTAAAATATAATTTATTTATGTGACTGCAATTTCCTTCAGAAATCATTATAGTATGCTGATTTGGTGTTCAAAAAAAATTATTATAAATAATAATATGATACATTTTAATCCAAAATAATTAAAAAATGCTTAACATTTTTTGGAATTCTTTGATAAACAGAAAGAATTTTTTTTTTTTTTTAAATATTGAAGACATTAAAAAAAAAAAAAAACATTTTTAAAAATTTTTACCCTGTCACTTTTGACCAATTTAAAGGTGCTCTATGCGATCTTGCAAAACACTAGGGGTACAGGACGTACACCAAAGCAAAAACAAACTTAGTCCAACGAATCGGCAATAAGAGGTGGGGATTAACGTGCGCAAACAAACTTTGGCCAACCAATCGGCAAGAAGCGTTAAACCCACCTCTTCTTGCCGGTTGTTTGGCCGAAGTTTGTTTTGTTCTGGTGCCCAAAGTGTTTCTTTTGGTATTGCAGCCTCTGTGTTGTCTTGTTAAATAAAAAGAATTATTTTTTTTTTTTTTAATGTTTAAAAAAAATTCAAGCTGTATAAATACAAATAATGCAACAGTATAAGTCCTGTTATAATGCGAGACTGAACTGTCTCTCCCTCTGTCTCTATCAGATTTGTGTCAGACTATGCTCTGAATGGCTTTAAGGCATTGTGCCAACACAAACTCATCCAAGCCATGCAGAAATCCTACCAAGTCCCCGAAGCCTCTCGAACATACCCTCTATCCCTGCTAGAGTGGACTGCCACCCGCAAAAAAGCACACATGGTGATCCAGGTGCACTGTTTTGATGGTAAGATCCTGAACGTTTGTTTTTACATGAATGATCAAAAAGAGAATAAACGTGTGCCGTGGCTGTTGAACAAGACAGCATGGTACAAGAATTTGTTAACCCACAAATTCTAATTAAATAAATAAATTTGAACAAATTTTGATTTTAAGCTGAACTATTATTTTAACATACTGAGAAAGTGCATTTTAAAATACAGAGCATTTTTGATTGTCGTCATCTTTTCCTTTTCAGACTGAAAGAGCTAAATAAATCCTTCCCTTAAAATTTAAAAATAACTTTAAAATACCTGCACAGAACAGCATAAAAACAGCAGTCAGTAGAGATGATTTTTGACTCTTGACAGCTTGAATCTTGACTCTTTGCTTTAAAATGAGCTGTAGGTTGGTGCTGCCCTCCACCCCCACTCTCTCTCCTCAATTTTCTTTGCCTCTCTTCTGTCTGCGTCAAATAATGCATGTTATTGTCAGTTCAGAATGCAAATCAGGGCTGGTGTCATCTGTCCATTCTTTCTTCTCATCTCTTTAATCTCTTCTGTCATTCCCTATATCTTTCTTTCAGCCTCTCTTCTTTCATCTAATCTCGCTTGCTCTCTCTGTCTCTCTGCTTTATTTCACTCCTCTTCTCATCCAGTTACACTGTCTCTCTGTCCTCGCTTGTGTGGGCTGGAGCAGATTAGTCAATATATGATAGTGTGTGTGTGTGTGTGCTGGTACAGATAAGATGGTCAGTCTGCATTATCTTGTCTACTGTTTCCACCCATCAACTCTCTTACAATTACATAACCATTATTAGCTAAAGATATTAATGACCTCTTATTGGAGATTTTCCCAAAGTGTGATGATCATGAAGTGTTAAATTAAAAATGAGTAACATTTCAGCGATAGTTCACCAAATCATCATTTTATTTTCTTATTGTTTAATTAGTCTCATGCCATTCTTTTTATGACTCATAATGCAAGTGCATGGACAGGAGCTCCATAAAGCATGTGTGTACAGTATATAAATAGTAGTAGATTTAAAATAAGCATATAAACTTGCTACTATATGCTTCTTATTTGCTTCTATGAATGTGCTTCTGTTACCATTTTAAAAATGGGTCAGTGGAAATTGAATGTTTACTAAATATTTGCTTTAAAAAAAGCAAGCTTTCCTTTTAGGAAGGCAACACGTCAGTTATACTCACAGCAGCTCTAGTGTATTAGCTTTTGCATTGGAATCTTATAGATTGCAGTTCTATAGTATATTTTTGACGTGCCAACATTTCAAAATTCACTCACATGCAATATCCACAGAAGTGGATTAAAAGAATGTTGTTTAGGCAAAATTCGTTTTTTTTATCTGTTATGGCTGGTTTGGATACTGAAGTCTGTTTAGGTTGAAAAGAGGTGTGCTATTACTTTTCTAAGCAGTCAGAATTATTCTTTTTTTCATTGCTTGGAAGAAAAAGTATAAAGGTGGAAGTCATGTTGTATCAAGAGACCAGAATATATTATTTTTGTTTTTGAGCAAGAATTATCTGCTTAATTTTGTAGGTGTGTCTTTCCTGTGTCCTGTCCATTCCTGGACCAATGGAGAAGGCCTTGCAGGAGATGTTTTACAACACAGGTGATTTTCTTCCCACAAAATTGTAAGATTTATTCGAAAATCAAATGTGCCACACCATTTTTACACCAATATTTGACCTAATTTGCAGTCTGGATGAGTTAAAGGGTTAGAAGTTGTGTCGCATGTTCAAGCCTTTAGGGACATTAACCATGTTATTGGTCACCCTGCAGGGGCGTGTCCTCTGAGAGCCGACGGGGTTGGTCGGTTCTGATGAAGGAGACGGCACAGTGGGTGGAGTTGGAGGGTCACGATTACGTTCTGGATCTGGTGTGTGACCTGGAGCTGCTGCCAGACTTCCCCAAACAGAAAACATACTTCATCATCTCAATCGAAGACCCCAGCAAGGCACGACCTAACGCGAGCATGTACGCAGAATACTCGGGCAGTCTCAGACATTTTTCCATTGTACTGCTTTCTTTTAACATTTAAATACATATGTTTATACGCAGAAGTCTCTTTGGCAGTGGATTTGAAGAGGATGAGGATGGACCGCTCTCATATGCCAACAGAACAAGCGCCATTGCAACCAACAGCCTACCAATTTCTGAAGGCCACTACAATCTGGGTAGCCTTTTGCAGCCTTTTAAAAAAAGAAGAACAACATACATTAGTCACTAAGAGGAAGAACATCAAGTCGTTGACCTTTTCCAATCTGATTGTGCAGCGAATGTTATTGCACAAATAGGCCCGCCATTGAATAACCGAGCATAACCTCAAGAAACACTAGACTACAGCCCTTGCTTTAATCAGTAGTAGCAGATCTACAGCACTGCATGTAAAGTAGAATCAGATACACACCGAATGGCTGGATTACATACAGCTAAACTAACCCCGATGGTGTTTTTGTAACCTTTCTCTGCGTGTTCTAAGGATGGGTAACATTATACAGGTTTAAAGAGGTTTGCAGAGGTAAATGCACAGGTCATTGACCATTATTAACTTTTAGGAGGCAGTAGTTTTTTACTCGTGTACATGTCTTCGATTTTTGGGTTAACTAACAAGTGTCCTTTCTTTTTTTGATTGCCATTTTTCTCTAACCTTTAGAATTTGTTGGTCGAATAGAATGTTTGAAAGAACAGCATTCATTTGAAATATAAATATTTTGTGATATTATGAATGTCTTTTCGTGACTTTTGATCAGTTTAAAGTGTCTACTGTGCTAATACTTTTAAACAGTAGTTTATCTTATGGGAGGTATTTGCTTCATAAAGGGGTAGTTCACCCAAAATGGAAAATTTGACATTTATCTGCTTGCCACCACAGCATCCAAGATGTAGGTGACTTTGTTTCCTTCAGTAGAACACAAACAAATGTTTTTAACTCAAACCGTTGCAGTCTGTCAGTCATATAATGTAAGTCAATAGGCACACAATCTTTGAGATGAAAAAAAAAAACGTGCACGGACGAATCTAAATTAAACCCTGCGGTTCATGACGATACATTGATGTCCTAAGACACAAAACGATCGGTTTGTGCAAGAAACCTTGCACATTTTTTTACCTCTGATATGTCACAATGTCCGTGTGATGTGTAATGCACACTGGCATATATATATATATATATATAGACGCCTTGTTAGCAACTGTTTCCCTGGTGGCGATACATAAGGATCTACATGTACATCTGTGTATATATATATCTATGTGCCAGAGAGCGTTACATGTCACACGGACGTTGTGGTGAACTATCCCTAAATGTGTCAAGTATTATTGAAATAATTTTACTTTTTTTACCACTTTGTCCTTCATTTTTTCACTTTTTCTCTTTCTGTCTTTGTCAGACTCAGAACCACCCTATGATGGCACTCAGAAAGGCATGGACCGGTATTTGGACAGCCTGTTTGACCCAGTTCTGTCTGATGGAACTGGGGTACGATGTCACCTGATTACCTCACACACACAAATGTGAATAAGAGAGAGGGAGAGTATGGAAGATTGCTTTACAGTCTTACTGTAATTCACAGAGTCTCATTAATGTGAATGTTGAGTGTGTGTGTATTTGGCCGGGCTTCCTATGATCATTTTACACACAACAGCACTAGGAAATAAGTAAGCAAATGAGGCTGTAACTTTTTAATGAGGCTTATCCCACACACACAGAGAGAGACAGAGGCCAAGAGTCATGCTGTAAACATCACACACAAGTTAGGTCAATTAGATTTCTATAAAATCTGTTACAGAAATGAATATGTGTGAAAGCATGATTCTGTATGGCTAGAGCCACAATACCTTACATTATATTATGCACTATAAGTTTATTTCAGCTTTAGTACATTTAAGCATGTTGGTCTGTAATTAACTGTATTATTCATTTTTATGTAGGACCTTGATGCATCAGTTTTGTCTGGGAGGATGAAGGGTGGAGGAGGTGTAGGTGGTGATGAAACACAGGGTGAATCTCCTGCTAGGGTCAATATCTCAGCTGCTCTTAAGCCTGGAGGTTCGCACACTCATTTAATGCTCTCTTTTGAAAAGTACAGCTTAAACTAGCAGGAATTTCTTTGCTGGTCCAGGATGGTTTATGCTGGTTTTGGTGCTGGACTGCCAGGAACACTGACTTTATCTGTACAGTACACTTACTTATAGCGACATACTGTATATACTGTACTATAAAGCAAATCTGAACTGCCTGTTTTTTCTCTTGCTAAATGTAACTATATTGTTTCATATTTCTTTACATTAATTTGGATTTATAAGTATGCCCATCTTTATCCACGTTAAAGTATACTCTCATAGAGCAATATGCTACTATATATCACATCTCAACTGCTTGATTGCTTGTATCACAAAATGTAAAGTATTTTATTGCCCGGTTCTAATCTAATCTAAATTCTACTGTAAGGCATGACAATATTAAGATATTATAAACATAAAAGGAATAGTCCACCCAAAAGTGAACATTTGTTGAAATATTGCTCACCCTCAGGCTATCCAGGATATATGTTCTTCAGAGCAGATTTGAAGAAATTTTGCATTACATTACTTGCTCACCAATGAATCCTCTGTTAAATGGGTGCCGTCAGAATTCAAACAGCTGACAAAAACATCACAATAATAAAAATAAAAAAAATCCACACATCCCAGGTCTATCAATTATCTCTTTTTTTCTTCTTCTTCTTTTTTTTGCAAAACATTTCTTGATGGACTGAAGTTGTGTGCATGTTTTTATCAGGTGTTTGGACTTTGATTCTGACTTTTATTATTTATTCTGATGGCACCCATTCACTACGGATGTTGTAATGTAATGCAAAATGCCAGATTTCTTCAAATCTGTTGCAATGAAGAAACAAACTCATCTACATCTTGGATGCCCTGACCTTGAGAACATTTTCAACAAATTGTCATTTTTTGTGTGTATTATTCCTTGTTTTACTTTAAAGCTATTTTTTAGACAGTGTGTATTGTGAAAAGCACTATGCAAATAATTTTACTTGACTAATGAATCTGGTCCAGCAGGTAGTAAGAGACACCAGCATCCTAACCTGATGACCAGCTATGCTGATATTTTGAGCTGGACTTGAATTGTGAATGCTCAAAGATATATATTAATGGTGTCATGGTCGTGTATGTGTAATATCTTTTTCTGCTCTCTGTATTCTGTAGCGGTGAGAGTTCTGCCACCCATACCAGGTGCTTCAGTAATGCCCAGTATGCCAGGTACCTTCAGCTTTACAGCGATTAAAATGAAGTGATGGACACGTATTCATTATTATGTCTTTTATTTCTGCCTGTCAGACCAGCAGCACACTGCCCTGGCCCAACAGCAACAAACTATCATCAACCAGCAAGCCATCATTATGGTAATAAAGTCTTTATTTAATGACTTTATAACCTAACAGCTTTATTTAGTTTAGTTCAGGGTTATTGCTGTTTACTAAATTTAAAACCATAAAGCATTTTAGTACTTAACATAATTAAAAGGAGAAAAAGTAAAGTGACATGATCATTAATTGTTAATAAACTGTTAATTAAATGATCATTAATTGATCGTAATCATTAATTTAAAGATTCAAATAATTTAAATTCATTATTTAACCTTCAACTAGCTACCAAGAACTGAAGTACTGAACCAAAACTAAATTAAGACTTCTAAAATAAAGCAAATAAAACTATATTAATACAGTTAAGAAAAAATGTGTGAAAGTATAACAAAATATAAAAATATAAGAAAATATAAAAATATCAGCAAAACTGTACTAAACAGCAACAAATAAATAGCATATCAGTAAAATAGCATTGGTTTCATTTATTTATTATTATTATTATTATTATTATTATTCATTTCACTTTTTGAATGTTTGCGTACAGATTTGGTGACATTTTAATGTCAATTAATTTTTTCATGTATAATGCCTTGTCAGTCAGGCTGTAGTTAATACAATGGCTGAAATAATAAAACATATTTATAAAATAAAAAACTCAATTTCACCAAAATACAAAAGCTAAAAATACTGCAAAAGCATTTTACGTCACCTGCATCTGTCGTCTCTCTTGACATCCTCAGGCTCAGCAGATGACCATGCAGGCGATGGCTATGGTGACCAGTCCAGTGACCAGTCCACCAATGTCTCCCCTCACCAGCCCCCCAACCAGTCCTCCACCCACTCCCTACAGCACTCTGCCACCCAGCCCGTACCCCGCCGTCCCTCCCAGCCCCTACGCCAATATACCTCCCAGCCCTTACGCCCCAACTCCCTTGTCCATGTACACGGGCCCCCCGGTGACCCCTCACCCCACCATCCCCTCCACCTCAATCAACACCACCCCCAGCACCTCGGAGGAGCAACAGGAGCCCCAGGAGAAGAAGAGCAGCCCCCCAACACCACAGCCACGGAGCACCACCACCACAAAGGTGCCCACGTATTGATATAATCTAATAGCTCACATTGAGGACTACTGTTTAAAAAAAAATAATTCTCTCTTATGTTCACTAATGTTGCATTTATTTGGTCTAAAATTCAGTAAAAAGAGTACAATTGTGAAAATGTTTTGCATTTTCATGTTAGTCTGTGACTAAAGTGCTTCTAATTGCGTTTTGATTTATTCATAGTTATTTTTTATTGACTTGTATCTATTTAGTCTGTGCATTCGTTTACTGCTGAGTATGTTTTCATATAAAAACAGCTTTGTTTTTTGCTTTGATGATGATTTATTACCTTTTGGCTAAATTCATTTCAGGCTGTTATATCTAATGGGTCATTAGGGAAGAAACAAGCCCCTGCTGCACCCATTATACTTGACAGCAGGCCTGCCAAAAGACATGGTGTGTCTGCATTCAATCATTTATCTGTGTATTCAAGACTAATTATGTCCAACAATTGAAACATATGCATTTTATGTAACTTCTGCATACTCCAACTTTCTTTTTCTTTCTCTCTCAGCTCCTGTTGCCATCACGGGTCCCATGCGTTCTGCTCCAGCTCCTGGCACGGAGGTGGTGAAATATTCAGTCTCTAACTCCGAGCACATAGTTCCCAGCCACAATATTAAAGATATCATTAAGCAATATCAAACGCCGCCCCCAGAACCTGTGCCACAGATACACAGGTGTGTTACCTGTGCGTCTGCTGCTATGTTTCATACAATCAGATGATTTAATTTCCATTCCTATTAACTCTAATGGCATGTGTTTGATGACAGGCGAGAAGGAAAAGGTTTTATAAAGAAGATGAATCCACATGATGAGGCAATGCAGATCCTAAAAACACAGAGGGACAATCCACCTCCTCCACAGGTATGTCTATCTCTGTCACTTCTGGGCTAACCACTTTGAGCGATTAAACATTGTTAGCTACCATAATGAATCGGTTTTCATCGGTTATAAAGTTATTCTCCACAAGGGGGCGCATTTTCCAAACTCTCCATAGGCCAGCGCACTATACGTTTATTTAAATGTATTAATTGCAAGAACTTAATGTCAATTAAAATAAAATTGGCATTCCTGGACATATTGTGCAAAAATATTTTGTCTTCGCAAACTTTTATTAGATATTTTATCTTCCTTTGTGTGTAATAACTGTTTGTGTAGAGAAAGGCTCCCGCTCCAGCTGCTGTGTCCAGAGATGGAGGTCTCAAACCAACTAAAAGCAGCAAGAAGAAAGCACCAGAGCCACCTCTAACTTTACC
>JAUMHR010000042.1:13429888-13445434 GCA_032361145.1 Enteromius fasciolatus | reverse complement strand
TAATAATAATAATAATAATATTGATTTTGCTGTATTTTTGATCAATTAAATGCATCCCTGACTAGCATTAGAGACTTATTTTAAAAGCGATCTGCTGACCCCCAGTTTTTTTATTGAGAGTGTAGAGTATTTCTAGTACTGTCTTATCAGTCTGCAGAACCTTCATGCTGCAGTCACTATGAACAGTCATTAAAAATAGAGCTGCGTTAAGATCCTTTTTGTGATCCGTGGAAAACAAAAGTAACAGCATAAATGTTTGGAACCAACGTGAGGATGAGTAAATGGCAGGATTTCTGTTTTTTTCCTAGAACTTTAAAGTGGACATCAGATGCCCATTTTTCACAAGTTATGATTTGTTAGGAAGTCTAGAATATACTTGGGTTAAAATTCCTCAATGGTAGTGTATAACAGCACCCTTTTTTAATTTGCATTCATGTAAATCAGGGGAGTTCATTGACTTGACTTTTTTTATTCTTGCTAAAGTTTTTACACTTGCTTGAGGTGGTTTTTGACAGAAATGGTTAATGCAAATAATGGGAGATGGTAAATTTGGCTATGTGCAAATAGCCGCTATGGGATGGCAAAACCTGACTATAAACAGTGGACCGTTCTCGTTGCATAGCATCTGAAAATTTTTTATGGTCATTTTGAAATGCCTAAGCATTTAAAGTCTGACATGAAAATTCTTTCTGTATATTTGCCTACCAGAACTGTGGAAACCTTTTTGTGGCAAATCTTTGGCATTGTGTGATTGTAGCCTAAGAATTCATGTTCAAACACCATGGAAAAGTGAATTTTGCATCTGTTGTTCCCCTCATTACATAAAGTTTGCTAAAAGCTTTTTGCTCTTTTCTCCCGCAGGCCTCGTATTTTAGAGATGGACAAAGAGCTGCAGAGGCGTTCCCTCTCTTCGCGACAGAGACGTCACGACGGAGACGGTTCAGAGAACTCGTGGAGGAGAGCTGACAAGAGCGAGCCAGACTCACGCTACACACATGACCATGAACCCGCTCGACGAGTCAAAATGAGACGTCACTGAGACACAGTCGGGACTCAATGCTGATCTCCTCAGATGCTTTTGTGTTTGCTCGAGGGGACCGGAAGCCAACAGAGTGACTCATTAAAAGAGATGCTTCCAGTGTGGGTGAATTCAAGGACATTAGGCAGCATCTGCTTTACTTATTAAAAGGCTTTATCTATCTATTCAGACATATCATTAAGATCCACTATTTTTTGTTCTGTGTTTAAAGGAAACATATGGAATAAAAAGACATGTAAACTGACTAATGGGATTCAGTCATAATTCATTAGTTTGCCGGTGCCATGCATACATCTCATTCACAAAATCAAATAAAAATGTGTTTTGGCTTTTTGAGAACTGCTCCTTTAAACGCAAACATAGTTGATTTATTTAATTGTTTTTTTGTTTGAGTTTTTTTTGGTGGACACATTGTGGCAACTTTTTAAGTTTGAAAAATTTAGATGGGAAAATAAAAGCCAAATGTTCATGCTGATAGACTGAGTAAAGTTAATAATATGATAATAAAATGTATTTAATTTGCATTCAAGGGCTTACCAAGCATTTGCCTGTGCACGGTGGCTTTGCTAACAAAGACAAGATCAAGTCTAAGGAACCGAATCTTTGATATGCTTGACATGCACAATATCAGTATCTAAAATGGGATAAAATTTTACATTAGTCATCTTTTCATTTGAATGTTGTTCTCGATGCTTATTTCTTTTTCTCCCCCCATTTAAGGGTGGTGTTGCCATTATAACAACTTCTGATTTGACAACTATGGTGTATTTGTTTTGGCTGTTTATATCTTAAGAAAAGAATTCATTCATGCCAACGTTACAGCTAACGTTTGAGACCTGTATAAGACTGGCAGCAGTTTGTGTTTTATTAATTTATTTGTTTCTGAGGTTGAATGCAAGTGAAGAAAATGTAGAAGAAAGATGATCAAGTGTTTATTCCATTGCAAGTGTACACCAGGAAAGTGCATTTGACTACATGAGACTCTATATATACTTTGTATTTAAAAGACTGGCAGATGAAACCATTTTTGTTTAAGACAAATGGAGTGGTTTAGACTGCATAAAAGATTAAAGGGAGATGTTCTGCGTGTTTGAAAGGTTCTCTTTTTGTGGTTATGCTGAAAGTGAGATTATTCATATCTGTTGAATTTTGTAGCTAACTTTTAAACACCAAAACAATCTCACATTCAATCTCCTTTATTACATGTTACTTTTTAAGAAAGTTCACTTTTCTTTAGTTCAGTTTGCATTGCCGATTAACATGGAATTTACATTTAACATGCATAAAAATGGTTTTGCTCCAAGTCTTATATTTATAATTTACGTTATGCGCTGTTTTATTCAGTCCAGAAATAAAAATGTAAATATTTAGTGTGGCTGGATTTCTGTGCCACTATGCCGTCTTGAATTGTTGGATAAACTATTTACCTCAATGTACCCACTGTTTACCCAATAAATATCCCACAGGTTCTTTCTTCAAGCACTGGTTGTAAGTGAAAGTGTGGTGATTGTCCACTAGGTGGTATTTTTTTAATAATTTTAATAATCCAGTTACTTATAAATAAATCAGTAATAAAAATGTAACACTTATTAAACTGGACAATGTGGATAATGTTTTAAATAATTTATTAGGACAAAATACAATCGAGTACTAATGTACAAATTATTTTATGTATGGCTTTGGTTTCGCTATACAATTCAAACAACAGAT
Organism: Enteromius fasciolatus; assembly: GCA_032361145.1. Lineage (NCBI taxonomy): Eukaryota > Metazoa > Chordata > Actinopteri > Cypriniformes > Cyprinidae > Enteromius > Enteromius fasciolatus. Next base: position 13,442,685 of record JAUMHR010000042.1, on the reverse strand, counting down.
TTATTATATTTTTAAGAAAAAATTAAGTTCTGTTTCCTAAAATGAACAATGTGACCACGTTTGCGTTGCACAAGCAATAAAATAACCAAGTGTCACAATAAAATTTCACATGCAACAATACAATTTTTGGTAGTTTCAAAATGATTTATTAAAAACCGTACAATATGTAGCCGCCTCGTTAAATTAATAGTTATATAAGAAATATCTTTTTCATTTTTGTCCATACTGAAGTGCTGACGTATACAGATACTGTCATCTCATTGGTCCAGACGTACGTCAATCCCGGGCATAGTGACGTATGTCGTGTTTGTTATAGGTGAGAGGGCAAGTGTGTGAGTGCTAGACAAAACTACTCAATTTGATACTCTACTCTAATGGCGCTGAATTGACATTACCTTATAAAGGTAAGTTAGCTGTTTAACTCGTGATTAGGCATATAAACTGTAAGTTGTGTAACATCAATAAACGTGTTTGTTTTCCGCGCTCGATAGCAAAGATAGCAAACGCTAATAACAAAGCGAAGCACTATTGTTTGACTCGCTTTAGTTTAATTTAGTGTAACGTTAAGTTAAATCTTGAACTAAAAGTTACAGAAATTAATTATTTGCATATTTGGTAGTTGTATGTAGTTTCATGTAATATTTAGCGTCATGTTTTATACGTGTTATTAAACGGCACGTCTGTAAACATGACAGATTTAACAGTTTTGCACAACTACGTTAGCTGTCTTATCTGTAAACTTATTTAATGTTATCTAGGTTTTAAAGTCCATCTTTATGCAGGCCTCTTGTTGTTTGATTTAATGTGTTATTTTTTTTTATACAATAACCATATAAAGATTGTAACGTTAGGTTTTTTGTAGTCTGTGAGCTGGCCAAGAACTTGCTGTGCTTTTTGTAAAATACCTTTGGAATTTAGTTCTTGGCAAAGTCTCTTTAAGGTATTATTTGTTCTTGGCCAGGAACTGAATCTGAAAAAAAAAATATTAAGCCTAAAAAGTATCTACGAAACGCTGTATTCACCCATGTCTTAGTATTGTAACTTGCAGATCTGAGATGGAAACTATACTCTTAAATCAGGATCCCCAAATTATCATATGAATAAGCAGAGAGTTACTAGGCCACATGGGTCTAAATTTAGTCGTGGTAAAGCCCCCCTCCTGGGTCTGAGTTCATGAAAATCCATGGCTATTTCTGAAAGAGAGAGAGAGAGTGGCAGGCGAGGCTTCAGTCTGTCACGTAGCACATGTGAGAGCTGTGTGTCTTAACCTTCATGAAAGAATGCTGTGATGGTACATTAATGGTATCAGATGATTGAATCAGTAATATTAATAATACAGTACTGTGATCCTGAATGACCACTGTTTATGGTACACAATTAGTACCATTAATGTCTAAAACTATGTTGCATAAAGAAGTGCATGTGAAATCAAATGGTCATGTAATTCTCTGTTAACATTTTCAGACACTTTCACGGAGGAAGTGATGTATTATTCTAGTAAAAGGCGAGGAGAAGATGGAATTGCTGCTGTCATTGACTTCCTGTTGTCCAATGCCCGGCTGGTGCTGGGGGTCGGCGGAGCTGCGGTGCTGGGCATTGCCACGTTAGCAGTGAAACGGGTGATTATTTATATTTTAGTGTTGCACTCAATTACACAGTTCTGATTGTTTGATATCATGCTGTTTAAAGAGGTCAACAGTGCCTGTCCACAATGTTTTTACTCGCTAAGATAAATGCGTTTTGTAAATATGAACAGATTTAGATTTTTTTTTTTATTTATGTGCATAAAAATAGGTGAATGGAAACATGATTACTGTGAAACGTGTTGCTCACAGTAGGTCTGTGTTGATGTATTATCGTTAAAAATCAATTCCCCTATTGGAATTTTTTCTTCTAGAACCCAGTCGCGCACTATTGATAGTTTTCAGTGACACTTTATTGATGATGTATATTTTCTACAGGCCTGCAGATGAAGCCAGAATATAAACGCAACATGCAAAGTTTCTCGTTTAGTGGTTTCTCATAGAAAGCCATTATAATGAGAACACTGAACCATTAAGTGGATCGTGTTCATATTCTGGCCTCATTTGCCTTCCTATATGTAAACTGTGCATCGTTAATAAAGCGATTACTGAGTTTGATATTTGAATATTACTGTTCTAAATATATTAAGGCACTTTAAGTGTTTCTACAAAGTTTTGTTGGGCTGTTTAATGTTTGAAACATAGACACTGGAGCTTAATATGGATTGCAAATGATCAAAACTTGAATTTTGTTCACATACCTTTTGTTTTATTGGTTTGAAAAGTGATAGAAATATTTGGAAAATGGATGTTTTGCCCTCCGGGTCTATGAACTGGTCACATGACTGAAAACTATGAATTAGCCTAGAGCTTATTTTGATTGCTTGTTAATTTGTTGTTTCCTGTGATGTCGTAGTTGATAGAACGTGCTGGTAGGCCTCCTGATGAGAAGCCTGATAAGAAAATGACGGACAGCTGGGAGGAGTTAAGCTTGGTCAGTGCCTCCCCCAAACTACTGCACAAGGGTATAGAAGGAGTGGTCATGAAACAGATTGCTGCTGCAACCAAGAAAGGTACGTACCTGGGAAATGCCTTCAGTTGAAAGACTTGTTGCAACAAGAAATCAAAACTAACCCTATTTAGGAGGTTATCCTATGCATTTCATCAGTGCATGCTATTGCAAACGAAAAAAGGTTTTTCATCAGAACTCAAGCTGGTCAGTGTTAACCTGAATTCACATGCAAATTAAAGGAATGGAATATATATTATTGAAAAATGTCTTAATCTGGCATTACACATCTGAGGGGTGAACATCCGATTTAATCACGCTATAAAAGTAAACTGGATTGTAAATATTGTTTTTGTGTTTAGCGGAGCTGTCCCAACCCATCCCCCTTCCCTCGCCTCAGCGCTGTGACACTGAACCACCTCCTCAGCGCCGGAAACGCATGGATCTGTGTGCGATGACGTTTGCAGAGCGTCTGCAGCAGTACTACAGAACACGAGTGTGTCTGTCAGCGGAGGAGGTGTCTGTCGCACAGCATCGAGCATTAGATATCGCCACAGAGATCCAGGCCTTCCTGCACTCCAAACACCCAGACATGCCACTGGGAGACATGACGCTGGCGGGGTCACTGCTCGACGACCTGCAAATTGTTAAAGCTGATCACACCTGTCTGCTCGTACCCCTACAGGTATCAAGATTCTGTGACAAACAATTCTTTACTTGCATATGTTAAATTATTTCCCAACTGTATAGTAGTTGCTATCCTGTATATCCCAAAGTCACACAGATCCATGATATCCAGAGCTAGCCTGCATTTTAATATAGATAATGGATGTTGTTTGTTCATAAATGTTTATATATTTCTTTTTTATATATATATATATATTTTTAAATTCCTGGGTCATGCAGATTTCAGTGGATATAGTATAGTATAGTTTTTGAGTCCCAGATCTAATATTTTATTTTTTTATATATATATAATATCAGGCAATACACAATATTTTTTTTTTTATCAGTTTAGTGTGTATTATATCATAATCTACTGTTCACATTCAACAGTATTAATTATATGAATGCATTTTTATTATTATTTTTTTCTATTACATTTCTATGGTTATTTCTATGACCAAAATTGGTTTAGATTATATTCAGGCCACCGTTGATATCACAATTATTACCAGTTGAATCTTTGTACTTGGCCCTGAATTTTTTCTTGAGGCTGTGTTTAAATTTGCTTCAAATGTGTTCCATACAGCTGGAGTCCAGTCTGTGGACGCCTATTGCCGGAGAGGACACATTTTTGGGTCACCCTCAGTATTGCATGGTTCGGCGTGAAAACCTTGAGTACTTCCCGAGGGGGCGGAGCTACTGGGACAGACATTTGCTGGGGGGATACCTGTCATCACGGCTCGTTTCTGAGCAGCTAGGCAAGACAGTGATGGAATCGATGAACTGGCCATCGCTGACCGGAACCCTGGAGTGCGAGGTGCGACCGGTGCTTGGGTCTCCAGAGCTCAAACTGGAAATTCAAGGGTTAACCCAAAGCAGTTATGACAGTGGAGAACGCTTCTATATAACAGTGTTGCCAACAGTGCGCCTTGGCGAGATGACGCTGACGGCACAACGAGAGATCACCGGGTCATTCGACTACGTCTGGTACCAGAGCTTATACACCAGCGAAACGGCTAGACTAGCAGCGCTTGACAAAGCAGATTTGGGGGTCAGAAGGAACTGCCTTAAAATGCTGAAGGCGGTGTGCCGCAACTGCCCTTCGCTACGCAAGCTCGATGGCAGCCATCTTAGCAACGTCATTCTACACATGAGTGAAAAAGAAACCGATTGGTCACAATCAGCAGTTGCTGATAGTTTCCTGCAGGTGATCACAGAGCTCATCGGATATCTAGAAACGGGAATCTTGCCTAGCTACTTCAAACCTAATGTAAATCTGTTTGAGGGCTTTACTGAGGACAATATTGATGAGATGGGCTTCATGCTGTACTGTGCTGTAACTGAACCTGAGATTCTACTGATCTGATTCACTCACTCTCCTACACCTCTTATACGCACAGAGCAGTACATTTATCAAACAACTGGCATTAATGCACCTTCAGTCAAGGAATGTAAGATTACAAATCTTTTCTATAAAGTTTCTGTTCACGATCCCCTGTATGAATATTTGCTCCGTAATGGGGATTTTAAAACTTCATTTAACTATGCAGCACTTAGCTAGTCAGAAATTTTGCTTGGATGTAGATTTTAAAGAAGTGAAAGATTTATTGATTTAGATGTATTTTCTTTTGTTTAATAGTGGTGTGTTTACCACGAGTATAGGTTCTACTATTTGCTTTTTGCAGCAATGGCAGTGATCATAAATGTATTGAGCAAATACTTAGTATTAAGACAATAAAGCAGTAATGCATTGAATTTGTTGAGTATATTTTTCTATAAAATTTTGTCAGTTCTTCAGTGCAAAGTAGCAAAACTACAGAGTGTGTTTGATTGGGGGAAATGTGTGTTGAGGGTTGTCTCAACCTTTGTAAGTTGTTTTGTCCCCATTCTAGCCTTTGGTCAATACCAGGTTTAAGGGTTAAGGAAAGAAAAATAGTGATACGAAAAGTTAATGTTTAAAGCAGGTTTCCCTGTATGCATCTTATGATAACTTGACAAGTCTGGTTAAAAAATAAATAGCAGAAACAATAGAAATGTTGGTAGGTGCAAATTTCACACCAGACCTTCACAGCTGTTACACACGAGTTCTTATTAGAATTCCTGTTTGCTATTGGGATGTGTGTCTAAATAAAGATTGTTCACACTTTTCACAGGTGTTTGTGGTGGTGCTTTTGCTTGTTATGTACATTAATATGAATTACATGGTTATCATTCAAAGTGCTTCTGTATGCTATAGTTCCTCTTTCAGTTTTTAGCTTGCTGCTATCATGTGAAAATACAAGTCATGGTTTATGAGAGGTCAAATAAAAACGAAATGCTATAACCGCTGGGTGCAAAACCAACGGTTTACAGGCCACTTCCTTTAGAGAAATGCAATTTGTTTTTGCAAAAATACAATAAACAGTAAATGTTTGATCCTTTTTAACAATAATTTTGGTCATTTTAGGCTTTTCATGTCATAGAATGGCATAAAGAAAAAGACATGTTTAATGTCAAATTAAGGTCAAAAATGAAAAGAGGTTTATTTGCGGTTCCTTTTCTAAGAATCTCTAAAAACACTTTTTAAAGTTTGTTGACTATCTGAGTTTTATTGATATCATAAAAAAAATGACAGTAATGATAATATTGTAATTGGTTTGTACTGATAATATTTTTTAAAGGCCAAAAAAAATGTAATAAAGCGCGTGCATATTATATTCTTCCTCGCTTATTTTAAGGAATTGCTTTGAAGCGGAAACAAGTCGAGATTGAGCTGGTTATGATCACTCCCCCCCAACCAGAGGTGTCACATGGCTAACTATGGCAAAAGCTGCTTCTGTTACAGCGCTCCGGAAAGCGCTTTAATGGTTGTTTACTTCTAAACAACGGCATAAATTAACTCGTAAAATGAGCAAAGGATTATTAGTTTGAACTGGTGTACTCCTGCTTCCTCCAGCGAACACCGGCAAGTTCATTTATACGTGTATTATTCTGAATAGTCCGCTTTCATGACATTGCGTTTATGTCAGGGTCTGTGTACTGTATCAGGCGTGTCATTTTTAAATCGGTGTGAACTTGCTCATTTCATGCTGCTTGTGGTTTTAAAGTAGTTGTTATTCTCTTTTAATGCGGCGATAGATTTGCTGGAAATACGCAGTAAAACTGGAGCTCCGGCAATGGTTCAGCTATGTTGACAGCGCTGTGAAGATGCCGGTTGCAGGGGTGTAAAAGTAAATAAGCTCCCTTAAGTATTATTTTGTGTAGTTAGCATTAGTATTATTTCAGTATTTCTCGAGTAAATACAGAACTATTTAAAATAATAATAATTTTAGACTTTCAGTGTGTCTAATATATTTAAGTTAAGTCATCAATTAAATCTAAAAAAAATCTAGAAGAGAAAGTCTTGCAGTTTTTATTTACATTTATTTAAAACCAGGGAAATCCATTAAATATTGCCACACTAGTCCATTTGTCCTGCCTAGAGATTTGAGAAATAACATAATGGTTGACAAGCTAAAATGTATATTTTTTAAATTATTTGTGAAAAAGGGGCAAATTTAATTTAAATGTAAAAAGACAAAAAAAAAAATCTATAACTATAATCTATATAATCAGGTTCTGCTAAATCATTGAAGTTTAACATTTCATGAACAGGACATAGGATTCATCTGTGGTTTTTATAGCTTTAACTGAAGACATTATGAAAATCATAATTAAATGTGGGAATGTTTTATCAGTCCTTTGACTAAAGTATAAGTCTGTAATACTTTTTACACCCCTGTTCGGTTCGTTTAAAACGTTTTACCACAATGATTAGTTCTCCAGACTTGGTGGCGTTCACTAAAGAAACAGATTTTAGTGAAATAGTCAAAGACCCATCAGTACTTCCAGAAGAACTGTCTGTTCCCTTGTATCCCTACACTGGAGACACCACCCCATGGTCCAAGATGTCTGGAGCTAATTTTACGAAGGACTTTATCCTGTTATCTGAGTTTTCAGAACAAGTTGGACCCCAGCCTTTGCTTACGTTTCCTCCTGAAACCAAAGCATGTGGGACATTTGATTTGAACCACTTCTCCCTTCGGATCATGTCAGTGGACTATCAAACCTCGCTCACCGGCCCGGCAAGTTGTGGCTCCTTGAAACTGAACTTTGTAGAAGACTCAAAGGTCATTTTAGGGGATTCTGGAGAAGGAGCGTTTGCGTATGTGCACCACCTTACGCTCTATGACCTGGAGGCTCGAGGGTTTGTCCGACCTCTCTGTCTTGCCTATGTGTCATCTGATGAGCATAAAATCATACAGCAATTCCAGCAGATTTCCGCAGAGTTCTCCAAGGTCTCAGAGTGTCTAAAAACGGGGAACAGGAAGAACTTTGCAAATGAACTGGAGATAAAACTCAGAGATTTGGAGTACACAAGAGTCGCGTTTCTTGGAGATATCGAAAGGGAGTTGAATAGTGCATCTGTAGTGTGCACCAATGAAAGGGAATGCATGCTGAATGGTATACCTACATTAGATGTGGAACTGAAAGAAAAATCACAATCTCACAAAGATGAAATTAAATTTCAAGAGAAAGGCAGATGTGAGATTTTAAGAAAGGCAGAAGTAGAGTGTGAAAAAGGGAATAGGTCATGTATAACGCATGATAGAGATGAACAATTGGGAGGAAGGAACAACAAGCAGAATAAAGGATCTAGCCCAATGCCTAACAAAGGTGATGAACTGGCCAGTGTTGAGAAATCCATTCAGGAATACAAAAATCTTCTAAAGCAGGTCACTTGCTACCGAACCAGGAAGCTTAGAGACTCTGAATACTCTCCTTACGAACCAGATGACCTCCCTCATTCTTTCGAGTTTGACCTGGATGATTTAAGGCACGGTCAGCTTGCTGGGCCAGAGCTGGAATGCAATGTTTTTCCTTGCACAGACACACCCTCGCATTCTCTGAAGCTAATGAACTCAGTTTCATCCTGCCGATTTGACAAGCGTCTGAAAACTCTTGAGGAGTTGTGTGATGACTACTTCCACCAACAGGCTCTACAGCAACTGAACTGCATCGAGAGGATGTTCAGAGGAGACGCCTGCCATCTCTATTCACAACAACTCTGCCGCAATCTTCTCGGAAACCTAAAATCTACCAATTTCTTATTTGAACATCCATGTGACTTGGAAGAGGACGTGGGGTTACAGATTGGAATAGCTGGTCAACATTCAGTCCAACAACCCTCGTTTCTTCCTGCGCCATCAATTCTAAGTGAACCTGTCAGTCTTGAGTCGTATGTCTCCTGTGTTGAAATGGTGCCAATCAAACTAGAGTTGGCTGGATCTAGCCAATGTCCAGGTGTACTCAGCTCAGTAAATACCCCAGCTGAAGATAACCAACCCCTAACATCCTCTGCAGTAGAATCTGAAATGGAAAATGGGGGCGTAGTTTCAGCTTCGGATTGCCAAGAAAATGTGGGAATGTGTGTTTCTGCTTTGATGAAAACCAGTATTAGTAGTGGAGATAGTATTGAGGTCCTAGGGACGGAGAAGTCCTTCAGATCCCAGGGTTCAAATATACTAACAGATACAGCACTGCAAAGACCTCCATCTTTGTCCACTACAGTCATGCTGGAAGGTCTAAGGCAAGGGAGGGTAACTACCAGACGGACTTGCAGTGAAGACAGCATTGAGGTGCTTTGCACAACAGAATCAATCCTACCAGAAGAACTGCGTGCGTCATACCCTTGCGCAATTGATGAGGAAAGTTCAGAGCAAGAGACCGATGAGAAAAACCCATCTCAAAATCAAGTGGACAAACAAGTGGAGTGTGGACGTGCCTGTATGGAGGAGCCTCAAGATTTTTACCCTGTTGTCACCTTAACACCACCAGACTGTCCTATGACTTTGACCCTTGGTCAGTCAAGCTCCCAAGATGTTTGCCATGCTTCAGAATTAATCCCCTTCTCGTTGGTAGATGAGCCCTACCGTATAGTGCCTGATGATTTGTCAGACTGCTTCAGCTATCGGAGCACCACTGCCTCTACAACCTCCGAATGCACTTTTCCTGCTTGTCTACAAAAGAATAAAAGAGAAAGTGGGACCAGACGGAGACGTGGCAGAGTAGGGCGAGCAGCGTTGGGGTTCTTGCGACAGTTTCCCTTTGCAGTGCATGCAGTTTTTAGCCTTCTGAGTGGCCGAACTTTGGTAGTCCTAGGCAGCGAGGAGGCCGCAGTGAGACGCATGGTTACAGCACTGTCTGTGTACATGCCACATCTGAGTAAATACAGAGACGGCATTCAACCGTGGACTTCAATGCCGCTGCAGCTAACGGACCTTCTCAACTGGAAACTTATCGGCTTTAACAGGTAACATTTACTATGCATATTGCCATCCTGTCTTCAAATGGAAACCAAATTTCTTGATTACCTAGTTCATGCATATATTTTGTGGGTAAACTCGTATGTCACCGTTTCTGGGTCAAAACACTTTTTATATCACAAAAAGCTCACCCACACATTGGTCTCAAAGTCAATTCCTGGAGGGCCACATCTCTGCAGAGTTTAGCTCCAACCCTAAACAAACATACCTGTTCCAGCTAATCAAGCTCTTCAGTATCACTAGAAACTTTCAAACAGGTTTATTTTGGAGTTAAACCCTGCAGAGTTGTAGCTGTAGAGTTTGAGACCACTGTCTTAAGGCCTATGTTCATCTTTGGAGCACAAAAAAAAAGAAAAAAAAGAAAAGTATTTTAATAGCCTCATAATATAAGATTGAACCACTGATGTCACATGGACTATTTTAGCAGTGTAATCAGTACTATGTTTCTGGGCCTTGAACGTGTCAGTTGCATTGCTGTCCATGAAGGGTCAAAGCTTTTAGCTTGGAAAGATCTTAATTTGTGTTGAAAAGATAAACAAGTCTTACAGGTTTGGAAAGAGAGGAGGGCGAGTAATAACGCAATTCTCAATTCAGGGTGAACAGTCCCTTTAAAGTTGTGCTATAAATTAAAAAAGCTGTTAGAGGCTTGGATGCAGAATGGATTTATCAAAAAGACCTTCAAGTGTCAGGGTTGAGTGCCTCTGGTATGTAGCATAATCATTCAATGTTTTCTTCCTCCCTTTTGCTACAATTTCAATTACATGGTACAACTATCATTAAGATAAATGCACAGGCGGTTAACAAGGATGAAGCCATCTTGACCCTTTTTTTTTTTTTTTTAATATATATTTACGCAGGATGTGCTGTCACTCTTACACAAATATGCCTCACTGCCTGGACCATTATAGCAGATACCTCAGCATTCTAGATGTGGATCAAAAGACACTGCGCTGCCCATCCTACAGTGGTACTCTTCTCAACCCGCTGGTGGAACCAAGGAGTCACTTTAAACGTGGAAACACCTACTTCATGTTTGCTCAAAGTGTGCAGTGCAAGCTTGTAACCACAGCATTCCTTTTAACGTTTTCACACCGTTGCCATACACCCAGAAGTCCTCGGGAAAGTACATGGGTACAATGCTTTCAATCTGAAATTCACAGAGACGATAAGAGAATCCTAAACTATTTATCTGAACTCATCAAACTGCACTTTATGGAGGTTCCCCCCAGAGTCCTCAGATTCAGCTACAACACAAACTCTATTTTCAAACTCTGAAAGTGTCATTCACACATAAATTAGCCAATGATTTGCGTTCAGTACAGTAGTTTTGCTTTGCTTTTATTGCCTTTAAATGAAAACTTGCTTTTGCCCAGCTATAAGTGTATTCACATTATCCACATGCTTTGAGATCTTGCTGACAGAGAAACGTAAAGTGATTAACAGTAATACCGTGGTCTAAGCTTGTGTGCAAACATTTCAGATTCATTTTACAACCTTAAATGAGAAACAACAAAGTATATTTAAACAGCTTCATATTAGTTTTGCCTTTGTTATTTAGAGTATGGCTGATGGTCAGCCGCATGTGGTTCTGTTGTGGAATTTAACTATTTAACATCCACCAGATATTGATCAAAGTCCTGCAATTGCACATAATATTGCAAAATAATGGCAAATTCCCAGACGAAAAGAAAAGAAAAGCCTGGATAAGAGAGAAAAACATCTGAACTGCCATGCCACTTATAATCTATGAAAACATTAAATCCACTCTGTATGTACATTAAAACCATTTGCCTTTAAAACAATGTTGGTTAGACTTATTTTCCTTGCTGTTGGATTAGATGCAGGATTTTACGTTTTTCTGGAGTGAGTTTGGCCACCTGCAAGAGAGAGAAGAGCAGCTCATCTTTAAAACACCATCTTTAACCAAATAAATCTACGTATACATATGTATCCATTAAGGCATGAATTAATGGAAAAGTCTCTTACGTAGCACTCAAGATACAGTTTCAAGTTTAGTTGCCAAGCGTTGTGTGATCTGAAATTAAGAAGAGTTTTTTAATCCCCAATCATTTTTCTATATCCCTCTGAACAAAGTAAATCAGAAATGTCCAAAACATTCAACGCAATCCAACATTATATTAGAAATTGCCTGTAAGAATGATGCATCTATAGGCCAGTCTCAATCAATATATCGACTTATCACACAATTTATGTACATGACCTTCAATGCCATGTAATGGGCAATGTATTTACATAAAAACAGTAACAGAACAAGAACATTGTGCCTATGTTTTTTGCAGGTCTCGTACATAACGTGGTGTAGTCATGAGGTGGTAATTAAATTTGTTTAAAATCTACAAAAAAAAACAAGTTTGATCTGCAGATATGGCCTTGTTTAGGGATCTGTGCATATATACAGAGATCTGACTGTTAAATAGCGATTGTGTTTTTCAGCAATAGTATGCACCCTTTTAAGAGAAAAAAACATCTACATTCTTTGTGCATTTGTCTTTTTTCTACTTAATAATATTTAATATTTTGATACTATCTAAATATTTTTACAAATTAAATGTTTGTTGTTAATTGAAAGTGTGTAGTCCTTCTTGCATTATATATATATATTAGGTTTATAAATTCAGTGGCATAAAATGGTATTAAAATGACAATAATATCGCTTAAGGGGCAATATATCGCACAACAAAAAGTTATTGTGACAGGCCTATGTATCTATAACAGTAAGTAAGATCGAGATATCTAGATGGTTAGGTAATAAAGAGCATGAATTACTTATGACTATACTATAATGATGACTGCTGTTTCTTACTCATTCCAAGTGGCAAGCAAGGTGTTGATGGGATAGGTGTTCAGGTCCAAAGCCACGCTGTTTTCCCAGAAGTACATGCAGATGAAGTATGCAACCATGCAATGCTCGGTTTCACTCCATTTTCTGAAACGGATATAGAGCATGTACATGCTTAACATGAAGTTTTCTGCTTTGGTTAACGCGTGCAAGCAACTCCATACTTCTGTACGAGCTGGTAACGCTCATCAGAGAGCTCCTCCAGAAGACAGCAAAGGAGGTAGTGAAGCACATCTAGCCTCATCAGCAGACTTTGGAAGAACCAACGGAGTGCCCAGCGGTTGAACTGAAGGCAAACGTACAAATAATTACACATAAGAGCCTGCACACAATCAGGAATCCTGAATTAGGATAATACAATACTAATACTACTGCATTTTTTGCTTTTTGTTTAT
>JAUMHR010000042.1:13401425-13411800 GCA_032361145.1 Enteromius fasciolatus | reverse complement strand
TTTGCTGGGGGTTCAGTGGAAATAGTAAACAACACAAAATGTTGAACTTTATAAAGCGTTGCCAACTCTTTCTCTAATTCATTTACAGTCTTTTCTTCAGGTTTAACCTTCTCATTCTTTCCAATAAACCCTCTTGAGATCTGACATTTGTTATTTTGGTCTAAGCAGCAGTATGCAGTCCAGAAATGACTAGGCACGTTTACACTTTTGTTTTCTATGTTCTTTGCACCGGGTACCACCCCCGTCACAATGTAAACAGAATACTTTTTTGGTAGACATTGAACGGACAGTTCTGTTGCAATATATTTTTCTAGTACCCTCCAGTAAACTCGGTTAAAATAGGGGTTTTGTGGAGCAGCATTGGTGAGAGTGAAGCTGGCATCAGCACAGATCTGAGACTGTGCCTGGTAGACTGGTGCCAGATGTCCTCTGTCAAAACCAGAACCCTCATAATCTGCATTGAGAGCTTGGTTGTCTCCAAGTCCTTGTTTTTTCACATCTTTCTCGAATTTCATGTATGGTGATCCATTATTGTCATCAAGCTGCAATAGAGAATCAATTGAAAATATTAGCTTTAGGAGAAGAAGACAAAAAAATCATGCTATCATAATATGAGCATTTATCTGATTTAGTATCCTATTTCTTTACATTTAAAAGTTGTTTGACATTATTTGGTGCTCATACAGAATGATATTGAATAATCAAATGAATGTAGAACCAATGGATCTAATTGGAAAGATCTCAGATCCTAAATTGTTTTCTTTAAACTTATGACACATCATAAAAGAAGACTAATAACTTATCTAAGGAGGGCACATGGACACCATAAATTTTTTTTTAATGATTTTACTTTAATGATTAGTTTTTCAAAGTCTAGAATTATAGCAGGAAAGAAATGACTCCACCCACACAATAAAAAATCTCTACACTGTAATATGGTAATTACCTGAACTCATTTAGACTAATATTTCACTTACTTGAGGTTCAATGTACCAGTTGTTTAGTCTTGTGCAGCCCATATGTCCTTTAAACTCGTAGGCTGAGTACACAGGGATCCTGTTATGCGTGTCATAGAATGTGGCATAATAATAAACATTATTTAGAGTTTGGCAGATCTGCTTGTAACGTGAATCAGGAAATGTTGTTGGTGATTTTTTGCTTGCAAAAAATTGACCACATTCACTCTCAAAATCCTGCACAACTTTGGTGGAACCACCGGAGAGAAGCGACAGCATCAGCACATGAAGAAGAAACATCATGATGAAGATGATGGATCAAGTTCTCTGCAAGATCAAGAGCCACAATACATATTTTGCAGTAATTAAAATCATATATAAATAGCATCACTGTACTTACCTAAGAATTTAGTTCAAGTAGCTATTAACCTTTTCAATAAAGAGAAAATAATGTGACAGTGTAAATAACATAACACTTTCATTGTAGTATTTAAACATTGGAACTAATATAATTCTGGGATTTTATATTAAACCACTAAACAAACAATAAAATACCTGGTTATGCAGGTTTGTGCTGAACAACAACAACAGGAAAACCTGCTCCTACCTATTTTGTCATGTGAAGGCTTGGCAGCTGCACTGCTCTTCTGGCCAGTCTACACACAGCATGACTTGGCTTTTGATGAGCCACAACGTAGCACTGCGTCTGGTCTTCAACCAATGAACCATACACTTTATAATAAAACATCCTCCAGTTGAAATGTGAGACAATCATTACAGAAAAAAAAAAGAAAAAGAAAAAAGTTGAACACACAAGCATTAGGCAACATCCAATCTTTATCAGTTACGGTCTTGCACTTTGATAGATGAAAACTTCTACCACCATTAAGTATAATTATTAAAAAGTCTGATTAAGTTATATGAGTGAATATGTTTTTCTACTAAAGTATTGGATTTTGACAAAGTTAGTTTGTTGTTTTAAGATTATGTTTATAGTTGAAATCAGTCCATTCCGTGTTTAAAAGAGCAGTTTTGTACAAGTCATAACCTTAATGAATATCTTTTTGGTTTGGAGTTTAGACTTTGAATCTTTACAGATATTCTTTATGCAGCAAGAGCACTCTAAAGAGAAAGGAAACAGTAACTTAATACACAATGCACTTTTAGATACACTGCATGAAGGGTCATTTTTAAATATAGGGGCACTTTAACAATATTATTCAGCCAATGCTTTATTTGTAATACTTAAAGGCTTTATATCAAAAGTTATCAGACACCTGTTCACAAATTACAATTCACTTTTGTTTATGTCCTTCCTTGATAAGTTTATGAGAGAAGCAACTCATTGAAACCAGTTTGTGAACCATATTAACTATTGTAAAGATGACTCAAAATAATAACAACAGCAACTGCATGCTCACAAATCAGACATCTCAAATTAACTAATGACCTCTCACTCTTCTGTTACCTATGAGAAACAACTGATGTATGATAATCTAACCTGAAGTTAAGGTCCAACATAGGTTTTAGTTAAAATTAGTTTCAGGGGCACATGCCTCAAGTGTGACTATAACATCTCAAACTAAGAGACAGAGAATATAAGTAAACACGAAGCATGAAAATATGAACAGGGTTTTATTTTGGCACATATGCAAAGATGACATTTCAACCTGGTAAAATGTTTGTTGTGATTGTCCATTCAAATAAGTCAAAACAAATGACCTTCACCAGATTGATAAGATATTTAAATAAACTAAAGTTTAATACCTACAATGCATAATTCTGACTTCTGGCACAAAGTAGCACAGGTCAAGCATTAACCAGTTTAATCCACCACATGACTTTCATTTTCTGATTTCGACTCGATTACAGTCACAGTTTCATGGGCTCCTCAGCGACACGGCTTTTGAAAAGTGTGATCTCGTCCAGATGGCAAAGTGGCATACCTCTGATAACATGGGCCAGATCCTCGTGCAGTAAAGGGTAAATCACCACACTGAGGGCTGGACGGGAAACTGAAAAACTGCAGGAGGAAGAGAGATAACTATTAAATATTTGACACACAGGCTGGAATTATTTACTAATTAAGAAAGTCTTTAGTTAACACAGTTAGGTTTTACATTTTTGTAAAATAATTTACAGAAGCAGTAATGTTGCAGAATATCTGTATCATTTAAAAAAACTGCTTTCTGTTTGAATATATTTTAATGTAATTATTTCTATGGTCAAAACTACATTTTCAGCATCATTACTCTAGTCTTCAGTGTCACATGATCCTTTAGAAATCATCCTAATATGCCAATTTGCTGTTAATGAAACACATTTCTTATTTTCCATATTTAAAACAGCTGCTATCTTTTCAAGATTCTTTGATGAATGGATAGATCCAAAGATCAGCATTAATCTGAAATAAATAGCTTTTGTAACAGTCTACACTATACCAAAAAAAAAAGTTGTATATATATTTATATATAGAGAGAGAATTTAATATATTATTTAGTTTAGTATGTTTAACGTTTAGCACACATTAAATGTAATTGGAATTAAAATGTAACCAACCACTTAAACATACAGGATACACAGCAATTATTTCATTATGATGCTGCCCCCGTACTGGTGAGTTACAGTTTTAATATTAAAATAATTTTGGGCATGGTTGGCATTTTTATATTTTTTAGGGTGACCATACCAGAAACAGCCCTGCCAGGATTTGTTTTGGCTTTGTTTTCCTGTTTTCATTCTTGCTGAAGGTAATGATTGAAAAGTAGTTTGACCATTAACATGAAGAAGCATTGTGCATAATGAACCATTCATGGTGTGTAAGAAGTTGAGATCTACGGTCAGAGAGACGGAAAAGTGTGTTCAAGTGGCGTGTCTCAGACCGATCAGTGTTGGACATCAAAATACCTAGAGAGCGTTTTGAAAGCATACCATCTGTACAGTTCTTTGTTGTCATGCACCGATCGGTCTGCACACGCAAAGAAAGGCAAAACCAAGATTTTTCAGGCAATATAGATTCTGGCCAGCAAATGTCTGGGGAAAAAATGGCACATAAGTTTTTTTGCACTAATATATTTTGCAAAAGTCTACAATTAGATTGTTGACTACATTTTGTTCATTGAGTGTGCAGTGGTGTGTGTGTTCACCTTAAGTCCCTGAGTTGTGTACAGTAGGAAAGAGTCTCCAACAGAGCCTGCGTGTAGTTCATGGTCTTCAAAGATCCAAGATTTGTCAGAGATAATGAACAAAGGTTGCATATCATGCCCCACTGCTACTGAAGAAAAGACAGTTTTGGAGGCTATCATAAGAGGCCTGTTCTTAGAAGCTGGGCTGTCCCACGAACTCTGAAGGTTTAGGTGCGCAGAGTCTCTGAGGAAGCACTCGGTGGACACATGCATATACAAATACACATAGGTAAACATGTTCAAACATAAACAGAGATATACTTGGATGCATAAAAACATAGAGCATGTTATTTAGGCCCAATCCCAATTCTATTTTCTACCCCATTGCCTACCCCTCGCCCCTTCCCCTTGCCCCTTGAAATAAAGTGGAAAGGAGAAGGGTTAAATATTTTCCCCTAAGAAATGGGACACCACTACTGCACTGTTATACGCCATCATCCATTGTCACTAGATCCTAGCGTTACGTCAGAGGACATGCACCGATGTAAGCATCGTTCATTTACATGTAAGTCATTTATAAATTTTAGCGATTTTTTTGCAAACGTTTCTTTACAGAACACCACCGTAAACACAAGACTGATGGTAATACACATATAATGAAAAATTGTCATAAATATCGTTATTAATGGCTAAAATTACTTACATTTATGAATCTGCTTGCTCGAGTGAGCAGCCATATTGGAAATTTATATTAGCCCTTCGTTTGAAGTGAGGTCCCGAAAAATCTTAGTTTTCTTAGTTATCTAGCCCTTCCCCTAAACCCTACCCCAACAACCAAAGGAGAATTGAGACACCCCTGTCCCTACACGTGAACGCGCCAAACGGAGGGGTAGAGGAAAGTGAAGGGGTAAGGGGTAGAATTGGGATTGGGCCATACTTTTGAAAAATTGTACACTGGACGCGACAAAGCGACGGTTGAAAATCATTTAAAACTTGTGCCAATATGTTTTCTGTCGTGCCATGCCGCACCTCTCACATCCGGTGTACACACGGTGTAAGGTTTCACTTTATTTATACAAATTAACATTGTTTTGATTATTCATTACAGTCAAGCTAATAGGGCAATTGGGGAATTACATGTAAAAATTGTGTTTTAAGGATGTTCTTTGATTCTGTTCATTAGAAAAATGTAGTCAGACACACACACACACACACACACACATGTTGGACGAATGCAGCCCATTTGCCCTTCAAACTTGCAGGCTGAGTATCTTGTTACGTGTGTCATAAATTGTGGCAAAATAATAAACATTATCTAGAGTCTGGCAGATCTGTTTATACTGGTCTCCAGAAAATTGTGTTGGTGATATTTTGTTTGCAAAAAATTGACCACGTTCACTCTCAAAATCCTTCACAACTTTGGCAGAACCACCGGAGAGAATCGACAGCATCAGCACATGAAGAAGAAACATCATGATGAAGATAAGGAGATGTTTATTTTTTAATATATAAACCACAAATAAACAATTACGTAAAATGTATAGCAGTCCAAGTTCACGCTAATTGTTTTGAGCAAAATATGAGAATGTACAAACCTTTATGACATCTTCCATGTCATAAGTAAATATCTACTATTAACTACTCAACAAATAATAAAGAATAAATTGTAAAAAGACTGAAGATAGCTCTATAAATAATACAGTACCTACCGACACCAGAGTCAAGGAAACACTGCTGTTGTAGTGAGATGGGTGAATACTTCTAACTTCCTGGTGTCTTTCAACATATGAACACTTTTAAAATGAGGCGCACAAACGTATCTCCCAATGCATATGTACACAAGTGTGTTTGATTAGGAAAAGAAACATTTAAAATAAACAATATGATGTATTAACAGGATATGGAATATTACAAACTATGACCCAAATCCACTTTTTTTTTTGCCAGGTGAATGATCATGCTCTTTTTCTTTGCCAGAATGACAGACTGGCACTCAAGTCAGTCCATGTGGTGACTGTTTTCTAGTCATATAGATCCGGTTCATTTGAATGAGGAAAGATATTATCCTAAGGTGTTTTTTTCAGGCTTATGTTTGATAGCACTAAGATAAGACACTAAGATAAGACAGTTTAATAAGTAAACTCTTCCTGTTAAATTTGTGCCAAAATTAGTTTTACAGTTCTGTAAGATCTCACATCTACTGCTAATGTTCTTAAAAGAGTAAATATAAACAAATGCAGAAAGTGTTTAACATTTTTCGCTATTGTGTTGTAGTTTCCATCACCTTGCAGCTTTTTAGTATGTGATACAATGTTTCCAGCAATGACTTGAGTGTAAATACATTTATGTTGCAGTAATATTACAGTGACTGAATAGGACAACTTTCTGAACTTCTAATGTGTGTTAATAAACACAGTGGAATAAAACGTTGAATAAATAATAAAGTGTGAAGTGGTCGAGGTCAAGAGTGTAATTATAGATGTCACTACAGAAATGAATTATAGATCATTACAGCTCAGTATTTTCAAATATAAACACATAAGGGCACTGTATCAAATTATTCATTTAATATCTCAGTGAACCAATCAGACTAAAAGTTAGTCCAGAAAATGTGCATAAACAACATCCTTGAGCAAAAAGATCAGATGATGCTCTGACAACTTTTCTACAGCTGCCATACATTGGGAATATTTGCAATTGCTTAATTATTAATTACAGTCAAATATATTTTAATGATTTAATAATTCAGTTGATGACTACAATCATGAAGTCAGAAATAATATTAGTAATTAAAATGTGAAATAATGTTTTTGCTGTCTTTGTTGGATTTGTAGAGCTATCAAACCACTAGAAAAGATTAATTATCAAGGTTTGTCTAATCTATCTCTTATCTCATGTTCTTGTTAGTTCTGATTATTTCTCCTGAGATTTGGCAGATCTTATTGTCCAAGCAGCAGAATCCTCAACAAATAAAAAATTAAAAGGTCAAAGGCAGCTGTAGAAATATTACAAAAAAAGGTAAGGATACACTGGAGTGAGATAGATGAATATTTCTAACCTCCTGTTTTGTCATTCAACATATGAACACTTTTTTGACATACATTTTTATTTAGAATAACTGAAATGAATGACAGAGCAGTAGAATAATGTCAAAGATATAACAGAAAAAGTATATGTGCATATACAAACACAGATATATACTTGGATAGGTTTGTATGCACAAACAAAAGAAATACAGTATGTTACTTACTATAGGCCTACTACTTAATTTATGCATATTATAATTGCTTTGATTATTTATTACAGACAAACATCAAATAATCAGAGGAAATGAAGACTTACATATAAAAGTGGAGTTATTAAGATTCAGTGTTCTCTTCTTCTTTTTTTGGTTTTACTACCAAACAACTTAAATGAATCAACATTATAAAGATTTTTCAAGTCTGTCTCTAAATCCTCCACAGTCTTATTTTCAGGAGTAATGTTTTGATTTATGCCAATAAACCCTCTTGAGATCTGACATTTGTTATTCTGGTCTAAGCAGCAGTATGCAGTCCAGAAATGACTAGGCACTTTTACTCTATTGTTTATTATTTTCTCTTTATCGGGTACCACCCCCGTCACAATGTACATAGTATATTTGTTCAGACATTTTTCAGTGAGGTTTTTTGCAATGTATTTTTCTAGTACCCTCCATTGACCTCCGTTAAAAGAGGGGTTTTGTGGAGCAGCATTGGTGAGAGTGAAGGTGGCATCAGCACAGCTCTGAGAGTTTGCCTGGTAGACTGGTGCCAGATGTCCTCTGGCAAAACCAGAATAATCATAATCTGCATCGAGAGCTTGATGCACCCCAAGTCCTTGTATTTTCACATCTTTCTCGAATTTCATGTCTTTTAGTGCATTATTGTCATCAAGCTGCAATAGAGAATCAATTGAAAATATTAGCTTTAGGAGAAGAAGAAAAAAAATCATGCTGTCATAATATGATTATTTATCTGATTTAGTATCCTATTTTCCTATTTGCTCATACAGAATGATATTGAATAATCAAATGAATGTAGAACCAATGGATCTAATTGGAAAGACCTCAGATCCTAAATTGTTTTCTTTAAACTTATGACACATCATAAAAGAAGACTAATAACTTATCTAAGGAGGGCACATGGACACCATAAATTTTTTTTTAATGATTTTACTTTAATGATTAGTTTTTCAAAGTCTAGAATTATAGCAGGAAAGAAATGACTCCACCCACACAATAAAAAATCTCTACACTGTAATATGGTAATTACCTGAACTCATTTAGAGTAATATTTCACTTACTTGAGGTTCAATGTACCACTTGTCTAGTCTTGTGCAGCCCATATGTCCTTCAAACTCGTAGGCTGAGTACACAGGGATCCTGTTATACGTGTCATAGAATGTGGCAAAATAATAAACATTATTTTGAGTTTGGCAGATCTGCCTGTAATGTGATTGAGTAAATCTTGTTGGTGATTTTCCATTTGCAAAAAATTGACCACAGCTATTTTCGAAATCCTGCACAACTTCAGCCAAACCACCGGAGAGAAGCGACAGCATCAGCACATGAAGAAGCAGCATCATAATGAAGAGATGATGGATTATCAATTCTGAAAGAACAACATTTACTGCATTTATAAATACTATAACATCATACATTGTGTATTAGGTTATTACATGATCTATCTAAGGATAAAACTATAAACTTATACAATAATATTGTAAGGTGTTCAGAATGTTCTTGTGTTGTGGAAAACAATGTGTTTAATGTTAATGTTGCACTTTATTCCCTTTTGCGATTGGGAAGTGTGTTGGATGTTCAGGTGTATTGGGAGGGAGGCTCCACCCCCTAGGGTGTGTATAAGGGGAAACTGAGATAAACGGGATGTGTACGGCGTGGGTTGTGTGGCTGACAACAGCCAGAATAATCAAACCTTTGCATCAAAACACTTCGTCCTTGTCTGAGAACGCTCAATCAATGTGGCATGGTCAGTTTGAGGTGACAATGGCACGTACAAAGTTTGGTGTAAATATGTCAAATCTTTGGAGAGAGACAGCCTCAGATGCAGTTTGGCATCTTTCCAGAATAAAAAACTTTTCACCATTTATTTAAGCATTTTAGCATTTATTTAAAATAGATAATAATATTCAGAACTACTGTTACAGTAGTTTACAGTTTCACTACTGTTCAAAGGTTTGGGATCAGTACATTTTTATTATTTCTTCTTTGAAAGAAATTAATAATTTTATTAACCAAGGATCTATTAAATCAACAAAAAAAGTCACAGCATAGATTTGCATTTTAGAAACATTTTATATTTGGTAAAAATTATGTTGTTTTTTGCTCGTTATTCATGAAAGAATCCTGAGGAGAAAATTTAAAAAAAAAAATCACAGGTTCCAAAAAATATATTTGGCTGCAAAACTGTTTCCAACACTGACAATTAATAAATCAGCAGATTAGAATGATTTCTGAAAGGATCATGTGACACTGAAGACTGGAGTTATGATGCTTTGTATCACAGGAATAAATTACATTTTAAAATATATTCACACAGAAAAGAGTTATTTTAAATTGAAATAATATTTCACAATATTACAGTTTTTTCTGGATTTCTGGACTAATAAATTCAGTCTTGATGAGCAGAAGAAACATCTTTAAAACAAATAAATATCTTACTGACCCAAATTTTTGATAGTTTATATATTAGATTAATATTATAAAATAAATATTACTTAGATGTTTATTTTATAATATATAAATCAAATATAACTAATTACCTAAAATGTATAGCAGTCCAAGATCACGTTAACATTTTTGAGCAAAACGTGAGAATGTACAAACTGTTATGATATCTTCCATGTCATAATATCTACTATTAACTTCTCAACAAATAATAAAGAATAAATTGTAAAAAGACTGAAGATAGCTCTATAAATAATACAGTACCTACCGACACCAGAGTCAAGGAAACACTGCTGTTGTAGTGAGATGGGTGAATACTTCTAACTTCCTGGTGTCTTTCAACATATGAACACTTTTAAAATGAGGCGCACAAATGTATCTCCCAATACATATGTAAAGTAATTTGCTTAAGTCCACTTAACAAGTGTGTTTGATTAGGAAAATAAACATTTAAAGTAAACAATATGACTTTTGTAACAGGATATGGAGAATATGTGCCAAATTAGTTTTACAGTTCCCTTGTCTGTCGTTCACTACGACGTATGTCGTATCGACAGACTGGGTCTTATACCTGAGAGCCCTGAATC
>JAUMHR010000042.1:13383768-13400348 GCA_032361145.1 Enteromius fasciolatus | reverse complement strand
CCCAGTCTGTCGATACGACATACGTCTCCGTTCCCTCCATCAGGGAACGGGGGTTACAATAGGTAACCTAGACGTTCTGTAAGATCTCACATCTACTGCTCATTTTTTTAAAGAGTAAATGCAAACAAGCAAAGTGTTTAACATTTCTCTCTATTGTGTTGTAGTTTTCCATCACCTTGCTGGGGGAAAAAAAACAGCATTCAGCTTTTTAGTATGTGTATGATCCATTTAATATCTCAGTGAACCAATCAGGCTAAAAGTTAGTCCAGAAAATACGCATAAGCAACGTCCTTGAGGAAAAAGATCAGATGATGCTCTGACAACTTTCCTACAGCTGCCATACTGTAACAGACACGCCATTGTTTTTTTTCTTTTCATCAAAAAGTTAGTTTGTCGTTTTGAAATTATGTTTATAGTTATAGTGAGAAAATAGTAAATCGTTTTATGCAATGAAAACAAAAATAAAAATCTTCTCTTACAGACTTCAAGGCACGTTCATTGCTTAATAAATTACGGCTGAACCACTGATGTCACATGCACTGTTTTGTCGGTATCCTTACAGCCATTTTGGGCCTTGAACATGATTGTGTTTCTGTCCATACAAGATCAGAAAACCTCTCAGATTTCATCAAAAATATCTTAATTTGTGCTTCGAAAATGAATGGGTTTAGAATGACATGAGGCTGAGTAATTAATAACATGCATAACATTTTGTGACATTAAAGTGCCTGTTATGGGTAATGAAAGGTTCATGTTTTGCAATAGGCATGCATGCAAGGTCATAAAACACTTTCATTGTCTTATCATATGCATTTATTTTTACCTTACTTGCTCAACTAGTTTGCTTAACTATTTCTTTTTTCAAACCCATCCTTTGCATGAAGATAATCTGTGGTGATTGAAAGATTGCTCTCATTTTAATTTCATCATGTCTGTAACGTTTGTGAGTGCAGTGCCGGTTTACCACCACTAAACTGCTATTTTAACTGTTCCAAAAGCAGCACCTAGTGGCAAAGAATGCATTTCCATTTTCATTCCGACCAATGAGAAAAGACCAAAAAGTGGAAAGGCAATATGGTGATGTTTTATGTTGGCATCACGCATCATTTTGGAATCAACATGAAACTGCTTTGGATTCATTTTAAAGGGGTCATATTATGGTTCTAAAAAGAACATTATTTGGTGCATTTGGTGTAATACAATGTGTTTATGTGGTTTAAGGTGCAAAAAAAAACAAAAAAACACCACATTTTCCACATACTGTACATTTCTGTTTCTCCTCTAAGTCCCGCCTTCTGAAATGGGTCTGTTTGTACAAAGCTCATCCTTCTAAAACAGCGAGGTGTGCTCTGATTGGCCAGCTATCCAGTGTTGCATGTGGTGGAAATGTCACGCTCATTACTATAACATGGCGCTATGACACAAAAACAATAAAACACATTACAAATGAGAAATTTGTTGCTTCCAGTGGAGACATAATTACTGATTATCATGACTTACCACTGTCTTTTTACATGATCGGAGAAACAACAAAAAACAGCACTCCCCTTCACTGCTCAAAACTTGTGCTTAAATAGTAAATAGCATGTTATTTTAATTAACTCTAAACAATCAGACACCTGTAAATTACAATTCACTTTTGTTTATGTCCTTCCTTGATAAGTTCATGAGAGAAGCAACTCACTGAAACCATATTAACCATTGTAAAGATGACTCAAAAAAAACCAACAACAACTATATGCTCACAAATCAGACATCTCAAATTAATTAATGACCTCTCACTTTTCTGTTACCTATGAGAAACAACTGATGTATGATCATCTAACTTTAAGTTAAGGTCAACATAGGTTTTAATAAAAGCTGAACTGCTTAGTTTCAGGGGCATGGGCTATAACATCTCAAACTTAGAGAATATCATTAAACATGAAGCATGAAAGTATGAACAAGGTTTTATTTTGGCACATATGCAAAGATGAGATTTCAACCTGGTAAGGAGTTTGTTGTGATTGTCCAAAACAAATGATTTTTCCGGAATCCTTTCAACAGATTGCTAATATATTTAAATAAACAAAAGTTTAATACCTACAATGCATAATTCTGACTTCTAGCAGATCAAGCATTAACCAGTTTAATCCATCACATGACTTTCATTTTCTGATTTCGACTCGATTACAGTCACAGTTTCATGGGCTCCTCAGCGACACGGCTTTTGAAAAGTGTGATCTCGTCCAGATGGCAAAGTGGCATACCTCTGATAACATGGGCCAGATCCTCGTGCAGTAAAGGGTAAATCACCACACTGAGGGCTGGACGGGAAACTGAAAAACTGCAGGAGGAAGAGAGATAACTATTAAATATTTGACACACAGGCTGGAATTATTTACTAATTAAGAAAGTCTTTATTATCAAGAATTCTTTAAAGCAACTAACCTGTCCAGCAGGGTTTTCTGCAGAGTTTTACAGGCTACCAGGGTACCACCCATGAACATGTGGCACATGATGACGTCAGCGCAGCTCTGCATGAAGGTCACCACAGCGGCGGGCTGGAAGGTCCCATGTCGAGAAACTAAACACAGACGCCGCAGCTGGTGACACTGACTGAGTGCTTCAAAAAATGCAGCATTCGCATTAAAATAGGGCTGCTCCAGCCTGCAGTTCCACACACATACAAACATAATAAACAGGAGTTATACGATTAAAATAGTCTGCTAAAAATTATTAATAATAAATGTTTTGTTATTATTATTATGATTTTTGTACAGTAAGGTTTTACATTTTTGTAAAAGAATTTAAAGAAACAGTAATGTTGTGAAATATTTGTATTATTAAAAAAACTGCTTTTTATTTGAATACATTTTAAAAAGTAATTTATTAATTTGTAATGCATTTTCAGCATCATTTAGCAATCATCCTTCTATGCTAATTTGCTGTTTAAGAAACACATTTCTTATTTTTAATTTTTAAAACAGTTGAAATCTTTTCAGGATTCATTGATGAATAAAAAGGTCCAAAGATCAGCATTAATATGAAATAAAAAAGCTTTTGTAAAAAAAAAAAAAAATTTCCTTTAGTATGTTTATTGTTTAGCACACATTAAATGTAAGTGGAATTAAATGTATCCAACCAATTCTGTCATTATGGTGCTGCCCCCTACTGGTGAGTTACAGTTTTAACATGAAATTATTTTAGGCATGGTTGGCATTTTATATTTTTTTAGGGTGACCATATGCACCATTTTTCCCAGACACATCATTAACCAGTAACCTGGAAAAGCATTGTGCATAATGTACCAATCAGGGTGTGTAAGAAGCTGAGATCTACGGTCAGAGAGACGGAAAAGTGTGTTCAACTAAAAGTGCCGTGTCTCAGACCGATCAGTGTTTGACATCAAAATACCTAGAGAGCGTTTTGAAAGCATACCATCTGTACAGTTCTTTGTTGTCATGCACCGATCGGTCTGCACACGCAAAGAAAAGCAAAACCAAGATATTGCAGGCAATATAGATTCTGGCCAGCAAATGTCTGGGGATAAAATGTCACATAGGCTATTTTACACTAATATATATTGCCAAAGTCTACAATTAGATTGTTGACTACATTTTGTTCATGGAGTGTGCAGTGGCGAGTGCGTTCACCTCAAGTCCCTGAGTTGTGTACAGTAGGAAAGAGCCTCCAACAGAGCCTGTGTGTAGTTTATGGTCTTCAAAGATCCAAGATTGGCCAGAGATAACGAAGAAAGGTCCTTGCATCCCCGAAACAGCTCGATCAGTCCCGTCCCTTTCAGAACTCCCGGTAAGTGAGCGAGGGTCAGCTTGCGCAAACATTTCATTCCTCCTAAAGCAGCTAACTCACCATCTCCGACATTATAAGACCAGGGGCATGCGGCAGGATCCTTGCGGATGGCCGGCTCATTGCGTGGCATGGCAGAGGAAAACCCTGCACCAATCAGCTCCAGCTCCACTAGATGCGGGCAACCTCGGAGCAGAGGCTGAATGCACAAGCCTCTATCCAGCCGCTCTTCTCCCTGAGCAACGGTGACCTCGGGTGCGGGTCGATACGTGGGCACACCGATGCGACTGCTCTTTTTAAGCCCGAGAAGCAGTGATCTTGAGGAGAGGTCCGTGTTGGAGTCTTGAATGTTCGCAGGTGCTGGAGGGGACTGTGCCAAGGCACACACCGGAAGTGCCAAAGAGCACAAGGCAGCGAGACGCCCTAAAGCGCCACACAGGTGTCCATCCTGCCCAGCGGGAAGAGGATGGTGGTAGTGCATGGCAGATAAATTAAGGTTAACAATGTCTGGGCAACATTCAGTAAGTGCTTTGACGCTCTCTGCATCCATCTCCTCGTCACCCTTCCCACAGCTCTCGGCGAGAGGCCCTCGGCCACATCCGCGCAAGTTCAGACTCTTTAAGGGTGTGAGGTCACGACCCGCACTAAGGAGCACATGTAGAGGGTTGAACCCTGGAGATGAACAGCGTGAGACATTCAGGTAAGCGGGGCAGCCATGTGCCAAGACCCGCCCGAGTATAGCACCATCCAACCACGTACGTGGAAGCTGGAGAGCGCTAACAGTGTTTCCCTCCGTCGACGCCATGCTCTCCATTAGCGCCATCATTGCAACCGGCCTCGGTGGAGCGGGGCCCGGCACAGACAGTACCAGTCCTGTAAGACCCTCCGGGACTCTCATACTGAAAACAGCTAGGTAGAGCGCCAACAGAGTGCGATTGACTTCACCAGGTGCCAGGCGTGCGGAAAACCACCGCAGGTTCTGATAATGCGGCACGCTGCTCTGGCCCACCATCAGCTGTGCACAGCCACCCGCTTCCCTCCAGCCCTCACTGGCCTCTAGATAGAGGTGCAGGCGGCGTAGGGCACTGCAGCATGGCACCACGCCGTACGAGGGGGTCAACAATGTCTGCTTGAGGTCCTGCAGTCGTGCCAAAGCAGACTTACCCTCTGCGCTCAGCTGATGGAGGTCAAACCCCGGCCCCACATCTAATGCCAGTGAGCGTAGAGAACGAAGAGAGGTCAGTAGATGCGAGAGGCGAACTGAAGTCAATCGACAGCCTGAAAGGTCCAGGCTGACCAGAGCCTTACAGCGGGTGATCTGATCCACTGTAGAGCCGGCCAACCAGTAGCAGCCGCTCAGGTTTAAAGTCTGGATGTCGCCGGAAAGGTTCTTCAAGAGCTGCTTCACAGCATCGTCGTTGGCCTATGAATAGAAAGCAATGCAAAGAGAAGATTTTCAGGTCTTGGTTTGCAATTCTGCTTGCCAGCCTTTTAAAACCTGTCAGACAGGGGTTAGACAGCTGATATTGAAGGTATATGAATGGAAAAAAAGTAAAAGTTTTTATATCTTTCCTATATAATTATAAAATGAATTTATATAATAAAAGGATAATTCATAGTAATTATTGCATTTTTATGTACATTTGTGTCCATTTATGTACAGTTGTACATGGGAAAAAATATTAGAATGTATTGTTGAAATATGTATTAAATATGTATTAAATAAACAAAGATTATAACGACTTAAAGATTATACATTTAAAAATCTGCAATGCGATACTATAAATGTAAACCCTTAATGTGTACATTTAAATTAACAACAAATATTACATTTAGGGCCTATATTTAATCAATGTATGATTTCGATATGACGTGGCAGGACAAGGGGAAAATACTGGCCCAAACATGCAAGAACTGCTCAAGCTTACTGTGTATTCTTTATGAAGGTGTACACGGGCTCTCAAGCTCTTGTCCAGACAGAGAGTTTGAAGTTTCCGGCACACTTGACTCACACTGAGCATCAGGTCATGGGTTGGAATGAATCGCAGGATATTCAGTAATATCTCATCTGAGAAATCTGAGATAGTGACAGAGGTCTGGGAAATGCTGTCTGAACAGCACAAAGCCTGCAGAACGGCAAGAGAAAAGTTATTCATACATAGCACTAATTTGACAGGATTGAGCTCGTTTTTTGTTAACCAAGAGTGCATTAACCAGAGATTTCTTACTTCCTCAGCTTCTAAGTGATGTTATTACAATCCAGATCAGATGTGATAATCAGTACTGTCAAACAAATACCAAAAATGACAGAAAGCTCTCTGAACGCTTGTCAATTTATTTTAAGATCTATACGCCTGTTAATAGTATGTACCGCGTCAAACACAATTTTACAGAAGTAAAAACGTCGGTGATATAATATTAAGACAGAAATATGTTAGCACGTTCTGCTAATCTGTTCCTTACGAAGACTGAATATCTTTGTTCCAGATATTTAAAAATAAAAAAATATATATCCTAATCGCTTCAAAACGTTGTTTGCTAAATTAAATAATCTTTGCAGGCAACACAATGCAAAAGCTAACTAGCATGAATGATCAGCTCTTAAATGTAACCTACCGTTTCAGTTTGATCATCCATGACGATTTAGGGAAATCTGTTTGGATATGTACTTCAGTGATATACAAAAACAAATTGTTGCCATCTCAAGAAATATATAATAGTTTATCCATTGAAAATGTGACTGCCTCTGTAGGCACACGTACAGCGGGATCAAGATGTAGCACCATCGGAATGTTTGAAAGACGTACCAACTTCCGGTACGATGTGTCCAGTAAAAAAGGTCCCCGGGAGTGGTCTTTTTGTTTTGGTTTATTTACTTTTCAGAGAAAATATATTATCCCCCGGTTTCACATACAAGGTTGAAGTCTAGTCCAGGCTACAATATAAGTCTGCGCCGTTTCAAATGAAATAAACTTACACTGACTGACTGATCTTAAATCAATTCGAATGTTCAGGAATGTTTTAATGAGGCAGGTTTATAAAAAATACTTAAATGTCCTAATTTAACTATGGCATAATCCTGGTTTAGTCTGTAAAACCGGGCCTAAATGTAATTTAACATTAAATAAGCCAAACACTACAGTCTACACTTAAAAACACTGCATAGACACACATAATTTTCGTATTCAATCTTACAGCGATAAGTATGAACAATTCAAGCAGCCGAAAAGTATATGAATAATGAGTATAGGAGCAATACTCTATCATACAATTACGACATTAGCAAATTGAACTAGGTTGGAAATCAGTTATTTGGAAACCGAAGGGTTTAAATGGTTTAATATACGTTTTTCACTTTGGAATTAAAAAATAAAATTGCTCTCGCTTCAGGTTTTAATGGACACTGCCCTATATGCTTTAAAGGGAGCATATCAGTCCACAGTATGTAAGGCGCCATTTTTCTTGAGCTCAAAAACCTGAGAAGCACTTTATAGTCACAATTTTTTTAATGTGGCCTGACTTTATAGAAGGCAAAACTAGTTAAAAGGCATTTAGGTTTAATTCTGAAACAAAACCAGGACCACTTAGTGCAAATCATTTAAGTTTTAGTGAAACCGGTTGCCTTTTATAAAACTGAAATTTAGAGCTTTAATGCTTATTTGTAGCAACCGGTCATGCCTAGTTTCTAGACTTGCGACGTGACATTAACATGCTAATAGACTTGACATCTGCTGGATCCAGGTTTGAGCAGAGGTAATCTTGTCAATTTGTCCCATTGACACCAGCTGGTAGCTGAGCCTAAGACTACAGCATAATAACCCCATTAAAGGGTTTGGAGGGAGGAAAAAAAAAATAAAAACCTTGAGAAAGTGCTTAGACAACTGAAGACAGAGACAGTGTGTGGTGGTTTTACATGTGCACGTTTTATTTGGGTTTTACTTGTCAGTGTACAGAGACACCCTGGCTTACAGATGCAAGGGACGTCCCTCATTCACATACCCTAGGGGAGTCCTGCAAGATCTTCACGTTTAAAGGTAAAGCTTTCCCCATTGCAACAATAACAAACTGGGCCAAGTTTAAGGCTGAAGTACAAAAAAAAAAACAAAATGCAGAGTACATAATTTACATAAACACTATAACAAAGGTCATGTATGCCCACAGTGATGAGGGCGAAGTGGTAGACGCTTCTGGAATGACTAAAAAGAAGAAATGTACATTGAAGTCCTCTCGGGGAAAGCTCCTCCCCCCTTGCAAGACAACTACCTCCCTTTCCAGTTTCCGCATCCTGAGTCAATGCGCCATACAGAGCAGAAGCCATGCTGATGTCATCTTTTTCGAGAGGTTTAGGTTGGTCGTTCGATTGAATCCTAATGCATGGCCATTTATGGTGGCAACAGTTCTGTTTAGAAGCACTTCCTGTGGACGATGGAAGGGCCAGACTCATCGTACTCCTGCTTGCTGATCCACATCTGCTGGAAGGTGGACAGGGAAGCCAGGATGGAGCCACCGATCCAGACAGAGTATTTGCGCTCAGGGGGAGCAATGATCTACAAGAGAACAAAACACATTAGCCTCTCACACAAACCTCAAGCTACTTTTACAGTCATTAACCAGCCAAGACGCATCACCTTGATCTTCATGGTGGAAGGAGCAAGGGAGGTGATCTCCTTCTGCATACGGTCAGCAATGCCAGGGTACATGGTGGTACCTCCAGACAGCACGGTGTTGGCATACAGGTCCTTACGGATGTCCACATCACACTTCATGATGGAGTTGAAGGTAGTCTCATGGATACCGCAAGATTCCATACCTGTATGAAGGAAACAAAAAGTGAAGCTCAGTAAATTTAGCTAAATAGAGCACAAAACCCCCATTGCATTTCAATGCACAGCATAAAACTCACCCAGGAAGGAAGGCTGGAAGAGAGCCTCAGGGCAACGGAAACGCTCATTGCCAATGGTGATGACCTGTCCGTCAGGCAGCTCGTAGCTCTTCTCCAGGGAGGAAGAGGAGGCAGCGGTTCCCATCTCCTGCTCGAAGTCCAGGGCCACGTAGCACAGCTTCTCCTTGATGTCACGGACAATTTCTCTCTCGGCCGTGGTGGTGAAGCTGTAGCCACGCTCGGTCAGGATCTTCATCAGGTAGTCTGTCAGGTCACGACCAGCCAGATCCAGACGCAGGATGGCGTGGGGAAGAGCATAACCCTCGTAGATGGGCACGGTGTGGGTCACACCATCACCAGAGTCCATCACGATACCAGTGGTACGACCGGAAGCATACAGGGAGAGCACAGCCTGGATGGCCACATACATGGCAGGGGTGTTGAAGGTCTCGAACATGATCTGTAGAAACAAGCAAATTCATAAAGTCAGATATAAAGTCTCCACTGAATGCACTGCATGTTTAAGGGAGCAAAACCTCCTTGGCACACCATGCTATAACTTCCCACACTCAAGATGGTGTTAGAAAGTAAGTGTTAGAGAAGCTACCATGCAGGAAATACATGTCAAGAAGAGTAAACCTTTCGAAACTCCTATCAGGAGATCATGGCAGAGGGCAGAGAGCCTGAGAGGAAATGGATAGAAAGGAAGTGAACAAGGAGAAAAAGAGACTAGAGCAGGAGGGTTCATTTGACTTGACAAAAGACGCACCTGTGTCATCTTCTCCCTGTTGGCTTTGGGATTGAGGGGAGCCTCGGTCAGCAGGACAGGGTGCTCCTCAGGGGCAACACGCAGCTCATTGTAGAAAGTGTGATGCCAGATCTTCTCCATATCATCCCAGTTGGTCACAATACCGTGCTCAATGGGATATTTAAGGGTCAGGATACCTCTCTTGCTCTGTGCCTCATCTCCCACATAGGAATCCTTCTGTCCCATGCCAACCATCACTCCCTGAGGAAAAGGAGTTAAAAATTAGGACATGCAAGGAGTAATACTCAGAATTACCACATAAAATGGGTTTTAAAAGACCATGGTTTAAGAAAACTTCAATTAGCACTGCATCAGAACAAAAAGCCTTGAACTAAGTGCTATAACTCTTTAGAGGCTTCTTAAGAGCACTTTAGTTGCAAAACGGCTACTTTTTGAACCAAATTAAGAGTCAACACTGAACTACATTAAGCTGTAGAGTTGTACAGGATGAGTTAGCAAAATGAACACGGCTGTAAATTATGGTTAAAAGGGGTTTCACAAATCTATATTGTATTAAAAAGGCAAATACAACTTTACATTAAAAAAAAACAACACCTAATATTATGAACTTTTACACAAAAAAAAAAAAAAAAAAAAAAAAAAAAACAATCTTTCAGGCTTATGACAGTAAAACAAACGGTTAAATGGAATTTTAAGTTACATACCTGATGCCTGGGTCGGCCAACAATGGAGGGGAACACAGCACGAGGGGCATCGTCTCCAGCAAAACCGGCTTTGCACATTCCGGAGCCATTGTCAACGACCAGGGCAGCGATTTCCTCATCCATGGCTGTAAAAAAATAAATACAAAAGCGAAATGTTAACGCAATCGGCAGTATCTCCCTTGAAGGCGGTGGTGTCTGACGCTTTTGACGACTGCCAGTAGGCGGCGCAAAGGCGCAGGGATGAAACCAAGCGGTTTGAGACAAAGGAAGTGGTCAGGCAGTCTCACTATTGCCTTATATGGCAATAAGTTCGAGCAGCTCAATGCCGCCGATTCAGCGCGTGGAACCAGACCAACGGACGCGACCACTCCCAGTTTCAAAGGCCGAGATAAGCGCTTCACCAGACAAACAGCATTTAGATCCTGATGCCTGCAAAATTACCCTTTATCAAGAGGATGTGCAGCGCAGGCGTTTTAGTGGTTACACGAGTGCTGCAATCCTATTTAGTGACTGGACGACAAGCCTAGAAAACTCCATTACAGCTTGACAGTTTGAAAAAGAAACTCAAAAATGAAGCTTTTAAACGTTTAAGTTAAACCTCTCTCCAACGGATCAAACGGCTCAGATGGAAGAAATGCCGGTTATAGTAGCCACACCCACCATTCAAACGGCGAACAACGCGGACAATACTAAATCCACATTTAATTGCAATATGTTAGCATTAATCAATTGAAGCACTTTATATGCAAATAAACAGATTAAGCCTCTCTGGTTACAGAAAAAGAGCTTTAACGTTAAATTCGTCCAACCAAGAAAGCTATCGTTTGATACCATAGAAAAAAAAAAAATACATAAAGTTAGCCTTGAAAGTTACAACTATAAAACCCACAGTAAAGTTACGTTGTTTATTCCAAATGCATTCAGAATTAAAACTCAAGTCGCATACCAATACGATATATACTCCGCGTAATTTCAGCAATAATAAATTAACCTTCAACAAGCGTCGTTAAACATAATAAAATAATACTTCACAGCACTTATTGTTGATATAAAGCCAGTCTCACCTGTGTATTAGTAGGTTATTGTGAACAAGGGGTGTGAAGATCTTCTCAGCGTGCACTGAAAACTCACAATACTAAATGCGAGGTGGGTCACAGTTTTATACCCGGCGCTGCGGCCGGCTCCTTCCATATAAGGTAAACTTTCGGCATCGAGCGATCTGATTGGCCAGCCGTCGTCCACTTGGCGAGTTTCAAGCTAGTTGCTTGAAATTCAAGTTTTGAATTGAAATAATGTATGGCAAGGCTAATCAATCAAAGCAAATATTTCTTGAAAAAGAAACACGGGATAAGTAAGTTAATTCCGCATAGCCATATATATATGTTTTAGTTTGACATGAGACGCAGTGACATAATGTTGCTATTCAGTGTAGAGAGGTGGTCTGCTTAGGTTGTGGCTTTTTACTTTACATAACGACAGAATAGATCGCTTACTAGTTTACTTTAACGTTACCTCTAGCAATGGATCAAATACATTTATATAAGGCTTTAATCAGGTTGCAGAAACAACAGACAAAACACTGCAGCCTACTGCGACATGCTGCTCTTGTTTAAATACAAATGTAAGAAATCATTGTACGTGATTTGTATTTTAATGTATGTCATTGCACAATAAATGACCAGTAGCTAGTAGCCTGACATGTAAGTTACGGGAGTCATCATTATTGGTAAAACAGAGGAGAGTTATGTGATCATATAGACTGAGCTGCTTACTTTCCAGTTTTTTTTCATTACACTGTCCAGTTCAAAGCGATTTATTCAGCATTAGTTCATAAAAGGGCATTTATTGTCCGCCGATGAAAGTAACTCGTTTTATTAGGTCAGTTTCTATTAGATGGACCGCGTGGGCGTGGCTGCCATTTAAAGTACAGAAATTTCTCATGACCATTGTAAATTCAACTGTAAATGAGTATTAAAACGTAGGCTATTAATCTGTCATCTGTCGCACTGTTTCACGTAATAACAGGTCGCTTTTGTGCACAATGCTTTGGATCCGTTTGCCGTTTGCAAAGAGGTGAATGTAAAAGCTTGCATACTGCAGACGCCATTCAGAAATGAATGAAATGTTGACGATGGCTTATTCAGACCTATGTAACTTATTTGTCATTTATACAATGTGGCTCGGACGTCTATGAAATCCACTTATTTTGAAATATTTTAGCTTATCGGGTTGTCTGCAAAGCAGGGAATACAAAACAATGGCATGCTGCTCTGCTGCTCGCCTGAACCGGACACTTCCTGTCAACCCGGCTTTTGCGTAATACGTCACAACCGATTACGTTTCACGCTACTGCATTAGAAAAATCTGAGACTGGGAGTGTTCACATGTTAAATGCATTGCTACTGTGCATAATATATATATATATATATATATATATATATATATATATAGACATCTATACATATCTACATATATTCATATTTTAAGTAGCAGTATCTTAGTGTTTTCAAAATGTTAAATGCGTCCCAAATTTCCCTGTAACTAGTTAACATACGGCATTTAAAGTAAAACTGTGATAAATTGTATTAGACTGAAAAAAATGCCATTTCGAAATTTTCTTGTACTAATTAAATGAGACCTCATATTCATTTATTATGACGTTACAATGGAAATATGTTAATCCTTTATGAGTTTATAGGCTATATTTTGTTGCATAGGTGATAATCCCTGTTATATGTGTGCTGCCTTCAGCATAGACAATCAGACACGCGGCAACATGTCTTGACTAGAGTGCACTGCATATCTTGGCTTATCAGTGTGGAATTGTAAAGAAAGCAAAATTGTATTTATTTTAATGAACTATTCAGGAGCCAGTTATATTAAAGGAGCGGTGTGTCACCACAGTAAAGCATTTGTCAACAGTCAGTGTGTGATTTATCTAGTGACGAAAGTGGCTTGTCATCAAGAGATGGCTGGAAAGATTCTTCTAACAGTAGTGACACTTATACACCCGCCCAACCCAACCAAACATGTGCCTAGGCATGCAACTGTATTAATATTGAGTTTTGACTATCTACTGTATGTACCGGTTCCCACAGTGAACTCAACAGTGTAATCTTAATATTACACCTATAGCTCAAAGAGCAATAAAGAATAGATAAGCTTAGTCACATAGGTGAATGAGTCATTGTTACAGTCTATTGCTACATCGTTTTTCACAATGTGCTTCACATTCCTAATATATGGAATAGGTACATCATTCAGTCTCTATGGGGTGTGTGAGTATCCGCTTGATGTTGAGGGTGTGAGAGTTGTAACATAAATGCATGTTTTATCTGTTTTGAAATCCGCATTGTTTCTCTCATCAGCAGAATACTGTAGCCCTTATAAGGATGTTTCAAACAGAAAGAGGAAGAGGAAGAGAGAGAGACGACTTAAAGTCTCACACCCCCAGCACATTGTGACAATTCTGAGAGGAAGTCGCAGGGGCCTATATCAGAAAGGAAATATAAAGTAAGCCAAACTTAATTTAGCCTACTATTGAAAATAAGTGAAGCATATAAACTGTGTGGTAAGCTTGTAAAGGGTGATTGTTCATTCATTTATTAGTTTAAGCAGCTGTTTTGACATATGGCCATGTTTATTGTGATGGAGTGTATACAACACACACACACACACACACACACACACAGCAACCAGAAATGAAATGTTTTCTTCCATGTAGCCATAAACAGAGTTCAAACACATCACATTGCTCAATATAAAGGACATGAAATAACCTTTGTGCTGTGCATTGTTTACAGAGGCACGATGTTCAGGGCCCCTTTAAGAGATTTTCAGCCAATCTCCTTATAAGGCAATCTCTGGATGAATCACATGGTATGGTACTTTGGAACACCAAGGCGAAGTCACATGACTCCTTAAAGCGGAAATTAGAACTTAGAGTGATGGGGACTCTCTGCTTTTCTTCTCCTGTCATTGCATTTATTCAGAAAGATTATTTTTCTTTTTAAAGCATTATTATGCCTCCTTACTGTTTTTAACATAGGAGAATGGAAATGCACAATATGATTAAATATAAAACACTATAAATGGCCTACTGACTTTCTCCACCCAGTCAGACCTTAAGTACCCTATATGGAAACACAGGTAACACAGACACTCACGCAATGATGTGATGGGATGGACTGGTGGATGCTGCACTCTTTAAGCAACGGGGACAGGTAGACTCCTAATATGGAAATATAACCAAAATGACAAAGGCTGACAGAAAGGATCTAAGCATGATTGGCTGTGCGAGTAAACTACAAAACATATGGTGTGATGTAACCCCAATGTTTGTTTTCCACAGGTACAAACCTTTCCCAGGTGTTTTCCGTGTATGGCAATGGGTCAGTCCTGCTTAATCCTTCTCAAAGCAGTTCAGAGTTCAGTGCTTTGCATTTAGTTGAGATACGTGGTACAAGCCAACTTTATGTTACCTAATTAGGCTACTGGAGAGTGTAACGAAGTAGCAAGGAAGTCTCATATGAAACTCTCATAAAATGTATACTCCAAACAAGGAAAAGAGGGTGGCCGTTCAAGTCATTTCAGGAATGTATATGTGTTAGAACATGCACAAAGAAATGCACAAAAAAGATTTAGTTTCTCTTTTCACATGATTACAAATATGAATGCAATAGATTCTACATTTGAGCACTTACAAATCTGCTACGTATAACTTTTTTAGCAGAGCATTTTCTTAATATAGGCTACTAATTACAAATTGTTAATTATTTTAATGATAAAATATTGTAATTCATATTTAAAGTATATTTAACATAAAATGCACTACTTTTCCAAAGTTTGAGGTGATTAAAATATATGCATTGTTCTATTCAGCAAGGACATTAAACTGGTGAAATGTGACAGTAAGGACATTATGTTAAAATATTTCTCTTTCGAGACTGTTCTTTTTGACTTTTAAAGAAAAATCACGAAACATTAATCATTGTTTACACAAGAATATTAAGCAGAATAGCTATCATTTTAAAGGATTAAATTATAATAATATTTCTATTTATGCAGATTTTTACCTACAATCTCACCAAACCAAACCCTATAAATTCATAATCAATTTATAATCATATTTTCCACAGGGACAAACTGCAAAAAGAGTTTCAACAACTACAAATTCAGCATGGAGAGCTGTGGAGTCTGAGCACCACTCATAGACCAGGCATGATTTGATGCAATACTTTCATGACAGATGGGTTCAGTTTCAAGTGTTCAAGATGCCTTGGCTTTTTGGAATACTTGCCTTATCATGTGCACAAATCCCTCACAGACAACAGAATGAAGCAGTCCAGATGCCATGTTTTGGGCTTTCAATCTTTCAGGTCTTTTGACAAAGAAGGAGATGCAGCATATGTTATGTGAGCTAATAAAAATGATCTGATAATAGCAGTCTTAACCTTAAAGTTAAAAATATGAGGAAATATGCCATGTTCATTAACAATATTTCAACTGATATCTGCTTGCTTTTGTGTTAATTGGGGGGTTATTAAAACTAGCTTGCAGCATTATATTTTAGGATGTTATTTTCA
The DNA here is from genome assembly GCA_032361145.1 of Enteromius fasciolatus. Taxonomy (NCBI): domain Eukaryota; kingdom Metazoa; phylum Chordata; class Actinopteri; order Cypriniformes; family Cyprinidae; genus Enteromius; species Enteromius fasciolatus. Next base: position 13,384,619 of record JAUMHR010000042.1, on the reverse strand, counting down.
CTTAATGGTTTCATTAGTTGGGTTTGACAGATGAACCTCATTAAATCCAGAGATTTGCACATTGTGCATCATTTACGCTACTTCATTAGCACACAGTGATTATGGGTGTATCTCCGTCAATGCTGATTTTCAACTGACAGCCTGGAAGCAGGTTGACAATCTGTAGCTCTGGGCCACACAGGAGTTTAGCTCATTAAGACTGTAAATGAAGCTTGATTAATCCCTTGTGTATGAATCATAGCTAAGCATATATAGTGTTATTTATCAGTGTATTAAATTTCACATTTCATGTTGATTTTATTAGAAACTTGAATTTTAACTCTGCAGTGTGGAATTATAACTCATGTGATATAATTATATTTCTGCAGAAATGAAAAGGAGAACATATGAGTAGAGAGATTTAATTTCTATAAAGCAGTCAGCAGAGCATAAAGGACTCAATCAATATCCTGTCCTTTACAAGGGGAAGAGGAAAGATGCTGTTTGGCCTGAAAATAACCTGAGCAAGTTCCTGCTTCCTTCATCATTTCCTTATTTCTGCTGAGCAGGTGATATGTTTGGGGAACATCTACATGCATTATTTTACGGTCTAAATGTTTTCGAGCAGGCACAAAATACAGTTAAATCCATGACATATAATATTAAAAGTAACTGCTGAGATTTAAGTATACCTATTTTACTTTGTGTTTTTATATATTCTTATTGTAATAAAATAATTACTTGAATGACACTGGTGAGGATAAGTAATTAAAAAAAATTAAATACACTGAAATGCTCTGTTGGCATTAGTGGAAGTGCCTTAGCATGGTTCAAATCATACTTATCTGACCGCTATCAGTTTGTAGCAGTGA
>JAUMHR010000042.1:13348739-13375018 GCA_032361145.1 Enteromius fasciolatus | reverse complement strand
TATATAAAAGGATAATTGACACAAAATCTGTTGATGTTCTTTGCTCAAACTCAAGATAGCAGTAACACTTCACAATAAGCTTTCATTGAACATATAACATGAACTATAACACATCTACAGTATTAATTAATCTCAGATAATGTTAATTTTAACATTTACTATACATTTTTGAAATCATAAATTGTATGTATTAACATTAGTTAATGCACTGTGAACTAACAAACGAACAGTAACGACTTTTTAATAACTAACATTAACTAGGATTAATAAATGTTAAATAAACACTTCACATTAACACATTCATTAATAAATGTGATCTTATGTAAAGTGTTACCTGTTATGAAATCTTGCAAAAATACATTGAGCAATTTAACGCACCTCATGTAGGCTCATTCAAGCCACTGTCTCTGCCTCTCAAATCCTTTCCTGGCCTTATTTCGCTCCTTAATATCCGTTTCTAGGAAATTTAGAATCTAAATGTGCTGTTACATAATGGTCAATAATTTGCTTATGTGAAATGGGCATACAGCAGTGTCTCATAAGCTGAGCCTTTGGCCATAGGGTTTGTTCCTGCTCCCAAAAACATTTTTAGAGTGAACTGGCTTCTGTAATGAGGCCAGGTTTTAAATAGCTGCACCGTGTCTCAGAAAAACTGTAGAAATACATGTGTTCACATTCAGACATTCAGATATCCTTGCGCGCACACACACACACACACAGAAAAGAAGCATATCATTTGTTTGTCAAATTGTTACTTGTGGTGTTTGTGGCCATTTGGGGTTGCATGAGGTGTATTCAGCATTATTCTGACTACTGGAACAACAGTGTTTTTTATGTAACTCTAGCTTATTGTTAATAACATGTTGATTTGCACTTTTTCGGCTAAAGCTTTTTCATGTGAATGTGCTGAAAGAAAAAGACAAAGTGTTTGTGCCTTCCTTAGTGGAATAAGATCTCCCACTAAGGTGTGAAAATGCAGTTTTTTGAACTTCCTTTTTAATTTATTCTCATTATGTGCCATTTGCAACTGGACATGACAATGAAATAAACAGAAAGTAAATACCTAAAGTGTGCTTTCAGTTCTTCTAAGAAAATTAGGTTAATCTCCCGTAGTAACCTAAATTAAACAATGAAAAAAAGTTAAACTAGAATTTTACATTTTCGAAAGCAAATGCGAGTAGATTGTGTTTCTTTGTTCTCTTTCTTTGTCTATCTCTATCATGTGTGCCTCTGTTCCTTAATGTTTTCCTCTGAATTCTCTCGACCTTGGAGGCTTTCCAGGATTTTTGCGCTGACAGTGTGGCTCTGAATGAAACTCAAGAAGACTGCACTACACACACAGACACTCTCTCTCACACACACAACACACAAAACGATTTACTAATATCTAACAGATGTGAATACATGCTATGTGGCAATAACAAAGAAATGTCTGCAGCTGCTTTCTGTGGGTTTCAGAGACTACAGCAACAACTGGAGACATTCCACTTCAAATTGTGTTATAGATATATGAGAATTTATTTTTCACAAAATGAAAATCTAAACAAATGCCTTAAATGGTTTACGATGGTGCGAGATGTATGCATGTATAGTTTAAAGACAGAATGACGAATTTGAGTTAATAGATACTATGTCAATAATTAATAATCAAACTACTTCTTCCAAAAATACAGTAGTGTGTGTGTGTAATTAATATGAGGGCAGCGGAAGACATTGAGGAACATACAGCAGATCCTGATTTAGAACGCTGCTGCCACCTAGTGGTTACATTACTTCTGTTCTCTGTAAGGAAGACATCTTAACATATCACTACTAATATAAATAATATACTAATATAAATCACTACTAAGCTACACATTTGCAGTTTATTGATGTGACAAATATAGATCAAAATATGTAAAAAATGAGTTTTAAATTAATATATAGCTATATATATATATATGAACTTTTTGGATAAATAGAGCAAATTCTGTTACCTTATTCCCTGGTTTCACAGACAAGGCTTAATAGTCCTACACTAAAATGTAAATCTGAGCTGTTTTAACTGAAAGAAACTTGCACTGATCTTAAAACATGTCAGTGCCTTTGGTTTGTCTTAAGATGCATGCCTTCTATGTGCACGGAAAATTGAGAAGTTAAATTTCATTTAATATATGTATATTTACAATGTCTTAAAAGTTAAATCTCAGTAACAAGCTTGGTTGATAGTCCAATTACACAATTAAACAGCGATTTTGCATGAGAAACATTTAGTCACTATACCTTTTGTGAATCAGTTAATCTAATATTTTACTAAATTTAGCAGAAAAGCATTTGAATAGCTGGTAATTAATTTTCAATACAGATATGTTGCACAACTTTACAGAGCATTTCATATTTCCAAACGTGTCAAACCCAGAAAACCTAGATTAATAATTACATTTCAATATAATAATTTACATAGACAAATGTGAATGAAACATATAGAAATGGACATGGTGTAACAATAAGAATTTTATGAAATTAGATGGTGCGTATGAGTGCATTACTTCCAGCGGTTGATCCTGCGCAACTGTATGTATGCAAACGTCATGCACACCAGTACAATGCCCAGAAGAGCCACCTGGTTCTGCCAGAAGCCCCACACACTGTAGTCGATCCCCTGAGACTGCAGATATATCTCTCCTGTTAGTCTGACCATGAGAAAGAAACCAAATACTAGTAAGTCAAAAATGTAATTGATAAATAACTCAAAGGATAGGGGTCTGTATTAAGAATCATGTCTGTACTAATCAATATAATGCATGCATGCTAAATAAAAGTATTCATTGCTTTAAAGAAAAAAACTAATTTGTCCCGAGGCTTGTATACAGTAGTGTCATGATGCAAGAGGTCAAGTTATAAAACTTAGTGTGCTTAACTTAACAGTCATTGCACTTACGTCACATTGCCACTGTAGAAGACCTGCCCTTTCATTTCATTTATAGTCACAGCCTGCAAAAGATCAACACTCATTTACAGTATGATCTGCGATTCTTATATAATCTGATACGTGAGATGCATGTGATACACTCTTTTCATTCAATAACTTTTGCATTTGAATACACACACACATATATACTCCTCCTTACATCTAGTCCATATCTGAAGATACTGGCCCACTTGAGCCAGGACAGCCAGCTGAGCATGGAGTTGAGGTTCACCAGGAACCCTCCAAACACCTGCAACAAATAGACAGAGAGAAAGAGCGAATAACAGAGAATGGCAGAGAACAAGAGCTGGTAACGTAAGTGTGCATGTTTGAATTCTGACCATCATGAAGACGAAAGGCAAGGCAATAAGAACGTTGGCAATGGCGAATGTGCTCACGCTGGCACTGACCAGGAAGGCCAAGCTGACTCCTGCCAGACTGACCATGGACAAGGTCAATGCAAAGCACAGGAAGGCCGTAAATGCTGGATTCAACCCTGTTCACAAAAATATATTTAGTATAGAATAAACGCTACTGATAGTTTTAATGATGTGCCACATGTTTAGCTGATATTGTATTAAGTGTGCTAACCCATCATATAGTAACAAATGCTGGAGAAGATGAAAATCGGCACAATGCGATTTGGTAACAGATCCACAAACACCTTGGACAGGAAATACACAGATGTACGATAATATCCCCCAGAGTTCTCGTGCCTAAAACACAGGCATAAAAACAGACTTTTGTAAAAGAAAAAATGAATGAAAGGATGTTTAATTTCATCTATACAGTATCTGGACACATAATTTGCAACCAAATCTAAAGCTTAAACTATTAAAAATAGTTGTTAGTTGAAATAAATCTAAAATGAAATGAAATAAAACAGAATAAATAACAAATATTTGAAATTAAATTAATTACATTAAATTAGTTATTTAGAAATGCTGTCTGAATTAGCAACAGTGTTACTACTGAAATAAAAATAAATTAGAGCTAAATGTTAAAAACCAATACGAATGAAGTTAGTAAAAACTAAAATAAGATTTATTAAATCTAAATATAAATGCTAAAAACTCAAAATATGCTTAAATGCTATAATATTAAATAAATAATACTAAAGAAAACAACTGGATGAACTAAAGCTGCTTTTAAAACCATTGCTATAAAAATAAGGGTGACCTGTCATAATTGCTAATGTTACTCACACAAAGATCGCTCTTTCATTAATGAAGAGGTCAACAGCTGATAGGTTGCCAAACACCATGTTGATAATGAGAAAGAAGAATGCTCCAATCCTGCATACACACACACACACACACACTTTAATGAAGAATGGATGGACTGATGGATAGATGGATACATGGATCTATCTGCACCTGTTCTGCAAGGCTTCAGGAAGAGTTAAAGGCATCTGGTAGTAGATGAGTCCAATCAGCAGAGCACAGAGAATGTTCATTGCCATCTGAGCATAAGAGGTCTGAGGATTCCTGACAACGTTCAGCATTGTCCTCCAGCATACCACCTTTAACTGCATACAAACACACATACATGTCAGCATACACACATAAAAACAACTATCTGAAATACAAGGTTTATGGCTCACTGTGCATTTCACCCATAATTGACCTGATAACAGATAACAGCTAAAGTTGAACGGCAGGGCAAGATAATGCACTGATTAATCATTTACTGAACACACAAGCAAAGATATAGCTTTTTTTAATGAAACGAACCTGGTAGGAAAATGAAGTGGCATAGGCTGCTGCCTTGCTGTCAGCTTCAGATGAGGGATGCGATGGTCCAGTGATACATTTGAGCTCCTCTTTGATAGCAGCACAGTAGTGAGACTCCCTGTAAAGCTCAGCCAGTGACTTCTCTGAGCAACAGAGAGAAACTTTTCATCCACTGAACTATGCAACTGAACAGTACCACAAAACATTTATTGCTCCATGCAAGTCGATGCTTTAGTTTCATTTAGTGTTTATATTTGCATGCCCGTGTATGTGTATCACCTGTTGACATTGAAGAAAGGGCCTCCCCATTTGTTATGTCCAGAAAGAAATCTGCAGGATTGTTGAAAGCCTCACATGTATAACCTAATCAACAAAGAAAACAATTCTGAACTTTGAACTATGAATTGATTTGATAATGTCAATAAATAATACACATGGATATTATTTTTCTAACATGTAAGGGATAATGTAGAGGCAGCTGGTAGTTATCGCAGAAATAAGCCCCGGCAGTTTGATCAGAATTTCGATTTCGCGAATAACTACAGGCTGCCTGAACATAATCCCGCTTATTACACGGCTACTTGCCACATAATGGAAAAAACTGGACATAAATATGAATTTGAAACATTTTACTGGCATTTTTGTTTTAAATTAACATTTTCATCCTTCCGCGAAACGATATAGTACCACGTGACTAACATTCAAACGTTAGTAAGACAATTTATAACATGTACATATGAATATATAATAACGGATGTATTTTAAATTTTCCATTGTTAATTGTGGTTGTCCAGTGTTTGTCACAAGATGGCGCCAAACGGTAATCTTTGTTGGCGCGGAGGGATTTGAATCATACAAGTAGCACCGGTATTATTTGAAAAGAACGAAACTGTAAATGTCTCAACTGACCAATCAGAATCAAGCATTCCAGAGAGCCGTGTAATAAATAGCAAGAAAATATAGTAAAGATACTAGCCACTAACTGAACATTTTATGGAAAACTGTGTTTGCAGAAGCAAAAATTCTAGTCACTTTTGTTGATTTTATTAAACTCTGGGAACCCTACACTGTAAAAAAAAAATGCTGTAGTTATGCAGCTGCTTGCCAGTAACTTACTGTAGATTTAAATTTATGTTATTTACTGGCAACAGTTTGTTCAAAGATAAATGCACATTAAACATTAACAAGTCTTTGTCTTTACAGAATAAAACTATAAAATAACAACCTACAGCAAAGCATTCTGGGAACCAAAATCTGAAGGAAAAAAAAACAGAAAAAGGTTGATGAAGGTTCCTGGTTTCCAAATAATATAACATAAATGTAAATCTACAGTAAGTTACTGGCAAACAGCTGCCAGTAATACTGTAATTTCTACAGCATTTTTTTTTTTACAGTGTAAACTATTTTAATGTTGCTTAGTGTAGCAAACAATAGAACATTTCTCTTTGTTGTTGTTCAAAAATAATAAATTAATAAATACTATAGGCCTATATTCTGTACTGCTATATTTGTATATCACAGTGTTTATATGGAACTCCAAGGGAGTTCATGAGATCTCCATGAGATCAATCAGATATAAAGTTTTACTTTCGTTCATATTCATATCTCCAGCATATCCAATATATTTATATATTTTACCCAGACTCTGGAAGTAGTCCATGGCTTTGCCGGCAGGGCCAGCAAAAACAGTTTCTCCCTTATGGAGCAGTGTCAGGTGATCAAAGAGCCTGAAGATTGAGTAACGTGGCTGGTGGATAGAGAAAATTATAGTTCTGACAAGCTGAATGACCAGAAGAGATAAAGAGGACAGTTGAAGTGATAAGATACTGTAAAATGACGTGAACATTACAATTTCAAATGGTTACCAAACAAGCAGGCAATGTAAGCTGGCTGATGGAGGGTTATTAACATCGGTTTGTACCTGTGCAAGAGAGCAATGATGATGTTAGCTGTATTGGAGTCTAGGCCTGTGGTCGGCTCATCCAGGAACAAAAGAGTGGGAGACGTAATGAGCTCCATACCAATGCTACAGCGCTTTCTTTCTCCTCCTGATACACCTCTTATAAACTCTGTGCCAATCTGGAAGAAAGACTTATCTGTTTATTCAATTAGCGCTTTCAGTCAATGGTTGTTGTTTTTTTTTTTTTTGCGCAAGATTAAAATTTGTAATTATAAATATAGATTCACATTAAATCTCCATAATAATATAGAAACTATTTTTGTTGTTGTTGTTTAATAGCATCTTTATATACTAAGTACTCAGACGTACCAATGTCTGAGGATAAAATGAGTAAATATAGCCATTCAACATTACAGTAAAACTTCTGCCATTATTTCTATAATTATTTCTATCTCTATCAATATAATTATACAGTTATTTTGCACATAACTTTTGGCATTATTTGGAGGAAGGGTAAAACATTAATAGCCTAAATATTTTAATGTATTAAACAGCAAGTATTAATCACACAAATTAACATTACTGTATTTTGACAGACTTTATTGAAATGACATTTCATTTAAATAAATAATTTAATTTTCATAATTCATTTTTTAGGTCGAAGGATTTTTTAATTGTTAATGAATACCTTGTCATAAAAATATATTATATATAAAAGATCTAGATATTTTTCTGAACAGACATTTTGATATTTATTTTAATAATAAATATTTTAAAACAAAAGTTATTTCACAAAAATTATCAAAATGAATGAGTGTTTTTTTCAAGGCAATGTCTGTATAAACTGTTTCTTTTTAACCTAAATTAAAAGAGCTGGACCTAAAAAGCATCACTAGCATTTGTGTCTAACCTTGGTGTCTGCGCAGTCCTCTAATCCCAGCTCCTGGATGATGCTCTCCACTTTTTTTTCCTTATCAGCAGTGGAATACTGTTTCCTTGGCAACCGCAGATTTCCAGAGAATAAAAGATTCTCCCGCACAGTCAGAGTGCCCATCAGGATATCATCCTACAGACAGACAGACAGACTCAGATCAAAGAAAATGTTGAGAATTAAATGGACGTGTTTGATTCTGAGCTAAGCAAAAGACTCTTGAGCAGAAGACAAAATAGTCTTCCCTACACATGTGCCAAACAACAGAGCAGAATACTCCTTTATCCTCACGAGAAGACTTCCTACTGACTAAAAATCTCACCTGTACGACATAGGCAGACATGAGACGGAGGTCAGAGGTCACAACCTTATTGTCAACTAGAACCTGACCTGAACGCAAACCACGAGGATCCTTCCTCCCGGCTATCACATCTAACAAGCTTAACACAACACAAATACAGGTTAGAAATTGAGTGTAGTTGCCAGCTCTCCATCAGTTGTATCCTTTCTATGCTCTGTTGATTCTGTCAGCGTCTTACGATGTTTTTCCGCTTCCTGTTGCTCCCATGATTGCATTCAGGCCGGTTTTCATGATTCCACTAAAACAGGAAACAGCAAAACAGTGCTTTATCAAATAACATAATGCTGGATGTGGCAACATCTGAATTAATCAATCAAACTAATATGCCAGAAGAGTTATATTACATTAGATGTTATCAATGAAAGTAATTTGTTAAATCTGAAATAGCTCGTTAAATGACAGCTATTTGGTTTATACTTTATAGCAGCATTTCTCAAATCTTACACAAAATCTTACTTCTTTTTTATTTTAGTCTCGAAACATCTAATCTCTGGACAAACATTTTAGCATTAGGTCACAAAACATTTTCTTTCCAGATATAAAAACACTAAAACACCTTGAAACACCAATACCAAATGGATCTGGGATGCTTATCTTAAAGATAACAGTTATCTGTATCAAAATGATGCGAAATCAAATTTGACTGCACAGCAGTGCCTGAATATGGTCAGTGTGAGACGTCAATTCTAACACTCACACAAAAAAAGGTACAAAAGCTGTCATTGGTGTGTGGTACCTTTGTAAAAAAGGTACCTATAAGGTTCAAATATGTACACTTTAAGTACTAATATGTACCTTTAAGGTACCAAAATGGACCCTTTAGATCCCTTTTAAAAAAGGTACCACCCCAGGGACAACTTTTGTACCTTTATTTCTGAGTGTATGAAGCATCTGCGCTAACTTTTTCTACAGCACATAAACAAACACAGACACTAACCTGACATTTTTTAGGATTTCTCGCTCAGGTCCTCTCTTGCAGAACAGTCCACGGCTTTCTCTTATGCAGTACTGAATATTCTGGTATGTCAGAGTTGGGCCCGGTACTTTTACACACACCTTTGTGCCGTTGCTTTCCCCAGAAGGCAACACTTTTAACTCACTTACATCCATTTAGCCGGAGTTCCTGAAGCAGAGAAGAAGAGAGAAAAAGTGACATGCTTCCAGGTGCAATGAACATTTAAGAGTCTATTGATGCTCCACCTCTTCAGGACCTTATACTCCAGGTGAGAATTACCCATACAACCAAGGTCACTGTGCGTCTCCTGCCAAAGTCCTTGACTGCCGCAGTTATACGTAACACTGACTGCTATGTAACTCCTCCACTTATGAAACAACATATAACACTAACACGTAATAGGACAAATCACACTGTTTTTAATGTTAAAAGATTTTCTAAGAATATTCTGACTATCTACATTCAGTATAGCTCACTGAAGAGTTTAATTTAACAAAGAGTACTATATCATATTTAATAGGCCTACTTATTTTATTATGTTAATAAATATTAACTGTACTGAAGCAACTTAGGGTGACTTGATTATCAATACTTGTCAATAAATGTGTTAAAATATGATATATCAGGGTTTTGAGGATTATTTATTTCCCTTTTCATTTTTATACCCAGAAGCGGTCAGTAATCAGGTATTTTTACTATGGTTTAAAAGTAAGTGTCTGTACTTTATCAGAGTGGTTATTTGTAGAAAACTTTTACTTCACAGCATTCAAAGCATAATATTGTACTTTTCCTGCATTAAATTTAGTATTAAACATCACTTAATACTTAATTGCATTAGAGATCTAGTACTTTCTTTCCTTTACTCAAGTGAAAGCAATACTTGAACAAAGTTTTGCTTCAAAATAAGCAGGCCTATTACATATTTAATGTTAAGCGTTTAGCTTATTAAAGGGGGAAAACCCCAAAAGCATTTATTTATGAAATGAAATGTAGTGCAGTAAAATATATATTGTGATTTGGAATGTAGTGAAGTAAAAGTTTTCCAAAGAAAAAGTAAATATTTTTTTACATTTACTTGAGTAAGATCTCATTGTAATGCATTGCATTATGTTTTGCAGATCTGATCAGAATTTCATCTTACTTCCTATGTCAGTTTTACGTATATCATGCCTACCTATAAAGACGTCTGTGACTTTAAATTGGTTTCAAGTGGTTTTGAGCACTTTATTGATGTACATTGTACTTGTATAATGACGCCCTCTGTAGGCCAAAGAAGGTCATCACAACAGGCTGTATAATCAAAATCCCTTCTTTGTTTAACAGACGCCTACTGTAATGAACAGTAGAGCAACAGGAAAAGACTTTGTAAAGAGCACTCGCTGCATGAATGGGGACTCATTACGGGCTTGCGCAATCTTGCGTTCCTATTCAGTGTACTTGAGGGCTGAAGTATTTGGTGTGGCAGTTCACATAAACAGGGGCGGTGTCTTCATTCATTTTCGCTCCGTGACAGATGACAGACAGTTGACTCATCTAATCAACATTTGAGCCGTTGACGTCTAACCACGCCCCCCGAGTCTGTAGCCAATGGGCGTCGAGAAGAATTCAAGGGGCGGGGTTTGAGTCTCGGCAACGTTAAGTTGTTTTCATCGACTCTGTGGCGGAGAAGAGCAAGCAGCGTTCGCGATGCAGACGTAAACTAACAGCTGTCGATGAGGCCGCCGCCGACAACGACCGACCACGGCCGGGTTTAATCACCACGGAGAACTTTTTACGCGAACGTTAGAGCTTTACAGCAGCGGTTTAAGTGTTTTTGTGGCCATGGAGGAGAAGAAGGAGGAGGGGGAAGCGGAGATCCAGGAACACGGACCCGAGCACTGGTTCTCCAAATGGGAGCGGCAGTGCCTAGCCGAGGCCGAGCAAGAGGAACCGAGCGAGGAGGAGACCGAGCAGAGTCAACAAAAACTCTGGCATCTCTTCCAGAACTCCGCCACCGCCGTCGCACAACTGTATAAAGGTGCGAAATATGTAATAAAAAGTCACTGAGAGCTAGCATTAGCTGGCTAGCTGGCACTGCCAAACAAAGGACACTAACTCATAAGCTCAACGGATAGCTACCAAACGAAATCATATGCAACCTAATTAAGATGCAGAGTAGTTGTTTTACTATAAAGTACATATTTAGGGCTTAATTAAGATTATTTAGGCCCCTTATTTGGCTGTTTTGAAGGTCGGTGGCGTTTACAGATTAGCATCGATGCTAAGTGGCAGACGAGCAACGTAAACTGACATACAAATTCGTTTCTGTGAGGACACGATCCAGAAATGTCGCCGGTTTCCCGTCTTTGTTTAGTGATAAAACTAGTTACAATAGGTTCAGACGGTTTTCAGATATTTTAAAGATGTTTAAAGCGTCACCCAGCTGGTTGCCTACCAGCAAAACAAAATGGCGAAGTGCAGGGAGGAGTTCATCTGATGAAAATAACTCGATTTGTGATCGAAAACTCCTCTGCTAGGACCTCATACGTCTTGCGCGTAGACAAAAACATCTAGGAATGCAAACTATGATGTGAATTGATGAAACCGTGAGATTATTTTTTAACAATAATAATAGTATGCGAAACAAAATGGCGAAGGCAGGATTAGCAGGCTAAGTTGAAACATTGCGAGTTATTGTGTAAGCGCTCGTTTTATTCATATTTGTCATTTAATAGATAAAACACCCTACAGCTGGTTTAATTTGCGAGTACACGTTTTCGTACTCAAAGTTGTGGTTTGGACAACACCGGTACAATCAGATACACTAAAGCTACTCAACAAAATGGCGTAGAGTCCTCTTGCTACATATCAAATTTAGACGTCGTGTAATTAATGGCTGTGTCTCAAAACATAGAGAGCTGCTCATGTACACCGCACTTATGGTCATCATAGACGCTTTTAGAACATTCCAAGCGCGCTTATGCTGCCCAAAAGTGCTGTTTAAGTAGGCAGCTCACTATCTCATGACACACAGCCAGTGCGAGAGGCTGTTGAGGTACTAAATATAAAGCTGATGTTGGTTTAGTTGTCTTGAGTGTTTTCTTGGCTTTTTTTGAACACAGTGGCTAAATGTATGTTACATTAAGACGGGAAATGATGTATCTCAACTTGCAACGTAAACATTTCCTGTCTGTTCGCTCCCCCAGATAGAGTATGTCAACAACAGGGGCTTTCCTTATGGGTTCCCTTTCAAAATGCTGCAACTGCCGTCACTAACCTATACAAAGGTAAGAAGGGAATTTTATAAACAAAACATTTTATTTTTGTTGCATTTTAGCCGACAGTTTGTGGTTCGTCGTTATTTGGACTGCAGTTTACTGTATTCATTTATTTTGTTTGTGAACAAATTGCTGTTTTCAAATGAGTCTTTTATCACACCGTTCTTTCATTCCTGGGGCCAGTTACATAAACCGTGTCTTAAGGGCTAGTCTGACCAACTAGCATTTAGCCAAGAGTAATGCGTTTTATTTTTTGTATTTACCTTAGACTAAAACATATTTTTTTATGTAACTGAATTAAAAAAACTGTGACCAGTCTTAAGGAAAAATTTAGCTGACTGACTTTTAAGACTAACCTTTAACTGGCCCCTGCTGTTAAATTCAATAGGCAAGAAAAATAACCGTATTTGTGTCTGTACCACAACAGTGACATTGTGTTTATTATAAGCACGCTTTTCAGTTGTAGCCTGTCGCTTTAAATGCTTGAGCTCTTTAACATCGGGTAGATTCGGGGGGTTAATAACCAAATGGTTATTTCATAACTTTGTAGTTATTGTTACAGCTCTTATTGTTGGTTTGAATGAGCAACAATTTAGCAACAAACCAATAGCATTAGAGTGCAGGCTGTAAGGTGCGACGTCATTGGTTGTACCTACACTCCGAGGGGGGAAAAATGGGCGTACAACTTTTACTAGGGAGGTACCCTTTCAAAAGGTACTAAAATGTAACTTTAAGGTACTAATACGAGTAAGTGTTTTGAGTCTGAACAAAATTTGGAGGGACAAGGTAGCTTATTCATAAATGCGTAGCTACTAAATGATCTACTGATTGTTCAGTTAGTCAGTCGTGTGAATTAATCTCAGTTATGACAAAATAGAATTAAGGGTTTGGCTGAAACGCTTATGATAAATCAGTTAAGTGAGCAATTCAGCCACTCATTTCACACAAGGCACATTTCGTAACATGCAGAAAGAAGTTTTTTTTCTTCCTGGAAACTACATGATGGAGAACACCTGTTTGCTCATGAAAAAATAGCTGTTGAGCAGTGTTGATCATTTGAGACTAGAAACAACATGGCCGACAGCAGTTCTTAAAATTCTATTGATTCATTCCTCTATAGACCGAATCTCTGATTGTAGCAGATTCAGCCTATAGTAGTTTTATTAGACCTTAAACTCATCACAGACATGTGTACAGGGTTGTCTGCTAGCAAAACTTGAGTCATCATTCAGATGTGTGTCTGTGTGGGGTAATGAGAAATGATGTGGTGGGGAGGTTGTAAGATGTGTCATGAGGATGATTTGACTTTTAAGAGCTGTCAGGAACAGGGAGTGTTTGTTTGATCAGTTTACTGGAGATCACCTACATAGCAAGTTATCCGTGGTGAGAAGTTCTCGCAGCGTATAGGATGTTGTCAATTCAAATTCAGTTACCTGCTCAGTGTTCTGTGTTTCTCAATTAAAAAAAAGTTTAGTTCTCAGTTTAAACTTTGACTGAACCAGAATTTTTCTTATAAACACCTTGGTGAGATTTGATATCCTCTTGAATCATTTCATGCACCCCATCCCAAGCGTATAATTCATTTCAACCTGGTTCCAGCCTGGCAATGGAAACCCTGTCAATTGAAACAAATCTTCATGCCTGCCGGTTATGGTTGAGGTGGTTTATTTGTTGCCTATTATGGCTTGAAAATAATATATTGAAGAACAGTGGCTGCTGTTCCTGAGAATATGATGCTGCTGTTTCTGGGAGTATGAAAATTGATGGTGTTGCGCAATTGCTTTATAAGTTGATGTAACCTTTAAATAATTGTTATTTTAAAGCTTCCTATTTTAATTATCAGCAATCATTTACCTGCTGTTCTGTTTTATTATATAAAATCCTTGCTCTCTGCTTGATGCCGTAAAACAGTTCCTAAAATCAAAAGCCCTTATTAGAATTTTTAAGAGAGACTGACATCATTGGGCATTAAACACTAGGAGACACTGATGCAGCTGGGCTGATTCCTGACATGCATACAGAAATACTCATGCCAAGTTTTTTTTGTTTTTTTTTTTTCTTCCCCAGAGAGTGTTGATGCCCATCAGCGGAGTTATGAGCTGGGTATTCAGATCGGTCATCAGAGACGAAACAAAGATGTCCTGGCATGGGTGAAGAAAAGGAGGCGGACTATTCGGCGTGAGGATCTTATCAGCTTCCTCTGTGGTAAAGCCCCACCGCCACGTAGCTCCAGGGCTCCGCCAAGACTTGCAATGGTGTCGCCAAGCCGACCCACGTCCTCGGAGACGAGTTCATCTGTAGAAACAGACCTGCAGCCTTTCAGGGAGGCCATTGCTCTGCATGGTGAGTGTGCTGTATGTATGCGTGTGTATAGATGTCAAACATCTCATTCATACTGAACAGAAAAGAAACCGTTCTTAAGACATTCTTTGAAGCGTGTAATATAAAGTGCTTCTTTGCTTTGGGCAATATGCGTTGTTCAGTTTTTCACTGCATCTCGCTCTATGGCCCTCTGGTATTGTTCAGATATTTCATTTATTTGTTTTAAATAGAAATGCTATGGTACAATATAGCAAAATGTCACTGACAAAGGTTTTTCGAGCACACAAACTGGACATGCAAATCTTTTTTTTTTTTTGTTCAACAGAGCCCTATGCATGACATTCAGGCAGAAATATATGTATTGAGGCCACAAATGAATAATTTGTTCCCTCGTTTTATTAATTTAGCCTGCTCCCTCGTTCTGATTCAGTTGGGCCACATTTGAAGAATTTTCTTTCAATTACTTAATTCAGATTGCTGGGATTGAACTTAAATATATATGTGATGTGCAGGATTCTGTAGTTTCTGACAATTTAACAATTTTTGATTAGATGGTAAAAATTTGTGGCATGTTGTCTTGATGAATTATGGTTTGTGAAATGCATGTTTAAGTGTTTCATATTTGTTTTCCTACCTGTGTGTGTTTAAGGTCTAAGCGGAGCCATGGCGAGTATCAGTATGCGCTCCGGAGCCCCAGGTTCACCTACACACCTGAGTGCCAGCTCCGCCCCCAGTCGCCGCCGAAACGGTCTCCACGACGTGGACCTCAACACTTTCATTGCCGAGGAGATGGCGCTCCACCTCGACAACGGAACTCGGAAACGAAGCTCCGCCCAGTGCAATGATGTCATAACAGACTCGCCCACTCACAAACGCAATAGGATGATCTGAGCTCTTAAGAAAAAGACGACGTTGACAACAACTGCGAAATACATGAAAAAAATGCCACTCCTCAGTCATCCTCTCATCTTTATTCAGACCAGGAAATAAAAGCAGCCAATAACAGTGCTCACCACAGCCCAGCACATTCTCTGATTGGTCTACAGAGCTCAGTTGAGGTGATGGGTGGGAGACGGTGTTCAGTGCAGAGGCCTAAGTGCCCTTCCATAGGATCCTGTCGACAAACACACAACCCTCATTCACTATATTGCTGCGTGAGTTGATTGTGTGTATGTGTGTGTGTGTGTGTGAGGTTGCGTTATGGCTGAACTGAGATGTGATCGAACGCAGGAACAAGAAAACATTTTTGTGTGCATGTTCGCAACATAAAGAGCAATGTCTGTTTGATTGCGTGTGTGTACAAGTACTTGATGTGTGTGAGTGAACGACTGATGAGTTTTGTGTTAGAGTGTGTGTTACCTGCCTCTTCCTCCAGCACCTGTCACTGCCCCAGCTCTCAGTTACCACGCTGCGGCTTTGAAAAGCAACAAAAGTTTTATTTTAATATTATTGACAATGTTATTCATGATTTGTTTTCTTTCTTTTTTTGCCTTCTCTTAATTCTGCTCTAGCAGCAGGCACAAGTGCTGTGATAGCCATACGTCCGCTGTCATGCACATCTTTCAATCACTCTTGTTTTTCTTCACTCATTTCCCTTCAGCATCCATCTTTTTTTTCCCCCCACTCATCCTCTTCTGTCGCTCTTTTCCCCAGCACCTTTGTCTCCAGTGTAACATTATGTAATGTAAATACCTGTAGGTGCTGACATAGACTTGTGGTACATATTGTAAAAAAAAGCTGTGCAGAGACCATTGAATTGTTAATGTACAATAATGATTCTTGCATTAAAGAAATCAAGCTTTTAACTACCTCTTTTTCTACCTTTGTCATTCGAGTCACATTTGTGACCAAATAGTATTTTATCCTTAAACTAGATTAAAATGCTAATATATTGAATGCACACACTGTTGTATCAAACGTGCAATCTGTTACTGTTCCTTTGACAATCTGTGAACAACAGCTGCCAATAACAATGCTTTCAAAATTATTGCTTGTGCCCATGTGTTCAGTCATGTTTGAACACTCAGTGTTGCCATAGGCTGGTGATAATATGGCTACAATGCAACTATTTTTGTTCATATATCATGTCCAACATCCAGGAAATATAAAGGGCAGTTAATAGAAATGCGAGCGCAAAGAAATAAGTTGTGTGGACAGAACTAGAAGAACTGAATACCAAATCGGTTACAATTCTCATAGGCTGCTGAAATGTGTCTGGCAGGTGGCAATGTGTCAAGCGGTGTCAACAGCGTGATGTGTTATACTCCATCCAAACCGAATAATCATTTGACATACAGAACCACTGCACCACTAAAACTATAACAATGTAAAATTATGCCATCTAGATGATAACACTCACTTATGCAACTTGAGTTTTTTAGGCTTAAAGGGATAATTCACTCAAAAATGGCAATTCTGTCATTTACAGTTTTAGAAACTACATTTCTTTTACGGCACACAAGAATTTAAGTGTTAATTGCCAAACTGTTTTCTGTATTTGTTATTCTGTATATATTTATAAATTATGTAATTGTACATCTACAATGACAAGTAATTTTTACAGAACGATTCTCAGAAAGCTGCTTCATAAATGTAACAGAAAAAAGATTCCATGTTAACCTAATATAACTATACAGTCACAAAAATTTACATTTTGTGTAAGTTATTAAAATTACAGAAAGATTTTAAAATATACTATTTCTTATCCATGCAATGACAATGATAGATTTTAAACTTATTTCAAAATTATCCTAAATTGCCTAACAATTAAATTGACCTGTGCACTATATATATATATATATTAAAGCAGATCACGATTTTACTCTTGCATTACAGAATTTTGATTTTTCAGCAGGATTTCTTAAACCACAAAGTTGCAGTATAAAAGAAGTACAATATGCTCTCAAAATGTTCTTCTTCACCAGATGCCAACACATATAACATTCAATTAGAATTATTGGAATCAAAAGTATTATGTTATAAAACTTATATTTTGTGAAATTCTACGATTTAATAGTCAGGCACTGGCAAAACACTGCTGACTGAAAATCATGATATCCGGAACATTGCGATGACAGTTTTTATTTTTGGGTGAAGATGTTCTGAAATTCAACACACCTTTCTTTTTTGTTGTTCTGTTGAAGCCGTTTTACCCACCCCTCCACCTTTCTCACGCGACACCTGTTGTTTCATTGATAAAATAAGCGTTGACGCTTTGAGCGCGCGCGCTCTTCGATCCCCTATTTCTATGGTAACAGTCCGCCGCTCACCACACTCCGTCATCGGCTCCGCATTCCTTTACGCTGCTGTCCTCCGAATCATCTTCGCTTCTCAGTAAAGAGGACCGTGAGCCCATCACCATAGCAACACGTTACATATCTAGAAGTAATATTTATCCTTCCTAGCGAAGAGAAACCGAGGCTGTTTTTATGGTTTGTGAAGTAAAGCCGAGCAGTCGCCGCTAGGGGGCAGCAGTTAACAACACAAAGAAGCGTGACGACCAGAGCATGGAAAATCAAATCCGTCAAAAACACCAAATTGCTCTTGCAGATCGCGTCTTCTCGACAGAGATTGTGTGTAAATGAGGTAAAAGCATCTTTTGAAAGTAGTTTTGGCGTAAAAAAGGTCAATACAAGGTGGTTTTCTGTCTCTTTGAAGAGGAATAAGAGAGGGAGGGGGACTTGGAGAGATAAATTTCTGTAAAGAAGATGAGCTCACTGGTGCTCTGCTGAATGAGAAAAATCACAAACAAAGCTTCGTGAGTGGGTTGAGGGAAGGAAAGGGAGAGAGAGAGGAGGAGAAGGAATGAGAGAGGAATAAATGTGTATTGTAGAAGCCTGTCTGTAATACACATCAAACGCAACCAAAAAATTAAACTTGTGTCATCATCTACACACCCTCATGTCATTCTAAACCCGAATGATTCTCTTCTGACTAACACAAAAGGAGATGTTAGGCAGAACGCCATGAAAATTACAATAAAAATGTTTTTCTTTTATTATTGTCGACAGCATAAATGAGTCTGCCAAGCTCAATTACAGGAAAAGGCCTAAGACATTTTTAAAAGAATAGTTCACCTCAAAATACAAATTTGCTTAGCATCAGGTCATCCAGGATGTACAGTTTGTTTCTTTAACAGAACAGATTTGGAGAAATATAGCATCACTTGCTCATCTAGTGAATGGGTGCCGTCAGAATGAGAGTCCGAACACCTGATAAAAACATCACAATGATCCAGAACTAGTCCACTCGACTCCAATCCATCAAGTACCATCTTGTGAAAACCTGTGTAATAAACATATCTACTTGTAACCATCACTTAAAAATGTTAAAATTACTTACCAGTGATGTAATGTTCAATTTCTCCAAATCGGTTCGAATTAAAAAAAAAAAAACACACACGCACACACACAAAAATACTCATCTACATCTCGGATAGCCTCAGGGCGAGTAAATTTGCAGCAAACGTTCATTTTTGGGTGAAGTATTCCTTTAAATAAGATTTGAATGCCGCAGGGAGATTTCAAGCAAAACAACGTACATTTTGGTCTGTTAATCACAAATTTATCATCTGAATATATCAAACCATATGAATTGCTTTCATTGTGCGGTTTTGCTTTTTTTTGGCACTTGGCAGCCGCATTTACTTTCATTGTACAGAAAAGATCAGATGATGTAAAATCAGAGAGATTTTAAGTCTACTTTTGCATTTGGATTATTTTGGGTGACTATTCCTTTAACCCAAATACAGCCCTCTCTTATCCCCTAAATGTTTTCTCGTCTACCTTGGCCGTCTTCCACATGAAAACACACAAACACTTTGGTTCGTCTCATGTATTGAATGGTCCCTGCCCCGGAGCACTTTGGAAATATTATTACTTCTGTCTAAGGGCAACTCTGTCTGTGCCTCCATCTCTGCCACACACACAAAGTGAGACCCCGAGGCTGGTTCTGTGAAATTACTTGCATCTCAGAAACACCTCAGAGTGAACAAAAGCCTATTTTTATCACCAGAATCTTTGTGCACAAATGTCCATATCTAAAAAGATGCTTCTCAGACAGTACCTTTTTTGTATTTGATATACGAATTGCGTATATTGTACATTCAAAACTAACAAGGGGGCCTCAATATGACTTGATGCGATGACCTAAATATTAAAGCATTAAAAATCAAGATATGTCTTATCAAGGTATTTTCTATTTTATTCATATTTTAGGCTTTTAAAAGGCTGATTTTAGAAATGGAAAAGTAATTTAGTGTCATTTGCATTGTGCGTAAATATCTTTAAGTTATATCCAGTGGTTTAAAAACGAAAAGGTCATGTGACTGTGAACTGCTGTATACAAATGAGGGCTGGCAAAACGTTCAGTACTTCTGTTTTAGGTTGATGCTGATGAAACTTTTATATACATATATATTTCTGTCAACATCTCATATAACTCTGTACAAACCTAAAATGGTTTTGAAAGGCATTGTGACTTTAAACAGATTTGACATTTTTGAAAACACCATCTGTTCTGAAGTATATTTCGGAGCACGTTCCACTTTTATTCTAATTTCTTATGCTTATCTTACACTATTCTCTGATTTGAGAACAGTTTTATAGTCACAAAGACCACAGAGACGGCTTCCTGTATACACAAGCAGATGATGAGATAGTCAGATTTGTCTCTTGTGGAGAGCAAAGACGAGCTTTGCTCTTTCATGCACAGACTTCCGCGTCCCATAAAGTGGAGCGGCCCTTTATCGATCAAAACATCTTTTAATTTTTTAAAATATGGAATATAATTTTTTTTGGCTAAAATGGCTTTGTTAAGTTCCAGGCCACTCAGAGTGTTCCATCTGACACAAACTTTTCCTCTTCAATCTGGGTTAGACCAGCTGGCCGAGACAAACACACACATACAAACACACTATGAGACTGTGAGCACTTATCAGAACGGACAGAAAATGCTAACTTTAGTTCAAGTTTTGCATTCCCCAGACACTCTCACTCTTTTACTCTCTATCACTCCCTTTCCCTCTTCCTCTTCCTCGCCATTTCTCTCTCTTTTTCTTTTACCCTCTATCTCTCTTCCTTCATCTCCCGCAGGGTGTGCTGTCTGGGATGAGAGCTTTCACAGCAAGAACATTTTCTCTCTCTCCTCTCTCACACACACACACTCGTACAGTCGCAGGACTCAGCATGGACCTATGCACTATTTTGAATAATATATGTTGACCGCAGGAGCTGCTCAAGAGAATCATCCTGTCTTTAGTAGGGTAGTAAATTTAGCAAGTCTGATCTCATACGCTTTTGGGGTCACTGTACGATTCATGCTGACGTTCGGTTGGTGTCACCAGTTCACTGCAACTTCGAAATGAGAATGAAATAGAGATTAATCTTGAGTGCATTTATAGTCTTGATAAAAAGCGTTCTGATTCAGGAAAGGCCGTAGGTGTATGTGGAGTGGAATAGCAACACATCTCAAGGAAAAAGTTGTGTTTGAGTCATAAAAACAGAATATATATGGCACAGGCTGAAGGCTGCTGTTGATTTATAAAGGGTGATTCTAAGATTTTGTGACTCAGAATTATACTTTACAATAACAGTTCTCACAAAAATGCAAAAATCTGCCATATTCATTTACTCTCCCGTATGTAAAAAAACAAACCGCATAAAAAGATGATATGGTCATGTAAACTACATTTGTGGTGCTTGATAGTATGTTTTGAAGCAGCTTGAACCCAGCTCAAACCAGCTTCCCTGCTTCAAGGCATACCTGACCAGCATATGTTGGCTGTTTTAATAGAGTAACATTTTAATTAAATCTTTATGAGCATCTATGATTCCACAAAGAACCTTTAAGATCCATGGAAAAATCTATTGCACAAGTGAAAAAGGATCTTAAAAATGTCTTGAATACACATGCACAGATTTTTGCCACGATTTGCGGTCTGGATGAGTCAACGCTTGTTCCCGAAAGTAAGAGCCAGCCAGCAAATAAGGACGGGGCCGTCAGAGGTGACACGTTTTGCAGAAAATCCCGCAGTGTATGATTGACATAAAATCAGTTCCAATTTTAAAGGTTGTGTAGCATATTCCTGCCTTAAAGGAATAGTTCACAGAAAAACAGAATGTACTCACCCTCAGGCCACCCATGATGTAAATGATTTAGTTCATTCTTCGGAACACATTTGTTTCACTTGCTCACCAATGGATCCTCTGCAGTGAAAGGGTGCCATCAAAATGAGAGTCTAAACAACTGATAAAAACATCCCAAGTAATCCACATCACTCCAGTTAATATCTTGTGAAAAGCAGAAATAAATCCATCATTAAGGTGTTTAATTGCCAAAATTTGAGTCCATAATCCATAATAATGCTTCAGCCAGTAAAAAGTCCATCCACTGTTATCATAGACATATTTGTTTAGAACTTTTTTTTAGATTGTATATGGTGCTTGATATGTGCATATTTCTCTTTTGATTCAGATGGGATGACATTTCACCGATATAGAAGATAAAAACTTCTTAATGGATTTGTTTCTTACAGTACACAAGACGTTAATTGATGGACAGGTGGGGTGTGGATTGCTTGTGGATGATTGTAATGTTTTTATTAGCTGGTCGAACTCTCATTCTGCTGGCACCCATTCACTGCAGTGGGTCCATTGAGCAAATGATGTACTGCTAAATTTCTCCAAATCTGTGCCTATGATGAAACAAACGCATCTCATATGACATAAGCGGGAGTGTATTTTCAGTACATTTGTACTTTTGGGTGAACTATTCCTTTAAGAAAAAAGGTCCATAAGAACTGTTCGGTGAAAGGTTCTCCGGGGAATTTAAATGTTTTTTTCTAAGAGAGTCACATGAAGATTCTGTCTGTGCCTTTTTGAGCTGTTTTTGAGGAAAAAACCCATAGAGGTTTGAAATAACATGAGGGTGAGTAAACAGTGACACCATTTAAATTTTTGCGCGACCTTTCTCTTCAGTCTAATGAGGTTGGATGTTTTTAAGTTTAAGGACTAGCAAGGGGAAGATTCGGTGTGAAACGACCTGTGAAATAAGATGTTGTTGTTTTCAATAAACATGAACGGTCTTATAATCACTGACTTTTAGGGTGCTGACAGCTAAATTCATTGCTGATTAGATGAAAGACAAGAGGGCTGAAGCCCCCCTAAATAGGCTCTTTAATTGCCTATGTGATGTATTATCAAACAAAGGCTCTTGTGCAAACTCAGGTGTCCTTATTAGAGCAGAAATTCCCAGATTAGAAGTAATCACCAAAGGCGCACATATAAGGCTGTGCCAACCCTCATGATGTTTGATCTGTTTTAATCAAATTCAAATCCAAATGGCTGGAATTAGGAATTCAGATTCTGCAATAATTAGAGTGTACTCTGAAAGACGAAGACAGGCCCGTGATTGTGCAGCACCAACATTGTCTATTCCCATTTCCCTATTAAGACTACCTGATGGACAGAATAAAACCAGCTGACATCAGGGGCTGCGGAAGGATTCGGAAAGCAGAGGGGGGACACATCAAAAGCATGGATCTTTGAAAAGTAATGATTATCTCCCAAAAGCACTGACAATGAACATTCTCAGTTTCCAAAAGTGAGGGGGACATGTCTCCTCTAGTTACAATGATCGCCTGGCTCCTGCCAAAGCCTGCAATCTGGAGGAAACAGGAAACACTCTGCTGCATTCGGAAGATTTCCCTCCTTA
Organism: Enteromius fasciolatus; assembly: GCA_032361145.1. NCBI lineage: Eukaryota > Metazoa > Chordata > Actinopteri > Cypriniformes > Cyprinidae > Enteromius > Enteromius fasciolatus. Next base: position 13,351,897 of record JAUMHR010000042.1, on the reverse strand, counting down.
GATGTAGACGGGGCGCTGCATGAGTGATTTGCATATCTTTTTTGGCATTTTTGCTGTTCATTTGGTATGAATGGGAGGGATAGGAATGCTTTTGAAAGAGGATCGTGAAATTCAGCCAAACAGCTGGTCCTGGTGAGATGCTGGTGAAACTCAGCACGAACCTTCTAGGAAAGGAAGACAACTTTTCAAATTATATTCTCAGTCGGAGCTGTGACGCAGCAGGATCTGCACGTGCTCGACGGGACACTGGTTTGAGTTTGCCCTGTGCCGTGTCCTCATCGAATTCCCACCGGCTTTCCCTTCACGCTGCTGTCTGCTCTCTTTGGTTCCTGCATATTGAAGGGGGGAAAAAACGGATCAATAACCTATAGGGATTGCAAAATAAGGATTTAATGAAAGAAACACACAAATCTTTCAAAATATAATTTAAAACATGGGTGCCTAGAAATGCGGTCTCAATATTTATATTGTTGGGTGTGTATCATGTTTTTGAAAAACCTGCATAAATGCCATTTCCAGGTAGTTTTGCTTTAATGACTGTGAAATTGCAAGTGGTGCATCTATGAATAGCCAAACAAAAAATAACATTTTACAAAGTTAAAAGTATTTGTATATCATAAACTTTACCAAAAGCCAAATCTGTTGGGGTCTATTTCTCGTCACAGGACAATAAAAAGTCTATATGTGCTTCACACAAAATATCAAAATGTATGTTGAAAAAACATGTTTACTATGAAAGAGATATATCGTCTGCATTGCAACTGCAGTTTTAGTTGATTGGATGCAAAATTGACTGTACATAAATCTGTGTTGAAGAGTGTGTACATAATAATAAAATCCACCCATTTTTTATTTAACCCTTATTTTAAAATCCCCTTTCTCAAATCAGGCTGTTCTTAAATTCCTGGCAGAACGATGTAGTTCTGCACATGCCCCTCCCACAATAGTTGATTGACAAGATTGTTTTACCTTAGACCCGCCTTGAGTAATCTGTCATCTAGCCGCCGGTGCACAGGAAGACAAGATGTCTCAGATTAAGCAATTGAGGTGTTTTGTAGGTGGATGTAATAATAAATATAGCAGTCGTCATTTACTCCCAAAATCTGATTAATGTTACTTTCACTTTTAAGGGAATGCACTGATCCCTGATCTGTCTAAACGCATCGATGTTCCAAGTAATCATTTGAGATCCAGCTTTATCTACAGAAGTAGTGAGTAAAAGCCTTTTTATGAATCTTTGTAAATCCCCTTTTCTAATAATGTGCTATTTAGCCAGTTTCTTCTTTTGAGGTTTACAGTCTGCGCACCACTCAGCAGAAGAGCTCATTGGCATTTAAAGCAACATGAATTAGAATGGCTCAATGAAAACAGGGTGTGTTTTTTTCACTCCCATCGACAAATTTTAACCAAAGTATGTTATAGACTTTCATTAGGACCCAAAAGAAACATATCAACTTATGTAAAATGGGCATCTGATGACCCGTTTAAAAAAATGCACACAGACTGTCATGTCTTTTCATTAATTCTTAAATCTGGCACGCTAACTTTATTCATAAAATGAAAGAATGTATAAGAACTAAAAGATGTAGTATTTCTAACCTCTAAAATGCTTTGCTTCTTTCATTATGCAAGCTGAGGATATATTCCTTTTAGGGTTTAATGATACAATAAAATGGTAGATGGATGAAAGGATGGAAAAACCACAGAAAGTACTTTGCTAAACACACTGCGGAGTACTAAACTAATGGCCAGTGCATTAGTATGTAGACTAATGGACGAGACACAAATGTACGTTTATGACGCTGCATATGCGTCTCAAATAAGTGTAAGAGAACTTATGTGTGTACCTTTCATAAATACATTCATGACGCCCTAGATGGAAGCATGTAGGTTTGGGAATTTGTGTGTGTCTTACATAAATTTATAATTACATGTCAAAGTGTGTGTGTTCATGTATGTGCACGGGGAGCAGGGAGTCCATCATAAATATATGAATATACGACTAAAATGAGTGTGCATGGCATGATGAATTATGTACATAGTGGGTGTCAAAATGAATAAATATCACTCTGTTAACACTTCATGACCTCTATGTGACTATTTGTCTGTGTTTGTGTGATAATGGGATGTTAGATTAGATTTTAAGAAGTCAAAAAAGAATCTCACAAGATGTTTTATCGTAGCCCGTTAAGTGAATGTGTGTGAACATTTGGCAGCTAGCGTGAGACTGAAAATAACATGAGCTGGCACTCATTACAGGGAGAGAACAGACAAAAAAATTGATCAAATTAAATCAGCCATTATTCCCATTAAATTCTGTTAGCTTGTTGGAGACGTGGCGCGGCGGGTAGTAAATGGCTTCTAATGCGCTGGTGATGCGTCGCTGAATCTAACTTATGTCACGCTTTGACCCTCCCTGCAACTTTTCAACAAAAAAGTATTCAAAACGGCATTTTGCAGTTGTATCATAATGGCATAGCTTGGAGTCTAGTTGCTCTCACAACTGCCGCAAATGCTCATTTCATTTCTATATACTGACTAGCGGCACAGATGCTGTTTTCTCAGAGTGCTAGGAATCCCAGCATGCACTGGGGCATGAATAAATAATACAGTTGCATTGTTTGACCGCTTGCCAGTTTTATGTGCATAGTTGCTGGGTTCTGTGTTAATGTCAGACTGAGTTTGTTTCTCAATTAAAATGATCAGCTGATTGTTTTCCTTTTCGTTCTACATCTACAAGTCTGCGTGTGGCATTTCAAGGTTTTGTTGAGTGTTGTTTGTTTCATGAATGCTCATGTGTCATTTCAATAATTTAAAACATCAAGTGCTTTCCTCTCCGTGTGCATTCATTCACAAGGACATTTTATGTTAAGTGAATGTTTAATGAAAATAATCAGGTAGATTACGCGAAAAAAGTTAAAGGGATAGTTCACCCGATGATGAAAGTTCTGTCGTCATTTCCTCAAGTTGTTTGAGGTTCTTTCTTTTGTTAAATATCTCTTTGATTACCAACACACTTCAAAATATCTTATTTTATGTTATGATGAAAGAAATTGATAAAGGTTTGGAATGACATGAGAGTGTAACATATTTTAGCTCATTAAGGGAAATATATATAAATAATTACTATTAATTATGATTAATTGCAATTATTTATA
>JAUMHR010000042.1:13318013-13331560 GCA_032361145.1 Enteromius fasciolatus | reverse complement strand
GCATGTTAACTAATTAACCATATATACACACACATACATATATATATATATATATACAAACACACACACACACATATATATAATGAAGAACTAAAATAGATTTAAATTTAGTAAATAAAATATATTTAAGCTAACAAAAAAAAACCTATTGAAAAACAACAAAAATCTAAGCTAAAATGAAAGCTAAAATTAAAATAAAATTGAAGGAAACAAATATCAATAAATACTATAATGATATAGAAATACACTACTATAAATAATAGAAGAAAACCCTTTCACAAAAACAAAGCTTTCACATATTAATATAACTAACAGCAGAAGCAGAATTGCTAAAGTGAAATAAATTAAACAAAAATAAATAATAATAAAAAATAATTATAGCTTTAACTGTAATTACATGAATATAAGTCTGGCATATTAATGGATTGTACTTTTTGCCTATTTCATTAGCACTGTAACATTCTTTGTATCATTAGTTATATGGTCTGGAACCATATAATGCTGTGGCATGGCCTAAAGCGTGTTAAATGACAACCCAAGTCATTATAAAATCATCTAAATTATAGCATTGAAAATCAAACAGTTCTGTAGTGCACTTACATTTTCCCATTGAGGTTCTCTTATGAAGTGCATTCCCTGCCATTAAAGTGCTCTCAAGAAATAGTAGGTCACATCTGGTGGAAATCTGTAAAGCATGCAAAGCGGTCTTTTAAGCCTCTATGAACAAAACATTGATGGAGAAATAAAAATAGAAATTATCGTTATCCTTTATTTCAGACCAGAGGGTCTCAATGGATACAGAAATCTATGATAAAACATGCATGGACGTAATGAAATACCATTATGGAGAAGAGCATCAAGAAACAATTGAAAATGTATTATATGTCTTTATATGATACAATTCAGCAAGAAAATGTTAGTTAAAGTATAATTTTCTGAAATTTATAGACATTGAGAAGAATATTTTATTATTGGATTTTATATATATATATATATATGCATAATATTTTTTAAACGGTTTTAAAAAAAAAAAATGTAAAAGATTTTTTTTAATCAGTTCAGTTCTCTATGATATTGCAAAAGAAATCATTGTCAGGGCAAATTATTATTATTATTATTTTTATTATTTTTTAAATCCCAGAAAATGTAAAGCCAAAGTGTGCAATTTCTACACCACCAAATGATTATCATTACAATTATTTTTACCAAACTGGTTTTCAGAACACTCCTACCATCTATTGGTTGGATAAGCGGCCATTGGTTGGGCCAGTGTTGTGGTGTTGGGCTGGTTCTGATGCCCAAACACATGAAGTTACACACTTTAGTGATATTAATCTGAATGAATAATCAGATACATTGCCTACTAAGACACTTACAGTATCCAATAATCACACAAACTCCTAGCACACATCTCTGAGAACAGTGAACATAAACTGCATTTGTGTATTCCCAGTGTACACCCGAACACACAGCTCTATTCTCAGGACATCAGCTTACTTGTACTATATAGTCAACCTTGCACAAGTACTCATCTGTGCTAATGCAAGGACTGATATTTATATATACAGTATCTACCGGTCACAAGTTTGGACTAATTAAACGTTTTATAATTTTTTTTAAATAAGCCTCACATGCTCATCAAGGCTGCATTTATTAGAATACATTAAAAAGACTTCTGAGGGATCATATGACACTGAAGAAGAAATGACTGTTGAAAATTCAGCTTCGCCCTCATAGGGCTAAATCACACTTTAAAGTAGAAAACGTCCTTTAAAATTGTTGTATTTCAGACAGTATTACTCTTTTTAATGAAAGAAATGCAGCTTTGGTGTTCTTACAAAACATTATAAAAAACTAATGTTAAATTAATAAATGAAATGAACATTTTTGTGCAGGAATTGGTTGTGCAGCTATTCCTTTCAAGACTTTCAAAAATGCTCCAAAGTATGATTTTCTTTCTTCTGTTGATACAAGCCATAAAGAAACAAACATACAGGTTTTGGAATAACGCAAAGATGAGTTAATGATAACAATAAAAAAAAATTGGGGTGAACTATCCCTTTAAAGTCATAAATAGTAGTTTTGCTGAAATGAGAGGATTTCTTTCTTCTCTGAGCCAATTGCAGTGCCACGAGATGCCACATTTGTCAGGGTCTTTTGGCAACTACAAATTACAGGGAGAAAAAAAAAAAAGAGGAGTAAAATCCAATGCAAAGTTGTTTTGAAAGATCTGCCAGAAACCCATCACCTAGCTGTTCTCAACACCATTATGTTTCATTTAAAAGGAATGGGCTATTTCATACGTTTCTCTGTAACGGCATGACCAGGCTTATGACAGAGGCAAAAACTGTTAATACAGAAAAAACGCTGCAGGTTGACAACATTAAATATAAATTATACACTTTACTGATACTACCTATACATTAGCCTTTTTAATATACAGAAACATGGTGAGAGTTTCCCTACATTTGTGCTATGGACATTTTTCTTTGGAGAGCTGAAAATAGCTTTTTAAAATTACTGTTGTAAAATGCTGGCAATCATTGCTTTCTGTGTTTGTGAGAAGACTAGAAGATTGTTCGGTTGTTACTCAACAAGTGGTAATGAAATCAGCAATTTTCCACTGATTATAAGTTAGCTGATTAACTTAACAAAAAGCAGCTGTTTTCTACAATTAGGTCAGAGAAAAACAAATCAGATTTACACAACAAGACAATTTCATATGTACCCTAATTTTATAAAGCAAACATTTGGCCAAAATGTGTGAAAAACTACCTGACTACCAGAAGACTCATCTGTCAGTTTGATTTTTGATTTAGCATAGAGAGACGAAACAATGTTACTGGTCATATCTAAATAATCCCAAGTGATACTACAAGTACAGTGTCAACATTTGAAGTGGATCAAAACCTTGCATCGAAGTTGAAAGCAAGTTTAAACCAAAATGTGTTCTTGTCTTTGGACAACTTTAATGTTGACTACTGTATTTCAAGGGAAACTTATTTTTTTAAAAAACAGAAGCAGTTATATCTCACCATTTGCCTTTGAATTTCCTATTACATGTTCTTCTGCAAAACATAAATGGCTTGCTGTATGCTAAACAACCTGATGGGAAAAAAATAAATAGCTTTTAAATGTTACTTTTCCATGGAAATGGTTACAGTACAAAACACAAATAAGCAAGACAAAAATAATAATACATTGCACTTATTTGGCTACCGTGTCTGTTTTCAACCTATAAATGACTATACTTACAGTAAACACAACTTTTGTATTTTTAACACGAGGAATTCAATTTTTATGCCAAATTCAGATCCTAAATGGGCACCAATTAATAGAGCCCAATGTTTGTGAGAAATGAGAGTCGACATTAGCATAATTTAACATTATTACACTATTTTAATATAATGAATTCTAGCAGGGGATCAAGCAAGTGTAAATTGGTCTAAATTTGCATAATGAAAGGGATGGTAAAATGACGTAAAACAGATCAATGTGCAAATAGATTTATTCAAAATCTACCTGGAAATACAAACGCATAACGCCTGTGTAAACCACTACAATCTAATCACAACCCATCTACTCTGGACATGAAAATATCCTACCGTGTCTTGGATCTAGTTGTTGTTGTTGTCTACATTCAAGTGATATGTTGATGCACACAGACATGGTCTTTTCCATGGAGGCTGGTATGAAATCTGAAATATGAATATGCTAGTATTTCATAGACATTAATGAGGTTAAAAAACAGCCAGCTAATTTGAATATTTCTTGAGAGTGTAAACACAAGGCGGCCTGTCCGGAAATGGAAATTGTTCGCGGCAGACGTGTAGCATCTGACAGACTGACCTTAAGAAAAAAGCTTCTCTTTTCTAAAGCCACAATATATTTTTTATTATTTTCAAACCGTGTTCATGTGGCGAGTACCCTGAAAGGTTAACCTCCTCACTTCGCGTTTACTGAAAACACAGCAAAGAAAGGTGATCCCAGTTAGCGTTTGGTCATACAACAGTTTTATGTTTGTATTCAAATGAGAATCAAAATCACATCTGAGATTAATCCATATTTTCACATTCACTGTAAACATATACTCCCATTCACATCAAAATCAAAAAGAACAATTCTAAAAGTTTGACCATAGAGAAGATTAACATGCTGTTATCTTTTTTTTCTTTTAAATATATATACGCAATTAAATCACATTAATAAATTAATTCCACATGTATAACAATTCTTAAAATGAAAGGAACTAATAATAAAACATATTAAAACTAGGAAATTTCATAAATATAATATTGCAACCTGATATTGTGCATATCGCTGGAACGACCATTATAATTCAAAACAACCAAAAATGTTTGTGAATATGAGTGTGCGGTTGGATTCTACAGGAAGTCATGTGTTTGTGTGTTCGAGGCAAACAGGAACTTTTTATATCTGGGTGGTTCTGTATTGACATCATTAGTTGGTGTGGGCTTTTACATTTTCTACGCCTTCTCGGAGTCCCTTACGACCACAAAAAAAGACGGTATACCTCTTTTCCCTGCATTTCCTCTCTATAACACAATAAATACACTTGGCACACCTTTTTCAAATATTTGGCAGTGTAGAAAACTGTAAAAATTGACTATCACTTTTTTCAATATTCTAGACAACTATAGAAATATGCTCAAGATGATAAAATTTAGATGAATAAACAATTACACTTACTACACTGTTGTGCTGTGAGCAGAGGAGTGTCTTCCTGCGTTTGCGCTCTGCATGCAGGCAAGGTACGGACGGATTCAAGGGTGGGGAGGGTCAAAATACTTTTTCCACTTGGTGTCCTCAGAGACACGAACGAGTCGCAGGCCTTGTGTGCATCGAGTTTTTCTTCTCTGAAATCCTCTAACGTATTTGATTTCAGAGATTACTCCCGAGACTAATCATACAGGTAGTGCATTTTGTCACAGTTCAGGCTGGAATGGAAATCTAATCTTTGAACTCTGAGCAGTCTTTGTGGACCGTGCTTCAGTGCAGCTTTTACATCGAAATGCATTCGTATGTGCATTTATAAGCCGTTCAAACAGTGTAACAGATGTTCTGCTGCCTTTCCAAAGACTCAATCAGGTTTGGATCTGCCAAGCGATTATTTATTTCAGAGCTTGATATTGTGTGCAAGTGCACGTCTGTTATTATTTATGCTAATTACACTGCACATGGTACTCAGGTTTTTTTCTTTTTGGTCAAGCGAGATTCTAGTTTATTCCTAACGCTGTCCTTTCAGTAGTTTGCGATCGTTTGTGCCTCTTGCGTGTGCGTGTGTTTTTGTGTGTGTAAAAGTGCAGAATGTGGGTATTCACTCATGTTTTTATTTACTAAATTTTTTGGTTGCTCGTGTTGCGTGAAAAAGGAAACTCTTTGGAGCTGCCCCTGTACTTCCAAGCAGCTTTTGCTGCTCTTCCTTTGCTCGAAGGCGCGAGAGCGTCCTGCCCACCATTTTTGATGTTTTCTGGAAGACACAGAGCTGCCGCTCAACTAGAGGGGAGGACCTGATGTAAAGTTGAACTCAGACTTCCGTTCAGACAGATAAGTCCAAGAAGGGAAACAAAATATATTCCAGACTTGCTTGCCTTATAGTCAAAAAGCTTTACAATCCCGCCAAAAGTTCCACGCTTAAGCCATATCCTGGTGGAAATATCCATGCATGTCTCTTTATAGTCTTTCAGACCACGTCGCAGTCTCTCCATCAGACATCTGACTCGATGCTCGGCATCCTTTTGTAGACACGCCGAGCTCCCCCAGCACTCAATGCCCTGGGAGCGGTGTATGTGCCGACTGGGGGAGGGGCTACATAAGGCATGACATGCTCGGAGTAATAGATGTCAGGGGTCGGCATCCCCATGCCGAGCACATTGCCATCGGCCTGGCCTAATGTGAGCGGCACGAGCTGCTTGTAAATGTCCGTGGAGCTGCGGCCGTGAGCTAGACGCTGGTCGTCACGAAGCGTCTGGAGGAATGGGTTTTCCGTTGGGCGTGCAGGATACATCGACTTGCTGCGACGGCCGATCCCGAGTCCACTGACACCCACCCCTGCGAGCGTGTGGTTTAGGTGGACCGGCTGGTTTTTCAGGGGCTTGTCTGGGATCAGAGTTGCCGAGGGAATGTTGGCATATGGCGTGTTGTCCTGCAGACTGACCCGCCGTGAGGAGTTCTTCTGGGGCAGGTTCTCATACGAGTGCTGCCGAATGATTACTCCCTCATTCTGGTAGTGACTAATAAGACCGTCGCCCTCTTGGTCACTTTGGGGAAGATAGGCTGTGAAGGAAGCATCAGGCTGAGGGAGAAAAGGAGAGAAGGCCCTGTCAACACTTCCGCCGCCAATGCCCCGTCCATCTGGATGGAGGAACTGATCCTCGCTGATGTCATACAGGTTTGCAGAGTGCAGACAGGCATCGCAGCGGTACTGAGGAGACCGTACAGTATAAAGGCCAGAGTAACTGGACACTTTTGACAGGCAGCTACGGCAGTGTGTCTGTCGTGGATCCGGAGTAGAACCAGACCCGCCGGCGATGGTCCCCGCACCACCAGGCTTTCCGTATGTGTTATATTTCTTATCCTTCGCAACAGCGGTTTGCATCACATCTGGTTCATGGGCCTGGGAAAGAAGACTGCTGTTGAGCTGCAGGATTGGCTGCTGCTCGGAGGAAGAGGACGGCCTGTGCTTGTTATCACGGTGATCGCTGAAGATATCTGGGTAGTGCAGGCCATGCTCCTGATCAATGGAGTCAATGGTATAAATCTGACTCCCCTGGCTGCTCTGAGAGTAGATCTGAGCGCTGTGGTTACTCTGCTGGCTGGGCTGGCTTCGCAGAGTTGAAAGCTCCACGTCGCTCAGATCCCGTGGTAGGCGGTTCCGTTTCCGAAGCGTTTCTTTTAACTTGTGTTGCTTCTGCAAGTCCACCCGGCCGGAGCAATCGGACATATCCGAGCGGGCTGGCGCATCTTCAGGCAGGTAGCGCTGGCTCTTCATAGGTAGGGTCTCTGTGGGCTGCGGGGTTGATGGAGGGGAATTACCCCCAGGACCTTGGGTCTGCCGCAGAGTCTCCACAGACTTCTTCCACAGAGCACGTGGCTTGGAGGCTGGGGGTCGAGTGGTCTCACCTCCACCTCCTGAGCCACCGTTTCCAGCAACACCTGGCTGAGCATCTGTTAAGCTTAGGGCACGTTGCCCTGGCAACAGAGTATTGTTAAGTGGCTCTTTGTGACGGTTGCTGAGCATGGTGCTGGTATTGCTATAAGGAGCGTTTTTCTGGGCAAGGTTGTTGCCTTTTGCTCCATCCATAATCTCCAGCAAGCCCGTGGTAGGACGGAGAATGTTACTCCCAGGACGTTTGGGTGAAGTGACTCCGAGGGTGGTGATCTCTTTAGCAGATTTCAGAAGGTGTAACATGTTGGCCTGAGGGCTAAAGTCCAACTCTGGGGATTTCTTCATCTCAATATGGACACCGTGAATACAACTCCAAATGCCCTATAGGTGAAGTGGAGAGGGAAAGGTTAACAAAAGAAGTGCATAAGTGGAGGCCAACACCAAAAAGTATATATTAGCGCAATATTTCTCAATATAGCCCCGCTGTATTTTTTCTGGGGTCTGAAACTCTATAAACTGATTAAATGAAGTAATATATCCTGCTGTGACAAACAACCGCACCCTGTAACTTTATTCTAGAGATGGTGGCTTGTGCTATTATATTCTGTTATATAAGCTCTTTCTTATTTCGCAGCAAAAAATGTGTTTGTCAGCACATAAGCAGCAATCCCTACCCTGATTAAGCTTTAAGACGACTGTGGTAAACAGCCACCATGACAAGTTAATATGTCAAGATTGAGCAGATAATGGTTGCCTTCAGCAACGGAACCTCTCTAGTTAATTTACCGTATTGTTTCTGTGACATACCCTGCTGATAGTGAAGAGAATTCCTGGCCGACCAGAACAGAGACCAGTGAAACAGTAACGTAGCCTCCAGTAGAAGAGGTGCTCCCAGACAAAAGTAATTAGCGACAGAGCCATGGCAGCCGCGAGCATATAGAACACACCAGCCATATTATCCACATCCAGCTGACTGCTCATCACTTCATTCTTCTCATTATGACAGATACCAGTCAACCACTGGGCCTCCAGCTCCTCCATCTCACCTAATACACAACACAACATCACACAGCCAATGTTTATGCACAGACTCACAGAAAAAAAAAAAAACAGGCTCACGTTCTGGCTCTGTTCCAAACACTAGCGAGCTGTTTACCTGGGCTGCATTTTTAAGCATTTCAGGCAAGCTTCTGATGCAAAGCCTGTTAAATAGGCAGCAAAATAATGTTGCACTGTGAAAATAAACTGCAACTAAAAAATATGTGCATTCATCCAAAATGGTTTAATCTAAAAGAACTACACTGAATTTTTTTTTATTTTTATTTTTTTTAACGTTTAAGTAGAAACTGAAGATGTAAAAACACAATAATAATTATTTGCAACTTGCATTTACCCATTATTTCACTCTCTGGAATACCTCCTTCTGACTGGTTGCTTGCAGTGCAGTCAATGTTTTCTTTTTTATAATCATGATGGCAAATTGCAACATTTGACCTCTGTCCCTGGCTATTAGTCACTTTCTTCTGCCATTAAAATGTTTAGTCTCTTATATTCACCAAGGTTGGTGAATATAAGGTTCCATTGCATTTACAGCGGAATTGTAGTACTGTAAAATATAATTACAATTTAAAATAACAGTTTCCTATTTTTATTTATTTTACAAGAATCAGTGTTTCATGTTCAAGGTCAGATCTATTCTAATCAACTGAATGCACTTTATGATTGTTATGCTGCACATCTGGGTGCATGTTTTCTCTCCATGTAGTGTGCTTCAAATCAATCTTTTATGAAGTTACATTTAATTTATGATGCTGCATACTGTAGAGAGCAAGGAATGTCAGTATGGATAGGAGCAGAGCTAGTGTTTAATACAGAGGTCATGACAATAATAGAAAGAAAAATAGGAAAGAAATGAAAAAGATTATACCGTCTCCAATGATCCCGAGGATAGCAAGGTCAACCAGCCGTTTCCAGTAGGATCCTTTCTGCAGGGCAATGCCATATCCTGTTGTGGCAAAGATGTAGCCACTGCCAATAGTTACTAGCTTACAGCCATCATCACGCCCCGCCATATAGTTGAGCACAGCAGCGTCATATATGAAAGCATCCAATTTACTGTACAAACCAAAAAGGCACAATTAGTGGCTTATATATAGAGAAATATCAACATCACGTGTACCACAAGTAACCCTGTTGACCATGCACGGCTAATTATATGCATATCTCAGCCGTACCCCGTCTTAAGGCTGACCAGTGCATCCTGAACTCCAGTCTGATGGTATTTCACCATGTACTGGTGCATGTCTGGGTAGTTTTTCCTGATGTTTCGCTCTGTGCTCCCATTAGGCACGGTCCCAAAGCGAAACGGTGGCGAATAGGAATAGGGACTCTGAAACTAGAAAAGAGAGAAGAAAAAAATACATCAATTACATGAATAACATATCCGAGGAGATAAACCTAGTAACTGGTGTAGTTCAGATCATCCATCTTGTAAATTTATAATGACATACGTATGCTTTCTCAAAACCTCGTGAGCTGCCAAATAGACAGCACGCTGTAAAATATGTTTTGTCAGGTAGCCTGTGAAATGTGCTTCATGTGGTAACATCTAAATTAACTGGTTTTATTCAAGTCAGAGAAATTATTTATTACGACTTGAATGAACTGGAATACATTAGATTACACTAAAAAAATACGAAGTAGAAATAGAAATGGCTTTAAATAGCACCAACTGCATATTTTTACTTTTTACAGCATGTGTCATCCATAGATAAGGTAATCTCACAATGGATTTGTGCTGAGCTCAGCAACAAATAAATTGCTAAGATGACTGACAGAGCCAGAATAAGATGATGTCTATAAATGTAGGTATATATTTATATTAAGTTGGAACTTCAGTGTCAACAAGACAACTGCTGTCAGGTGTGTATGCATATATTATCTCAAGGGGTGCTAGTGCCCTAGGCAAGATAAGACATGATTAAAGTAAAAAAAACACATTAACTACTCAAACGGTTCTCGACATATACTACCATTCAAAAGATTGAGGTCAGAAATATGTATATATACACACACACAACCAGTAAGAAGTTTTGAACATTAAGATTTTCTTTTATTTTTTTTTTAAGCCTGCATTTATTTGATCCAAAGCTAAATCAATTTCGAAATTTTTATACTCTTTTAAATAACTTTTCTGTTGGAGTATATTTTAAAATGTAATTTATTCCTGTGAGTTCAAAACTTGTAAAGCATCATTAACTCCTCACATAATTCTTTTTTTTTTTTTCTTCGGAAATACAAATGCTACGGATCACTGATCCTAGATCAGTATGACACCACCACCATACTGCGGTTGGCAATGAGCTTTTTGGTGTTAGCACCACCTTCTGCACCGGACACGTGACATGCTTGGGTGAACACTGTTTGGAAAGAAGGCAGAGGAAGGAGAGGAATTAAACCTGAGGGGGGAATCGCCGTAGCCGTACCTCGAGAAGTTGATGACGCTGACTGAGACAACGCCATGTTAGTACTGTTTGCAGTAGTTTATAATTCTACTAATGTGGTTTGTCCTGAGGTTTATGCTGCACTGAGTTACACATATGCATGCATTCATATAATAATACATACACTCTCTTAACACCTTTTGATATTATGTTTGTTTTTGTTGCCAAAATGGTTTAGAACAATTGCTAAATAATTGCACAATTATGCGTGCCTATCTGTTTGAATGTAATTTTTATCACTAAAGGTAGCATTGATTTAAAATTGGTTCAGTTAAAAAAATAGCTTAGCTTAGCTTGCTACATTTCTCAGGGTAGTAGCTTTAGTGTAGTTAAGCTTAATTCAATGTAGAATAACTGATAGCTTAGCTCACTACATTTTCTAAGTAGCTTGCCCAACACTGATTATTTTTATTATGTTAAAATGAGTCGATTTCTGTTCAGGTTTCTTTAATGAATAGAAAGAATAACATTTACCTGAAATAGAAATCTTTTGTAACAACATTACTGTCTTTTTTATCACTTTTGATCAATTTAAAGCATCCTTGCTAAATAAAAGTATTAATTTCTATAATCTTTCCCTCCCAAAAAATACTGACACCAAGCTTGTAAACAATATAGTGTATAATGCTATCATATTTTACATTATTACTGTTATTACTGTTTTTGATCAAATAAATGCAGCCTTGGTAAGCATAAAAGACTTCTTTCAAAAACATAACATTTTAATCACTTCAATCTTTTAAATAGAACAATTATCAAACAGTAAATCTAAATCCTAACATAGATTTATAGCTACATACATACAGGTTTGTGAGGCAGGAGACAGCTCATATTTCATGATACACAAAAAAGTTACCTTTCTGTCACTAAGGCCTGTTACTTGGTCCACAAACTCCTCTTGGATCATAAAGGCAGCCAAGTTGGCAGTGTAGCTGGCCAGGAAGATCACAGCGAAAAAGGCCCACACGGACACAATAAATTTACTGGTAGTGCCCCTGGGGTTCTGTACTGGGACAGAGTTGTTGAACACCAGACCCCATAGCAGCCAGACAGCCTTACCAATGGTGAAGGAGGGTCCATGAGGGTCTACAGAAATAAAAGACAAGACAGAGGAAGTTAGTGAGTAGGAGTTAGGAGTAAGTGGGAAATCATAAGAGCTTTGTGGATCTACAGGTTACAAGCTGCTTATTGTTTAAATTTTTAATGCTGGGGTTTTAAAATTTTAACTACGTATTCTGGCTTTTTTAAAGCAGTCAAAGCAGTGTGGTGGAGTTTGTGTATCATACCTTTGCCCTGTGCCAGGTTTCTATTGAAACCGAGCGGACTGATGAATTCAAAGAGGAAAACAGCGATTGCTGTAACGATGAGTAACATGACGAACATCATAACCCACACTGAAGCACTGAAGGGTTCTGAGAGAGGAGAGAGAATAGAGAAGGGAAGGCAGAGATTAAAAAAAACACTAGTTCCAGAGGGATTTCAAAGATATTATTTCATCTCTTACCTAGAAACGCAGAGGGCGACACCGTTCCATTGCTACGTGACACCATCACACTGATGCCTGTCTCGACAAATGGGACAGAGAAGTCTATGGCCTCTGACCGCTCTTCATTTATGGTCAATGAGCCCACAGCCATTACAGCCTTTTTATAGACTACCTATACAGCAGAGAAGAAAAAACACCTCAAGAAACAGAAAACACACTGACTGAAGTAGAAATACACAGACGAATATAGATAGATAGATTTTTTTAGTTTAATGCTTTTATCTATATTAGGGATTTCCTGGTATGTTTCCTAGGAATGTTTCACATCACCTTGTTTTGGATACAATAAAACTTTAAAAAATTTAATTCAGATTTATTCACAGTGGCCCTCGAAAGCCACTATGTGAACATATTTTCCCCAAAAAAGTGCGGGGGGATGAAAGCCTGATAGGTTAATATAGACACACAGAACAATACATTGACAGCTGAACAGCCAGGAAAAAGTGACATCTATGCGACTGCAATTAAACTGATGATTCATTCATTAGGTTATTGAAAGTGACTAACCTCCCCCACCATGCCGTTCCATACATTATTGATCTTCTTGCCATGTTTGCCATTTGTGACCAGGTAAAGATCATAGGTGAACTTTACATTTCTGGCAATCTTCTTCAGGATGTCTATACAAAAGCCCTTGCAGCACTTCTTGATATAGGAGCCATCCGTGGTGTTACTGCAGCATATACAGTCACAGCAATATAGAAAACAGCGGATACTGAGAAAGACTGAAGATAACTCAATCTAAGAAGTTCTAAATTTAACACACACAAAAGTTCATAACCACATTAGAGACTGCACAATTATTTCTGTATTCCCCAGGAAAAGAAAGCTCTTGTGCTAAAGGTTAAGATAGGATGTATAATGCCTATGGAACCTGCTACTGGTATGAACTTCTATAGGTTTTTCTTTATCTTTAAAATTAAATAAACAAAACTCACTCTTTAATGTGTTTCCTGCAAGGTACAGAGTTGCGCATACATGTGCCAGTAAGAATGTCCACATCATCCACTATAACAAAGGGTCTTTCCTCTAGAGTCACAATGCTCAAGTGGTTCTCATCAGCGTCCACATCCCCAAACGAGTTATAACGTGGCCAAACCGGAAACTTCAACTTCAGTGTGTGGTTTTCCCATCGTCCCATCTGTAGACACACACAAACAAACATTGGCTCACAAATAAACAAGGTCTGGAACTGGTTTGAAGTGGCCTCTATTATTATTAAAAGTTTGGTGACAAAAATCTGATTTTCTGCTCTTCAAAGCAAAGCTAAAAAATGTATGAGAGGAACATTATCCCCCAGTTTCACAGACGAGGCTTAAGCTAGTCCCAGACTAAATTGCATGTTTGAGCTGTCTCAGATGAAGATATC
>JAUMHR010000042.1:13268782-13281925 GCA_032361145.1 Enteromius fasciolatus | reverse complement strand
GGTTTAATATAGAATTAGATCGATTTAAATAACTATAGGTTGTTTTTGTTTTGGTGAATGTCGATTTCTGAGATCATGAAGTGTGCCCCCCCATTCAAGATTTTCTGGCGACGGTCCTGACCCTACATTTAAACACATCAAAAGTAACAGTAAAAATATTTATAATTTTACAAAGATTTCCATTTCAGTTCAATGCTTTTTTAAAAAAAAAAAAATCATAAAGGAGCATTGGAACACACAATACACATTCTCAACTTTGCTAAACATTTTGTGAGCACCAAATGTGCCAATAAAGACTGATCATTTCAGCTTTGCCATCACAAGAATAAATTACATTTGTATTAAACATTTCCCATCTATATAAAAAGTTACTGTAATTATAATAGCAGTCTCGAAATATGACTGTTTTTACTGTATTATAATCAAATAAATGCTGCCTAGGTAAGACACTTTTCCTACAGACACATAGAAGAATAATCTTACTGACTCCTTATTAAATGTGAAAGGATCCGACAGTAATAGTGATATTTTCTGCCTTTCTATTTTTGTTTATTTCTGACTTGCAAATGCGTTGTGCTTGACACGTTATTGCACAGCCAATACAGCCAAGGCTGTATCAGCCTGGAAATCAAAAGGAACTCTGGGAGATGATTTAAAGAAGGGATGAGAAGTGTTATGGGAGACAGCAAGCAGGGGGCCTCTTAATGTTTGAGTTTCATTCACATCAACCCCAGCATTTGACTCCCTAAGCAGCGCTTCCCTCCTGAAGAGTCTCTTCAATTATTACCCTCCAAGCTCTACAGCAGCACCGGGGCCTAATGTGTCAAATATGAAGTTGGAGGATGTCGCTCGGAGGAAATTAGATAATGAAAAATCTGAACCTTATGAATTCTAAAGAACTTTCAATATATACACTTCTCATCACAAATAACTTGTCATACATACAAAGAGAGAATAAGCAGATAGTAAAACAAAATACTAAAGCAGGACTTAAAAAGAATCTACTAATCACTAAACGAGCATTACATAAGAATTAAAACATCAAAACCATTGTCTGGTTTCGAACCACAAAGTAGCACAGTCCACTTACTTTGTGGTTGTATTTCATCTCTGCTAAAAGGGATTGTGCGTTCACTTAAAATTATCCAATCACTATTTGGAAGCGTAGTTTGAAGCGAACTCAGCCAGATGATGCAATGGGATGACATGGTCGTCTGTAAGAAGTTTCTACAGTTTATGTGGATGAAGACTGTGTAGCAATAGCCTAATAGTCAAATGTATCCATTTGATAATAAATTAAAAATGTACAAAAAAAATAATTGATGTTTAACGTAAAATAAAGACAGCATCAATGAGTCCATTTGCAATCATAAACTTTAGTTTTCATAAACTTCGATGCTAAACTCTTTGAGGCAGCTCTGTCACTACCCCGGCCACAGGTTTCTGTCACACCCACACTACTGCAACCGATTTTGCTATAAACACAGCTCATTGCCAACTTTTCAGAAACAAAGAGACAGACAGAGAGACAATGACAAAAAGACTGGCAATCTGTCAGGCTATATCTGACGCAGATGGCATGACTGATAAAGAAAATCTGTCAGGTATCGGAATTGTGTCTCATTTAATGCCACACAGCTAGACAATCCAAAACATGGCATAGAATATTAGAAATCAAGCTTTCTGTTTAAGCCTTGGTGGAAAACATCAGATTGATGCCAGATATGATGAAATATTTTGCGGTGGGTTGCTGTAAATGCAAAGTCGAAATACAGCACATAGAGCCAGCAAGGGAGTAGTGCGTGCTTACCTTTTCGGCCATTGTCATGGCAGAGCCGCCATGGATTCCCAGTATGGGCATGGAAGTCTGAGAGGAAACAAAGTCTAGCATCTGTGCCACGGCTTCCTGGTCCGTGCCGTCTCCATAGACCAGCCCGTGTAGTCTCTGTCGGGACATGAGCTCACACAGGTGCGTAAGCATGCTTCCTGGATCTGTCTGGTTCACCTGGACGCTGAGAACAGTCACATCCAGAGGCGCACCAATCCCACGAGCCGGACGCAGGGCTGATTCGGATACGGTTGGGGTTTGGCCCAGTATCACCGCTACACTGAGAGATGGAGGCTTCTCTGCTGCCTGCGACCAACCCATCAAAGCCCATAAGACCATCAAGCAGACTACAGCTCCCATCATTCCTGGCTTCGGCCCCTGTTAAGATGAGAAGTTTTAAAATGATTCAAAACACCCAGAGGCTCACCAGATCTCAACTAGAACAAAATCAGATAACGTAAATTACAATCATAAATTACATTTGGCCTGTTACTTTGAACGCAATGATTCAGGGGTAAGGGAACTGGGAAGCGAATCTGGAAGACACGCTTTTAAAAGGTTAAGATGATATGGTGCTTCGTTCAACTACTCAATCATTTCAAGTCAATACTTTTCAATTAGCCTAAACAGTTAAATGGAACAGTGGTTCACTTATTAGCAATTAACTCTGATGTACTGCCTTACAATATGTCATCGTGGTTACATTTAAATGGCCCGTCTAATTGATAGGACTCTTCAATAGTTTATTACGATTCTAGGCGGAATTTGATGCCTGAATGATTCCAGATGGCTAGTGTAGCCGTCTCTTAAATTATAGTAATAATTGATGAAACCATGCACTAACTGGAGTGCATTATAACTTCATGAGTAAGGAACAGCTTACACATGGTTAAATTTAAGTGCGCTGATGTCAGCGGTTCAAAGATGGTTCAATCTCGAGAGATTTAATGTAAAAGTCAACTTTGGAATGAAGGAAACTGGACTTATGGTTTAAAAGGAATTGTTTACTCCAAAACTCTATTCAATTTCACTGTGATTAAAACAGCAGTGTGAACATACTTCCAATAAATCTCTTTTATGTTACAAAGAAGAAAAACCGTAAACTGGATATAGATTTTTTTTTTTTCCTGTTCATTTGGCTCCTTTTATCAAAGTACAGATACTTTGCTATCAAACATGCTTTGATAGCAAGATTTATCGAATTCACTCTGAACTTTTCACTCTCAGAAATGTCACTGGATACACCTGCTTCATCCCTGGAGTTTAGTCATCAGTCACATCCGCACCTCCATTTCACTCACTGACTACCTTGGGTCATAGCCAGTGACTACAAATGAAAAAGTACTCTGATGATGTTGAGAATAATAACAAAAGAATATTAACTAGCATAGTCAAATACCCTGTTCTTATTTAACTTGGGTTGAGAATAGGAACACACAAACAGGGCATATATACAGTAGCATCATGAAATCAAGTCAGTTCGTCTCTTAATATACTGCATGTGCCAGGGCATGTAATTTAAAATCAATACACATCATGACACAAAAATCAATAAAATGAAATAAACCTTAGTCTCCACAGCATGAATTTTTAGGAGTTTGTTTTTGGGGTGCTCAGCATTGAATGATGTGATAAGAATGTGCTGCCATCAGCTACTACGAATACTACCATTTTACATCACCAGTCCTCAACAAAGGACAAAGCCTAATGCAGAAGCTCATGAATGCACAGCTTAACAGAAAAAAACTGGAATATTAGATGGAATATTTTGCAAATACTTACTATACATATGGGTAGTTAAGAATAGGGACATAAACATTTTCAAGACATTTTAATCATTTAAACTGCATTTTATTTTTAAAAAATGCCCTGCAATGTGACAATTTTAAATATTCCATGTAAATATTGACAAGTATAAATATTTTATACAGTCTCTCAATTATGGATGCCACACACACACACATACATACATACATACATACATACAAGTAATTAAATGGGTATGCTGATTTTATTAGTACTTTTAAAATCACAACATTGATTTAGCAATGCATGAGCAGAAGTGGATGACTGTTACCACCTGATTCAATAAATATAATTCCTCCTACAATTTCATTTTTTTTAATAAATGAAGCAAAGACTTGTTTAACACTTGACGAACTAATAATTTATTGATGCGTTTTCAATTGTTGGCAAACACCTAAAATAGATAGTAAGAGGGTTTTGCTTCTGACGGCTTAAACATTCAGCTGTATTGTGAAGCATACTAATTAGTGCCAATCACATAATTGCCTAATTGCTTTCATGATGGTTGCACTGGTAGTTTGTGAGGTTCCAAAAGTGGTACATGCCTCAATGACCACATTAGAGATTCCAGACAGGCTGTTGTGCTCCGTTACCCCTGTAACTTTTTTATTTAGTATACTTGCTAACATCCATAATTGGCATACTCACAGAGCTACCCCAGCAAAGCAACCATGCCCTTAGGTCTACCACTTAGCGTTTGCAAATGCAGTGCATCAATCTGCATCTCATTCACTCATTCTGGATGTGCATGTCATATTTGTTGGACATTTTACAAGTAAACGGTGGGTAATATTTTGAGTTACATTAGACGTCACCTTCACCCTAAGCTTGCAGGATACAATTGAAGAGCAGCCAAGAATCAAAATAAAGACAGTTCGTTTCGCTTACATACAAAAACAGACCCATGGATTTTTACGCATCAAAATTTAAGCAACGCTGCCAAAAGCGTCTTGCCAATAGGACTGTTTGTATGAGTGAGGTTTGAGTATATGCCTGGAAGTACCAACCACAGTTTTGATGGTCTGTCACAGCCCATATTTCATAATTCAAAACCACAGCATAAAGTGCCAAGTGCAGATCGGCTCCTCTGTTAGCAGAATATCACCGCTGAGATCACTTCTCTTCGCAGGCGAATGGGGAGGTTGTGGGTGGATTTCGGAGTTTGACTGTGTGGAAAGGTGAAGGGGTCAATAGTTACGAGTACTCTCAAAATAAGCACCTGCACTAGGTCCTCCTCCCCCATCCATCTCTTTTCCTGACCAGCACGTACGCTCAAATAGTCTTCCATTTCAGACATATTCTATGTATTTGAATGCAGACAGTTTATAAAAATGTGTAAACAAAAAAAAGGTGGTATTCTCTTTCAGGTCAACTACTGTTATAGTGAAGCAACAGTTGTTTAAACAAGTTTAAAGTCAGATTATAGCCAACAACATTTCACTTGCAAGAAATTTTGAAGGTAACTCCATTGCCCCCATAAATCCTGAGGTTTGGTACCGCCACAAAAGCGCATTAAGTACGTTCAACAGGGCAGCGCATTAGTCAAGCGCCCATGTCTGCATTCACATATTTGATTAAATTATGTTGCTGGCCTAAGGCATCACAAGAGTTGACCCAATATAGCAACTGTAAGAATGCATTGCTGTTTATATCTGGGCGTTCAGTTAATGTCATTTTATCAAGACGTGTATAAGTGTCTCTATACATGAATGCATGGGAAGGGAGGGGGAGGTTTAGAAATATTTCAGCTTCTAAAATTGTATCCTCCGTTGCAGGAAAGACTATTTCAAGCCTGGTCCTGTAAGCAAGAGGAAAACATCAAAAATGTGCTTGGACAACGTGACTGCACCCAAATCTGCAAGTCCCTCATTCCCCGTTTAGAGCGAACCCGCGAAACAACGGCGCCCCCTGTCGGATCTCCCTCCAGCCGCTTCACACCTATTACTAAAACCTTCAATATTTAAAACGTATCTTACCTTGCGTGTCACGAGGTGTCAGTGAAGAAGACTCGCCGTGGTTGAAATGTGCCATCTGTGAAACTGACCGATGTCTTGTGAATGTTATCCACGAAGATTTCCTCACAGAGAAGGCGCGTTTCTCGGCGCATTTTTTTCCCAGACCTTCGGCGAACCACCTTGACAGGAGCTTAAGTGTTCAATGTTCTGGGGAGGGGGGGGGAGGAAAGTCAACCAAAATCCTTACACCAGGGTAACAAAAATGACAGAGCTCATTATTTAGTGAATTTCTATAACTTGTGTTCAGTAGTCTACGAGAGAAAAGCCACACCAAAAGGCTTCGCGAGTGGGCAAACTGATCTGCGTGGAAGCGTAACGGTTCCCCCGCACAGAACCAAGTCACCTCAGAGGCTGGCTACAACACACACACAACCGTGTTTCATACAACACCTATCCGCGAGCTTCGAGAGTGTGGTCAGTGATGAAAAGGTGAGTGAGAGACCCGGCGTGTTTAAATAACGGCCGGTGTGGTATTCCCCTCACGCGCGCTCAGGGTTCGTCTCTATGTAGGGCGCTCGCTCGCGCAGCAGGTGTTGCGCATCAAGGCGGTTAAAATAATTTCTCCCGTCACAAAAATCTCCCGACGATTTCGTCAACGGGAAGCTCCGACGACTCCCGGTTGGCTATGAGAGCGCGAGCCCACATTTGGTAAGGGAAAAATAAACACGTTCTTTGATGTTTTATTGAAAGTAAAAAGAGAACAACTCACCTAATATCCCCGTTATACATTTCCAATACACCAGTCAGGAAATTAAAGCGCGTCCTCAGTAGTCTTCATCGTGTAACCTTGATCTTTCTTTATAAACAAATCCAAGTTCAGCGCTCTTAACGGCGTAATTCCTCCAGTGTCCTTGTGTTTACCGTGTCCATTCCTCACACAGCTTAACCAGAAAAAAATGTTCAGTGGTTCACTCGACATACAACGACCACATGGATTTTTCACCTTAATATTTGTTATTTATTTCTGAAAGCTTTCCGCAGTGGAACAGGTCCGTGTGCCGCCTCTGAGGGGGATTCCGTCAATATCTCATCCTTTTTGGAGAAAACTACAGAGACGCGCCGTATTCAGTCGTTAGGACGTCGATAACGGGGATGAGGTGTATTTTGGATAGAGATTCCTCTGCGACACCATCGACTGAACTCGAGACATCATGGCAAACTGTCGAGCGCGTGTCCGCTCCTTAACATCTCAGCGCGGAATTGAGACTGTACTTGCCAATGCCTCCCACGCGCTCCGCGCCAAATTCAACTCGATTCTCTTACCTTGCCACCTATAATTAAACACAAACACACGTTTAATGCACGGATTTGCTGTCAGTCAATGCAAACAGACCAGTCTTATCTTTGAACAATTTGAGGAAAACATTTGCTTATGAGGCGCGTTCATATTTCCATCCAACTTTACAGACCATTGCTCTCAGGCGCACAGTCCACGAGTAGATGGTAGATTGAGGCGCTCGCTCTCTCTCTCCATCACACACATGAATACAGTCAAATGATAATGAGCACCATTAACAGTCCCTGCGCACGATTGGCGCGTCAAAACTGTGGAAAATTCTCAATCACACGACGCCTCAGTAAACAAGTCATTTTCCCGCTCCATGTTGCAAAACCATGTCCCATCCACTGTCGCCTCCACGTGTTAAAGAGAGCAAAACAGTTCATCGAACCGATTCCTGTCTGTCTCAATGAAAACGGTGATTTTGGGCTTGCTCCGTTTGTGCAAAAATTGGTGGTTCGTTATGAGTCAGACGCTCCCAGCTGTGTAATTTCCCTGTAGGAAATCCACGGGAGTCGTTATGATCCTCAACTCATGCAATTAAATCAAATGATTTTATGCTCTAAGATCATTCACCCAGTCAAAGGGAAAACTGCTTGACAAGTCTATTTAAAGTCTTTTAAACTTAAGCTTATGACCGCGTGTTTAAGTATAGATATTCTGAAGTCACGTGTCCCCTCAGATTCGAGCCAAGTGGATTTTAATGCAAATATCTGTATCTTTAAAAATTAAGGGGCACCACTACTGTGGGTTTTTAAAAAAGTGTTTGCCTTCTGGTCATGTCTAACCTTACAAAATCCAAAATCTGTTCCACATAAAGTTCAGCAGATTACCACAGAGTTCATGAAATGAAACACCATCTTATTCCTTTACCTGACAATAAGAATTCAATACTCTATCAGCCATGTTTTATTACAGTATAATTCATTTTGATGATTCTCCTTCCAAAACAAAACAGAAAAAAAGGTTACTTAATAAAAAGCACTGCATATTCCACCTTCGCCTAGGGTACTGAGTGAGTCAGAATAGCCAGTGGTGCCCCCTGAAAAAAAAAACCCTGTTTAGATATATTTAAAATAATGACGCATTTCTACTAGAAATGGTGGAACCTTATTTGAAATATTAAGATTTTACCTTTTTTTCTAAGCATTTGTAGCACTTTATACTGCTTTTCACAACACAGACCAGCCAGCCCACTATTTTATGGTTACCAGGAAACTATGTTTCAGTATGATGTAACACTACAAAACCATTTAACATATATATCATTTAACCATTTAGCATAAACACACAGGCATGCGTCTGCAAGCTATGCCTCAGGAGTGTTCTTTGTCTTGTTTGTCCTTGCGAGCATTATAACAACTCATTCTTTATAGGTCAACCTTTATATATTCATATTTAGAATTTACCCACTTTGACACCCTACTTTGCACACATTGATTTTGAGGAAATAATACAAGCATGCAAACCACTGTAAAATAAATCTGACTTATCTAAACTCTATATACACACATCCTAATGTACTGCTGCTTTTTGTTACCCCCAGCATTTTTTGTCTCCCTCAGCCGACCGATCATGTTTCCGAATAGGCTGGAAAAGGACGCTTTACAGTCCAGTGAACAAATTTCAAGATGATAAACTTTACCATTTGTAACAGCAGGTCCATTGTGATTATCCATGTCTGTGTATCTAAGTTTGGAAACCTATGCCCATTATCTGCTCGCTTGAGCAAATAATGCAAATTCATGGCTCAGAGGGAACTCTGATTTTCTTTGGCAGGAAAGATTTTCCTTTTCTTTTCGAATCATACATCGTCTCATATACAGAACACATCGATTGTTTAAGAACATTTACAGTAGCAGAATTGAAATCTTCCAGTGCCTCAAACAGTAGAGAATGGAGCTAACAATGCCAAGGTTGAGCATTCTGCTCAAATGTATATCTTGAATGGAAAGTAAGTTGCTTTAGATACAATTATCTCACAAATCCAGTGTATTCATTAATTCGTAGTCTAATTAGAAAACACAGGTTTGTGTTTATGTGTGGGCACGGGAGCATTTTAAGCCCTAGAGTATCTGTAACAATTATTAACAAATCTTTTATACAACGTGTGAATCACTCAAATTGTGTTAAATCAGCCTTAATGCTGAGTTAAACTAGGTCAAATTAGGAGTTGTTTACTTATTAAATGAAAGCCCAAAACTGACTTGAAAGGAGTCGCAGGTAATTATCCAGAAAGCTCATAATGAAACAATTTTACGACTGAGAACAGATAATACATTTTAGACACATTTTCTTTTAAGGAGAGACACAATGATATGCTTTGGCTCGTGTTAATGAAGATCCCATTTTCTTGGACGGTTTGGATTAACAATAAAGATATTATTTCCCACATCTCATATCGCTAACAAACATCAATAAATTGTGTTTCCGACGCAGACGAAATAAACCAAGTGCAAAATACAGTAAGGCAACAGCTAGAGCATTGCAAAATATGCACAACTTAATGAATAAATAAAGAAGGAATTAAGAAATAAAGGAGTAAAGAAGAAATGGAAGAGAGGTTTGCATGAGTCTGTCATGAGCACAAAAAAGTGGGAAAATTCTGTCTCCATGGTAACCCAATTTTCAGTGTCACCACTTTTGTTACCAAACAGACCATGCTACATTACATAAAACACACACTCGCACCCCCCTTCACACACAGACAAATGTGTGCACACACTCGCAAACATGCATTCGCTCAATGGAACAGCAGAGTTTTACTCTAACAATAGTATTTGCATGACAGTGGTAGCTTTGACGCAGCATAATATCTCTAGAACGGTCATCTTTTGTAATAATTTTTTAAATTAAAAGTAGTCAGAGAGCAAACTGTTACACTTTAACACCCAATCTATACCAGAATCATCTGGAGTGATTCAAAACGAAACGCTAAGACAGTGTGTACTATAACATTGATTATGCAGTCATGAAAAATATTCAAACTAATTGCATCTGCAATGAAATCTAATCTTAATCCTAATGCATCTTTCTTTATACACACAACATACTAAAACGGAAGCACTCCATGAGGCCTGATGCACATGCATGGTCTCACGTATAACATGCATGCTTTCACACATACTGGGAAAATCACATTCTGCACATAAGCTCGAGAGAGTGGTGCGGTGTTTATAATGTCTTTAAAATGATCTGTAGCTTTTAGTTTGAATTAAAATGTGAACCTATCTTTATCTAATTTATAATAATAGATAGATAATGCAGAAAACAGCCTCATTTGTCCTCGAATGCAGTGATTCATTCACAAGAGAAAGCTTGATGTCTCATTTTATTTGCGATGTCATTTTACAGGATGTCCAATTTTGTAGTAAATAGTTCAATTTATTACACTGATTGCTGTTTTATACTCTCAATGCAGAATGATACAGCACATGGTGTGAAATGATGTTGAATAATGGATGCAGTATTATCACAATGCAACGCGGTGGCTGCCAAGCAGTCTTACAAGAAACAATACATACTAAATCAGAGGTCATCTCAGGCCAACACTGTTACTAAATCATTGACAAAAGCCATCACAAACACATACAGTACATCAAATATTAAAGACATAATATTCAATGTACAGCACGAGGTCAGAATTGTAATTCTCATTTTGTATCCAAAATAGTGAGATTTGCAGATTTCAGATTCAAACTGAAAGCATATGTATAGCTGAACCAGATGTTCGTTGTTTTCTCCAGGTCATTAACATATTTGAGACCCTTGTCACGTTTCTGGATTGGTCTAAAATATGTCCCATATATAAAACAACTAATTTGTTAGGCCTATTTTTCTGGCAAAAAAATGTGACATCTGGTCAGCATACTTATAGGATAATTTCCTTTTTGATGATGGTAATTTCAGTCAGATGATCCAATTAATGAGAGGAATGGGGAGAGAATTTGAGGGCTCTTCTGAATACTAATGAGCAAGGTGTACAATATTGCAAAAACTCATAAACAGGCAGCTGGACAATGCTCTTGTTGTGTGTATATGTGTGTGTATATATACTTCATATATTTATATAGTCATATTCTACTTCTATTCTCTTTTTATTCTAATTTATTTTATTGCTTGTTTTTTATATTATATTTATTTACTGTATATTTTTATATTCTACTTCTATTTTGCTGTTTTAATTCATTGATTTTCTAAATTTGTTGGGGCAGTCATGCAATACATTTCACTTCATGTCACACCGTGTATGCATGTGAATGTGACAAATAAAATTTGCTAATTAAATCAACACAAAAGCTGTATCTGAAGTGGCATGTAGACGTATTTCTTCTAATTCATTGTATCATTCATTCATTCATTTAACTGCTTTAAAACATCGAAATGCGAAATGCCAAATAGATGGCAGCAAATCACTCTTAATAAGTGAGTCATTGCGATTGAACCGAGTCATTCAAACGGTTGATTCAACAGTATATAAATATAACTGCTACCCAAAATGACCTTGAACATCACAACCATACCTTAACCAGCTTAAGGCAAATTAAGGCTCAGGCTTTCTAGAAAGTAAGTTGTGTGATGCATAATGGCAATGGCACTACAAGCTCAAACTATGGTGTTTATTATTAGGTTAAGGTTTATTTTATTATGATCATTTGAGTTTACTGTCCCCACCTTGTTACATATTTCAGGTTGTGACAAAGTGAGAATTCTATTGCAGAGAGTAAAACAAGCAGAATGGTAAAACGCTAATGCAGTAATCATTATAATAAGGCAGGCACACTCAGTAGTAATCGGTTGCATAAAACAAACAAATCCAAATATAGCATAAACCCGAGTACTACAAAAAGGGATGCAATTAAAGTGACTGAATTGCGTTTACGCTGTCCTGACCGTAGATACAAGCTACTTAATAATCATGCTAGCAAATAGTAAACAAAGCACATGTGCGTCCAATTAAATCATAGCACGACACGCAGTAGGGTGAGACATCTGGTGGCTGGAGGATTGAACTGCAGAAACCTAGACACCTAGCAAAATTGTATCTAGTTTTTAAATTGGATTAGTGTATCAGGTTTAAATTGTCCCTTTTCTGTGTTAAGTCAAAATATATTTATCAATTCTGAAAACCACCGAAATAATATGAAGAAATAGGAAAGTATACTTAATTTTATTTTTAGGAAGATTTGATTTAACTGACTGACAACAAAGAATTTCAAAATGTTACAAAATATGTATTTTTCTAAATAAATGTTATTTTTCAGCCATTTATTAACGAAAGAATCATAAAGAAAGTGTTAATATTAAGCATGATGACGTTTTCAGTGTTGATAATGACGTGTTTCTTGAGCACTAAATCAAAATACTAGAATGATGCTGTAAATGCAGCATTGCGTTACAGGAATACATTTGAATAAATTTTTTAATAAATAAATAAATAATAATAGCAAAACAAATATATAAAATAGCAATAAAAAAGCTCTCAGTATTATTGTTTTTACAGTAAGTGTAACAAGCAAAAGTGACTTCTTTCAAACTTGTAATTAATTTAAAAGATTAATATTGTTTTATGTAAATAAGTCTATAGTTATATTAATTTAAATATACTTTATTAAATTATGAAGTATCCACAATTTATTCACAAGTGTATATTTAAATGAATTTAAATCATGTTAAGATATATTTTTTTATTCTGCTTGTGATGCATTTTTGGTGATGAGCATTATATGATAAGTAACCTTTGATTTTTTTTTTTTATTTATTTATATATATATTTATTTATTTATTTAATCTCTCTAGCTATTTAGAACTCCTAAATCTTTCTTTCTTTCTCTCTTATCCCAGCATACACAATTCAGCATTAAAGGTGATGTGTTTAAATTTTTCAATGTTAAAATACTTTCTTCTATCCCAGTTTAATGTGCAGAGACAGCTATAAATAAGCCATTCATGGTTGATTTCCCCAAAGAGTGTAAACACTGTGGCTCTGTGATGCTTTCAGCATTGCTCTATTAGTTCAAGTCTATACCTGGCAGACAGGAGAGATGAAGGCAGACACTGGAAACATTATTTTTTCAATTCTGATGGTGCTGCTAAAAAATTATACAATTTTTTTAAACAATATCATATGGTATTATGACTTCATGCTCTTTTGTCACACGTAGATACTAAATTGAATAATTTGTATTTTAAATAATACTTAATTTTTAAAATAA
>JAUMHR010000042.1:13249417-13262223 GCA_032361145.1 Enteromius fasciolatus | reverse complement strand
ATACAGATTGTTGCTTACATTACTGTATTTGAGGGGCACTTACATAATTTAGATGAATATATATTAGTATGCATATATATATAATACAAATTAGTAATACAAGTTTTAAGTTAAGTCAACAGGAAATGAAAACTACAATACAATGTCTTACAGTGCATGATTCACTGATGCGTGTCATTCCTATGACAAAATAAAAGTTGCCTTCATTTTTTCCCACCTCTGACACTACTTCCTTTTTTAGGAAACACTTTTACTTTTTAATCCCTTTCCCTTCAATCACCTGACTCCATTCACGTAGACAATGCTCTCGTCGCGGTCCAATCAACTGCTGATCCATAAAAACAACCTCTTCATTTTTTTTTCTCATTGAATATCTTTCTTGTGCTTACAAAAATGCCAATTAAGTTACATCGAGTATTTCATGTTCACGTGCATGCCAGAAAGTAAAAAAAATGAACAGACTATAGCAAGAACTACAGTTTTTTGAAAGTAGTGTCATTGTGTGTGTTGTGAGAGAAGGAAATGTTGCATTAAACACTGAAGTGCTATTAATCTTGCTCACTTTCTGTCTTTCAGGGTCTGTCTTTTTTTGTTTGTTTTATAAGTACAGCAGTAACACACAACACAAAGACAGTTTTGTTAAAGCACATACTGACTAATGAATGTAAAAGAGAGGTAATGCCAAGGCATGCAGAAACAATGCTTCGGCCTGTGACAACATTTTCAGTCATCACAGTGGTAAAACTCATTGAAATGGCTGGTTGAGCCTTGTATGTTGTTTCTGCACTTATTGTCTTCTGATGAGAGAATGGTTGGATGATGAATGATTCTGAAAAGCCTTTGACTGAGGGTGAGAAAATACTGTGTACTCTTGTCATCATGTCTAAATACATATATATTAATCACAAAAAAATGTCATTCAAATTAAGTTTCTGTGAACATGTGTGTGCATTTATGTGTGTATATTAGAAAAAGAGACACACATACAGCATATAAAAAAATATTTAAATGTATTTGTGTGTGTGTGTGTGTGTGTGTGGTCTCATTCTTATATGTTTTGGTGGCATTGTTAATATAAATTGTAATGTGAAGTAATAGTAGTGGATAAAGACTTTACGTTAAACTTCTAAAATTACTAAAACCATAACTGCAAAAAAAAAAAAAAACAATGGCAAAATGATTCAATATTACAACAATCTAACATAAAACTTACAATCATTTCAAATATAAATACGTCTATATACTGTACATAAATAATACTAAAACAACTCAGCTTTGGATAAGCATCTGCTGACTGATCGTCTCCTCCGTAAGGTATGTGAGGTATTCGAGACAGGATTACAATGGATGTCTTTGTGTGTTTCTGTTCTAAAAAACCAGGATTGTACATTTTCAAACCAAGTTTTTCTGTTTTTGTCCACAAGGATGTGCTTTCTATAAGCTCAGTGGTTTGTGTATGCATGGTTTGTGCTTTTTGTGTGTGTGTGCGCGCTTCTGTTCCAGTACTGCTTCTGCTGTGAGCATGCAGACAAATACATAACATGAACACAGTTGTGTTAAACATGTGCGGTCACACGGCCTGATGACAAGCACATGATGACAGGCAGTGAATGGTACATTTCAAAATATATCAAATCAGATCGTTTTAATAAATAGTCGTTCTTTTGTAGAAGTATATATTGAAAAGAAGAAAAAAATGCAGAAGCTGACTTATACATAACTCATATTTTCCCCTAGATGGGGCCGTTTCTATAAAACCAGTAAACGAGAGCTGCTGATTCTTTTAAGGGGTTGGGCAACATTACAAGAAACTTACCCGTTAGAACAAAAGAAGCGAAAGAGAAATTAGCCCAGAGAGAAATGATGGCAAAATCAACTTCGAATCACTTCAAATAATTTATCTTTAATAACAAAAAGCAATCTTGAACAAATAAAACCCTTTTCTCACTAAGTGAAATGCATATTTCTGCATAGCAGAATGTGTTGCTATATAATACATACCGTACTATACATTATATAGCCTACATATTGTATATGTACCAATATATAAAAATCATACTGATAATGACAGTGCATCGTTGTCAGTGGTTTACATTCATATATATATCTATATATATATAAAGACAAACAATACTATATAAAGGTATTACCAAATTGTTAAATCATTAATTTTACACAAATTTAAACTCTGCACTGGCCCAGTACCAGCGGGATTGCTATAAAGCAATTAAAGGCCTGCGGTGGTGTTGTGCTGATCTTAAAGCACAATAAAAAAATAAAAATGTTTTGTAGTGCATTGTTAATATTGCAGAATAGTCCAAACAATCACTACACACATAAATACAGTACATGTTCTAGTTGGGTCAGTGAAGAGTATCCTATAGGCTTTTACCACCAGGCACAGACAACTAATTTGTTCGTACAAATTTGCTAGGTTGCCTAAAATAAATTTACTTGGCAACTTCTGTGTGAACAGAATTGCCACTGCTGACAATAAACAACGAATGTTTTATTTGGCCCCATGAAATTTCGCTGAATTTCCCATAATGTTCCCCTTTTGTATGAAATGCACTCTGAGATAACAGTTCTAATAAATCGTACTTTGTTTAAAAGCTGCAACATCTGTAACATCTTCATGTGAGCTACACACGTTCATATACTAAAAGGGTACAACCACAGAAATTCTTTAAGTTTCTTGCTCACAGGCAGGTGTTGAATACTATCTTTCCCGAAACTCCGCACCACGGCTCTTCTCGCCAGCTCTTGCAGGCTCTGCGCCGCTTCTCCACGATACGGCATACTCAGACTCTTTTTTGGGGATGCAATATAGTATCCCAGCAGGCCAAAAAGGCAAGAGAAGGTATTTTTACTGCCTGCTAGACTGAATCCTCCATCCTTCAGGAGCACCCTCACACTGGTCGGGCCCTCAGGAGCCCGATAGCTGAGAGTAAAGAAAACATTTGCCTGCATGCTGTCCCGGATCAGGAAAGTCCCAAGAGGAAGTCTGGCAAGTCGAGCGTGTGCTTCGTCTACTTCCAAGGGACCCCAGTAAAATCCACTGTAGTTCAAGTAATCCACTGCCTGGGTGATGAGGTCACATTCTCGTTGATCCCGAAAGGGATGAAAGTGTGTTGGTAGGACAGCACAGGGTTTAGGGGACTCGGCCAGCTTGGATGGGTCCTGTTGCGCAACTGCATGGTCAGTGTCATTATGCTGGACCATTCTGAATCAGGGCCCACTCATACCATTCCTCCATGGTCCTAAAGCATAGATGAATGATTCTGTGGTACCTGTTTTAAGAAACAAAGTGTTCTTACGTCAAGAGCTGGGAATGGCTCTTGCACAGACACACTCTCACACAAAAGTGTGTGAGAAAGTGCATTGATCTGTGAGTGTGTGCATTGATTTTTAATGGTTAAAAATTGTTTAAATTTGTAACATGTCACCTGTTTCTCATTCATTTGCAATTACATGTCTAATAACTTTTAATGTAGTAGGTTTAGAATTAGTATGATAGGTTGACATATACTTGCAAAGTTTCTGATAGTATGTGGTGTATCCATCAAAATAAAGTGTTAGAAGTTATAAAGCAGACAGTCTACTTTAAGGACTGCTAGTTGACGTAGCTGCAAAGTTACTTACCGTTAGTAGAAAGTCTAAAGTGGACTATCGAAATACAGTTACTAATTATATTCTTCATTACGAAACAGAAAGCCAACCATTTCTTCGAAGAAGATGCTCTGTGAAGTCAGTGTGGTGTAACCTAACACAGCCTACAATTGATGTCGTTCGATTAGAAAGTGCTCTTAAAAATAAAGGATACCTTGAAAGGTTCTTCACAGTGATGACAAAACAGAATCATTCCGCCTCTATCTTATTTAATCTGAAGAACCTTCTTTAGCCACACCTTAGGTTCTGCAGATGTTAAAGGTTCTTTATGGAAAAGGTTCTTCTATGTCATCATGCACAAAAATAATGATTATATAGGCTACAGTGAGGATCGTGCGTTGAAGTGAAAATATTTCATTGTGCACTTTTACTTGTACCACATTTGTGACCCTGGACCACAAAACCAGTCTTAAGTCGCTGGGGTTTATTTGTGGCAATAGCCAAAAATACATTGCATGGCTCAGAATTATAGATTTTTTTTATGCCAAAAATCTAAGTAAAGATTAAGAGCACTTAAGAGCAATTAAGAAAAGATCATGTTCCATGAAGATTTTTTGTAAAATTCATACTGTAAACATATCAAAACGTCATTTTTGAAAGTAAAATGCATTGATAAGATATTCATTTGCATAACGTTAAAGGTGATGTGCTCAGTATTTTGATTTTTTTGGATCCTCCGATTCCAAATTTTCAAATAGATGTATCTCGGCCAAATATTGTCCTATCCTAACAAACCACGTATCAATAGAAAGCTTATTTATTGAGCATCACATGATGTATTCATCTCAGTTTTGTAAAATTTTACCTTATGACTGGTTTTGTGGTCCAGGGTCACATTTTTTAGTCAAAAACGGTGCAAAGAAATTGTAAGAAGAACGGGTGAAGTCAATATTAGTGCAAAGGTGACATTTAGAAAATCTCTCGACTCGAAAACTTTACGTCAAGAGTTGTTACGGTTCAGTGACAAAGGAAAATGATATCCCTCATGCGTAGTTAATATAAAAATTCTACAAAAATATTTAAATAATTTATATGAACTTATATACATCTATTTAAAACTTAAAACCCGTCATAAATAAAGAATGTGGCGTTTTTGGTTGGCTAAATAATTCTTTTAATTTTTTATATGTTTTTATGTGTCTTTGTGGAAATAGGAGTTGAGCGGATGGCAGGAAAGCCTATATTCTGGAGTAGCAGTACATAGCGTACATACTGGCTATTCTCGAAAGAACTCTCAGGTATCACATGATCTGTATGAAAACGGTTCTCCTGAGCAACAAGTTAAACGATTTCTATTTAACGCTTTTTAATGTATGTCACCTAGACTTGTAGGAATAACCATTAAGCTACATGTGTACCGAAAAGGTTTCCATAAAGCGGTGTTTAATCCACGGATAACCTCACGGTGAAATAAAAGGTGAAAGAAACACCTCCATCCCGGTCTCAGATGAAAATACCCCTAACGCTATCCCACTTACCGCAAAGCAGTTTGATGTTGTCTAAGCCAAACGTCTCCAGAACTGTGTTAGGATTTCCTGCGATGCTGCATTTTTAGTTGTAACACATCATTCTTCTCTCATAGGCTGATGACCATTACTGAAGAACGAAAGCGAAAGCTCTCTAAAGGTCTCGCCTCTAGCATACAAACAACTGGAAGAACTCTTCCAATAACTGCCTGTCTGTATAAGGGAAATATATCTGGCTTTATGCACGCTTTATGCCATTTAATGTATTTTATTTGCACTTCGGCAAAGTGAAACACTAGATATAGGAATGGGGTTGGATTTTCTGTCCCTGCATCTCTGTGTCATACCGTCAAAATGGCGAATGTCTTGAGGATTCAGCAAATAATTTAATAGTATAATATAATTATAATGGATATAATCAAGCTACTGCGGTTTGTGTAATCTGAGTTATTATTTAGCGTGCTGTTTTGAATGCAAACCTGTTTCACTTTCATTTCGGATGCATGTTTTACTTTAAATCACGTGATCTTCAACTCCGCTCGCCTTAGGACAGGTTAAAAGGTTGAAGTATCGGGTCTTATCCTGTTCTAATTGTATTACTTAAGAATATAATTCCAAACAAACATATATAGATTTAAGTAATAAAATGCTATTTTCAGTAGATTTGTAAAATTATAGAATAGAAGTGATGCGATGTAAATTCCTCCTCTAGTGTTTAGCATTATTACTATTATTATCTTTCAGACCACTGCAGAAAATATATAATTAACCTAAATGTAAAAGCCTATAAAAATCAGCCACTGAAAAATCCTATATTGATGAATTTTATTTCATCAATAGGAAATCCTATATTATTTTTAATTTATTAAAAGACCATATCCACTTTGAAGTTTATGATGGATATGGACCTGATGCATCCATTAACAAACACTATATAGGCCTAATGTTTACTTACGGGGAGAATTAAAACTCATGAACGATATTAAAGCCTCCAGTCAGTTTTTAGTTCACCAGACAACTACTTTATCTGTAAAAACCACACCAGTCACTAGTAATTGAATACATTTTGACTTCAAATGGATGTTGCATGATTAACTGTTATCTCTGTAGATTGCCTCTGACTCATGTCGTAATCAGACCATCTCTAAAAATATCTGATAAACTGTATGTATGAGTGGCAGAACACATACCTGTAAAAATTCACCCTACGTTAATTTATTTATTTTTTTACATTTTAGAAAACACTCCCACATCAATTGCCAGTTTATTTCTTCAATAAATATTTTAGTTTGTACCATAATTAATAAGCAGTCAATTAAGGATAAATATAATATAAATATAATATAAGTAATTTTCATTTACATGTTTTGTTTGCAGATTTCAGGGGGGGAAAATACCTGCAGATGAATCCAATGATGAATTGTCTGTCACCCGAAGGACTGAAAGGACCTTTAAGATGATGAGATGAGTCCCAAAAACCAAAAAGACCACAGCTCTTATGCAACTGCTAGCACATTCACCTACGGAGTATTTACTACAGCTGAGGAGGATACTGCTCTATCTTTATAGGAAGAAAAAAAATACCACATCCAACCAAAGGTGCACATAGGTTTTTCATTTCAGTTTCACTTTAGTTGACCCAGTTGTAGATTGCATTCACATTATGGTGGAAATATATATATATATATATATATATATATATAAATGTGACAGTCAGAGAGACATAGATGACATAACTGTATAGTAAAATGTCTAAAACAGAAAAAAATAAAAACATATGGCAATACCAGATTGTATTAAAGAAAACGGGTCGTACCTCAGTCATGTGTTTATTGGCATAATAATGGATTATTGTAGACTTCACAACAATTACATTTAAACGAAGATTCACTTTCACAATGACACCTGATAACGATGAACTGTCGTGTTCATCCCGAAACAAAAAGCAGAAATAAAACATTACAAAAACGCTGTTATTTCTGAAATCATTTCTGAGCATTTCATTTTACAGTAAAACATCCCTATCTGACCTGCTAGTTTCACTAACCTAAAACTAACAGCTGTTAACACAACCACACAATTTGCCTTTATAAACAGATTAAGCAAACAGCTTTCAAGAAACGTACATGAAAATTAGCTTGCACTGCACTCTACTGGCAAATCACCAAAAAGACTTACACAGCAATGCTATTAAAAAACATTATAGTCATGCATGAAAGGAAACTTTACTTTATCTATCTTCTAGATGTATGTTATAAGTTGTTTTTTGTTTTTTTTGTGAACCATACATCCAGGCATGAATGTATGGTTTACAAGTGACAAACTTTTCTCTTGGTGACCTAAGCAGGTCTTCATCTCCCTAAATCTTGTCCCTCAAGTTCATTTTCATCCGATGCATAACCACGTCCACAACCAAAATGCATTTGGATGTACCACACTATCTGTGTGCATAATAGAAAAGAAAACATCTGGCCAGTGAGCTTCATTAACCACGGTCCACTCATGTAGTACTAATAAATAATTTATTGTATTCTTAACCCCCCATAACTTTCCATTTGTAGTTTATGAGGAGGCAGATGCTGTTTCATGTTGCTCCTTCCTGCTGCGTCTCATCATGAAGACGGCAGCTGTGAGTGCAAGAACACCATATGTGGCAAGAACAAACTGGAAAAGGGAATAAGTGTGGGGGAGGGCACATTTAGATACAAGTGACATGAGCGAGAATGTTACTGTTGTCTTTGATCATGCAACAATCTGACAGATCCTTAATGATCTTACATTTCTGCGCCCTTGTAATGTGTAGCTGTTAAAGTGCTTCCTCCATCCTGTCAGTTCTGTTGGGGTAGGTGCATCAATCCTGAAGAGCTGTCTCTGTCATAATTTTATTTTATTTTTTTTTAATAAAAAGGAATTATTTATATATTTATACACATTACTTTGCCATTTTATTTATGGCATATTGTATTTATTTATTTATTTATTTATTTATTATGACAGCAAGGTTGCTTGGTGTTGATTTATGACTTATTTTAGTGAAATGATTTGTCTACCTTTACTTCGCTAATAAGATGACCAAAACTTGTAAGTGGAATCCGTGTCTTTACAGGGGAGGTCGGCATGTCTGTAGAAAGAAACAAATATCTGTTTTAAACCATGTGCTGCTGCAATTGAAAACAAAGCACAATGAAAACATTAGAATGTTAGCCTTGAAATGCCCTTAACATACTTACTGATGAATCACTCGAAATATACCGTTTCTCCAAAGGACAAGCTGCTCTTGTTTACAGCCGCGGTATTAGTTCCGGGAGGCGGGACTTTGAAGTGGTTACGCAAAATACTTAAAGCGCCCGTGTACGAATTCATGGCCGAAGCAATATTTTTGGAAGGGGGTCGCTTGGGGGGCGTTTGGTTAGGGCGAGTTTACACCAAAGATGTTAGAGATGAAGCTTGCGAAACAAAATGGTCCGCCACATCCTAATGCGCCTCTACACTGTATGCGTCAAAGTGTGCTTTCTATATCCGGTCTTCACCTTATCTGTAGAGCGCGGCTTCCGTTTACTGTAGCGCTCGTGCTCAGACACTGAACGACTGATTATAACAATAACGTATATATGTAGTAGTGTGTAAGTCGCTAGTTTACAGTAACTATCGCTTCTCATTTCCATTTCCGTGAAAGCTAATACCATTTAGACATAATAAAAACAAGAATGAGACAAACACAGTATGCTTTTTCATAATATGCTTTTTAGCTGTTCGGCTGCAGCTGGTTTGAATGCCACATTTCAAGACTTTATTAAACGTTCACAAATACAGTCTAATTTATATTCACATGGCTTTTGTTTGTTTGTTTCTTGGGAAACTTATGATAATGGTAGGCTATTTTAAGTCCAGTGAAAAAATATGTTATGAATGTAATGTGGCATTCAATCGCATACATATGGTCTGTTACATTAGAGTTAAAATGCATGCTTGTACAAGGTGTTAGGCCTATATATTACAAATAAAATATAGCCTGCAACATACACCACGATAAAAAAAAGGGTAAGATTATTTTATGGTTTTGAAACAAATGTCATCTGCTCAGTAAGGTTGTATTTATTTGATTTAAAAAAGCTCCAGCTTTCAGTGTCATATGATCCTTCTGAAATCATGCTGATTATTATAGCTGGCACACCACACTGACAAAAATAATTTTAATGACGTAACTATGATATAAGTCAAGACTGCACTAAAATAGGAACTATTTTGAAAATGAGCAGATATGTTTCTGATCTTTCTTCTTTTTATTTAAGTATTTGTAGCTAACTTTAAAACCATGAGAAATAGCAAAGGAGGATTTACATTTCTTCCATTCGCATTTATAAATACGGTTTTTGCTGACCAAAATTTCCATGCTATGTCAGAAAAACTGTATTTTCTCAAACTAAGAGATTAATATTAGTCTATTGATTTTCACTGAAAGCTTATTGAAAACATCCAAACGTATCACAGCAATAAAAAGCATGTTCAAGAGTCCCAGGAACCAGAGTGTGTGAAGCGGTAACTATTTCCCCTCAGCACTCCAAGCATTCAATAATCATTCCGTTCCAGCTCCGCTCCGGGTTCACTATTTTCTGCTCCTTTCTCAACTGATCAGAAACACTGCTCTGTGGCTAAAGTAATGTTGACATAAAGTAAAGCAGTGTTTTGAAATATCACAGAATTCTGTTCAGAACTTAAATTAAAAATAAATACACAATACTAGAAATTACTGCTTAACTCACTTGTCTGTGCACTGAATATGAATGAATATGAAGAATATGCTATGAATGTAAAATTTTTAAGCTGATAAATTAGCTGTCAATTTTGTGCTCTCCTGAATCTATACATAATGTGTGAGCTTGTGTGTTGCATTATAGCAGCACATTAGTTTAGAGCGGAGAATAGCTATTTGTATAATAAACTGTTTAAAATGTGAATTCACCCAGTCTGCTTTAAACGCCGCATGCTTAAGATATAGCCTCCCTCACTTTTCCATCAATGTCATTATAACCTATAGCTTCTTTCTGATTTGAGTGATGCAAACTAGCTCATGATGTTTAATGCTGGAGTTCTTGATCAAATGCAGTTATGTTAGGCTGATGGCACTGATTGTGCTCATGATGGACTGGTAGTGGAGCCTAAAAAAGGTTGAGAACCACTGATGTATGTGGTAACCAAGGTCAGTCAGGGGAAGTTATAGAGGTGATGAGGCAATGCATGGGTATCTGTTAACCAGTTACAGTACATTTAACTTCCTTTAACTGTGTCTTGTGTAATAGTTAACTAATT
The DNA here is from genome assembly GCA_032361145.1 of Enteromius fasciolatus. Taxonomy (NCBI): domain Eukaryota; kingdom Metazoa; phylum Chordata; class Actinopteri; order Cypriniformes; family Cyprinidae; genus Enteromius; species Enteromius fasciolatus. The sequence continues at coordinate 13,251,778 of JAUMHR010000042.1, read as the reverse complement.
AATGCCATATATTAAAGCAGTTCCTCAAGTAGAAAAGGAATGTGTATTTTTTTTATTATTAAAAAGTCCATATGTGATCAGACTTTTAGTTATTGCCTGGTAGTAGATCAAATCCCATAGACTTACTTTAAAGACATGACCCAGGACATGGACACTAGAATACCATCATATACAGTATGATACACAAAAAAAGTATTCTTTTTAGAATAAACTATACTTGCAAGGTTTCCTTTCTGAACCACTAGTGAAAAACATGTTTTGAAGCAACACGTTATGCTAAAATACTTACCGCTTTCTCTGTTTTAACTATGCAAGAGTGTTTTGGTGCAGTCCACTTGCAATTTTAGGTCGGCTTTTACCTTGTTATTAAGATATCATGAAGCAAGTAATCAACATGATCCAAACAATCCAAAATGTATCGCTAACATTTACAGCCCAATGATCCAGTATTTCTTCACAGGGGTCTTCTCTTTCTTTTATTACTTTTTGTAATATGTCTGCAGTGCTTTGAATGAAAGCAGATTAAGAAAACCATTGGGTGTGCCCTGCAATAACCACAATATTGTTGTAGAGATACTTTAAAAAACGCTACTTCCTCTTTTCGAATCCTTAATTCTAAGGCAGTGTTTAGTGAAGTGAAAATAAACATATATCTGAAATAGTTTTACAAAAAACGATTTGCATAGAAGCTGTGTAATTCATCTGAGACGCTCTGAATACGCATTAGCCAACTACAGCTATAGCATGCTTTATGCTCTGAGACCGGTCTCTATGGGTGCTTCCCTAAAATCTATGTTCCTGATAAAAGAGACATGATTTTGTAAGTTTCTTTCAGGCTATTGAGTTTCACTACCTCCTGTGACTCACACTTTTGCATAGTTGATTTCTGTTTGTTTTCAACCATCATATACGACCAGACTGCAGTTTGCATAGAAAAGGAGACCACACATAATAATGGCAGTCAGGTAATTAATTTTTTTTGTTTTGAAATATGTTAGACTGGTAGTACTTTAATATTCAACACGTTTTAGGACTGCAATCATAAGCCTGCAAAATTGCGATTACAAGAATGTGGTGTAATTTTGAGCTATAGAAACAGAACGAAATGAAAGTGCATTGACTATTTTGGATCAGAAATTGAGGACTTCTGTTTTATGCGTTTCTCTTTTTGTGTATGCTAAATGTAAACTGTGACGCACAGCTGAATTTTCAATTTTAGAAATGATTCCATTAGACTCATTTGTTGCTCAAGAAACGATTCTTAAAAATGAAAACAATTGTGTTGCTTAATACTTTTTGTGGAAGCCATGACACATGATACAAGAATTATTTGATGAATAGATAGTTGAAAAAGAAACAGCATTTATTTGATTTATTTTTATGTGCATTTACTGTATACAGGTACTGTAAAAATATAGTAAATTCCTTCATACTAATACAGTACACTGTGCACTATTTTTATGTGTGTATTTTTAATCAATTTTATGCATCTTTTATTATTCATATATGAAAAAAACACTTTTTTTTTACAGGAAGAGAAACTTGGAGGCAAAGGAGTCAGTAATACTATTTATATTCATTTTGGCCCAAGGCTTTGACTTCTCCAGGACATGTAGTTGTGATCAGCAATATTTTTGCAACTGTTCATCAAATCATCTCCAGCAGGTCCCAAAAGTTCCAGCGAATGTCCTTGACCTTGACCTGTCGTTCAATCAAATTGAGTCTATTGACATGAACGATCTCAGCCCATATAGTGAGCTGAAAACCCTTAACTTGCATAAGAACAGACTGAAGTTTATACACGAGGAGGCTTTCAAATCTCAGCACAAGCTGGAAGTTCTTGATCTGTCCTTAAACAACCTAAAAAATCTGTCTTCGTCTTGGTTCCACAAGCTAAATTCTCTTCAGCAACTGAACCTTGTAGAAAACCCATACACCACCTTGGGACCTGCTCCTATTTTTCAGTCTCTCCTTAACCTAAGGACACTACGATTCGGTAGTCCTTCACTTAAGGAGGTATACAAGAATGGCTTAGATGGGCTCACTCATCTGGATGAGATGACAGTCGTTGGCAGTAACCTGAGGACATATGAGAACGGGAGCTTAAAAGCGGCCCATCCCATCGGTTCAGTTTCTTTGAGCCTTCAGAATCTATTTGAGAATGATCCAGAAATAGTCTCAAAGGTTCTTCAAGACGTCTCACACCCTAAAACTCTGCTCACTATCAAAGATGTAGAACTCAGAACGAACACTTCGACAGAATCCTTTAAAGCGGCTAGAGAAGGCGGGACTGAAAGCTTGAGTTTCCAAAATTGCACCACAACTGATGAAGCATTGACTTCTTTTTTCTTGGTCATGAAC
>JAUMHR010000042.1:13230143-13249317 GCA_032361145.1 Enteromius fasciolatus | reverse complement strand
AAGGCTATGGAGCAACAAACACACGCTACACACGCTACAAACTCTCAGCAGGCAGGAGCAATCGAGCAGGAGCAATCCAATCAGATGTGCATTTGATTGGTCAAGGGTGGTGGGAGAGAGCTTCGTACACACATTATGAAAACTTGCATACGGTGTACGTACGCAATTTAGTCATTGAGGGGTTCTTTGAGTTCACTAGCATGAAGGAGTTGGGATTTCTGCTGGCGAATCTCCACAAGGTGTCTGTGATCAACGGCACAGTGTTTGTAATTCCTCCGATAACTACTTTACTTTTGAAAAAACTTGAATATTTGGACCTTAGTCAGAACCTCCTTTCGGACCTGACCATTGCGCCAACGTTATCTACGAGTTTTGGCGGATATCAAAACCTCACCACCCTTAACGTGAGCCAGAATATTTTAAAATCCCTTTGGCTGATGTCTCAGTTGGCCACTAACCTTAAGAGCCTCGTAAATTTAGACTTAAGCCATAATAGTTTTGTTTCTATGCCAGAAAAGTGTAGCTGGCCAGAGACTCTCAGGTTTCTAAACCTTTCCAGCACAAAGCTACATAAGATAACCCCTTGCCTGCCTTCTAGCTTGACAGTCCTGGATCTCAGTGACAACAATCTTATGGTGTTCAATCGAAGATTTCCCCAACTTATTACGCTTATACTAACAGGCAACCGATTTATTAATCTCCCACAGGGGGAATTACTTCTCAGCCTGCAGACTCTGCATATCCGAAGGAACGCCTTGCGCATGTTTAACAGGACTGATCTGAAGAGATTCAAAAACCTAGAATATTTGGAAGCGGGTGACAACAATTTTGTGTGCTCCTGCGAGTTTGTGTCCTTCTTTAAAAGGGATGTTGACCGTTTCATCACATTAAGGGATGGTCGTCGCGATTATGTGTGTGACACTCCATTCACTCTCAGAGGTGATGCTATTGACAGTGTCAGATTGTCCGTTTTCGAGTGTTATATGATCCCTGCCGTCTCAGTGCTTTGTTCTGTGATTCTAATAGCGCTCGGGCTTATTGTTGTCACCTGCCATAAACTTCACATTATATGGTATCTGCAGATGACTAAGGCATGGATACAAGCCAAAAGAAAACCTGCAGTTGGTCGACTGGCCGAAGAGCTCCGCTATGATGCTTTTGTATCCTACAGTCAACATGACGCTGAGTGGGTCGAGGAGATCCTTGTTCCTGAGCTAGAGAACTCCTATCCTCCATTTGCCCTGTGTTTGCACAAACGGGATTTCCAGCCGGGCCGCTGGATTGTGGACAACATCATCGACTCGATTGAGAAGAGCCATAGGACCCTCTTTGTTCTGTCTGAGCATTTTGTTACCAGTGAATGGTGCCGCTACGAGCTGGACTTCTCCCATTTCCGCATAGTCGATGAACACAATGACTCCGCTGTCCTGGTACTTCTAGAACCAATCAAGAAGGAGACCATTCCCAGTCGTTTCTGCAAGCTGAGGAAGATTATGAACTCCAGGACATATCTGGAGTGGCCTGAGGAGGAGGAAAATAGAACCGAGTTCTGGAGCAATCTGAGAGCTGCCCTGCAAAGAGATGACTGTTAACGGCTGTGTCTGTGTCATTTTTTGACAAAAATGGAGTAATCAAAACTGATCAAGGACCAAAACTCTTTAGGTCTACTGTATATACCATGGTAACGATAACTGAAAGCAAAAATAAAAAAATGAAAAACAAAAGCTACCTTAAACGTAATATTTTGACAAAGTGTCAAAATGGGACTGCTTGGATAAAACCAACGCATTTTACTTTATACATAGAGTCATTGTTACTTGACAGACTATTTCACATTTTGTGTTCAGAGCACTAACACACTATTGTTTGAAGTACGATATTAGCACAACAAATATGAACTTTGCAGGCCATGTGTTATCAGTAGAGTGTGTTTGTTTAATGTGTGATGTAACAATAATGTCATTTACTAGTGTAATGACTCACTGTTTATCAGTAGAACAGTAGGATGGTTTCAGCCCATTTCCTGTCATCTAAGCAAATAACACTAGACCGAATCAAATGCCAATGTACAATATGTGACAACAGCAGCAATGAACTGTTATAAAATCTAATTTTACTCTTTTGGTGACTTTCTTTCGTTCATATCTTATAATTTTAGACTTTTTAGCGTGTTGTCCGTACGTACTGTAGACGTCTCACTTTTTAAAGGAGACTTTAGGTCTCTTTTGATATTCTTGTACTGTTTTTAGATCTCTTTTTCCAGAAATCACATGATGCTGACAACATTTAAATATTGTTTTGTGACTTTGGCGCCATCTGTTGGACGTTTCTAGATTTTTAATTGAAATTGACTGGTAATTTCAGAATGTGAGCTCATAACTTATCAGGAAAATATTAGTAATAAAGGCCACATCAGAATTGTTGCAGTTTTTTCACCTGTTATTCTCATTATACTCATAATGAAACCTAAACCAAGCATGTCATTTTGTGCAATAATTTGACAGTTTAGTAGTATCTTGTACCAGTGTGGAGCTCAGCAGATGGTGCATGACTATCAGAGGTTTTTGTTACCAATGCAAGCGATTTAAAGAAAAGGTTTTGGTACAGTGCTGATTGTCAAAGAATACACTTTGACTAAATATTGCACATTTAATGCAATCACGGACTGAGTCCTCATAAATAAGTTTCATCACGTTGGGTTCATCACAAGCTCATTAGTGAACATACTGCTTTTCATGTCTTGGCCATCAAAATCAGTGTATCTCACAGTAAGATAACATTTAACAGTGATCACATCTGTTAGGTTGGATGATGTGAGGACATGCCTCAATGATGAGATCTTTTGTGTTTGTTTGTTTGTAAACTCAAATCTCTTTTAAAAGCCCTTGGTCAGCCTCTGAACATCAATACAGAGAAAAGAATGAAATGATAACATCGGCAACTAAATATCTCAGTTAATCGTTTACAGTTTGATATCTTATTTTGTGGGAAAGCATCTGCTAAATTGCAGAATTAATTCAAATTCAAAGGGGATTTTTTTTTGTTCCGTTGCCACAAATAAAGAACAAGGTCTGAAACGTTCCTCATATAGTCAATTTATGCATTGCTCATGAACAGTAATTGCAAGGACAGTCCCCTTGGTGGTGCCTGGGGTTAAGTGTCTTTCTCAAGGGCACAATGGTGATATCGGTGAACTCTTATTCATGGGTCACCACGACTGGGATTTGAATCAGTTCAGATTATAGACCACTAGGCTTCAACCATGATGTTTGCATCAAATGCTGCTGGAAAGAGAACTGAAACATTTTCTGGGAAAAAAGAATTTAATACTCTTAAAAAACTAACCTTTTTAAAGTGCAAGTGAAAGCACAAGATAAAACAAAACAAAGTAAGTTGTTCAGAATCTAAATGAAGAACAAATGTTCTCAGGGTTAAAATTGCTCTTCCTTAGAAACCAAACAAGGTACCACCCTTTCTGCACGTTATAAGGTGATCTGTGTATACAAGCACACAAAGCTGTTATTTTTAATAGACAATTACGGGTTTGAGTGCCAACATTTTTCTAAAACAACGTGTCACTCATATGACAGTCGGCTTGAGATGGCTTTGGGGGTTTTTCAGAATTGCAGTCTGATACATTTCAAGAGCCCTTTCAAAAAAGACTGGTCTCTGAATAACTTATAAGGTTTCTTGAGGTTTCATCATGGCTACAGAACCTTTGTGCATGACGGAATCCTTAAGTTCCTGCAAGAAGTTTAAAGACTGTCCTCCAGTCTATCTCAAGGGAAAACGTTTTTGAGGCACATAATACATACACTAAAGTTTAATTTGTGACTGATGTACGGGGACAAAGATATTAAAGTAACTTATAAGTACAGTATTATCTAAACGGGTTTCATGAATTGGAAAGGTAATTTAGGCCGTTATTATTGTATAAAGAAACAGCAAAAATATATGTTGGGACATGAAATATTTTATGTAACAAACCAGATTTCATGCTTGGTTTAATACATTTAGTTTGAGATCACTGCAAGTAATTTTATTAAATTTTATAACTTTATCACCAAAAGCATTTGGATTTACATGTAAATGAAGAAATAAAGAAATAAGAAAGACTTAAAATGTCACGGCTGACCAGACTTGGAGGGTTATCACACTACTTTCACATGTACTTCTACTCAACCCACAAAGATTGCACAAACTGCGACAGTCTGTAACCTGACATTACTTAATTGCAACGTTTATGCACTCACATAGTGCCGTCAGAATGTGGTCGTTTTCTTCGTTTGTTTTTCCGTTTTAATTGTTGTTTTGAGTTACAAATACATATATATATATGAGTGAGGTCAATAAGTATTTGATCACCCTGTGATTTAGCAAGTTCTGTTACTTTGAAATAATGGAGGGTTAAGACTTTCTCCCATAACTCTTCTGGATCATCCATATGGTCCCTGGCAAACTTCAGACGGGTCTGGACATGGGTTGACTTAAGCAGGAGAACCTTCCGTGCGATGCAAGATTTTAAACCACGACGTCTTAGTGTATTACTGATAGTAGCCTTTGAAACGATGGTCCCAGCTCTCTTCACAACCAGCTCCTCCCGTGTAGTTCTGGGCTGATTCTCCACCATTCTTAGCATCATTGATACCCATTGGGCCCCAGTCCGAGGGACACTGACAGTCATCATTAGCCTCTTCCATTTTCTGACAATTGCTCCAACAGTTGTTCTTTTTTCACCAAGCCGCTCGGCAATAGCCCTGTGACCCTTTCCAGTTTTTTGAAGGGCTACAATTTTGTCTCTTGTGTCTTTTGACAGCTCTTTGGTTTAACCCATGTCGCTACTTCAACTTTGGCTGATTGTGGGGTGCACAATGACAGCTAACGACCTCAAACAGGTGCTACTCATTTAGAATCATGAGCAGAGTGCAGCTGGACTATTTAAAAGCTCTTTGAGGGTCAGAAATCTGGCTGATAAGCAAGTGATGAAATATTTATTTGACACAGTAATTCCCAAATAAAATGTTTAAAAAATCATACAATGTGATTTCCGGATTGTTCTTTTTAGATTCTGTCTCTCACAGAGGAACTGCACCTATGCTGAAAGTTGTAGACCCTCCATGATTTCTCAGTTAGAGAACTTGCAAAATCACAGGGGGAACAAATACTTACTGACCTCACTGTATATATATAACTACAGAAATGTCTAAAACAAAAATACCTACTACAATACTACAGTATATCCTACTACATAATTACGGTTGTTGCTACTGTACACTGGATAATAAATAAATGTGCACACAGTGAGTATAACAACGTTTATCCTTATAGGCCTATGCAAAAAATATTTTGCAATAAAAAAGAAAAAAAAAAAAACGAAAAGAGTTTAATAATTGATAAGAAAAGAAAAATAAGAATGGTTAGTAGTTACAGGGAATTCTGGGAACACCCTTTTCTCAGTAAATGAATTATAGTTTTTACTTGCTAACAAAAGACAGCAGATCATATAGCTTTCATTTCATGCCAGTGATGGATAATAACCACGTAGCACAATTTCAATGTTAATATTATTTTAAGCATCTACAATAGTAAATGTTTGCATTGCGCCAAATCAACAAGTGCTGTGCATTTGGTGCTCGCTCAAACACTCTTCCAATGACAGTTTCCTCTGAAATTCTTTTAGGACGGGTTTCTCAATCTGCACTAACAACAACAACAACAAAAAATGTTCTCAACCGCAATAGTCATTCAAAGTGGGTGCATGAAGGGGGCGTGGCTACCGTCTCACTGACTGAAGCGCCGCTGCTCGAGACGGCAGTCAGCTGGGGAGAGGCAGGCGTTTGCGCGCGCGCGCCGACCAACCGGGAAGCGAAGCGCAAGCGAATCAAGACCCCGTACAACGGCGCAGTCTACAAGTCGAGGAGATTTCTACCCACTACATCCATTCTGTCCCCATCATGGCCGACCCAGCGGATGCGGAGGGCGCGGGGGGCGCGCGAGGCTTCGCCAGACAGGGCGCGCTGAGGCAGAAGAACGTGCACGAAGTGAAGAACCACAAGTTTATCGCGCGCTTCTTCAAGCAACCGACCTTCTGCAGCCACTGCACCGACTTCATCTGGTGAGTATGCTGGAGGACGCAAAGGTGTTGTTGCATGTAAACGGCCGCGAATGGTACAGGTGATTCACTTGATGCTCGTGACAGGAAAAACACCAAAGCGATTGAACGCTCTCAGACATCCGCAGTGCTGTCAACACTGAATAAAGACGCCGAGCGCAGCCGGAAAAGACAAGCGCTTCGCGCAACGAGTCCAGCGCAATGCTGCACCTCTACGAGATGTTTAGATTTGATTACGCTTGTATGTTCATGCGATTGCAACACATTTATTTATTCTCTTGCTCTAGTAAGGATACATGTAAACTGGCTATCATGAGAAATCCCTCTAGTTATGATTAAGCTATCATCATCATCATCATTCTAGAGAGGGATTTGGCGATTTTGCGGAATATGGCGCGCCTGCGCGTCTTGCAGCTGAGCGCAGAGGAATGCATCTAGATTTGGTTTCTGTGCTGTAATGTCTCACGCAGTGCCTTCTCTTTTGCAGGGGTTTCGGCAAGCAAGGCTTCCAGTGTCAAGGTAGGACTCTTTGGCCCCCTAGAGAAATTTGATTCCGTGCATTTTCAATGACTGCAACTGTTTATTTTCCGTTACATGACAGCTGCTTGCCTTTTGAATGCAAGCGGTGTTGAAAACATGGTCACACTGTTCTTTCATGTCATTTGCTTGTGTTTGAGGAAGAAATAGACCACAGAGAAGGTTCTATAGAAGGTTTTATAGTGGCGAGCTGAAGAAATGAAGAGTGACAGTTATTGTTATCACAGCCAACGCAGACAGCAGCTATTTTATACATTTATTTTGTATGATCTGCTTAGGCCTCACTCACTCTTATGCTTACTTTTTGGATGGATCACGTTATAAAAATTAATGTAAAAAAAAAAATGAGATCTGTTTGCCACTGCTTATATGTTTCTTCTGTATAGGCCCATATCTTAAAGTTTCAGCCCCTTTATTTCCATTCCATACAAAAGCACTGCTAGAGAAAAGCAATTGTAATTGAACTGAACTTTTGCCTCTTAACTTGGCATCACTGAGTATAGCCCTTGGTGACATTCTCCCCATGTGAACTACAAAGTGAACATTCAGATACGAAAATACAATATTCAGGCACTGTTGCTATGAATGTCAAAGCCCAAACTGCCATTATACTGGCATTTGGCAGCATTATCCTTAACACATCACCTCCTACTCAGATCATTAATGGGCTGTTAAAAACGCATCATCCACAATTACTACATTGCAGTGCTACTTTAATAAGACGCAGAAGAAACCAAGGCTAGTCATCACACATTTTACAATGTTTTGCACTTAAGTCAACCATAAAATAGCATTTAGAAACTATGGCTGAATGAACTGCTTTGCCTATACCATGAGTGGGCACAGGTCTTTTGTATGGAGAGGTCTATTTTCAGCGCATCTCTCAGTTTCAGTTTTACTCCAGATTTTACATATGCAAGTGCTTCCACAACGTTTAACTTAATGATATGTGAATGATCTTTGATATTTAAGTACTGGCCGTTGTTCTAAGCATTATCCACAATACACCGAAATTGTCATCTGCGTGTTTTAGCACAATGAGTTCTGTACAAATGGACTGCTTGGCTTGTCTGCGGAAATAACGCCTCGTTCCCATGTTTCCTGCCTCCACATGGTCTCCAACAAATTTATGGAATTGATTAACATATTTTATCACACTTAGAGACATGGCTCTTTATCTTTGCAATCTCTAATATTGTGTTCTGTAATGAATTAGGTTTCTGATAGTTAATCCTTCTGGCATCATCTGAAAGCTTGCCAACATTAAACCTTTGCTCTGTTTTATCATTTATTGCCATTTGGCATTATGTCACCATTTTTAATAACTGCTGTATTGCACAGTCATATAAAAACTGCATTCATTTTGGCAGCTTTAATGTTTACCCAGCAGAAAGACATATTCGCCCTGTTGATATATTTATAGTACTCTGCGAGGGCCAGACGGGTCTGTTGCTGATGCAGCGATATGTTAACAGTTAATGTTGATCATTTACTTGACACACACATACAAACGCAAACGTAAAAGAAATAAAGACTGGTTGATCAAAGCACAGGTCAGGCCTCCATCTTGATCATGTTGCACAAGTGCACACTGAACAGAGAAGCCTGCTTTTGCCAAAATTACATTTCTGTATCATTTAAGTCATTCATTTGGGCACTGCGAAATTAAAATGGGAGTTTTGTTGCTTTTAGTCAATTTCTGTTTTGAAACTACTACCTACTAAAAATGGACTAAATCAGCCTTTTAATGGGACAGAAGCAATGTTCGTTTTGGGATTGTCATGCATTCTTAATACATTCAAAATGCAAATATTAGTAGGTACATTTACATAATAATACACAAGACTACTTTCAGTTTCACCTCTCATACTTGTTTTTTTTGTTTTTCTTGTAAGTGTTTATAATTGGTAGAAGTGGAAAATAGAAGGTATATGAGAGGAGGTCAGAGCTGTGTGTCCCTGACCTGCTTCAGGTAACAAAGAGATGCGTCTGATACCAGCACAACAGCTATTTTTACCATTTAATTTTACTGGCAAATGCTTGCAGAGAGAGAATGAGGTGAAGAGAGTGAGGTGGAGCATAGAGATGGTGAAAATGCAAACAAGAGGTTGAAGTGAAGGCTGCTGTTCAGGAAACCCAAGACATGTTTGAAATTGTACAACATGCTTTTATTAACCTAATGCTTTTCAGGACGCCATCACATCACCAATTCGTTCATTATTGATCTTTATACAAAACAGGTACTTGTGCTGCTGCATGCATGTAAATTTATAAACCCAAGCAGGTAGGTTCGTGTTAAATTACAGGCTTGAACAAGATGGAACAGTGCCAGAATGTGATGTTTGAAAAAGTAACAATTGCTGGTATTGTTTTTCACTTACTTTATGGCTCTCATCGTTTATATGCAAGTTTACTACACTGAAGGTGTATGTGTATACTTCGAGTGGAAGTAAAAAACTGTCTAAAAACCAAGAAAAACATGTTATTAAAAAGTGCGTAAGGTTTAAGACCTTAAAAAGGTTTTTCAGGACAAGTCAGCAATTCATTGTAATGACATTAAAGGTTGCATGCATTGAAAATAATAAGTGTCTTCCATATTGTTTTGAACCAAATTAAGTCAGTTTATGCTCAACAAGAACAAATATCTGTCAGTGAGCTATGAAAACTGGTTTTGTATTTTAAGTAAGTTATTATACCCAGCCTGCTGTTAGATATTTGTTATTTTAGTCAAAAACTGTATTTTTTCATCGTGATATCGTTTTTATCACGATAACGATATTTACGACCCACAAGTTTTTACAGTACAGATTTTACAGTATAAAGACCAAACTGTTTTTATGGGCGGAGTTTACGGATTGGACTGCGTCACTATGACGTCTAGATTGCAAGCGCTTTCTGAAGCAGTAGAAGAATAGCAGAGGACTGCAAGATAATTGTCGCGCGATATGTAATGTGCATCTTGTCAGTTAAGCCTGTAATCAGCGGAGTTGATAGCTAACAAATATCTGTCAGTGAGCTATGAAAACTGGTTTTCTATTTTAAGTAAGTTATTATACCCAGCCTGCTGTTAGATATTTGTTATTTTAGTCAAAAACTGTATTTTGTCGTTTAGTTTCAGTGCAGAATATTTCCGTATTCTTTTGGTTAGAACATAGGTATTCAAGCTTTGAAGGGTTAATCACCCAAAAATGTCACTCTCATGTCGTTTAAAACCCGTAAGACCCGTAAGTTCATGTTCGGAACATAAATTAAGATATTTTTTATGAAATCAGGGAGCCTTCCGACCCTCCATACACAGCAATACAACTGGTCCAGAAACATAGTAAAAACTGCCCATGCGACATACATGACCAACTTCAGTTTTGCAATTAATTTTTTGAACTGGTTCGTTAAAACTATATCTGAAAGAATGATTCAGGAAATTAATCTGACTTCTAATCACTTTTTGCGACCATGGAGGCGAATTTAAAGTAAAATATAAAAATGAAAATAATAATTTATCTCACAACTCGCATTTATTTACTCAGCTATATTTATATTTATTCACAGCTAAGAAAAACTCTCCATTATAAACATGTTTGGGTTGTTTGTTTTTCTTTATTTGTGGCTGTAAAGTGCAATAAGAACACACAAGTGAATAAAAGTTCATTACCAAAGGAATAATCGTCATTATTAATCGTGATAAAATATTTTCTTCTGTTATCGTGCAGCCCTAGTCTTACTGGTATTTGTGTTTTCCTGTGTAAAATTCACAGCAGTGAGTGTTTGTCAGGGTGCTGCTATTTGGTTGTTAAGGTGTTTTTTTTTAACACGTGGTTGCTTACAAGCTCAAGTCTAAACAGTCAATCCCATAAACTCTCTATAATGTCCTGGTCTCTAGTTATGGCTTATGTTCCCCTTTCAGTTCGCTCATTTGTCTAATGAAGCTTGTCAGATCAGAAAACAAATTGTCACTCAACAGACAATGACTGTGAAGTAAACAGTAACATTTAGTGTACAGTAATGGGCATGACTTCTACACTAATGGAACACTGGAAGCAGTGTTTGGAAGTGTTATGATAGTGACTACATGGACTCCGAGGTTGCTTGGAGAGTTTTAAAGGGACAGACAAACTGATAGCAGGGCTTAGCTGCAGAACCCTGTCATCACTGACGGCATGAACCTTCTGTAATCACACATCTGTAATGACTGGAGGGCAATAATTGAACACAAAGATATCATTAATAAGGACCTTGGCCCTAATTAAGATGCATAGCCATGGGATTTAAGAGATTCCATAATGAATGTGTGGAAAGGCCTAGTTTTGCCATTTGTATGTGTTTGTGTTCGCTGTAATTCCTTTTATTAGTAGTGACTGCTAGGACAAGCATCACTAAGCATTTGAACCAAACCTTAAAGTTAAATTCTCTTTGAATTTCAAAGCACAGTTTTGTTTGTTTTTGTACGATGTTGGATTTGATACCCATTGTCAAATCTGCAAACTAGTGCTTACATGATCCACTTGCATTTTCACGCTCGCGGCATCATAAACAAAGCCCTTATGTAAATATTGAATGTATTATATGCAGAAATATGCTGAGTGCCGTTTTTCTCACTGGAGCTGTCATAGCAATTTAGTTATGGACTACTGGAAATGCTCCCATTATGATCAACGAAGCTGTCTACATTTGATTGAATATTATTTACTCTCCAGCCACTCCTTGCTGATTTCTTTTTTTTTTTTTCAGTTTTAAAGCTTCTGGCGTCAGGTGATGTTCTGTGAAGCACTTTTCCTGTGCCACAACAATTTAATTTTTTTTGTGTGCATGTCCTTTTATTTAATGCAGCCAGTGTTGTATTTTTTTTATTGTGCAGAGATTTCCAACCTCGTAGCATGTCACGCAACCTGTTCACGTTCAGATTAAACTAATTTGGCTTGCTTCTACCAAATTTTGCACCAGCATGCATTCATCAGTTTCATTTAGACATTACCAAAAAAAATTACGGGAAGCTTTTCTCTTCCCTTTTAAACTGTGCCTGCTTATTTTTTATCCTAACAATGCATGATCATATGGGTGAGTAAATTTGCATGCTGTTACTTACATACAGAATTGTATCTTCCTGCTATGAAAGTAGACTTGGAACCCACCTACTGAAAAATGTGCTAATTTTCCTATCAAACTCTGAATGTTCAAAATTATTATTGCAAATCAATCATATTGCAAACATTGTGTGAATGTTACTTTTGAATGTTTTCTGAACATTCTAAAACAAAGAGTAACTTTTAAAATAACTTCCAAACATCCAACTAAGGTGTTCCAGGAAAAAAACATCCCACGAATGATGAATGAGAAGGTTTTTGTGCAATGTTTTGTGGACGTTGTTAAAGACCTATGCTACTGAAAGAACTGTTGTTCATAACCTTTACAGGTCTGAGAACATTCCCTGTAATCTGAGAACTCAGTTTTCTGTCTGTGCTAGTAAAACTTGCATAGACCTTAACCCTCTGGGGTTTGAGGTGATTTTGGGGCCTTTGAGATGTTTGGACATGCTGAGGGAGGGATCTGAGCCAAATCTAAGAACAGTCCTAGAACATAGCAACCATACAGCAATGTCCTTGCAACTGTAACACCTTAGCATAATGGCAGTGATGTTTGCAAACGCAACTGAAATTTTCTTAATTTCTATTTAGTGCGTGGTGTTTAAGCAGATGGTCCATATTGAAGCTCAGGAAGCTAAGGAGCAATTCAGCAACTGGCAAGCGTGCTGTAGTGTTCATGATGTTCTAGGTTGTAATCACACCTCTAACTAGTCTGCCTATCCGAAAGCAGCTTTTCTTTCAATGCTTTGCATATTTGAGTGTTTGAGATTCACCAAAGGTTGAACTTCTAGATACTGTGCAGGTTTGAACTTGCTTAGCTTCCAAAGAAAACATGTCAAAAACACTGTGGTTGGAAAGCGTGACAGTACACAAATGCGTAGGTGCAAACTGGAGAGGCTGGGCCAGTTAAGTTGCCTCTGCTCAATAAAAAGAGGTGATGCTAATCTGCTAAATTTTGATAATATGATTTCTTTACAAAGTAGGTTAGGGAAAAACTGAAATCCAGGGCCAGGTTGAATCATTAGGAATACTTAAAAATGTAGTGTTGTACATAAATACAAATCAGTATTTGAATGGTGGGCTTTCTTTTTTTCTAAGCACCACCTTAAATGGCTTTGGTGAAATTTGATATCATTTTACAGGCTTTGTAGAAAATGTTACTTTTTAAAAGGCTCGTTCCACATGAACTACAGTCAATATTTGGGGTCTGTAAGGTTTTTTTAATACATTTTTTTTTAAATAAATTCTTTTTTTTATTCTGCAGTGATCCATAAAATACAGTAAAAAACAGTAAATACATTTTTATTATTACAGAAGATCATTTCAAATAAATGTTCTGTTCTTTTGAATGTTCTATTCATCACATAATTCTCACAATAATTACAGTTTCCATGGTTTCCACAAAAGTATTAAGCAGCACAACTGTTTTCAACCTTGATGATAATAAGAAATATTAGTTGAGCAGCAAATCGACATATTATTATTATTATATCGAACCATAGTTACACAGGCTTTGAACCGAAGCTCCTTGCCTCTCAAGTACATCTCTGTACTACGTGAGCGACCGAAGTCTATAATAACCCATACATTTGAAGCTGGCTAACATTCAGAAGCATCCGTTTTCAAATCTCCCAGCATATTAATATTGTTTTGAAGTCATAACATGGTATTCTTTATAAGAATAATTGTAATTGTGCTAAAACTATGTTTTATTAATCGAAACTCTGTAAATTTGTGTGAAAAGGAATAAAAGGGAGTTTTACTGCATCTATTGCATATATTACTATAGTTTTGATCAAATAAATCCTGCCTTAGCCGACGTATTTAAAAAAAACAAGTAAAAAGATCTTACCAGTGGCAGTGTAGCTGTATAATCACGTGGCAAAATTTGTATATAGTTCGTACACATCTTTCCCCACTCTCCTCTACATGTGTATAATTGTGGTATTGTCAAGAGTTAAACTAAGGCAGAGTGTAAACTTGACATTTAGCAGAGAGAACAGTTCCACACTCTTTAACCCTTAGGTCTTGTTGCTAGGCAACAGCTGACAGATTAAAGAGGGAATGTCCTGGAATGCTTTTCTAGAGAGGGGTAGGGTGTGCCAAGCAGAATAGACAGTTTACATGTGAAGGGGAGATCCTTTAGCTTCAGTCTGGCCGCTGTGACTCAATTGTCCCTGTCGCCTCCTTTATGTAACTACGCAGGCTGGAATGTCACCGCACACCATGGCTTCTTGCTTCACCTCTAACCCCGTATTTATGTTACCTGGCCCATCTAGTTCAGCCAGGTGTTCAGAAGGCTAAAATGTACACTACATCCATGTGTGACATGAACAGAAATAGCATTTTTGTGAAATAAGATTGTAGCTAAATCACAGATTGGCAACAGTTGCTGTTGGGTTATCAGCCTCATAAATAATTTGTCAAACAATACATATTTAATAGTCTGGTTAATAATGAATGCTAGTTCCCAGTGATTAAAGTCTGGAGACCTGTGACATTTTGTGTGTGTTTACCTGATTCTTGCCTCTTTCTTTATGGTTGTCAGGCCAGGTTTATTTGCCAGTAACATTTACAGTTCATTATGCTTAAAAGTATGCTTTAATATATATAGACAAGGTTATATATTTACACGGTCATGAAAAAATAGACAGTAACACTTTACAATAAGGTCCCATAATATCAGTTAATACATTCACAACACTAACTAACTTACTAACTATGAGCTATGATTAGTTAGTTGATATTAGTTGATAGTATGTGTTTTTTTTAATATATATATATATATCAAATGTGTGTGTGTGTGTGTGTGTGTGTTTTAAGCTCTTAGAGAATAAAATGTACAATTTTTGTTACGTTGTTAAAATGTTACATCATCATTCAGTGTAACAAAATATTTATTTAACTACACTTATTCTGATGTGTACATAATAAAATAGCATATTACAGCATATTACATTTTATTGTGTTTTAAATGAGTAAAAAAACTTACCGAAAACAAACAAAATTGCAATTAATTTAAACTGAGTAAAACTTAGAGTAAAACAACAACAATTTAAAGCAGTATTACACTTATTGTTTTGATGGTTAAACCTTTTTTCGTCTTTGACCCATATATATGTATATATATATATATATGTATGTGTGAATTATGACTGGGCGTGTTCTTGACACGTATGTTATCAACCACCCATCATTACTATTCAAAGAATCTGGTCTTTAACACCTGCAAAAAAATAATAATAGTGTGGACAAGTTAGACTCCTTGTATACCTTCAAAACTACTGTACACCTTGCAAGCTGTGCCTACTACATACTTTTTAATAATTAGTCTTGTTTGTTTGTTTATTTCAAAACAAAACCCAAAACAAAACATTTACTTGAGCCTCTGCAAATGATTTTTAGACTAGTTAACAAGTGTTTTTTTTTTGTTTTACTGCACTGTCAGATTTGTTCACTTATCTTTAACTTGTTTATGTGTAAAATACATGAAGAAAAGTGTCAAAGCAAAAAGACAAAATAGACCTGTTTTAAAGATATGCTAAATATTATATACTGTTTTGCTTTTCAAGTAAAATGATCATGAGTCAAGGATTTTTTTAGATATTTCAACCATACAAATAAAAAAAAATACTTTTTTAGGTGTCTGTTTTCATTGTTTAATGCTGATCGGGGATGAGCTGGCGGTTTATGATTTTAGGCATTACTTGCCACACTGTTACACCGATTTTTAAAAAAGCTGATTAAAAGAAGAGTTTTTATCCCATTCCATGCTATATTTTGTACAAGAGCATTATCTATTAAAGTATTATTAACTTATTAAAAATGTTTATATTATAAACATGATTCCTATACATTTATTTCATTTAACAGATATTTTAAAGTGATTTGTAGTGAATTCAGTGCATGCTTTTATCACTACGTGCGTTATTCTGATTGTGTTTTCTTAATTGTTAAACATATTTGAAAATGTTCTGCAGAAATCCACACAGAAAATGTGTTGGCCAATATGAACTTTCTCAATATGGTTATTTAGAAATATGGAGTCTTGTGGCTTGTGTTATGAATCCATAGACCGTCCTAATGCTAGTTTAACATTATATACAGAGATTAAGGTGTGAAGTTGTGAACATCACCCTTTTTTGACCCCTACCTTAACTGTTTAATATGAACCTGTTCGGGCTGACCAGAGAATTTGGGGTATTGGCGAATTATTATTATAATGTTTAAAGCGTATTAGATTTTCAGAGGAACGTTCTGTTACAACCTCTGGTTGTGAGGTTTATGATCATGTAATATGCAAATCGAGCAATTATGCAAACGTAAGCTGGAAGACAAAAGACTTGGCTCAAGTTCACAAAGCAGCTGAAACAGCATAACTCAACTGTACATCATGCAGCTTAATTACATATGGGGACTTTTATTTGTTGATAGATGTAACATTAGAGGGTGTGGTAAAGAAATGATTCAAACTACTGAGATTCATGTTGATGTTGTTATTGTGCACTTTTACAGTTAATAGAAATAGATTTGAAAGAAAAAGAAATTACAATAAAAAATGTGTGTATATATACAATTAGAATTTTAAAAACTCCAAAAAACTAAATTGAAATATTTTGAAATAAGCCCTAGTAAGAAAAAAGAAAAAAAATCTTTTAAACTAAGTGTGTGTGTGTGTGTGTGTGTGTGTGTGTGTGTATATATATATATATATTTACACTGAAAAGAAAAATGTAAGGAATTATGAATCTACATTTCAAAGGATAATGTTATTTCAAAACCTTAAGAAATTCTATAATAGTATATAAAATACTGAAACAGCACTGGTTGTGAATAGCGACTGTACATGTCATCTCAAGCTTTTTAAAAATATCACAAAAAGTAAAAGTGTTTGAACCCTTGAGCAGCTCTAATGTGTCTAAAGTCTAAAATATTTAACCACATGGCATCTGCGAACGAATGCCACCACATTACTCAGCACTAACAGAGTAACAAATACCATCAGATTTACTAACCCGTGACATCAAAATGTAATATTTTGTCTTCATTTTCAACGATATTTGTCTGCTCTATAGTTGTAGCATCAAAGTCTAACTGAAAAATGTGCTAGTCTTTCTGTGAAATATTGTGCAAAATAATGGACATGCTCAAAACCGTTCTAAACAAGTTCTCTCTCTTCCTCTCCCCCAGTGTGCTGTTTCGTGGTCCACAAACGCTGCCATGAGTTTGTTACTTTCACCTGCCCCGGGGCCGACAAGGGCCCCGCATCAGATGTAAGTAAAACCTGTGAACACAATTAACACATGCACTCGAAAACTGCACCCTCACCCACCCCCCCTTCTGACTTCTCTTGCGCCATCTTTTCTGATATTGAAATACGCTTCCTTTTCAGTTGAAGAATCATCTTCCTGTGACTAAGCAGTACACACACACTCGTACACTTATTTATGTAGACACACTGCTTGGTGAGCAGTTTAAATATTTATTCACTGGTAACTGATTATGTACTGTTTAATGAAGCCTAACACTAATCATGTTCCTCATGTGTTCGCTTGCATTATATATTCACATGCAAACAGGCAGAGGCATCAGTTTTCTCTTCTCTAATCTCTATTTATAACCCGCTTCCTCCCTATATGTGTAAAGGCAGGCGCACACGCGCACTTCCTGTGTTTGTTTCAGAGTTGCAGCCAATTATGTTTGTTTCTGTGAATGATAGAAGTGATATTTGTTGCTTCTTCATTGTGTCTGACATATAGCTTTGATTCTTGAACCTTGTACCATTGACTCTTTTAAATAAGCTTGAAGAAACAAAGAGAAGGTGCCGAATAAGACCACTAACTTGCTTTTGTTGAATTTGCATTTTGCACTTATTTAAACAAAGGAAAAGCAACGTTTGAAATTCTGCTTCTTCACATACTGTAGTATTTATTTATTTTTTATAATCTTTGCAGTGCATTATTTCTTTGGGTCTGTGCATTTGCGCCCCCTAGCTGTAGGAGTTTATCATAACATTTCATGTAGCGCTGCAGAATTGACTTCATTGTTTGTTAAATTCCATCAAGTATATCTCGCTATCAGTTGCAGTGCTTGATTTTTCAGTTTCATGGGTGCAGCTGACCTTTCGCCACCTCCACAAGTTTTTCTGAACTTCCTAGGATTTAATGGGTGATTTATGTGAATTCTTAGTAAAAATGTTAATATAAATTGAATGGATATTATTTGTGTTTAATGTGGAATGAATTGTGAAAAAATTGCCTAAAATGATAAAAGCATTTAGTTTATTAAAATTGAAATAAATAAGATATTTGAAAACTTAATTAAGTCTTTATTTAATTTAGTCTAAAAGTATGTAATAAAATAACAAAAACTAAATCTGAACAAAAATGTATATATAATAAAGACAAAACTACTAAAATGACAAAAAAAATAACTAATATATATATATTTATATACACACACACACAAACATACAGTAGTCAACATTAGAAGCGGGTCAAAACCTTTCATCAAAGTTGTCCTAAAATCTAAAACAATACCTATTCTTCTCTTAAGACAACTTTGATGAAAGGTTTAATATATATGTATATAACATTATAGTATCTCAGGGATATGTAGAATAACGCTGTTAGTGTAGATGCTTCTACATTACTTCTGTTTCTGATGTATTTGCTGAGATAATATAAAATTATAACTTTCACTTTCACTATTAAATTAATCTGTATATAAATGAAATGACAGTGATTTTAGGCAGATATAGCTGTTTTTTCAGATGTTCAGGTTTATATGTAGCTGAAACATAGATGGATCCATGCCATGGACGTCTCAATTTGCATAAAGATTTGAGAGAACAAAAAAAACAGCTTTTGACACACACACACACAAACATATACATAGCCTACATACTGTATATATTTGTATCTGTTGATGTTAATATGTACTCCACTGTGACTGCATCTGTGTTTGGTTCTGCATTATTGTTGTAAGGTAAGGTTTAGTAATTTCACTTTCCTGTTGGGATACCTTCTTATTTTGATAAGGTATGTTTTTTGTTTTTTTGTCAGGACCCTCGAAGTAAGCATAAGTTTAAGGTTCACACATACTCCAGTCCCACATTCTGTGACCACTGTGGTTCTCTACTGTACGGGCTCATACACCAGGGGATGAAATGTGACAGTGAGTCTAAACCTGCGCATACACACTGTGTGACCTCTGCTGGTTATGATCATGCATTACATAATAGGCTGTTTGATCTATTCATCTGTTTGTTTATTTGGAAGTGATGCATGAAATGCAAAATATTTGTTATGTCCTGTATGAGACAACAGATATGTAGATGTATTTTTATTTTTAACTAAATAAAAGACAATAAAAATCTGAAAGCTTATATAAATACTGTATAATGGAAAACTAGCACAGCTATAAACACACACACACACACACA
>JAUMHR010000042.1:13204000-13230109 GCA_032361145.1 Enteromius fasciolatus | reverse complement strand
GCTGAGCTCCAGAGATGCTGTCGGGAGATGGGAGAAAGTTGTAGAAAGTCAACCATCACTGCAGCCCTCCACCAGTCGGGGCTTTATGGCAGAGTTGCCCGACGGAAGCATCTCCTCAGTGCAAGACACATGAAAACCTGCATGGAGTTTGCTGAAAAACACATGAAGGACTGATAAATAAGATTCTCTGGTCTGATGAGACCAAGATAGAATAGAATCTTTTGGCCTTAATTCTAAGCGGTATGTGTGGCTCATCACCTGTCCAATACAGTACCAGCAGTGAAGCATGGTATTGTCAGCATCATGCTGTGGGGGTGTTTTTCAGCTGCAGGGACAGGACGACTGGTTGCAATCGAGGGAAAGATGAATGCAATCAAGTACAGGGATATCCTGGACCAAAACCTTCTCCAGAGTGCTCAGGACCTCAGACTGGGACACAGCTAATATAACGAAGGGAGTGACTGTTCGTGAATGGCTCAGCCAGAGCCCTGACTTGAACCCAAGTAAGCATGTCTGGAGAGACCTAAAAATGAACAGAACTGGAGGAATGGCAGAGGATCCCCAAATCCAGGTGTGAAAAACTTGTTGCATCCTTCCAATAAAGACTCATGGTTGTATTCAATCAAAAGGGTGCTTCTACTAAATACCGAGCAAAGGGTCTGAATACTTAGGACCATGTGATATTTCAGTTTTTCTTTTTTAATAAATTTGCAAAAATGTCAACAATTCTGTGCTTTTCTGTCAGTATGGGGTGCTGTGTGTACATTAATGAGGAAAAAAATGAACTTGTGAAATGAATTGTTTTGGAATTTCAGTTGTTTAAATTATATGATGTGCCGTACATATGTGAATACAGCTGTCTGTTTAGCATTCTGTATGTTAGCTAGTGTGGGTGTGATCTTTGAGTGTGTGTGTGTGTGTGTGTGTGTGTGTGTCCTGGTGTCTGTGGGGCTTGTGTGGGCATTTCTTAATAAGTAGTGAGTGAGAAACAAACACTGCATGTGTAATGCTGTCAATCTAATTATGTGTGGTTTTCTGCAGCTTGTATGATGAATATTCATAAACGATGCGTGGAAATGGTTCCCAGCCTGTGTGGAACAGACCACACCGAGAGGAGAGGACGGCTGCATATCAGTGCCAGTATCACAAATTATGTTCTCACCGTGACCGGTGAGTTCCCACACACACACATACAAACATGTGTGCACACACAAAACACAAACATGCACCCACACACATTTTATATATATACCACCCTAGCAACTGTGTGGAATACCCTAGTAACCACATGGCACATGTGATAACCAACCACAAAATAGTACAGTAAATTGTTACCATAAAGGTGTTTAGGTTGCAAAAGGTCTTTTTGTGCCACTAATGTAATGGAGAGATGTCTGTTTAGCCTTAACCTGCGCTATTTTGAATATGTAATGTTATAAGCAAATATCGTCAGTCATTGTGCGTGTTAGTGCGGTTGTGGGAAATATAATATATCAGCAGGGCAGAAGG
Organism: Enteromius fasciolatus; assembly: GCA_032361145.1. Classification (NCBI taxonomy): domain Eukaryota; kingdom Metazoa; phylum Chordata; class Actinopteri; order Cypriniformes; family Cyprinidae; genus Enteromius; species Enteromius fasciolatus. Next base: position 13,228,600 of record JAUMHR010000042.1, on the reverse strand, counting down.
CAAACTGCCTTTCTAGCTGAAAATTTCAGCTAAGCATGCAAACCAGTACTGTACAACTGTATTGAATGGGAATGTTGCAATAATGGTGATGTTTGCATGTATTTGGCTTAGCGTAAGAGGATTTCTAGGTCTTTGTGTGGTAAATTTGATTAAAAAACTGAAATTTGTCTTCATGAAAATGCTTCTATCACTGAGTAAAAAAAAACGCTTGGGCACACAGAGCTCGGCAACAAAGTGTTCTAAACGAGTCTGTGTTTTTCTCAGCTCTTTTTGCCTTGGGCAGAAACTGCATCCTCTGGAAACATGAGATCAATCCGCCAACGATTGCCCCACATCCCATTCACACATACCCACACACACACACACCAGCTCAGCCATCCATCAGCTCTCTACAGCTACATTTAGAGACCTGAGAATACAGAGAGTTTCATGCTGTTCATTTATAGCGAACCTTTAGATTCTTTAGAATTCATCTGCTGAGGACATTGTTCAAATATAGTAACTACCTTAACAGCCTAACAACCGCAGACAGAAACAACTTAGCTTCCAACTAGCAATGCACAAACACCAACCCGCCCCTCCCAAAAAGCAATTGGAAATAAAATAGAAATATTTTTGAAAACTTAAACTTTGGATTATTTGAGTTATTTGACAAGGCAAGATTTTAGGGTTGTAGTAATTTTATATGCTTTTTATTAGATTCTGTTGTTGTAATTATTTCAGTTTAGCTTGAATTCTTACAATACAAAAAAATGAAAGCATACAAATAAAATTCAATATATTAATCAATTTTTGAATAGTATATAAATAATACTAAAAAAACACTTGTTATCTAGTATGAAATATAAATTGCACATGCAGTTGAAGAACATACAAATAGTTTATTTGCATAATAATAATAATTAATAAATAAACGAATGAACTCTTCATCCATTGGTTTTCAAATGATATTTCTCCTGCATTTTATATTACAGTCAAGGAAGCTCGTAACTTGGTGCCAATGGATCCAAACGGCCTGTCGGATCCTTACATCAAGCTTAAATTAATTCCAGACCCAAAGAACGAGAGCAAACAGAAGACCAAAACCATCAAGTGCTCCCTCAATCCTACCTGGGACGAACACTTCAGCTTGTGAGTGGCAAACAAATCAATGTGGATGCGGATGCTTGTTTCACGTGTGTGATGTTTCCATCTTCTTGTTTCTATAGTAGCCTCAAAGATACAGATAAAGACAGGCGCTTATCAGTGGAGGCGTGGGATTGGGATCTGACCAGCAGAAATGACTTCATGGGGTCCATGTCATTTGGCATCTCTGAGCTGCAAAAACAGGGCGTCGACGGATGGTAAGCACTATCAGATACCTCCTACACACGAGACCTCAGCACTCCAGGGTTGAGACCATCCCCTTCATCTGTTTTGGATTCTAGGTTTAAGTTGCTGGGCCAGGAGGAAGGGGAGTATTTCAATGTTCCCGTTCCACCAGACGGAGAGGAGGGTAATGAAGAACTGCGGCAGAAATTTGAGGTGAAATCCACATCTCTTTTAATTTGTATTCACACATTTTACTTCCTTATCTTTCTTCCCTTTCTGACAATATTCTGATTTTTTTAAATTTACACTTTTAAACTCTCCAGAGAGCCAAGATTGGCCCCGGCACAAAGAATACAGATGGCTCGTCAAAGAATGACATCTCCAAATACGATGCCAATGGCAACCAAGACCGCATGAAGCTCTCAGACTTCAACTTCATCATGGTGCTGGGCAAAGGCAGCTTTGGCAAGGTCATTCATGCACACATCCTCATTCACACACACATGCACAGTAGTGTTAATGCAAGGTCTAACATGTTGCTTTTTTAGACTAAGTGCAGTTCAAAAGTCAGATTTTTTTTAAGGAAATTAGGTTACAACAATTTCTTTCTTTTGAGCTTTCTTACTATTCATTAAAAATTATTTTTTTTAAAAATTAAATAGGATATTAAGCAGCAAAACAATATTTCAGTATTGATAATAGTAAGAAATAGTAAGACATACTAGAATGATTTCTGAAAGATCATGTGACACTGAAGACTGTAAAAAATCTGCTAAAAATGTAGCTTCATAGGAAAAATTACATTTTAGAATCGTTAAGGTATTTTAAATCATAATGATATTTTAAAAAATATGACAGTTTCTTAATTAAATAAAGGCAACTGTTATGAGCATATAAAATGTTAAAAATGGTTAGTATTCATAAAAACCATGAAATCCTCTAAAATATTTTATTATTCATTTTTACTAGAGCTGGGCAACGATCTCAATTCAAAATAAAAGTCTTTGTTTGTATAGTATAGTGTATTTATTTTATAGGATATTTATTATGTATACAAAAAGACATAAACATAACATATTTTTCTTAAAAATATACATGCATGTGTGTGTATTTATATATATACATAATAAATATACACAGTACACACACACACACATATATATGGCTGCCCAGCACTAATTATTACTTACATTTTTTAGTAAATAAATGAAAAGGGTCTTTACAGGTAGTTTATTTCTAAATTAAATACATATTAAATATTTAACAGAACATCATACCATTTGTAGGATTTATGTCATTTTAATATCATAAAATCAGTTTTACATAATTTCTCAAGAAACTAGAACATTAGTTAAATAGTGGATAATTATCCAGTTATTTTAATCTCTGTGTCATTATCATAATAATAATGTTCTCTTTTGCTCGTTTTCTTTCTCTAGGTGATGCTCGCTGAGCGTAAAGGCTCAGATGAGCTGTACGCGGTGAAGATCTTGAAGAAGGATGTGGTCATTCAGGATGATGATGTGGAATGCACAATGGTAGAGAAGAGAGTCCTCGCTCTGTCTGGAAAACCACCCTTCCTCACCCATCTCCACTCATGCTTTCAGACCATGGTACATATCACCCTCTCTCTGGACTAAGCAGATTCACACACACGAAAACACATTATAAACCCATGATGACCCAACTGTGTTGTTTGTAGGACCGTCTTTACTTTGTGATGGAGTATATCAACGGTGGAGATTTGATGTATCAAATACAACAAGTGGGAAAATTTAAGGAACCCCATGCTGTGTATGTATTCACTACTAAAAACCAACAAAACAGTTAAATAATAATACAATTATTATTTATTGTAATAATACAATAAATCTTTAGAAAAGTACGACAGAGTTTTAATGCCACCAACAAAAAAATAAATAAAATCTAAAACTACGAGAATAAAGTCGTAATATAATATTTAGTATAGTGCTTTTATATTATTGCTTTTATTATATATTGTTGCGTCCAAGCGGCTGCTTGATGTTACTGAGATTCGCTTAATAAACCGCTTAATATCAAGAATATGATATTTATTAAAGCGCTTTTGATCTTAACATCAGCTCACACACTCACACATTCCTTTGGGGGGCGCTGTAGCTCCCTTTTTAATAAACTGCAAGGACTTTTATGTGGGATTATTAGCAGAAATTATATCATGTGTGATATTTGCGGGACAATATGCTTGGAAATAATATTTCATGTCTTCCATTGGATTCGTTATAGTGCGCCACCCAATGGCAATAAGATTGGTCCCTTTAGTGATTTTATAACAAAGTCTCAGCTCTCAGTTTTATAGCGAAACACAAATGGTGTCTTACAGTAACGTGTTGTTCAAGCTCTTTACTGATCAGATCTCTGTATTATATATATTCATTATTTATAGCATGACAGACACCCAGCAATCACAATAATGTTCTGCTTTGTTTCTTTTGTTATAAAACAGATCGTCGTTTTTCATGTTTCAAGTGTACAGCAAGATATAAAAGTGAAGGAGCATCAGAAGGGAAATAGACTTATTTAATAGCATTTTTTAGCGAAATACAAACAATATGTATATTATAACCTGACATACAGTATATATTATAGCCTGACATATAGCTGAAATCACGTTAGTTTAAGCGGCAGTGAAAGTCAATAATTTTCCAGATTACCAGATTATCTTGCTGTACACTTGAAACAAAGAGGAAAAACACATTAATTTGAAAGACGAGCTGTTTTATAACGAAGGAAACAAAGCAGAACATTATTGTGATTGCTGGGTGTCTGGCAACGCAACAATATTCGCAACAATATGCAAAATATGTCTATATTCGGTGGCCTTCTCTCAATCCGGGTCATTTACAAGTGCACTATACTAAATATTATATTTTGACTTTAATCTCGTAGTTTTAGATTTAAATTTTTTTTTTTGGTGGCACTAAAATGCGTACCAAGTGTTTTTAAATATTATTTTATTTTTCATGTTTTATAGTCATCAATCCTGTTGTCGTAGTCATAGTCATTTACATTTAGTTATTGGTGTGTTTTAAACATTAATGCTATGCCATGCTAACCTACAAAACTATTGTTATTTAGATTTATTCATAAGTCAGATCAGTAATTTATTATTATTTTTCCCCCATCAGGTTCTATGCTGCAGAAATTGCCATTGGCTTGTTCTTTCTTCATTCAAAGGGAATTATTTACAGGTGAAATGATTGTTTGTGAATCTAAGCATAAATATTAAATGAAAAATCATTTAAAAATCTGTTGTAATATGACACTAAGTACTCTGCATTAATAATAACAAAAATGTTCAATATCCCACTGTGATGTAAATTTTCCCTCATGTTAATTTGTGTCATTTTTCCAAAAACCAAAAGAATGAAATTGAATCTCACATTTTGTGACGCTTTGCATTAGTTAGAATCATACTCAAATTGTTGTCAGAGCAAATATTAAATAATGTGTGTGTGTGTGTGTGTGTTTGTGTAGAGATCTGAAGCTGGATAATGTGATGTTGGACGCTGAAGGCCACATTAAAATTGCAGATTTTGGCATGTGCAAAGAGAACATGTTTGATGGGGCTACAACCAAAACCTTCTGTGGCACTCCAGACTACATTGCCCCAGAGGTGTGTGTGGATATATGAGTCTGTTAATGCACATAAGGCATAAAAAAAAATATATATATATATATACTCCTGTTTTACAGATCATTGCATATCAGCCGTATGGCAAGTCTGTCGACTGGTGGGCTTATGGAGTTCTCCTCTATGAAATGCTGGCAGGACAGGTAAACTAATGCCTCCTTATCATTCTGGGTCTAAATTCAGAGCCATTGTCAGGAGTAATTATGTTATTGTGATAGATGCAGTGATGCCAGTGTGCTTCTTGTTCTTTAGCCTCCTTTTGATGGCGAGGATGAAGATGAGCTTTTCCAGTCTATCATGGAGCATCATGTGTCTTACCCAAAATCCATGTCCAAAGAAGCAGTGGCCATATGCAAGGGGGTAGGTGACACACACAAACACACCCTCTATACATTCCTGTGTATGCTTGCGTGAACCAACAGACACTGATACACTTCTGCAGCTGATGACCAAGCATCCAGGGAAGCGTCTGGGCTGTGGACCGGAGGGAGAGCGAGACATTAAGGAACACGCATTCTTCCGCTACATGGACTGGGAAAAACTGCAAAACAAGGAAGTTCAACCTCCCTTCAAACCCAAAGCAGTAAGTAGTAACGCAGCTCTGTGTGTATATGTATGTGTGTCATCAGGTGGGTGCATTGCAGCACGTGGCGATAAAATGCCATTATTTTTAAACTTTTCTTGTTCCAAGTACGAGGGATGGAGAATTTCCTCAGTTTGTTCTGTTACTTCATGTGATTCCAGACAGACTGGATGAACAGCACTGGCTGTTGTCAGACTACAGATTACAATTATTATAAAAAATCATGTTTGGAAATATAAACTGATATTTCCAACTGACACGCTACCGCAAAAGATAGAAATAACCGACTTCAAACCATTTTTTGGTGAAAATACTAGTGGCCTAAGACTTTTGCACAGCACTGTATGTGTCTATTTTTTTTAGACAGGATTTGGTGTATGTGGCCAAGATGCTGTGGTTACAAAATGCTCTGTGCAGGAAGTAAAGCATCTTTTTCATACTCTGCTGTTAAACCGCAAAGATTCTGAAAACACAGATATGTGAGGCACTGAAGGTTGCTTTTTATATTAAGACACATAAAAGCTGCAGAAAACAATAATGGAACATTTTAAGGATTCAAGGATTTTTACTGTGTGGATTGACTCAGGATGTGGATACACAGTGAGCCAAAAATCACCAGACTAAATAATATATAAACTGCATTCATTTTAAAGACATGGAGCACACTTTTTATTGATAAAATCATACATATGCTGTTTCAAAGCCAACCAGCTGCTTTGGCTGAACAATGTGCAAGTGATTAATGGTAATGCACTGCTGATCTGCCAACATCTGCATTATTTCAATTCATATTCACGACTCAAGCTGCATGAACAACAGAAGAAAAGTCATCTGTAATTTAAAGATTAAAGATTGCTTATATATAGCATAGTCAAATAAATGTAAATACACATATCACACTATAGAAACAAAATTTTTTTACAAAATTGTATCTGTTTTAAAATGTAATTCATTCCTGTGATGGCAAAGTTGAATTTTCAGCATTATTACCCCAGTCTGCAGTCATCTCATGATTTGCAACTAAGTTTTTATTACTAAATCTTATCTTAAGGTCTTATTACTAAATTGACAATAATGCTAGTTTTTAAGCTTTCAAATGGTATCTGAAATGAGTGTATCCATGGCAACTAGGCATTTGAAATCGTGTTGTATATGTAAAGAGAGGCTGATGAGATTCGGATCATTCCTAAGCCCCTGCAGTTAACAGATCGCTTATGAGTATTCAAACAAGTTTGATTTAAACATTTGATTTGTTTTGAATTCTTCATGATATACATGCATAGATCTCCATGTGACAGTGCTGCCTGATTCAGTTGGAGGTCAGGTCATCTTTTTATTCTTTGCTCTAACGTCGAAGCATATATTTCTGATAATGCCCGCCCCACATAATTCTGCATTAAGGATGTGTGAGGTGAGTTCAGAGAATAAGCTTTCAAATATTGAATCAAAAGCCCATTGGCAGGTAAGTGATTTGGATACAGAGCCCTTCTTATTTCCTCACAATCCCTGCTCCTCACCCTCTCGCTTCTTGTTGAACACTTGGAATTGTCTAATTCCATTTTTCTGAATGCTGCACATTCATCGCCTGCAAACTAAAGTGTTGTCTTCTGGCAGCACAACAATCTCAGCATCAGAAATATGTTTCTAACAGAAAATGATGTGCATGAAATATTTTGCTCAAACAAGAGCAGGAAGGTGTTTGACTGACAGTATGTGCATACATTTTAGTTATGCAATTTTGGTATGTGCTCATCATTTTCTATCATTACACATTCACTCAGTTAAGACTCTATATTTAACTACTATTATCACACGTCTGAATATTTTTTATTTCATTTATTTTCCCACATTTGAAGCTTCCATTTGTCATTAATTCCTCAATTGTTTGCTCACGCCGTGCCATCATTTTCCCATCCCACATTTCTCTTCTCTCGTCTTCTCCACAGTGCGGTCGAGACGGAGAGAACTTTGATCGTTTTTTCACCCGCCATCCTCCCGTCCTGACCCCTCCTGACCAGGAAGTGATTCAAAACCTGGACCAAGAAGAATTTCAGGGCTTCTCGTACATTAATCCGAATTTTGCATCGGTGAAATCCAAGTAGCCAGTTTTAGCCAAGCTCAAAATAGGGACCAATGAGATTACAGATCTTGAATTTACATAATCTGAATGAGCCAATGAGAGAGTTCAACCAGATTGATGGAGAAATGGAGGTAATTTCTATTCATATTATTCCTTCCAGCTTATTATTTTTTTGTTTGATTTAAAAGGATCAGGGAAAGAGTTTGATTAACTTTGGAAAAGAACTTATGAAGCGTTAATGTGTGGCAGCCTTATGAGATTTTGACTATTTGATGCTTGTATATCACAGATTGTAGTTTTACAAGTTTACGAAAACTTTTCCTGGATGAATCCAGTGCCACGGACACATTTCACCCCCATATTTTATATATATATATATATTAGTGTTGTCAAATTCTTAATCACGATTAAGTACATCCAAAATTAAAGGATTTTTCTTTATATAATAATTGTGTGTACTGTGTATATTTATTATGTGTGTGTGTGTGTATATATATATATATACATATACAAACACATGCATGTATATATTTAAGTGAAATGTTATGTTTCTATATAAAATATAAGAATATTAGTTTAGAAATGTATATGCATGTAAATATTTTCAAGATATATACTGTATGTGTTTGTATTTATATACATAATATGCACAGTACATACACATTATATATTATGTGACCAAAAACCTTTATTTTGGATGTGATTAATCGTGATTAATCATTTAACAGCACTAATATATGTGTGTGTGTGTATATATATACTAATACTAACATGTATTAAGTATAAGTGTTGTCTAATGATTAATCAAAATAAAGTTTTTTGTTCACATAATGTGTGTGTACTGTGTATGCATAAATAAATACACACAAATAGTATATAATTTGAAAATATTTGCATATATTTACATGTGTATGTATTTATATTCATATTAATTATAAATATATATACATAATAAATATACACAGTACACACATTGATGCAATTTAATTGTTTGGAACCACTATATATATATATATATATATAAATATATAAAAATAACAGGAATTTGAAAATCGGACATAACATGCACTCCAATGTGAGGAAAATCTTTATTTTGTAATGTGACAATGCAAAAAGATTGTAATTGGTTTTAAAACTAGGCTTAATTTTAGTCATTATCAGTTTGTTTCTTATTATTTTTCTTTTAATTTTGGGGGGAAATGTGCCCTAGAGGATTTGTAAGATTCATTCATTGTCTCAAATGATGAAACATATCTTTAGAATATTATATATGGCTGCCAAATCTCTTCCTCCCCACGCGCACACAAGAGCCATGCGCCTCAGATGAACCATTTACCGCTTATTGATCAGGATGTTTACTGGGTCACCCCATTTTAGTGCTTTTTTCAGTTGGGTGTTGTACGTGTGTTCGTGTGAAACTGTGCCAAGTCAGAGATTAAAGTTTAGGAACTGGTCATGCATTGTGTAGTTTTCCAACCAGTGCTGCTTGGATACTCATAAACCCATCCTTAAACCAACTGGAAATGACATAATTCCAGACATGATAAAGATGTTGTAACTACTTACGAGAACATATCTTTTATGTCATTATTCTGCCAAATCTGTGATGTATGACATTTTTTGACTTGTTATCTGTGCCTGGCAGTGTTTGGATCAAATTACTGTGAAAATGTGGACAGACTGTTTCCATACAGGAAAATATATGAATATGTATTTGGAATATATTAATGATTTTTGTATGTCTGTATATTTTCCTTCTCTGTGTTTATTCTTGCATACACAACCAGTGCAAAAATGTAGTCTCCGAATACTGATATTTTAGGATGTGTTGAATAATATTTTGCACTGCAGTGTTTAAGATGACGAAATAGAATTAAAATGTTTTCCAACGTATAAAATGCAAAATAAAATGCAAATGTTAACATACAGTAAATACCAGAATATTTGCAAAAACAATTCTTTAACAATATTTTAAACAATTCTCAAAAGTCGTGTTTTTTCTTTGTGCATGCCAATTAATCTCAATCAGACTGTAGTTTGGTCATTTGGATGAAAAATAGCTTTTAAAAAAAACTATTATTTTTGAAAATTATAATCTGTTATGTCAGTAAGAAAATGTTTTCAAATAAGTATTTTATGCTCACCAAGGCTGCATTTATTTGATAAGAAATGCATTAGAAACGGTAACATCGTCACAGAAATCATGCAGATTTGTTGCAAAATTTTATTTATTTTTTTAAACCATGATGCGTTTTTTTTTTCAAGAATCTATATATCTATAAATTGTTTTATTTGTCACTTTTGAATAACCGAATGCATCAATCTTTTTATCAATTTCATTCTTAGTGAATCATTTTTTTTTATTAATTATTATAAAAATGCAACCAGTAGCACCATCAGCAAACAGCAGATCCATATGAGAACAAAAGGAGTGTTTTGCGTGAGCGTGAAATTGTGCGTTTGGACTTCTGGGTCTCATGAGGAGATAATGGCGCAGTTATTGAGTACGTACTGTACAGGGAGCAGGCTTTCAAGAAGTACTTCTCTCCAAGGCTCTTATTCTTGAGCTGGTTTGGGCATCTAGCAGAAGGTAGGACTTTGTCTTGATCGTCCTCTGTCTTGAATGAAAGGACATTTGGTGTCTCTCTGTTCCTGGTTTATGTGTTTAGCAGAACTTTGAGCTGTTTGTCTCCAGTTGGTGGCTGGACTTTAATGTCCGAACGTTCATCTCATTCTCGTGTTTTAGACATTTCTGGTGTGGTCTGCTCTCCTCTGTACTGTCCCTCCCTGTTATTTGTGGTTTAATTCGGGCTTCTCCAGACTGACTCTTTCTTTGTCTTGTTCTCAATTCTAATGTGACATCAAGCTGTGGGTTCCTCTTCATCAGTTTCCTCTTGGTCTTTTTTTGCTGTTTCTGACTTTTAGTATCTGATTATCCTCTGTGATGTTTTTCATGTTGTCTTTACAGTGGATATGTGATTATAATCCTATTTGCTTTCTAAATACGTGTTTAGGGTGATTTGGCACACCTTTCCAAAGTGCCTCTGTAATTCATCATCTAAGTTTTTTTCTGCTGATATCACCAAGGCTTTGTGGGCTATTAGATCATGTTTACTTATTAGCCGTTTTCATGGGCTATTTCCAGCAAGTTTATCTTGTTGAATATCCTGCTTATCACAGAAACAGGCCACGCTGCGAAATGCAGTTTTGTGCATTTAATTAACACTTTTTAACACAATAAGTGTAATAATGTACAAAAAATAACAAATAATGTTGTTGTTTTTACATTTGTTAATGTTATATTATAAATATTCATTGTTCTTTTAAACAATGAATGAAACTCACACGCTTTAAAAGGTGTGTAAACAGTATTATCCTTGATCTTTGACCTTTCACACCTTGGATTCGGGTTACTAGACCTAGACCATTAGACGTATGCGAAACAAACTGCACATTCATGGTCACACTCGTAATGCTCTTCTCTGTTTTTCTTTCAGAAAAATCGACGTGACACAGGTAATTTTGACAAGGAGTTCACCAAGATGGCGGTAGAGCTGACACCAACGGATAAACTCTTCATTATGAATCTGGACCAAAATGAATTCCAAGGCTTCTCCTACACCAACCCTGAGTTTGTCATTCAGGTTTAACACTAAACTCCAGTTGATTGCTCCATACAGGTGTGAGAGCAGGAGACAGTCCTATTACCCAGAAAGCATTATTTTGTCCCTGTGCCATCTTGATTGTCCTCTCTCTTCACCCCAAAAGGCACAAACCCAGCAGGTTCATACAGAACCAAACCAGGATTATACTCAGTCTCAACCAAGGCCTCAGAAACTCTGAAATGAATTCACCAGAGGAGAGAGAGCAGTTTTTAAAAGAGCGTATTCATAGTCTCCATGAGAATGTCTCGTCTTTTCATCTCCATGAGAATTATCCTACCTCTTTCTTTTACACATTCTCTCCATAGATTCAGTCAGCTTTTTCCTGCAGCCCCTCATTTCCAAATGAATTAGCCTGACAACATGCAGCACTAATGGCCTTTTCCAGCGCTAATTAGGCCTTACGCAACCTTGAACCATTTAGGTTGCAATCTGGTCTAAATTAGTAAAACATTTTTGTATCAATTTAAAGTCAAGTTCCCGTGCATCAGTAAGTGACAGATAAGCAAATATCCGTATTTAAATGGTTGATATCTGTCAGCTTGCTCTGAGATTCTCGGCACAAGCTTGCATTACAGCAAAGCATTCAAATAACGACATCCATATGACCTTTAGTTTGCTTCCAGCTTAATGGCTTCTGTTCATGAGATGATCTTAAAATTCATTATTTGTGGAAAAGACAACAGGGTGGATTTAAAATTAACTCAAAATCAAATGGATAAAGCTTTGAAAACTGACATTTTACATGAAAACGGTCAACATTTGTGGTGCCAGAAATATGTTTTTTCATTCTGACATCAGTTTTATTTGAGGAGAGTGTCATATTGATTTTGCTTTTTGAGATTTTTCAGTTGAATTTTCTCTGGGAAGTCTGTGTTCTTGTTATTATGACATACTAAGTCATATTTATAAGATAAAGGGGGTATTTATAACATAAAGTCATAACTTCAACTTTCATTTTTTTCTACTTTCAGTTTAATCTTACAATTTCAGTTTTTCAAAAGTGATTATTTTGTCATTTTTATGTCAGAATTGTAACTTTATTACGACTTTTTTAATAAGTTTGACATTTATGTCTCAATTTCAACTTGATATGTATTAAAGACTTAGTATGTCAATGCTGACTCGACTTCATGACTTACCAAAGCATGATTTTCTGTTATGTGGTGAACTTGCATTTTTAACGAAAAGTTGGCATAATGCCCATATTAGGGTTAAAAACTGCTTGAGAAGGAAACCTTCTATGACTATAGCATCAAATAACATGAAATTCAATTACGCTTATGAAAACAAAATGGATAATGAATTAGTATAAACATATCTTTAAATCTTCTGATGATGCAGTCATATAATGAGAATTACAAACACTGACTGGAAAATGTTAGGATGCACTTTCAACCTTTACTATATTTGTTACAACATTTCTATTTAATTCGTTTTTGAACGGTTGACAAGTGCATGCGGCTGCGATCCTTGATAAAGTGCATCAGTGCTGTTTACTGAATTAGCATCAGGGGTTGTTCCATGCATATCACTGGCTGCAGAGAATGTGATCCATACTGTATGAGCTGGAAAACTACAACATTAGCTACCATAGCAGTCTTGACTGAAACCCTAATGTGCCATATATTTCTGTGTCGAGAATCTGCAGTGTTCGGGGGAACTTGTTATGTGCAATGTGTCTGTGTTAAACAGACTCCACAAGGAGTTTTAGTCTACCCTATGCATGCCTGGTAGAGCCCTTGCTCTTTAACTCGGTGTTAACTTATTAACTAAGTGTGTCAGTAATGGTTGGATCTGTTGTAGCATAGATCCTTATAAGGGTTATGGTGTGTGAACATTTCTATTTGTTTATGTTTTATTTTGTAATTAGATATATGAAATAGAAATGTAAGTATTCTAGTCTTCCAAATGAAAACACATCATGTGATCATGTAAACAGTGATAATATAAGTATAATCTGCTTTTCCTGAGGTGATAACTGGAAAAGTGGGGATAATGTATACATTTATTGTAAAATATATATTGTATAATGTATATGGGGGGTTAAATATCTGTGAAGACCTGTAGCCTGAACTACAAAGATGTGAAAGCTGGAAAGAAAGATTGAAAAGCTGTTATTTTAAAGCAACTGTATGTTGTGACAAGCTTGGAATACAACTTCAAAATCATTCTGAAGGTTTGCTGACTTTTAACAAGGCAAGTGGCTTCTGTTTTATTTATTTATTTTTGTTTGTTTTGTTTTAGTTTGGTTTTTTTTCACCCTTACAGCTCAGTTGTGTGTTTTAAAAGAGGTTTTATGTTTGCTGAACTCGTTGAAAATTCGCAAAAAAGGGTGGATTGCTTTATGGCAGCGTCAAATGCACGTGTAATTACGACAGTGAATTTCACTCACTCAACTCTAGGGGGCTCCAAAGTCGCAAAAATTCAACATACGGTTGCTTTAATTGAACTTTTGTGTGGGAAAAAAACAAAAGAAAGTGCAGATAATATAGCGTGCAGTTGACAGCCTAGTCCTAAACTAAATCTCTTCAGCATGTGTGTAACTGTAAATGTGGCCTTTACGTGTTTAAGGTAATTGTCACGCCTCAAACAAACATGCACATTTTAATATTGTAAACCCTGGCTCTGTTTAGTAGGTGGTTGTTATTTTAGTTTTTCTATCATGTTTTAATAATGAAGGCTTCAAAGGGCTTCCTGTACAAGATACAATCCCCCAAAACAAGTTTTATACTATGCAAGACAGATGCATGTCAACAACGACACATCAACATAACATCCAGACAGCAGCAGTGGTTGGCTATGGGGAGGGCTATAACTGGTGATTGCAGAGATATTTTGCATGTTATTTATTTATGCTATGTGGATTATTAAAGCTGAAGTTTTCAAATGCCAATTTTTGTTTGTCATTTTTGTTATGAGGTTATAAGTGAAAATTTGTTTTGCTATTTAATATTGTTACTGCTTAACTTTTAGATTACTGGGCCACCATGGGAGGCAGGCACATCTTCCAATATTCATACTACTAAAAAAAGTGTTTAATTTCCTGTAATGTTTTTAGTGAGCCTACAAAGTGCATGGATGATGTTTTAAATTAAGCTAATTTAATACATTTGATGCTGAAAATCGGGTCAAAATGTTATAAAATAGAAATAGAAAAACATAGTAGTTGCATTTAAATCACTAAATTAAATCTGTGTTTCATATATATATATATATATATATATATATATAAGGCTATCTATGGATTATATCAACACAATCTCAGGAGCAGTTCGTACAAATTCGTACGAGGTGCCAAATTTGTGCCAATTCGTACTAATTCGTACGATTTCGTACGATTTGTCTAAAACCACGTGATGGGTAGGTTTAGGGGCGGGGTCATGTTTAGGTCATTCGTACAAATTCATACGAATTGGCATCTCGTAAAATACGTACAATCTAGAATAAATCGTATGTATTCCTACGAGTGATGTCGTACAAATTCTTACAAATTAGCCACCTTGTAAAATATGTACGAATTGCCGTGAGATCAGGTTGATTATATTCACACTATCAGTCATTGTATTACAGTAATTGTGACTGAGAATAATACAGCAGCAACTGATTCTCAAAACAGACTACAGTGATACTTCACATTAGAGTTCATGTCACAGTGTACAAACATATAACCAGTCTTGGGAAGTAACTAGCTATGTAACTAAATTACATGCTGTACAAAATAAATGTTACTGTAATCAGGTAAAGCTGTGTAATTAAATTTAAGTATTAAAGATTAAAGTTTTTCCTATTTGAGTTTATGTATATGTTTTATTTTTTAAGATCAACTGTTCTTTTCTAAGCCATTGTTAGCTTTCAGTGTTTTTTTTTTTCATGACTACACAAAGATTTGATTTTAAAATCAGTATCATAACTACTAGACTATTTTTTGTTATGGTTTTACCTCAGAACAATTTCAAAGCAAACCTAATTTTGTGGTGGCTGTGCTTAAAAAAATTGAATTGATTTAGCAAGTGACAATAATCGGTGTCCAGTACTTTTAACATTATATCAGTTATTATGGTTTATTATTAGAAATTACGGTATTTAACTGTCAAACAAAAAATATTGTTACCGTATTTTTCACGGTTTTATTCTGGCAACCACAGCTGCCAGTTTTTTACAGTACATTTTAGTTTTTTTATTACAGTGTAGTATTTAGAAGTATTTAATATTGTAATATATTGTAATATTGTAAAGACGTCAGCAACAATGTCTAGTCATTATACGACTTTACAAGCTAATAAAAAAACTTTAATTTTATGTTTATAATCAATTCCCATATTACGCAATTAAAAGTTAAAAGTAAATAGATAAATGCAAATGACAGGGTAACTAAATAAATAACTAAATAAATGTTAGTTTGTGCATGTTCTTCTTTGAAGTGAACTGATCCTTTAATTGCATAAGTTTATCTGTGCCGTTCACTACACTATCGAGCGCAAAGTGAGAGGCGGTGCTTTACATCCACAATCAGAGGCTCAACCAAAACCCACCTCAGTATGATTCATACGGGAATGTACACAGACCAGTCATGGGCATGCTGGTTTTATCCGAGGAAATATCGAGAATACCTAACACCACCGTGATGTCTTTTGGGAGAAAGTTTTTCTTGGAGTTGATCTTGAATGTATGAGGTAAGTTTGGAGCGTTAAAATGAGGATTTACCTTAACGAAGGAGATAAATGATCTCTTTCAGTTTACGCGTAAAGGCGCACAGCATGAGCAACGTGTGCCAAAACGTCTCGAAAACTTCTCCGTCGCGGTCGCAGACATGTGAGACTTCATCGACACGCGTGAACATGGATAAGCCGTGCTAAGTGTACCCTGATGCCAGAGAGCCGGGTGCAGGATGAAGGTGTGTAACCGTGGAGTGCAGATGCTCCTCACCACGGCGGGGGCTTTCGCGGCCTTCAGCCTGATGACCATCGCGGTGGGCACCGACTACTGGCTGTACTCGCGTGGAGTCTGCAGGACCAAAAGCGTCAATGACAATGACACCAACAGAAAGAACGAAGAGGTACTTACGCACTCGGGGCTCTGGAGACAGTGCTGCATGGAAGGTAATATTCTTCCTTTAAAACTGTGATAAAAGGTTGTTTATTACACGTGAAGTGGATGACTTGATAATAGCCTATATTTTTTATTTTGTTATGATTTTTATTTTAGGACCGCAAGTAAGTTGCAATAAAACAGAATGAGTTAGTGTTGCAATAAATTGATGGTAAATTGATATATTTAGTAAAAAAAATAGCAAGGTTTTGAAGCTTTAACAGTATTCGGTTGAGTATCTATACTCGTACACTAAAAAATTGTAACTAGTAATATCTCAAAATTAACTATTTCTATTCAATAGCATAACATCACTTAATCATAACATCACTTAATCATTAATTATACAAGCTATTATTTATTATTTATTATTTATTAAATCAGGTAAAAAAAAAGCTAATCAAGGTAACAATGTCAGGTTTTTAGTAGTTTTAATAGTTTTTTTACCATAATTTTTTTGCTATTTGAACTAACTACCTATGAATAAACTAGTACACATGTACTGTTATGTCATTTGCCACATCACTTTTTTCATGTGTCAGATGACTATAAATGTGTAAAAGTTGGAACCGAACCAAACCCCTTTCCTGTGAGTTGATTTATTTATCTGATTATTGATTGAATTATTTTTACCTTCTCCCACAATACGCATTCCTCTAGTTTCGACCCATCTCTCACACCCTCTCCCACTTTCTGACCTATATCACTTCAACGTCAATTCTTTTAATGGAAAGTGTAATGAAGCATTCAGTCTGTTAAAAGGGCATCAAAGTGGCTTCGTTCACTTCACGCGTGTGAGAGCGAGAGATATTTAGAGTACGAGTAGACAGTTATGAAAGATGGTTGGCACAGACCATACAGTTTCTCTACAACTGATGTTCTCTATAAAAGCATTTATTCAGACAAAGAGACACATCAACAGAAATAGCCATGCAGACACGTATGTGCGCTGACCATATTATATTACACACAACAACAAAAAAGAAAACAGATAGCCCAGTTTAAAATGAACGCCATTTTAGCTTCTATGTTTTATTTTAAATCTCTTTTAATAGTTTGGCTTATAAGAAAAAGAGAAAATGTTGCCTAGATAAAAGAGAAATAGTGATTGCTGGTCGGTGTGTTTTGAGAATGTCTAATTAGTTTGGAGGATATTGATATTGTTAGTGATTTGATAGCATTAGTCCACTCATGTGGAAAATGGCATTGGCATGTGTGATTGTGCAAGTATCTGGTGTTTCTTACAGGCATATTTAAAGGGGTTTGTAAGAACATTGATCATTTTCCAGAGGATGCAGATTATGAACAAGATGCTGCGGAATATCTACTGCGTGAGTATCTGCAAATGTTCAAGACACATGCAATAGAAATCTTTTATTAAGAATTGCATTTGCAAACTGTGTAGTTTCCATGTTAAAACCAGGCTATTATAAGCACTGAATCTGATTTGAGTACATTCCAGGTGTGAATATATATGAAAAATAAGAAGTAATCATCCTGATGCATCAGATGAATGCATGCAGAGTATTTTTATTATGTAGCACATGTTATTACTTCAGGAAAACAAATGGCTAAATAATAATATTTAGAGATGACAATTTTGTATGCTAAATATAATGTTAAAAATATTGCTGTATGAACTGTTTATGTAAGAATCTGGACTAAAAAATAGCATTTTATAATGGAAAATATGTAGGAACCCTGTAAAAGAGCTCAAATAATGTATAGTAATAAGTATGGATTAGAAAATAAACACTGTGTGTGTGTGTGTGTGTGTGTCAGGTGCTGTGCGCGCCTCTAGTCTTTTCCCTATACTGAGTGTGGGACTGCTGTTCATTGGTGGCGTGTGTGTAGCTGCCAGTGAGTTCTACAAGAGTCGACACAATGTCATCCTGAGCGCAGGCATCTTTTTTGTCTCAGCTGGTATGTCCATATGCTCATAGAATTTCACCTTGTTATATGTATTATAGATGTTTTAAACATGTCAATTTTAAATATATCAACAAACAGCAGTCACAAGGTGAAGCAGCACAACAGCAGCCTATTGTAATGATGGAGAGGTTTATTTGATCACAGCAAAGCAGATTTTGTATTACTTGTAACATTTTAGCAAGTAGGTGGCACTGTAGGCAAATTTATGCGGTGTTCTTGTAACATGGAAGCCTATTTCTTCCACTTAAGAAACGCAATTATGCTTTGGTTGCTTTGTTATTGAAATAGCATTTTTAACAAAAAAAAAACAGCTTTACTCTATTAAATAGGAAAAATAGACACTAAAAGTAGTTATGGCATAAACGGTCTTAATATAGACAACTGAAATGATTAAGTAATAAATTAATTCATTTAATTGTCAAAATAATAACATTTTTCCTTTTAATTCATAATTTAAGACTTTTTGTCATAATACAAACTTTACTTCATTATTTTGACCTGTATGTCTATAGTCGTGACTAGTTTCACGTAATTTGACCCCATACTTTTAGTTCATAATATATTTTTGTAATATCATTGCACTTTTTATCTTAGAATTATAGCTTTGTATCTCAAAATAAACTTTTTCTATAATAAATATTATTATATTAATAACTCAATTGTCATGACTTGTCATCACTTCGTGTGTGATGGTTAAAACTGATCTAGGCTTTGGGATAAAAAGTCAAAATTATGGGAGAAGTAAGTAAGAAGTAATAATTAAGTCCTAATCATGATAGGCTAAAAGTTTTTTATTTTTAATGCAATTTCTATATCTTTTAATTTCATATTTATGACTTCACATTTACATCTCAACATTACCCAGGCTACCTGTTATCTCATAATTATGATTTAATATCTCATCATTTTTTACATTTTATGTGGCGTAAATGGGCTTCCATACAATGCAACCTTTCATAAACAAAATGACAGAATCAGTGCCAAAAATGAAGTATTATTTTTTGTTTAATGTCTAGCAACTGCATGATTCTGGAAAATAAGTAACCAATTGAAATTTTAAAAATGCTCTTTTTCTTACTTAGGGAAAAATGCAGTGTTTCCATGATTTACGTAAGATTATTTTCATAAGATCCACAGTTATTTCAAGGACATCCTGTATGATAACTTCTAAGGACATTCATCTAATTTCTTAGGACATATCTTAACAAATTGCCCCATTGTACAGTTAGGTTAGAAACACATACACACGTGGACTGGAGCAAAAGAAAGAAGGTTTACTGTTTCTTTCTTCTTCTTCTTTTAGGCCTCAGCAACATTATTGGCATTATAGTGTACATCTCATCCAACGCTGGCGACCCTAACCAGAGCGAGTCAAAGCGCAGTCACTGGTACGGATGGAGCTTCTACTGCGGAGCTCTTTCCTTCATCATAGCGGAGACTGTTGGCGTCCTGACCGTGCACCTGTTCATCGATACGCACCGCGTGCTGAGAGCGCGTTCGCATCGCAGTCTCCAAACCAGCACGCATTCCCTACAGCATCGGCGCTCGAGCAGCTACCGTTCCCGCTACCGCTGGAAGCAGGGTCAAAACCGCTCCTCGGACTCCCGATCGCGCGAACCCTCTCCGGCCCGTCACGGGAACGACCTCGGGCTTTACGCGCTGGGACGCGGAGTTCCACCTACAGCTGCTCACGCGCTCGCGCACAACACCGTCAGCGCCGGCCGTGGCTTTGCACATTTTCATAACTCTGTCATCGCTAACAACAGCTTTGCAAATCCTCATGTGTTCACCATGCAGAACTCGTTGAAATCAGAAAGAGGGCTTTCGCACATACAGAACTCGTTGAGCACAGAGAAAGGCTTTGCGCTTTTAAACGCACATGGACAAAATTCCTTCAAACCTGAAAATGGAGTAGTGCTGTCGCAGAACTATAAACTAAACTCAATGAATTCTAGTAAAAGCCCAGTGCATGCGCAAAATTCTGGGAATGACAATTCTCCTGTGCAAAACTGCAAAATGTCTGCGTCAAGAAGAACAACTCCGGTGTAAAAGAAAATGGTTTGCCCTATGCTGCTATATTATGCTAAATGAAAGGTGGGAGGGAAAATTAGCTAATTCCTTCACTGAATATGTGCATATTATTTGCTTTTAGCTATATGTACTACATGAAGTGGATTTGACTCTGAGAAATGGTGTTTATTGTGCCCTCTGCTGTCTCTCTGCAGAAGCGAACCTGCTGCCTTGTCCTTGGAATTTTTCCGGATGCAATACTCTTAATGGCCACATGAGCCACAAAGAGCAACTGTTATGTCAAAACACACTGGATCACACTTTTCTCTGATGCCCTCAACGTAAATCTAAAAAAAGCATTTTATATTTTTTATTTAAAAAATGTCATGTACACTTATAAAGCTACACTCCGTGTTTTATTAACCTGCCATTAAATTATAGAAAACTAGCGTGTGGGAGTGACAGCAAATTTGACGTTTCACTTCTGACCACCTTAATCAGTCTCTCAGGTTCAGGTCTATTGTAAAGTCATAGAAACACTGCTGTGATTTTTTTATGTTGCTATTGGAGCAAATGGGATTGCAAAAAACATTTATGTAGTCTCTATTCACTACTAGAGAAGTAGAAATATGGTGATTTCTGTGAACTGTGAAAAGGGTCCCCTGAGTTATTCATCATTTCTAGATCCATATTATGACTGATAAAATCAATCCACTCTGCTCATTCCACTGGTCACACATCAGCAAAGCTCCAGCAAGTGTTAAAACATGCAGGTTTTAGTATACATTTTAAGTGCTCTATTGGATTGGGTAAGTTAACGTACAGTTTTTATACAAATTAACTGACAATACAATTGATAGGATAGATGGCCCGGGGTAACAGGGTTAAGTGGATTGATTTTAGACTCAATGAGGGCAGACAGGAGGGTGGCATTAGTGTCTGGGTCATGCAATCAGAAAACGGTGTCTTGCTACCTCAATTATTTGGCGTGTTCTGGTTTGTTGTCACATCTTTGGAAAGCAGAACGGGAGAGATTGAATATGTTCTATTTTCAGAATAAGTATATAAAAAGTAATAAATTCTGTGAAATATATTGTGAAATATTTTTGGGTTCTATTTTCTAAAATCGAAAAGAACAACATTTGACATAGAAATCTTTTATAACTTTGTAAACGTCTTTACTTTTAATTGATTTAATGTGTCGTTGCTGAATAAAAGTACAAATTTTCTAAAAAAAAAAAATTCTAAAAATGTTCACACCAAAAATTGCAAAGCTGGTGTACATTTCATAGAGTCCCAAACAAGTATTTTTTCACTTTAAATAAATTTTATTACGTTTGGCACAACAAAGGTGTTTCTGAAATATACTATCACTTGACCTGAGCTTTTGGGTTTTCTGAGACTCTCCATTAAGCTGTCCAGCTCTTCTCTAAATCTACAAGTTCCATGCCTTCACAATAAGAGCGGGGACGGGACGCTTTTACCTGGATATGAAGAAAAGTTATGTGTCAATCCATTACAACAACATGCATATCTAGTCTTTAGCATACAAGTCTTACTGTGGTGGGATTTCTGTTGAGCTGCTGCAGCAAAGGGAACGGTGTCCACTGAATGGGCTCGATTGGCCAGCTACAAACTGACAGGTCGCTAGCCTTCCCAGAATCCACCACCCCATCCGCCAAGCTGCAGTTGCTGAGATCCCAACCGTATTGAGAACTGTAAACCCAAACATCATGTGCTTTATACACCACCATTCAAACATTTGGAATGTGTTACAAAACATTTATAACGTTACAAACTATTTCAATTTTAAATAAATGTTGTTCTTTTGAACTTTCTATTCAGGATTACGTTAAACTGCAGACTTGAGTAATGATACTGAAAATTGCTTTGCATCCCAGGAATAAACTATATCTTAAAATCTAATGAGATATAGTTATTTAAAATTGTAATGATATTTCACAGTATTACAGTTTTACTGTATTTTAATCAAAAAAATACAGCCATTGTGAACATAGGAGATTTCTCTTTTAAAAAAAATCGTACCCACGCCAAACTTTTGAACAGTAGTGTACTATGCATGGTACTGAAACACATGTACTCATGATAAACCATGATTTATTCAATAATATGCTAATCTTACAGTACCCGTGAGGATATATGGTGTTGAGGTGTGTTCCACTTCCATGGTATGTGGATACCACAGAAAGAGTGTCATCGTGGTAACAGCAGGTACGGTCAAGTGCTCTCAGGTGTAGTAATTCATCAGAGCGAGTGAAGGCAGGGTTATCCAACGAGTCCTCAGAGCCCGGCCAGGACCTTCCCCAAAAACGAGCCGAAAGCTCATCAAAGTGATTAAATCTGCGATAACTTTTTCCACACACAAAAGACAAAGGAATATTATTCAGACATCCGACGCCTCTGTTGTGGCGCTATCAGAGCCCATGGTTTGTTTTAACTGGCCAATGATTTCCTGCACACTATTTCCAATAACAAAACCAGGCAACCAGAGCTGAGTGTGAGGCAGTGTGTGTGTATAAAATGATCAAACATGTGATACCTGCTGCGTGTTTGTTCCACTTTGGCTTGCATCAGCATGGTTTTAAACCGGCGTACTATGAGATAAGACAGAAGAGCCATGACTGCTGCGACAGCGGCTAGTACTCCAAAGCACACACCCACCAAACGCGGCCGGGTCATGCGAAGGTCACAGCGCTGGCCCATAAACCAGTAATCCTCCCCAACAGGACACCTTCAGAAAAAGAGCGTTTACCACGATAAAGCCTGCTGTATCATATTTAATGTAAAAATTTGATTTGTTGATTTGATTGTTGTGCACAATATTCTACATGCTTTCTGTCATCTGATTTATATCTGATTATACATCTGATGTCCTTTCTTTGCTGATTCTTAGTAAATGCAAAACACTCTTTATATTGTTATTAATACTGTATGTAACATTTCATGCTTATTAGGTTTACTTGAATAAAAACATAATCTTGTAAAAAAAATCATGTTAAAATGTATGTGTCAAATATGGTGCAACAGGCTTTTGAGGAATGTTAATTTATTTCACCAATTTATCGGGACATATAGAGTAACAAATTATATTTATGCATTATATATATATATATGTATTTCATGTATTAATATGTGTTTCATTTCATGTTTCACGTAGTTTGCTATAATATTATGAAGATCTTGTTGATTGACATTTCTCGCTATTATTTGATTTCATCAAAAAATAAATTGGCCATTAGAATTTTAGTAAATGAGCCAAATTGCATATTTTTCTGAGTCTGTTCCTCTAAATAGAATTATGTGTAAACTCATTTATACTTTATACGTCACAAAACCACAAAAAACACACCTTTTTTAAGATTTAATATATTTTTCTGATTATTATTAAATATGTGAGGTTTTGCAGTGTTAATCAGTGTGCACATAAACGTACAGGTCTTGCCCAAAATAAGCTGTAGATCAGATTGTATGCTGCAAATGCAATGCAAAAACTACACTTCATGTAACTACATAGAACTTACTGGCAGAGAGGCTGTTGCCCGAGGCGATGGACACAGATGCCCTGATGTTTGCAGTATTCAGAGTGGCACACAGATGTGCAGGTGGCATTGCCCTTTGAAGAAACACACTGGAATCCAGATGGACATTCAAACAACCATTCGCAAACATCTGTCTGCAAACCTGAGAGAAGAAACAAAGAAAGGAAACAAATGTGAAGTAAAGCGAGAGATATCTAAAATGTAACTTGCTAAGATCTTATCATTGAACACTCACCTCCCACAGTAATATTCTTCACTCTGACTCCACCCACAAGTATTCCTTTCTTGGGCAGTGGTTTTAACCCCGCCTCTTGTAACAGAGACTCCACCCTTCCCAGCCACGAGAGTGCTTTCACTGTTTGGAACTGAACTAGTGTTTGCAGAACTGGGCCACTGATGAAAACAACCATCACAGAATCCATCAAGTCTACTTATTTAATGCAAGGCATCCACCATTATTAGGTGGATATTATAGATCAGGATTTCAAAAATGTTCTCTGCTGAACCACTGTGACACTGAAATACTCTCTGAGATTTGAAACTATATTTTGACTGTTAGATTTTAAATAAATTAAAATAATCACAATTTCATGAACCCTTCACAGTCAACTCTCATCCTCTAAGGCAGTGGTTCCCAACCACGTTCCTGGAGGACCCCCAACACTGCATGTTTTCCATGTTTCCTTAATCAAACACAC
>JAUMHR010000042.1:13140691-13152662 GCA_032361145.1 Enteromius fasciolatus | reverse complement strand
CAACTTAAGTTTTGCGACGCTAGGGAATACTTTTTTTTTTGTTGCACCACAAACCCCAAAATAACATAGTTTAACCATTATTCTTCCGCAACTTACTCTCTAAAATGGCGGAAGAAGTATCACAACGTGAGCGTACACCTTCCACTAGGCCTAACATTTATTATCATCAGTGTTAAAACCAGCTGTGCTACAAAATATTTTTGTGGAAACCATGAGACGTCTTTTACAGGATGCTATGATGAATAGAAATTTAAAACGAGCAGGATTTATATGATATATGTTTTTGTTATTTTTGATCAATTTAATGCGTCATCGCTGGAGAAAAGTATCAATCTCTTCAAAATAAAACAATCTTACCATTTAAACGGTAGCTTAAACTTCAAGATGGTGTATGAAAAGTGTCTAATGAATTTTGTGGTTTCTCAAAGCTCCTAAACCTAAGAAAAGGAAACAAGATGTGGCAAAAAAGCTGGAGTTTGACGTTGAAAATGGTGACGACATCACCCCTCCGTCTTCCCCGGAGGTTTACAACAGACCAGCAAGAGATGGGTAAAAGCTTGTGCACATCACAGCTGCGTGGAACACATTTCACATCATAACATCACAGACGTTGTTTGTTGAGAGTTAAAGTATGTTTTATTTTTAAAATCTTCTTACAGGCCTGGATTTTCTCTGTCGCTGAGTCCAGATAGACCAGCACCCACGAAAATAACAACCAGTGTGTTAGATATTAGTGGACTGGCTTCATTGCAGGAGTCTCCGAAGCGGGTTACAGCAGCAAGACGCCATGCCCAGAAACGGCCCCCTGCGATCGGAGATTACATAACCGTCACAGACTCCATGGGAAACAGAGTCTACCTTAACAAGAAAGAAGATGAGGAGAAGGTTTCCGACCCCACAAGCTATTTTACTTGACATTTAGCTGGAATACTATGTGACGTTTATTTATTGATTTTTCTAATGCTGCTTCTCAGGCACCGGACCCTAGAGCCTTCCGGAACTCGCTGAATGGACTAGGACTGTTAGCAGTTCCCATAGAAGTGTTGAAAGAACAGATTGCAGAGAGGGTAAGAGTATGTGTGCACGTGTTAAAAATCCTAAACAAAGATTTGGAGGAAATCTGCTTGCATTGGTTTTGTTTATTTCAGCGCCATCGGCAAGTGGTGGAGGAGTCCCAGAGACTGACAGAGCTCATGAATAGGTGATGTTTTGTTTGTATTTTTTATTAGCCTCAGGCCGTTTTCCCAGATCTGTTCCAATGAAGAAACACACTTGTTTAATCTTGTGAGGGGTGAATACGTTTTCTACAAATCTTCATAATTTGCGGAACTATTTGTTTTACTCTCAATGATGTTTTAGTGGAGTAGATTCAGAGCTTCTTGCAGAAGAGCAGGCAGACTCTGGAGTGGATGGTGACAGTGGGGAAGATGAAGGCTCGTCCTCGCGGCTGTGGGTGGATCAGTTCTCGCCTCAGCACTATACTGATCTACTCAGTGATGATGTGAGATGATGTTCATTTAAAACTAACCTCTGTTATTAAAGATAAAGGATATTGGCATGAATTTTCCTTGTGATTATTTACGTTTGTCTCTGTAGTTTACTAATCGCTGTCTGCTGAAGTGGCTGAAGCTCTGGGACACTGTGGTTTTTGGGAGAGAGAGGAAACCCCGTTCGGCTCCTGTAGATGTCAGATCGAATTTAACGAATGCTCAAAACCAGAACCAGTCGCAGCGTTTCAAAACCAAGTCCCAAATGACAGAAGAGATACTAGAAGCTGAACTCGACCAGTACAAAAGACCTAAATTCAAGGCGAGTAACACTGAGTGGTCAAAACAGATTATATGTGTTTATTATATTTTTATTTATCATATTTAATTATTTGGGTTTCGATTTAAATGCATGTTTTTTTGTTTTATTTGTACTTTAAATTATTTAGAAGATTTACATTTAATGGTTTTTATGTTTGTGTGTATATTTTCTTGTAAGATTTAATTTATATATTTTAATTATGTATTGTTATTTTAATACATTTAAACTCTAAAATATATTTATACATTTTTATTGTTAGTATTTTTAAGATTTATATATATTAATAAATTAATAAATATGAGTTCTTATTCTTATTATTTAAATATTTAAATAAGTATTTTAAAGTGTAGGTTAGTAAACTAACCAAATTATTTGCCAATTGTTTTTTATGTGATGTTTGGCAGTGATTTTTATATGAACATACGCTGCATGACACATGGTTTCATCATCAGAAAAGTAGTGAATGTAAAAACAAGAGGTGTTTAATTCTGACTTTTATGATGTTTTTCAAAACAGATGTTTTACTAATTTTCACTTTATAAAGAAATCACATGCAAAACCTTGCAGAATAATAACATATTGAAAAAAACGAACATCTAAGCTCTCACACATACAAAAAGCAAGGGTTATGTGTGTGTACACTTACATGGGAATTCAGTAACTGAAGTTCTGTCAATGATTGTAGTACAACTAAATAAATCAGCCATGACACCCTTAGATAACTCCTCTATTTTTTATATTTGTTCCATGTGTATCGTACTTCACAGGTGTCACTGTTATCAGGTCCTCCTGGACTGGGGAAAACCACTCTTGCACACATTATCGCAAAGCATGCTGGTTACAATGTAGTAGAAATCAACGCTAGGTAAGAGGAAGCAAGCCCTGAACAAACCTTGAAGTGGAAATATCCACATAAAAAAGTTGACACTCACGAGATGATAATGCTTTCCGCTTCTCAGCGATGACCGCAGTGCAGAGCTCTTCCAGAAACGTATTGATACCGCAACACAGATGAAGTCAGTCCTGGGAGCCAATGAAAAGCCCAACTGCCTTATTATAGATGAAATTGATGGAGCTCCTGCTGTAAGACTTGCTTTTAGTTTTATCGTTTACTTTTAATTCGGTTGCTTGTCTAAACATTGCTGCTTCTTACTTTCTTTTTTCTTTTTTTTCTTGGCTCAGGCTGCCATTAATATCTTACTAGCAACATTGAACCGGAAAGATAGCAAAGAAGAAGAGTCAGGTGCTAATGCTTTGAAAAAGAAAAAGAAGAAGCAATCTGTGCTTCTTAGACCAATCATCTGCATCTGCAATGACCTGTAAGTACCATGCTTAAGTGGCAAAAGTAAACATAATGGTAAGATTTTGAAGATTTGTTCCAGTAACCCATTTAACTTCAGAAAACATACACGTAATATCCAACAAAGTTTGATTTTTTTATTGTGCATCACCTTTACAGTGTAAATTGCTACTGGAAACCCTAAAAAAATGCTGTGTTTTCATGTGAAAGGTTGCACTTTAATAACACATGTTTTGTTTTGTTTTTTTAACTCTTGTCAGGTATGTTCCAGCTCTGAGGCCGCTTAGACAGCAAGCTTTCCTGTTGGCTTTTCCCCAGACTCTGCCCTCCCGCTTGGCTCAAAGACTAGCAGAGGTGACCTGCACATGCACTCAC
The DNA here is from genome assembly GCA_032361145.1 of Enteromius fasciolatus. Classification (NCBI taxonomy): domain Eukaryota; kingdom Metazoa; phylum Chordata; class Actinopteri; order Cypriniformes; family Cyprinidae; genus Enteromius; species Enteromius fasciolatus. The sequence continues at coordinate 13,149,178 of JAUMHR010000042.1, read as the reverse complement.
GTATCTACAATATGAATGTTTTAAATGCATGAACGTGGACTAATGCATGCGGTTGTTTCTGATTGCAGATCACAAGGCGGCAGGGTATGAAAGCAGATACCGGCACTCTGATGGCCTTGTGTGAGAAAACTGACAATGACATCCGTTCTTGCATCAACACTTTACAGGTGTGTGCTTTAAAACATGTTAGAATTTTTGCTTATGCTTACAGCTTAAAAAATGTGTTTGCTCATGTTTATGTGCGTGCAGTTTTTACACAGTCGTGGACAGAAGCACTTGGATCAGCGCAGTGTCAATTCAGTCTCCGTAGGATTGAAAGACCAAAACAAGGGACTTTTCTCAGTTTGGCAGGAAATCTTTCAGCTTCCTCGACTGAAAAGGTACTGCAAAACAAAAGATGCCATACTCAAGCACATGCTCTTTTCACACAAGCCCTCTTTTAAAATCTTAAACACATGATATTACGTTACTGTTTTATACATAATCCTTTTTGTTTTTCAACATTGATCATTCTTGCATATTTATGACCTCTTATCAATGAAGGGACCACATGGATTAGTTTAGTATTTGTAATAAAGTATTGTGTGTGTTTTTTTTATTTTATTTAAATAATAATATTTAATATTTGTAATTTTACATATGTGTTTTTTTTTAAAGATTTACTTACAGCACTGGACAATAAGCATATGTCTTAATTAAAACAAACAAAAAAAACCAAACTTATTTAACAACTGCAAAAAACTAAATTACTAAACTAACAAAAAATATTAGCTAAATTGTAAATCTTTTAAGTTACTTTTTACAGTGTTACAGTGACTAGCTGCAGTGTTACTTGGGAAATATTTAATTCCATACATCTTAACTTAAAAACTTGAAAGAATTAAGGGGGGAAAGTTTTTTGGTGTTTTTAAATTTACTGCATCCTTCAGTAATTCAGTAATTGTTTGCTATTGTGGCGATTCAGAAAGCGGATTGGTGGAGATCCTTTTGGAGGTTTTGATGAGGCGGGACCTAAAGATGGCGCACAAAGGATTCAGCACATCTTACATTTGGTCTCATCTAATGGAGAGCATGAGAAACTCACTCAGGTATAGATAGACATGCTCTACTTCGGGCTCCATTGGAGAAAGAGTATGAAAAACTGAAATAGTGGCCACAAAAAAGCATTCAGACACGTAGATCACGCTTAAAATGCTTGGATTTCTTTGCTTGAGATACTGAAATGTCAAAGTAGTTTATCACAAATACAACTGATCATTTGTATAATGTTTGATAACCAGAAAGTTGACAACTGTGTATGTTTTGTTATTTACATTTTTTTTTCTTTCTTTCCTTGAATATCTCATAAAAGCTAAAAGTATTCACGTACTCTCTTCCATAGGGCCTGTATGATAACTTCCTCAGCATGAAGCTGAAGGACCCTGGGATGTTGGGTGTGTGTGCAGGTCTTGACTGGTTGTGTTTCTCTGACCTGTTGAATGAGTGTGTGTTACACGGACAGAACTATTCGCTCATGCGCTACTTCCCTTTCCTGCCCGCTGCCTTCCACCACCTATATGCTGCAAACTCGGTCCCACGCATCAATTATCCACACAGTCACTACGAGGTGAGAGAATGCAATAGACAATGAGAGCACATGCTGTCTATCCGCCCTTATCCTTAATACCCTAATGTCCTGTCGTTCCCTTTCTACCTTTCATCAAATGAAAGCACTCTGTCCCAGTTACACACTTGACCACAAAAGTTCATAACCCAGCCCTCATTTGTCTCCGTTAACTATGACTGATGTTATACCGTTGAGCATCTGTTTTCCTCATGCATTAACACTTCAAAGTTTGTGCTCATTTAGGATGCATTCATTAAAACTGATGAAACTTTACAGTGAAGACATTTCTTTTGAACTTGATATTCATCAGAGAATGCTGAAATTTGATGCGTTTGAAGTATGTATGTTATTGTAAGCAAAGAAAGTAAAAAAGAAAAAATGGTCACATTACATCAGAAACGCTGTTGACAGTAAATTATTTTGTGCCTGGTTTTGCTGATATCCGATAGGGTGACATATTTATATAATCATAATAAACAACCAGAATCGATCATGGTAATCAATTTGGTAATCAAAGTGGTAATCAATTAATATACATTCATTTCTAGGCTTTCACTAAAAGTCAGCACACCAAGAACGCCCTGCTTGCCATGTTGAATGACATCCCACCCGCTGTACAGAACCGCATTTCTATGAGCAGTCTCTGTTTGGACATCCTTAGCCTTCTGCTGGAGCTCATCTCCCCCAAACTGCGGCCGGTGAGTGATTTTTTTTTTTTTTAAAGTATATTGACAATAAAATAAAAATTTTCATAGCAATTTCTGAGGGTACTTTTTTTTTTTTTCTTCTAAAATCTTTTCCAGTGTGTGCGCAAAACAGGTAATAATAACAAAATAAAATCTACACCTTAGTGAGCTGCCTAGTTAGAAAGCATTGTAGTACTGCACACTTGTTTACGCAACTGGAAGTACATTATGTTTATTGTACTGCTGTCAAATTATTAATCATGATTAATCACATCCAAAATAAAAGTCTTTATTTACATAATATATGTGTTTATGCCGTGTTTATTTATTATGTTTATATTAAAACGCATGCGTACAGTATATATTTTGCAAGTATTTGCATGTAAATGCATTTATATATTTATTTTCTTATATTTTATATATCTAAATATATTTAAAATAGTATAGTACATTTATAGTATATTTAGTATATTTTCAATAAATATATACATGCATGTGTTTGTATTTATATATACTTCATATACACAGTACATATAAATATATTATATAAAGAAAAACTTTTATTTTGATGTGATTAATCCTTTGACAGCATTAGAGCATTAGTTTATAGTAGTCAGCATTTGAAGTGCATTAAAAAGTTGTCAATGAATCAAAGAAACCAAAGACAAGAAACCGTTTTGTTTTTAGGACTATGCTGCCTGTAAGGCTTTCAATGCCGACAGCACACCTGTTTTCAACACTAATAATATTCATGTTTCTTGAGTGCCACATCAGCATGTTCGCATGATCACGTGACACTGAAGACTCGAGTAGATGTTAAAATTCAGCTTTATCATCACAGGAATAAATGACATTTTAAAATACATTACAACAGAAAAGTTATTTTTAATTAAAACAAATTGTAATTGCAATATATTTCAGTATTACAGGTTTCTACTGTATTTTTGATCAAATAAATGCAGCTTTGTTGACTTGGGACGTGTTTCTCACAGGTCAACCCTCAGCTTTACAGCACTAGGGAGAAGCAGCAGCTCTATGATTTGATTGACACCATGATCAACTATAACCTGACCTACAGACAGGACCGTACACCAGAGGGACAGTACACTTACGTTCTGGAGCCGTGAGTACATGCACAAACAGCATTACCCTGATCTAAACACTCGTTCAACATTGTGTTCTGTTTCGGGCAAATATCCATGCTTGTCTGTGAGCGCTTTAGTTACGCAACTTGGACTTCATTTCAAGAATAATCAATAACAGAGTGGGCCGAGAGATTCTGTATGTGTTTACCTGTTCATCACGGTTTATGAGAGATTAGGCTGCGGCTGCAGATTACTGTCTCTCCCTCCCCTACTCTTGCCCTTTTCTATTATCTCCGTCCTCTGTTTCACTTGACGATCCTCTTATATGAGAACTTGAAGGTTTTTGTTACTTTCCTCATGCATGGATGCTCATGTTCATCACTCAAGTATATAAAAAGACCTACAATCCTCTCTGTGGCTTACCGCGTGTCCTACCACTCACACTGATTGATAGAAGTGATGCTGACAATGTTCACAAACAAGCTTTGACAATCATGCATGGAGCACTTGCTGCTGAACCTTTAAAAGTCAGCTTGAGGGAGCTAAAGGTGGATAAGAACCAGGGGTGTGAAGAAAAGCAAGGGAACAATTTGGGCTATTGGATTGGTTTTTAGACGGCGAGTTCAAGCTGGAACTGAAGAAGAGCATCTCTGTTCGTCCTGTATGTTTGCATTTTATCCATTGAGCATTCATGTTTTCGCAGTGTTTGTTAGTTTGAATTTCTGTAAAACATACTAGCATAGTCTAGTAATGGTTGACCGGTGGCTGATTCTGATATGGCTAATATTCAATGAAATGCTGATGTGTGCATCCTCTACTGTTTAAAAAGTAGTTTTTTAAATTTTTTTCTATATATATATGAAGTCTCTTATGCTAACAAAGGCTGTATATATTTGATCAAAAATGCAGTAAAAATAATAATATTGTAAAATAATATTACAGTTTACAATAAGGTTCATTAGTTAACAGCATTAGTTAACAAACTAATAATAAACAATGCTTCTACATCATTGTTTTAATATTACTTAATGCTAATTTAGGCATATGCTCATTATTAAAATCACAAGTTGTGTTTGTTAACATAAATTAATGCCCTGCAAACTAACATGAACTAACAATGAATGGTTGTATTTTTATTAACTAATGTTAACAAAGATTAATAAATATTGTAATAAATTTTTTGTTCATGTTAGTTAATACAGAAACTAATGTTAACTAATGATACCTTATTGTAAAGTGTTCGTGATATTTTAACATTTTATTACTTCCTGCTGAATTTTCAGCAGCCATTCTTTAGTTTTGTATGAAACGGGTCAAAATCATTTTGTGGAAACCAGGATGCATCTTTTCATGATTCTTAATGCAGTTAATGCATCTTTTCTGAATAAACAAACCCTTTTTTTACTGCATTTAGTTTAAAATAGTTTTCACTAAATGAGCACATTATTTATAGGCATATCTGACCCTGTACCACAAAACAATTTGTAGCAGTAGACAAAATGCATTGACAAAAAAAAGATTTTTAATGATGCAAAAAAATCATTGTTCCATTTAAGATTGTTTGTAAATTTTCTAATGTAAATATATAAAAACATAATTTTGCATTGCTAAGAACTTCATTTGAAAAAATATTATTTTTCTCAATATTTAGATTATTTTGCACCCTTGAAAATTGTCCCATCTTAAACCATACATCAATGGAAAGATTATTTATTCATCTTTCATATGATGTGTAATTCTCAATTTCGAAAAAACGTACCCTTATGACTGGTTTTGCTGTCCGGGGACACGTATTAAAATATAAAAATACAGTAAATGCAATCATACGAGACAAAAGCGTAATATTTAATACTTAATTCTTTGCTGTAAGGATTTCTGTCAACACTTTATGTGACGACCCCTCAATGAAACAGACAGTTCTGAATAATGGCTTTTTGGAAGTGAATCAATCGAAATGAATCCGTTAGTTAATTTTTATATTGTCAATGATTTTTATATAGTGTAACCTAGACACCTGTTTCGGAAGTTTCTTATTGACGTGTTCTCTCTGTGGTTGGTGCGCTAGAATCATGCAGCAGTCGTTCCTGCAGGCCCGCTGCGAGGAGACGCTGGTCACCTCTGACTGGGGGATTCCTCTGCTGGTCGCCCTGTTGCTGCTTCTGCTTGTTTATGCCTTCCTGTATCTTCCCTCCATCACTTATCGAGCTCTGCTTCAACAAGCACTGAGTAACCACACCGAAGCCATGCCACTGGAAAATAACAAGACAGACTGAGGATTGTACAGCTCCCATGCCAAATGTTGAATGACTATGAAAGCTAACTGCAACCGCATGGAAGGGAAATGGCTCGGCCTAGAGGAGGCCTGAATGGAAAAAACAATATCATCTTGCTATTGTAATTATTATGTGCTATTTGGACAGACCAGTTGTCAAATCAATCCAAATCCTTATTGCTCAATCCTGCCAATACAGAGCAAGCATTTCCATATATATGTGTGAAATCGTTTTCTGATGTTCTCTTGTGAGATGCAATGGCATATCAGCAGCATAGCGTACCTTCACTGACAACATTTCATTGCTTTCCTGTTTTCTCGAAATGAAACAACTTTCAATGTGAAATTCTCCAGCTGTCCTAGAGAAATGACTTTGTGTGTGACCAGGAATACCCTGCACTAATTCTGCTTTTGGATTTTCATCTGCTTGTGTGTATTACACACATTGTTTCATTTACTTCTCTTCCTGGAAGACTGTTTCACCTTCTGAGTAAGATGGATTATTTAGCTCACCCGCTTTCCACTCTTTAAACCATCTCATCTTCATTTTTCTTCTTGTCCCTCCTTGTTATATTCCCTTGTTTGGTTTCTGTTTGGAGTAGTGCCCAATAATGCAATTAAATAATATAATGTGATGTAAAGGTGTGTGCTGTCGTTATATTTAGCTGTTTTCATGTACTTGTGTGTGTTTCCACAGGAATGTAGAAGATGTGGTGCATTTTACGGGTTTGCCTCCCCGGAGGCAGTTAACCTATCAGGTGAAGCAGCTGATCGCGAGGGAGACCGAACTGGAGAGGATGAGGAGGGTGGAGAAAGCCCAGCAGAAACGAAACCCGCACAAGGTCATCTTCACACACAGCCTGTACACAAATGTGCACACTTACATAATAATATCTCATTTATTTGTAATGTTTGTAAAATCATTTCAAATACCAACTAATAGACGTGTAAAGGCAGAGCTGTAGGCGATCATGTTTCTATACAGGATTGCAAAGTATGTATTCTGTGTGTTCAGACAGAGGCAGTTAATAAGAACCAAGAAGAGAAGAAAACAGAAGTGAAGAAACCGACGAGCAGGAACCATCAGCAGAGGCTGGAGAACATTGTTAAACAGACCGTGGTGGAGAGCAGGGTAAAACATCTATATTAAACCACCTTAAATCCTTTACATCGGTCCTTAAACCTCTTATACTCCCACTTTAAAATGTATTTTCCTTAAGTGCACTCCACCCTTGAATATTACCATAGCAAATTCAGTGCTAGAATTGGGGATTCACAACTCTGGTATTGTGCGAAATTGTTTTATGATAGATCAGTTTTATACTATTGCAGCAAAAATTGATCGACAAATTTCAATGCTAGTTATAGATTGATTGCAATCTAATTTAAAAACGCCAAACCAGAGATGTTTGTTTTTGCTTTGAAGTATTTGAATCCGTTTTACAGTGATTCTGTGCCACCAGGTTATAGGATTATCCTCATACTGGCTCTCTTTGCATATGCTTGACTTATGCTTCATAGTAATCCAAGATTAATTGGGTTAATAGTGGATCAGGGTCGAAGTACTTACATGTGATGATTTTGTTTTTCATGTTTATAGCCTGAATTGGATTTCTTTGGACGAGCCATTGCACCCAAGGAGAAGCCTGTGGTCACTGCTACAAGTGTGTTGTTGTTGTGTTTTTGTGTGTGTGTGTGTATATATATATATATATAATAGGGATGGGACGATACACCTACCTCCCGATTCAATACTATCACGATACTTGGGTGCCGATACGATATGTATTGTGAATTCAATTCAATTATGATTATCATTATCAACTCAATGACCTGGTTTCACAAACATGGCTTAGCTTAAGCTAGGGCGAGGCCTTAGTTTTAAGATATGTCAGAGCAAGACATTTTCAGTTCAACATGCATTTTAGTTTGCTAGCTTAAGCCTTGTCTGTAAAACCAGGAGTTTAACATCACATTCCCAGATCTCAATATTACTGCACATGGTTATTTTTATATACATTTTAAATCAAATTTATTTTTTACTTTCATATATACTTTCTAAAACAATTACTTATCATAGACAGTGGCAGAGTTAACAGGCTTCATTCAGACTAATGCGCAGATCTCTTTCAGTATATCAGATGTTTTGCTCTGCTGACAGTGTGTTTCGTATAAACGGATTTGAAAACGCTAGTGCATTTAACCACACCCGGGATCAGCCGCTTCAGGACAAACAAACACAAAGCACGCATGAAAGTCTGACAGTGTGCATCTACTGCATTTTTTAAAACGGTATAAATGAAAGCATATCTAAAGCATATAAACACGTCTCTAGCGCGCAGATTTGCCATATATGGGGATGGGGGGACTCGTTAAAGAAATAAGCGCAATCCATTTTTTTCCCATCCCTATATATTATGCTTTTCATGCTCTTGTGCAATAAATCACATCTGCATAACTTGAATGCTAAAAATAAGCTGATCTCACTTTTCTCTGCAGGTGAAGATGGCAAAGGATCTGGAGTAGTGCATATCGGTAAAGCCGTGGGTAACAGTGACGTATGGTTTCGTTTCAATGAAGGTGTGTCTAATGCAGTGCGCAGAAACGTTTACATTCGGGAGTTACTTTAAAGTGATATGGGTGAGAAAGTGGATGAAGCACATGTGAATCAATGCGTGAAAACCCAAAAACATCCTGAACCTTGTACTGTAAAGCTAAAAAACATCTACAATGTGTGAAAAAGAAGAAACACTGGGTCCTCTTTGTTTTTTTATTGTGTTCTCGTATAGTTGTCTTACACTTTTATAAATGCACGTTTTCTCTAAATTACAACAGTTT
>JAUMHR010000042.1:13116480-13127989 GCA_032361145.1 Enteromius fasciolatus | reverse complement strand
TGAATGGATTCAAAAACGGTAAAACACATCTGTATTACTCTAGGGATGTTGGAAAATGAGCCTATTTCCAAAAAAAGGGGAGTGTTCCTTTAAGCCGCAAGTTCTTTCTTCAAGTTGTCACTAACGTTAACTGACAGCAGGTTTTACATTTGTGAAATGTACAGGTGTGACAGAATACAGTTGTGAAGCGTAACTGTATTAAGAACTCAAAAACAGGATTAACAACCGTATTCTGCTGCTGCTGTGTGAATGTAGCCTTAGACAACATAACCTGTCATAAATTTGTCGTAAACATGATATAGTTTAATTATCAAACTTAAGAAATTACTTCTTCGCTTTATGGGTTAACATTACATTGAACTGCCATGTGGTTGGTTTGATATTGGTTGTCATGAGGCCATTATAATTGTGTCATGTATATTTTTCTGACCACTTTTATTCATTGGTACAAATTGACTAATTTGTCATTAAGTGTTAATATTCTGTCAAATTATTTTATGACAGAATAGTTTATTTATTATTTAATTTTTTTTAATATTGTCTGTGTAATGTCAAGCTGTCATGACATAGAAACTGACCGGTTATGAAGTATTTTATGAATGACACTTAACGACAGCTGTCATAAACATGCATAAAAACTTTCATATACTCTTTTATGTTATGATTATGAAGGTGTTATCCTTCATCAGTCTTATGCACACTCCGTCAAGTAAAGTGTTACTATATATATATATATATATATAATTTTATTTTTTTACTGAAAATAACTGGATAAAAAGACAGTTGAAATGAATTCCAAAGATACCTTAAATAATCCCAGCACAACAAGCTCATCTTCATTTATAAAGTTTTCCAGCTGTGTGAGATTACTGATGATGTTAGCACTCGGACCTTTTCTTCTTTTAAGCCATGTTAGGATGGAGGCGGAGCTCTTAAGAACTGGGGATGGAGTCACACATCAATGAAATACTGATCCTAAAAGCGACTCTTCTCTGTATTGAGTTTGGAAAGTCATTAAACAAGGACAGAAAGTTATCAGTGCTCATATTTCAACATTACCAGGACAGTAAACTGGGTTGTTCTTGTCTCCAGACAGGTAAAGTCGTAGTGATGGTAGTACTGTGACGTTAAGGGATGCAGCAAGATCTTTTTCCTTTTTCACATCCACTCCTCCCAGTCTCACATCAGACTCTGTTTCCTTGAGCGCACCGGCCACTTCTCGAAACTCAAGGATGGAGCCAAGGGACTGTCCAGAAAGAGGTGCATCTATAGCAGGTACAAGAAAAAGCTGCAACAGTTTACACCTTGTTGCAAATGCGCACCATATAATGTACGTAAGAGCATTTTGTTGTAGTCCCAGATGCTGTGCTGATTTTAATTTGCCTTACAGTGTACTTCTAGTCTACACGTACGCTTATGTGTCTTCATTACCAAGTAGAGAGTCATACATCAGACACTTTTATCCAAAGCAACCCCCTTTAAGTTAAAGACTGGCTCAAAGGCACAATGGTGATAGTTCATGGTTCCTTTCTTTTGGAGATCGAACCAGGAGAGCAGCTTTCCAATTACCAGCCATAAAATTCAAGCAAAACACCATGCCACCATTATTCATCTAGGTTTGATTCATGTTAGAATCTCTGGGAAACAATCAGAGGGGTCTTAATAAAGAAAAACAAGCATTACATTTACAAAAAAAGTAGCCTACTGTTATACTTTGAGTTGAAGTATTGATTTGTCACACCTCGTGGTGCTGGATTTATGACAGGAAAGCCATAAAACAACAAGATATACTTACAGAAATGGACCAATAGCTGGTTGTGCTGTTTAAGAGCTCGTTCGAAATTGCTTTTTGTCAGCACTAGAACATCTTTGTCTTCGAGGATTGCATGGGAATCGCTCTCCGCCAGAGCTTCGTGTAAATACACGCACAAGCTCAGGCACAGCGCAACGCACACCTTCATACTGCCTTCAGAAGCTGCAACAGACTCTCTGACCTTTGAGTGTGTCAGAATGTATGAAGCGCTACATTAAAAGGTGTGTATCTAAAGGTGATATCAGTGTGTACTTTGGCAACCGTTTACAGCCAATACGAAGAGAGATAAAAGTCTAACAGTCTGAGGCTGACTGAGAACAATAGCTTCTTGCTTTGCGCCTAAATCCCTCTGAGGTGTCACACTACAGTTTGAACTCCATTAAGACTGTAAACATCAGTGACCAAGACATATCAGTGAAAAGAGGTCACTGTGTTTAGTAAAAGTCGGTGTTAGTCTGATACTGAAACAAAATGATTTCTGAAATACAGAAGAGGTGTTTAGACATCACCACAGATAATCCGGGTAACAGTAAAGCCATTCTGTGTGAAATAAAGGGGGTAACAGATTTTAGATTTCTGAAAAAACAGCATGTGCTGGTTAAGTATGTTTTGAAGCTGGGATGCTGGTTTAAACTGGTCAGACCAGTTTAGGATCAGCACATGACCATCTTAAACCGTTAAAGGACAAGCTTAAACCAGCATAAAAACATCAGCATATGCTGTTTTTTTCAACAGGGACATGACACATAACTATACCAACACACCTTTCTTAATCTTAATTCTGTGTTTTAAAATTACCATAACGGTACCGAATTATTAAGATATAGATCGATAGATAAAACTATAGTTCAAATCAATTTATCATGGTTTTGTAAATCCTACTTGACTGAAAAGCTATTTTTTCTAAGCATCTTCAGCATATTTACATATGTAATTAAGGATTATTTTATCTGATTAGATTCTTGAAAATGGTGCTTTGGTCAATGTTTAAGCTGTCTTTAAAGTTTCCACTATAGTTTTTCTTTACTTTTGTTAAAATGTCGTTAGTGTACAGTTTCAGCACTGTAATTATATTATATATATATATATATATAGTGCTGTGCAAAGTCTTAGACACTTGTGTAAAATGCTGTAAAATGAGCATGCTTTCAAAAATAATGACAAAAACAGATTTACAGAACAGCTGTACAAGGTGTTTAGATATACTGCATCACTTTAAAATAAATAATATAATAAAAACAATATACAGCCATAATATCAAATAAAGTTCTTCAGTATGTCATCTAATTTCTTCAGCAGAGGTCTTTGCATAGACACGAAATAAAGCTCGACAAGATAGTATTCACTCTCAACATTCATTTGTATTAAAAAAAAGGCTAAAAAAAAAAAAAAGAAATCTGACCCCCAACAATACAATGTCAACAACAGAATATTTTAGGAAACTTTATTTCCACATTACACCTTCAAATATTTTTTCAAAGTCATTTTTCAATATGTTCAAAAACAAAAGCGAGTGCATGTTCTTTACATATATTGCAGCATTACTCAATAACTGTACTTAAACAGCCCTGAGATCATAACACTGGCATTGTTTTCATTTCCCAGTCCAACAGCAAAACAAGAAAAAGTGCAGTCTCTGGCCTTGACTACAACAGACTCCTTTACATTTTCATTGCAAACATGTATTGAATAAATAACACTGTAGTGTGGAAACCCACACCACCTGGAATTGAATACCGTTCATTTCATTTCATAAGTTAGGTTTGTGGATCTTAACTGGTAGATCGCCTCTGAGAGAGACAGAGAGAAACGTCAATTAAGAAAGTATATGAATACAGAAAAACCTGCTTTAGTATTTGAAAGTAAGTGCATTACAAGTGCATATCACTGCACTGAGGTCACATGGCTGGTCTAATCATTCAAATTATAATCAATACTGTGAAAAACAAAAAGACTCGATTATAGTCCTTATGTCCATTCTCAATAAGTGCGTTTTTTCCTCCAAATAAACATTTTTTGAAAGAGATTTGATTCTAAAACAGAAACTAAATGTCTTCTAATCTGCTCTTTTAAATTAGAATTCAAATCCATGTTCAGTCATATCAGCTCCGTCTTCATAATCATACAAAAAGTAGCACATTTTGCTTTAGGTGACAGCCATCTTTCATTTCATTGCGATGGCCATTAATGTAGTTTTCTCCGAGCGTTTAGACCATCTGTGTGCATCTGGCTTCCATCTGTCATAAAAACAAAATATTATTTTCTCTCTCAAAATAACACTAATGTGATTGGTTAAATTAAACCACCATTACACTGAACAATCAACATGAAACAACTGTCATGTCCCATTTCACTTCCATAATTTGACAATTCCTTCATATGACAGAATATTTCATAACTTAAAATATGTTAGGGCTTAAATTAATGCAATGAATTCATCAATTTGGAAAAAGAATAAACATATTATTACACAAGTTATTAAAACGTATTACAAGTAAATGGAGTCCATTTGGATTTCATGTTGATTTTAAAACTACAAAACTAAAACAACGACATCATACAGTATAATCTATGATGTCAAAAAACACTAAAATGAAATGAATTATTATTGAACGGAATGGTGTACCTTTGTATCGATTTCAACTATAACATTAAAAAATGCAATTCATTATTTACAAGATTGCTCTCCACTAATCTTGGTAAATATGAGCAAAGGCGTCTGTGAAAATATATCTGCCTTGTTTATCCTTTTGATATTTAAATTAAAAATACACAAAATTCTAACAGAGTAAAAAAAATGAAAGTGGGGAGAAATCTCATTGTGAAATAAATGCTTTCTCTAGTTCATCTCGGCCAAACTTATTGGCACCCAATTATTGCAACGTCTTTTTCCAACGAGTTTTCTCCTGGAGTGCCTGAAGAGTGTTCAGCGATCAGAGACCATTCCTATATCCAGAATCTCTTCAGATTTCCTACTTTATTTTCTGAGTACAAAAGCTTTTTGTACTCAAAGACACATTTGTGTGTTGATTTGTATGTTTGTTTTTTAGATTGTTGTCCTGATGGAAGATCCAACCACGACCCATTACAAGATTCCTAATAGAGGCAGAAAAGTTTCTTTATGTTCCTCGTATTTATAATTCTGTGGAACAGGAAGTCATAACTGGACAATTTAATGCACCCTGGTGTGTTAAAACAATGGAAATATACTATTTCACTCATAAGAATTTCTAGGGGTGCCAATAATTTTGGCGAACATGCATTGGATGAGATCATTTAATTTAATTTAAAGTTTAGCATTTTTGAATGAAAGATCAGAAAGATCAACCTTTACTCATATTTACCAAAGGTGTCAATATTAGTGAAGGGCACCATCTATAAAACACGATCAACTAAACTAAAACTCAGACTCATGCATTACTTGGCACACTTAAAAGAAAATAAAAAAAAAAAATTCAAAAGATAAACTCAAAACAGTCAGCTAAATAAAAAGCAGAACCATAACAAAACAACAACAAAAAAGCTACATAAAGCAAGCAAACACCAAATCAAGAGTTGCACAATATTAGAAAAACTTGATTTCCAATATTTTGTTTTCTTTTTTTACTTACTGGAAAAACAAAATCTATTGAGATTGTTATAAATAAAGTATTAACACTTTAAAGTTAAAAGAATAGTAGCAAAATTAAATTCTAACTTTTTTACATTTTTATTTCAATATATTGTGCAGCCCTACTTAAGATGAACACAAACAATGTGAGAGCGTTTCAACTGTCCCTGTGGGCTTTCCCAAAGGTGTGTAGATTTACCTAAACCAAAGAGCCATGGTGTTAAAGAATGAAGAGGAGCAGGAGAAGAAACAGGGACAGACAGAAGATGAAGCGTGCTAGAGCACAGCATGGAGTTACCTGAAATAGGAAAGAAAGGAGGAGGAGGAAGAAGAAGAAAACACCAGGATGACAAATGTAACATTACAGCGATGATGCAAGTGCTTTAAACATCACATGACAGTTATGCTTCAGCTCATCCATTCTATCTATTGCACACAAAGACGAGAGTACAAAATATTTGGTGTATATGAGACAGATTATGAATTTCTTAAGCCCCTGCATGTAGTCAAAAGGTGAAGTGTGTCATTTTAAAAAGCTAGAATAGTTCTGGAATCAATTCTTATTTTGTGCAGTAACTGAAGCAGAAATAACACACTCTACCTTTAAACAAACGGAGACGATGCTTACCAAGTTCCATGGTTATTTTCAGGATCAATATCTGCTCACCGTGTGCGAGACCTTGCTGGAAAGCTCCAGTTGCTTGGCCAGGAAAAACAGCTCCTTTGCAGGCTTGAGGCTGTCCAGGGAGTTTGGTGCCAGGGCTGAGCCCAGGGAACGGGAGAGCATGCAGGGGGGCAAAGCTTGGTAAAACACCCGGTTGTACTGTGGTGGGGTAAGAGGATGGAAGGAGTGATAGAGAAGGAGTGGGAAGTGCTGGGTTTCCACAGGAGATCTCACCAGCAGCCTGAAATACACACAAAATTAGAAGTGTTATTCAGTCCAAAAGCTTTAAAAATCTTTAGACAAATCCTTTCCCTTTTAAGCTTAAATTTGTTATACGTAATAATATATGCATTAAACTGAACAAAGCTGACAGTAAACCTTTAAAATTGGCTACATACTGTAAGTTTTGTTTAATAAATTTTGTTCTTTTGAAATTTCTATTTAGTAAAAAAATATATATAAAAAAAGGACAAAACATTAAGCAAAAATTTTTTTAACACTGATAAGTATTGAGCACCAAATCAGCATATTAGAAGGATTTCTGCAGAATTGCAACAAATAAACACTGCAATAACAATGCTGAAATTTGTAGAAAATTACACTAGTATACAGAAGATATGAGACATTTACATTTAGCAGACACTTTTATCCAATGCGAGATACAAATGAGGATAATTGAAGAAATCAAAATAACAGCAATGATACCCCGGTGCTATAACAATTCTTATAAATCTTAGCATCAAAGTAGATAAATGTAGCAATTTTTTTAACATTCTATAATAAAAAATAAAATAATTTACTTATATAAATAAATAAACAAACAAATAAATAAACATACAAACAAACAAATATATTATATATATATACACACACACACACACACAAATAATAGGTTTTTTTTTTTAATCAGATAAAATAAAAAGTTAATATCCCAGATTGGGATATAAAAATTACATCTTACATCCAAGAAGCAACCAATGTGAGTCCTTTTTACATGATCCTTTTTAAAATGACTTACTGCTGCCATAGAAACCGGTGTGTCACCCACTGAAGTTGTGGTGAGCAGCCTGGCCACTCCCTGCACCACCGATGGACAGTCACCCTCAGCACCATCCGGCGGCGCCATCAGCGTCAGTTTTGGAGTCGACCTCTCTCCAGTCTGGAGCCGCTTTGAATCTGAATCCACAGCAGATCTGCTCCAAATGGTATGATGATTCTCAATCTTGTTACCTTCCTTGTGGTTCTGATTAGATGGATGGCTGGAGAAGGCGGCAGAGGTTTGTGTGTTTGACGGCGTTTTGGCAGTGGTGCTCAGCGTGGCTTCAGGTTGCATGCTCACAGGTACACTCAGGCGTTTGCGTTTCAGTGCTGGTGGGCCCTGAATTTCTGGGCTATTCTTACTGTCCTCAGGAGCGGCGTTGACCTGTGCATTCAACATTTGAAAGAGCAAGGTTTAGGATCAGACTTCCACCTATATTTTCCTGCAACATCACACAAGAGTGTACACTAAGGCAAGGCCGTTTTTTCTGATTTACCTTTTTTAATTTGGTTGTACCCATTGGCTTCTTCCTTGCCCTGTAAAATGAAGAAAGAGAGTAATTTATTAACATGAACTCTGGTTAGGTTTCAAGTATTTAATTAGGAATGTTCCATGGGTTCATTTGTCTTTTCTGATAACAGAGTTAGAAAAAAACAACAAATAATATTCTTCTTGAATAATACAGGATCTAGGAAGTGTGTAGTATAATCAAACTTACACAACTCCAGTGATGTGGCCATGTGCTTTTCGGGTTTCTATAAGCAGAATCCTATCAAGAACAGGACAAAAATGCATAAAATTATTAATAACAATTATCCCCAAGCAAGGTTTTCATTGCATTAAGGGCTGAACAGTGATGGCTGACTTTTTATTTATTTATTAAAATTTTCTTATTGGATAAGCAAAAGATACAATTTTAATGCAGTTTTAATGCATTAAATTAATCAAAAGTGACAGTAAAGAAATTCATTTAAACTTAATATTCACAGAATCCTGAAAAAAACAATGGTTTCTACAAAAAGCTTAGGCAGCACAACCGCTTTTATCATATATAATAGTTCTTCAGCAGCAAATAAGCATGTTGGAATGATTTCTGAAGGACCTTGTGACATTGAAAACTGTAGTAATGAAGCTGAAACCTCAGCTTTCAGTGTTTAAGGACAACAGACAATTTATTGTGAATTACGTGTCGCTTGTAAGTGATGAACAACTTAACTTGACCTTAGAGATTTTACTTGTGTTCAAATAAGTGTATTAATAATTTGCTTGTTTACCTGGATTGCATCCATCCTTTAGGCCAAAGTGGTTTAACATCAGCCTCTAGGAATGCTTTCAGATACTCTTCCAAACTACAGCATGTGGACGACTCCGAATCGTAAATAATCATCTTTAAATTGACAATGTCAAAGAGCAAGTCCCTGTAAAAGTCCATACAGCGATATTCATTCATACTGATGACATACATAATTGAATATTAATTCATTTGTATTACAACATCCAGTATTCATTGGTATGGTGTATTATAAATTCAGATGTTATGTAATTAGAATGTTTGCCTTTTATTAGTGGCAATCACGAGAGCTTTAATCATGTGCATTGCACACACGCAAGAGAGACCTGACCTGATCTCTTCATTCCATCTGAACCTCTTGCGAGGCCCAAATACTCGTTTTCCACTCCTTTCCTCTTCTTCTTCATCAGAGCCGTCAATCACCCTCTCTTTCTCAGCCTCGAGTCTTAAAACACAACAAGAGCACATAAATCAAACCGAAGTCACATTCTAATAGAAAAAGTCAGTACAAATACAGTGGCTGATTACTTGGCAGCTCTGGCTTCCGAGTGAGCTTGGCAGTGATTCTGGAAACGGGTGATCTGTTCTGGCATGGACCTGACAACCGCATTCTCCAGCTTCTTCAGCAGCTCTCGCAGCTGTTCGTCCTGACAACATATGACCAGTGCGTTAAGAGACATTACAGAGTAATTATATTAGATTGGAATTTGGAATTAGTGTCGTTAAAAAAATAAATAATAATAATAATAATAATAAATAATCCAGTTATTACTGTCATTTGCTCCTTTAGAAAGTAGAATTCTTCCTAATTCTAACACGCTGATTTGCTGCCAGAAATATTTTGTATTTGTATTTATTTCTGTCGCACAACTTATTTTGATTTATTGCATCCAAAATAAAAGTTTTGGTTTTTGTGTGTGTACACCATGTATATTCATTATGGATATATAAAGCAAATGTTACATTTATATTAAATATATTTATACATAATATACATGTAAAACATGTCAAAATATATATTGCATGTGTGTTTATATATACACGTCATAAATATACACACAGATATACTATGTACAATTTTTGTACAATTGCACTGTAACTAAATTGCACAACTAAAAGTATTAATTTCTTTAAAAAAGGGTATTGACCTCAAAACGTTAAAAACACATTTTTTTTTTTTATCTTTTAAAAATCTGTTATAATTAGTTTTAATTAATTTTGATCAAAGTTAAACATTTTGGATTAAACTGCAGTGATGAATCAAGTAAAATAAACCCAGGAACAAGACATGAATTAAGAAAGTCAGTAGAGCCATGTCACTAGGCTGAAGGGTCATGCGGTTTTGTAAGTTCACAGACCTGCTGTAGACTGTGGAGTTTTTTGGCTCTTTTAACCAGAGTGCCTTTGCTGCAGGACAGCTGTGATGCCAAGTATGAGAAGATTCGGGAGCGCACCTTCCCACTAAACTGTTTAGAGTTCACCTCCACACTGAACACGCAAAGAGAAAGAATCAATATAAGACAAGTACATTGGCTTGAAGTACAAAGTAAGTTTTGCAAAATGTTACCCGTTATATAATAAACAGAATGGAACTTACTCTAGTAGAACACTGTTGAGTTCTAAAGACAAAATCTCCATCTTGTTTTGTCCTTCAACTTTCTTGACAGCCTAAATAAGAGCAAGAGAGCAAGTTACATATCCCTGCAAACTCTAAAACTCTTCTCTAAAGTTGTGAGAGCAAATAATACCTGGCAAAGTTCCTTAATGTGCTGCTCTAATATAGGAGGCAGACCATCGGGAAGTAATGTAGTGGGTTTCTCAGGGACGGACACTACCAGAGCCTCTCCGTTATCTTCCAGGCTTGGAGAGCAGATGTTCTGCGGCTCCCCCAAGAGTCTATCTAAGTCGAAGTCTTGCTCTGCTGCTTTGACTGCCTGAAGGAGGTCATCTGCACTGGCAGAACCAATGAGTGTGAGAAGAGGGTCAGCTGATATGGGCTGTTCTTGAACCTCAGCTTGCACGGTGTCGTTGTGGCCATGCACGTCGGTCTCTCTAGCGTTGAACATTTGCAGCTGCTGGAGCTTTTCCTTGTGGAACTTCTTCAGCATCTTATCGATACTTAGCGGCTTCTTGTTTTTCTTCTTCTTTGCAAATGATCTGTCTGGTGGGGTGCTGAGAAGAAGCAAAAAGCAAACAATGAGGGTATTATATAAAGAATCAATGATTATTTCTAAAGGATGTTGTGAAAAGTGTATGTTTTCTTAAGAGTAGTAAACAATGTAATCTATCCAGCAGTAAAAACCTCATTCTGGCTTCCTCCTCTTCCTTCCTAGCATGCATGTCATCCTCTTTCTTTTTCTTGCCATTCTTCTTGTCTTTTCCTTGCTTGAGCTTTCGTTTCTGAGAAAGGAATCAGAGCAAATAAGATATAATAATGTACAACGACGCATAAATATGTTCACGTCTGCATATAACTGTATACAACAATTTACAAGAAAAGGCACCTTAGGTTTAAAACTGCTGTCCTCAAAAGTATTCTCATTCTCTTCTCCCTCATCAGAAGCTGGCCGGAACTGCAGAGTTCCAGAGTTGATGTAGAAGCCACCGTATCTGGTGGTGAGACAAGCTGGGACAAGCTCATCATACTGCGAGAAAAAGAAGACTTGAGTAAAACATTCATGTGCTCTGTCGAGGGAATAGTTCGATATAGGCGATGACTAAACGTACAGCCTCAGAGTTGTCAATGAATGAATCGGATTCATCGTAACCAAAGCCTATATCCACCAAATCCTGTAATCGGTCTTTTTTTCTTTTGCTAGTTCCACCCTAAACAAGAAAATGGAGGATATTAATGTATAGCTTTAAATATGCACACACATACATGCTTAATCCTGTTGTATAACACCATGAGCACATAAAAGTGCAGTGACTTTCGAAATGTACTTTGTCTCCATTCTCCACAGCGATAAGCAACCCAGTCTCATATAAAAACACCCTGACTACAAAGTGCAAAATGTAGAGGGGTTACAATAACGGCCCTTGAATTGTATGACTGTTACGTTTTTTGTCACGGTTTAGCCTCCCAACTGAAT
>JAUMHR010000042.1:13101646-13115199 GCA_032361145.1 Enteromius fasciolatus | reverse complement strand
TATGAGTGTATGTACACTAGCAGTAGAATCAACTACGATGCAACGAGGCGTCACCAGAAATCTTGCCTAGGGCGCCAGATTGGTTAGAGCCGGCCCGGTCTGTGTGGAGCACTGACTGTTGTCAGACAATAATCTCACTGCATTATTACAATTAATAACAAAATTTTTTTTTGGAGATGTAAACTGATATTTCCAACTGACATGCTACCGCAAAAGATAGAAGTAACCGACTTGAAAATTCTAGTGGACTATAAGACTTTTGCACAGTACTTTACGTTTAAAAGAAAGCCCCCCCTAACCCTAACCCTTTTTTAACCTCACGAGACACATCGCATTTGCAAATTAAAGTAGACATTAGCCGAAAATACAGGTATGTGTTGTTTTTTTTTTTTTTTTAAAAGCGAATGTTTTCTGGTAAGAATAACTTGTGACCTATATTCTATAGTCTACTTCTCCCCGTTTATTTTGTGGACTCTTGACTTTGAAATATGTAGGCCTGTGGCAAAACATTCAATAACGATGTACTATGTAACACCAGATTAAAAGTGAGTTTTTTTACGCGTGACGCCATGACGCAAGTGCTGCGTAGTGGAAATATATATGGGCTATATATGATTTTTATTTTTTATTTTTTAATCTGTCATAATGGCGATGTACGATAAAAGTATTTACGACTTAATACATTTTTACAGCGTAGTTCTTCTTGCCGGGGCGCTAACTGGTATATCTGTGTGTTTTACAATACGCCTTCTGGAACCGGGTTGGCAAACTACTGATGCAAACACTGCATCTGTAGGAAAAAGCTCTAAATAAAACATACCACGGACGTTTATCCATGTCATGTAATGATGAATCGTCGATATGCTGTCTTGTATGGCATGTTCTGATGAATTCTCCAACCAGCCTCCTCGAAAGCGTTCGTTTCATTCTATCCCAGCGGCCCTCGGTGACGCTCGCAGCCGTTCTGACGCCGATAGTCGAATACTCTCCATAAAGCACTCGCTCGAGTTATCATGGCAATGGAGAATGATCCCGATGCAAAGCGCAAATAGAAGATCTCGAAGTCGTTTGTTATATCCAATATGGATCGCTCGATGGTTCACCTTGGCGATCACAAGGCTTTGTATTCGATAGTATTGACGATCAATTATATCAGTAGCGATACATTTTTTACTAGAGAAATTTCATCACTGATATGGACACCCACAACTATTTCCAAAATCACCGTTCACTGCTGTGATTGGCCTAGTCAGTCTAGTCGTCATCATCCTGCGCCTGAATTTTTCATTAGGAAAGAAACGTTACTGTATGGTTACATTAATCATGTTGTTTAACGTTGGTTATGCTGTTAACTACTTTATACTGTGGTCAAATTGATGTATACTAATAGCCGAGAACGGTAGCTAATAGACTAATGGAGTTTACGAGATCTTCCTTTTCTCATATCTTCATTATACATTTCATAACCTACACGCCATCACGTATTGCCCTTAACCTAATTTTAGCTTAATTGTAGGCTTCTATTTATGTGACGTTCGCAGTGCTATCGTGCAAAAGCTACACCGTGGCGCTGTCCGTGGTACTGAATGCATTCTGTCAGTTGTAGGCAAACGAATTAAGCGACATTATCCACTAAATACTTACAGAGAAGTTTGCTAAATAGGGCGAATTGCCCTAAAATATTATAAAAAACATTTCAAGTCTGAAATGCAAAAAATGTCCCACTCAAGGCAATTCACCCTACATGCACTGCAAGCACACGGATATGCACTCCAATATAATCCGTTTCCCTCAAACAGAAGTAGTCTCTCGATCTTTAAATATTCTAAATTTTATTTGAGCATATTTTGAAGTGAATGACAACATAAATTAGTACATTAGTATATCCATTACATTTAAATTAAGTTAATAAATATCAATAATTCTAAGTATATTTGAATCATGTGGGAAAAAATGGTTCAGTTTACTCTGATTTCGATCCAATCCAGAGAAGAAAAAACTTCTGTTTTGACAATGATATTAATGAAACTTTTCTAGTTTCAAGCCTCTGCTGTTTGGTTGTGAAAGTGACCAATAGATGGCAGCAGATTTCTTAAAAACATTTGGAATTGGTGGTTGTTCAGCTAATTTATGGTTTATAAAGTAATGTGAAAGTGACAATGATTAAGAACTTTCTGCAAATCAGGTCTTTTAAATAGTTTGATTGTCTAACTATGACCTGTAAAGACATATTGACAGGTGAAAAAAAGCCAAATAATAACTTGAACCTGACGTCATTCCGTGCAACGGATGTAACAATAATGTATGGAGACCTTAATAAGGATTTCTGTGGACGTCTGTGGCTTTCAAATTGTATTGAATTGAGAGTGCCACTTAAAACATGTTACGCTTGACAGCTGTTATTCTTTTATTAATAATATAGTGCAATAGTTCTCCTGCACTGCATATCTTGCACATCTCAACCCATTTTTGTTAAAAGGGAGAAACCTACGTTGTTAGAAGGTGAAGTCAGTACTGGGCCACATCTGCCAGATGGTTGCACACCTGGCTCATCATCACCACCAACCAATGTCTGTCTCTCTAATACTATATGAAGGATGAACATGCGTCAAGCCATTTCACACAGATTGAACAAGCATCAAGAAACGCTGGCAAAAAAAGCAGTCGACTTTATAGAAGATTGTTCGGTCTGCTTTTCGTTTCCTCCAGTGGAGATTTCTGAGCCTTCTCTTTAGCGACATTAAGATTCACTTCACCTTCTTCTCTGCGGGCGCTCGCCGTGGAACGAGCCTCTTATGAATCGAATTTGACAGTCACAAAGGCGTCATAATTGCAGTCTGTCGCATTCCATTCCATGTTAACATATCACAAACTTATTCAAACGTAATTCGGGACGCATATGCTTTCGCTATCTCTCTCTCTCTCTAGCAATTATAAATGAATTTCACGGTGTAGGCTTTTAATGCTAATAAGATCCCCCTCCCCGCTGGCTTGCGAACGAACAGGCCAGTCTCACTGACAAACAGGGCGCGAAAACCCGTGGTGTGCGAGAGAGACATGTATGGCCACAGAGAGAGAGAGAGAGAGAGGACAGAGGATCAGATTGCATCTCTTTTGTTTAACCAGACTCCTGTTTCAATGAGCTAATGGAGCGGAAGAGATTGGCGCCCCGCGGCTTGAGAAGGCCGACAGAAGCGCCGAATTAAAAAAGGTGTCAATAAATGTGTGAAAGACAATGAGCTAAAATACACACGCTTTATAGGGAGGACAAAGAGGGACAGATGGAAAGTGAGGAGGGGGTTCCGACCAGTGACAGGACCCCTCAGCGTTTCATCAGAGCGCAGAGAGAGTTACAATATTGTCCCGGGATGATTTAAGGCGCTCTGGGACTCGGGTCCCCAAAGTGAATAATTTAGTCCTTTTATTAACTTGAGCAAACATGAGCTGTTTTTAATTAACCAGTTAGATCGGAGCACGACGGCCAAATGCATCCATCAGTGGGTGGTTCAAGAAAAAGCTTTATGTAAAACAAGTTTGACTTTTGGTATAGAATTAGCTTGAACCAGTTTTGGGCCAGATGCGTACTCCCACAGCTACTCATTGTATTATGCCAAGTTTTAGCAGGATAAATGTGTGCCGTGTTATCATATGGTATCATTGCTATAAAGTCTATCGATATTATAATAATTTACTTTATTTAGGCCGATCTAAAGTTTATGGAGGATGACTCGGATCACCACTAGGAAGCGCTGTGACGTCCACGAGAGTCCTCTGCAAGTAGCCTAATTAAGCAAAAAATTAAGTACACTTAATGAGGTTTGGGTTCCATAAACACAATTATGTATTTAATTGCTAGACTCCTCTAATTATTCTATCGCACAATTTACACCACCTTTTGCTTTGCTAATTTGCTAAACTGTGTATAATGTCATTGAGAACCCTAGTTTGGTACGGAAAAAAACAAACAAATTATTGAAAAATAATGCTTTTGTATTGTTACAATGTTTATATGAAGTTTTGGCACACTAAAAAAGAAGTTGTAAATAAAAGAAAGATTATTAGTCCAAAACAAAACCGTATTTCTTCAAAAATGTTACGTTTAATTAAATAATTGAATGTGTTACCTGGCGTTTCTTTGTAATAATTTGTAATATTTAGCCTACTGGCAATTTTCCCCACTGGTTGGACATTTACACATTTCGGGTGCTTTCTACACGGACACACCAGCAGCAATCAGCTGATGCTATATGATTACTATTGAATTATCTCGTGGAGCAGGATTAGAAGATTTTGTTCTACGGTGTTTTTGCAGACAAGAAGCACTTCTGGAGAAGGGGAGGCCAACGAAAGCAATTCATTAAGCAGCAGAGTTAACCTGCCTCGCCTTAATTAAAACATCTTCGCTAGTTTACAGTGTGGATACTGGGGCGTCTCTGGGGTTTTGGGTTTCCTGCGCGCAGCAGATGGCCGCGCCGGCCGAAAATAATAGTTGACGCTCCTCCTCCAATGCTTCATTGTACCAGACCCGAACAACCGTGAGCCCGCCAGCCACCGGGGGATTAGAACAGCGTGGATAACAAAGAGATATTAACTATTCAGGGCCCTCACCAAAGACCGCGGTCAGTGCACATCAAGACCCTGATTGATATCCAGGCGTATGACACGAGTCACATGACGCGAAGGAACTTTGTTTATTTAGAGAGATAAGTGATCCCGAGTTGTCTGTTGGAATAGCCTGGAATCGTTATGTCTCACAGCACTTCTGGTC
Source organism: Enteromius fasciolatus (assembly GCA_032361145.1). Classification (NCBI taxonomy): domain Eukaryota; kingdom Metazoa; phylum Chordata; class Actinopteri; order Cypriniformes; family Cyprinidae; genus Enteromius; species Enteromius fasciolatus. Next base: position 13,110,431 of record JAUMHR010000042.1, on the reverse strand, counting down.
ACCATCAATAGGTTTTACTGGCAAATTAAAAAGTATGAGATAGAAGTTTAAACCTTTAATCATTTATGTAAAAAATATTTCGGCTATTCATTAAAAAAAAAAAAAATATATATATATATTTATTTATTTTTTACGTTGTCATGTAAGACAGCATTCATTTAAAATGATGGCGACTTTTCTTTATTCCTTTTTTAATGAAAACGCAGTTTTTGTTGCGTGGTAAATGCATTGTATTTGTTAAAGTAGTTTATATAAAATTTGTATTTTAAAAATGATTAGGTTGTTATTAAATTATTTTACGTTCATTGATTTTTTTGCAATAAATGCTCTAAAAGTTTTTGGAAAATGTATAAACATAATTTGTTTTGGGCAATGTGGGGAACCAGCCTTTGCCCCCCTCGAGGGATAAAATTATAAAAAAAAAAAAGTAAATGTTTGTCTGAAAGTGTAAAAATGCAAACAGGTTTATGGCACGGGGATAGAAAATGTCATTTGGTCAATGTGAACGTTTTTAAAAGTCTATGAAAAGTCCCCACAATTCACATAAATTGTGTGTGTGTGTTTGCTCTATTGGGCATCATTATTTGTCACTGATCCTAGTTTTGCTTTTTTTGACACCATGGCACTTTACAGCATGTTATGACATCACACAACGCTAGGTGGCGATAAAGGAACGGTTTCTTTTCCCACATGACAGCTGAAGTTTGTAATACCTGTGTGCTTGATCATCAATGAAATCGTGTCACAGGTCTTTTCTGCTCATTTTCCTCACTTTTCATGGAGATGGATTGAACCAATATGCTTTTAGCACGACCGCGAGCGCACGGGCGCAAAGACACACAGGAGCGCGCACTCCCACGTGTTAGTGCTACTACATTAATGTCCTTCAGTTTCAACGTGATTAACGGGGGAAAATAGTGGACTGCAAAAATATGTAAATTACTCTCACAAAGTCTCCAAAAAAAATTGGCGTCATCGCCATTGCTCAAATGATATCATTACTATATTTTGAAAATGTTAATCTGTTCAGTGGATTTCCCTGGGGAGGCAAGTAAATTAGTTCTATTTCCGTGCGCGAGGCAACGGGAAGCGACGAGCACCTTCGATTCGCTGATTACAATTAGACAATCCCTGCTCGGGGTCCGTCATGCATTGATAATTTTTGTCATATTAAGCACGTTTTAGCAAAAGGTGATAAGTCAGTTTTAATTGAAATGAAATTATTACTCTAATAGAAGTTTGAGTTATTGTTATTAAAAGGATGCCTCATAAATGCAGACCAAGGTAAGATTTCTGAAGGGCATTGTAGGTTGTCAAGGCTGAATAAGGTAATTTGACGGCGAATTACGCTTCTCTCTCTCTCTCTCTCTCTCGCTCACACAATCAAGAATGCAGTGAATTAAAACTCGGAATCAATCGCGTTTACTTTCTGCTTTCTCTGCAGTCAGTCCAACAATTGCAGATAATTAGTGCGCGGGAAAGTTTTAATTGCATGATTAGCTGAGCGGGATTAGAAGGAAATTTGCCTGGTGGGATAGCCTAGATTCTTACTAAAACACCAAACTCTGCGCTTAAGTGAAACGCAAACACAGAAAGGAAAATCATTTTACACTTTAATTGGTTCCGTTTGCGGATCAAATGACTTTCAACAATTAATTTACGTTTCACACTCTAATTATCTGTACATCGACTAATGTGCAGCTCAGTTTTGATAGCTACGAATGAATTCACATTAAGTTAATTTAGCAATTAAGACCTTCAAAAGTATATTGATTTTTAATTAAAATGCTTTATTCGAGCCTAATGGTTATTTATGATTATCATTTAAAAATACCTTGTTTCAAGCTTCAGGGTGCTGAGAGTTTATGAATTTCCCAAACCTTTTCATCTTTCTGGATGAACTTTGTATTGAAGTTAACAGGCTACATATAACTATAAACACGTCGGTTCCCTGCTGGCTTAGGGTTACAATGGCTTTTATTCATAAATATTAAGTTATTTAATAGCCACAGATTAAATGTTCTTAATGTAGTTTATGCCAAATGGATAAATCATAGGCTATAAAAAAGCGAATGAAATGCGTTGCATTTATTTTTGACACCTGTTGATTCTATATACAGGTTTATTTTTATTTTATGTGAAATCGCCAGATAGGCCTACAGATGTAAAGTGTAGCGAAAGTGTGATAAAAGTGGAAACGCTCTGAACCCTGCCCTTGTGTGGCTTGCGTACGTATTATTATCAAGTTAATTAAAGCCCGCACATCTGACACACTCACTCTCCCGGATTAAAAACAACGGGCGCCTCGCAACGCTTCGCAGGGGCCGCGTGTCAAGGGTTGTCTACCCAGGAGCCGCGTGCGTCTAGCGGATACCGCTTGCTCAGAACCGGAGGGGTGCCCTTTCAAGAAGCGGTTTTCAAAAAGCAAACGACAAGAAGCCAATTATTGAACTTAGATGTCTGGGGAGGGGCAGAATGAAACGATTTCCATAATTCCTGTATGCGAAGTGATGAAATGTTTGGGGATAAAGAGTGGAGGAGAGAGATACAAACCAAGTAGCATCAAACGCACGCTCACGCAGGAAATCGGTGCTTTGAAAACGACTGGCGCTTGTAGAGAGGCCCTTTTTTTTTTTTTTTTTTTTTAAGTGCTGGTTTGAAATGAACACATTGAAATGCAGAGAGGCGGCCAGCCAACAGACTGCGGGGTCAAGTGACGAACGGATTATATGCTTCTTCTTAATAATATTAATTAAACAATTTGCATGCTAATAAGGTAACAATTATCGTGCCTCTCTGTTGAAAGATTTAGGTTATTACTACACGCCATCCGGGTGCTGCTGAGGGTCAGCGCAAGCGAGCGAGTGGTGAGAAATTTCAACTCAAATTAACATTCTGGCAGCTGGAGAAATTGGATAAATAAAGTGGAATTAATTCTCGGTAATGGAGGAGGAGAGCAGGGAGAGGGAAAGACCCGTACTTACTTTATACATGAACAGGATTGATTACCATCCTGTATTCAGAACCATCTCTGCTCTCTCTTTCTCTCTCTCTCTCTCTCTCTCTCTCTCTCTCTTATACCACACACTTTCCAAAAAAAAAAAAAGTGAACGTGCTGGACAGCGTTTACTTATACTATTTATAGAGACAGGGGACCTTCATTATACTTTAAAACTTAAATGTTTACAATCATTACAAAATTACAGTCGGAAAAAAATATATTTCTTTTAGTTTGCATTATTGATCTCGTGTACGGATGCGCGCAATAATAATATAGCCTAATAATTCACATACGTTCTTTCTTATATGAAATAATAATGTTTTAGCTGTTTATTCTTTTACATGTGAATAATTTTATTTTCTTGATTAATATGACCCTCTCTCACCACAGCTCTCTCTTGTAGAAACAAATGATAAGTGGAATAAAAGCATAATAATGTGCACGAAATGGCTTAAACATGGCAGGGATGTCATTTTTTTTAACCCAGTGTCCCAATAATCTAAAAGCCGAAATATGAAAACACGTTTATTTTCATATAGCTTTCCCCCTCACATATATTCTGTCAGACTCACTTTTGTTTCCACCTTCAGATATTTTTTCATAACACCTGCCAAGATCATGGCCACAGTAATCAGAACTGTGGAAATGAGTTGAAACGATACGAAGCGCACTGGCGTGTAGATATTAGAAAGGCTGAGGTGCTTGTAGTTTTAAATTCATCTTGACAGCTCGCAACAGGGTGGGTGATGCTTGGTCCGTTCTAGGATCGCTCTATTCAGGGCACGATGCCTCCGCGTAATAGGAGAACATCATTTTACGCATTCAGAGAGAGCCAGACGTTCCTTGAAAAGTAGATACGGGGTACTTGACGTTTTGGGTTGTTAGTATGTTTATTCTGCTTTTATAGAACTAACGTGGCGCTCAGAACAGAACAATCAGCTACTGGAACAGAATCATTGTGTGTTTATGTAGCGGCTGTTTAGAATGCAGTCGGGAATCAATCAATTTGCCGGTTTCGCCTCCTCCCCTTTCTCCTCCCTCTCGCCTAGTTGTGATGTCTCATGTCGTGTTGTGACAGCGCTGGTATTGTTTATTGAGGTGGATGTCAGGTATAATTAGCAATCGATATGGAAAACGTTTGTGTCGTGGCTCTGACGTCACCGGCGATTAACGTTCCTTATTGGTCGCGAATTCCCTAGCGCGAGAGCTAGTTATTTGGACAAGAGGAGAGTTGATGTTGACAAAGTAGGAGAGAGCGAAAACCTCGCTCGCCTGCCTCGGTCTCCTTATTCCTAAGTCGGGAGCGCAAAGCATGTCATCGCCGTACGTCCCTTCACGGCTGCTGCATGCGCTCTGAGGGAAGAGTTGGAGCTCGTTTTGGTCAGACAAACGCTTCCCTGATTCCGGAGATGCAATGATGGATAGCCGGATCCTCGAGCATCCTCATGCCCAGTTTGGAGGCTCTTTGGGAGGCATGGTTGGAATGGGTTTCCCCTATCACCTCGGTCACCATCATGTTTACGATATCTCCGGACACCAGCTACATTCGGCGGCCGCTGTACCTTTTTCTATAGACGGATTACTTAACGGATCTTGCTCGGCGTCTGTTGCAAACTCCAACCCATTGCTCGGATCTGGTTGTGGTGTAAACGGGGATAATCAGTATAAACTCAGCGGTAAGTGAATGGTTATCCGCTTCATCCATTGCATGCAGAAAATAGCAGGCTATACAGTTAAATTGTCAATAGTTTTAGGAAAATATTTACAGGACTCCTCTCGTCCAGAAAAAAAAAATGAAATGCTTTTTTTTCCTCTAAATCGTACACTTTAGAAATAGCTTTCACTTTTACGAGTTCAGATAAATTGTAAAGTACGGATATCTAATACACGGCTAATAATAACATTTAATATTTTTCTCATCATAGATAATTTTTCGTGTGTTTAAATCCGTTTGATTTTTGTGTAATTTCTAGTTGCAAATCTAGACTTTGTAAATAAGCATATAAGGATTATAAAATAGCTACTTCATAAACACCTTAAAATGCGGTCAAATAAAGTGCGACATTAAACAATAATCCCATTTTGTTTTAAGATTTATATTACTAGCAATCAAAAATATACATTGTGACCTATATTTTTAAAAGTACACTTGACGGGTTAATTAGTTATGCCTGTACATCGGGCACTGCACTTGTGTGATATTTTATTCTAGTGTTTTATATGACATTTGTTTTTTGTAAAAAAAAAAATGCAATGTTTTAAATAATTAATGTCAACAGAATTTTATGCATAGGCTACAGTTTAAAGTGGAACTGCTGGAGTGTGTATGTTCATGTTTGCATGCGCGTGTTCTGACAGACTTTGTGGTCCTAGATGCCGGAGACCCCGACAAGGAAAGCCCTGGTTGTAAACGGAGGCGAACGCGTACAAATTTTACGGGCTGGCAGCTGGAGGAACTAGAAAAAGCGTTCAACGAAAGCCATTATCCGGACGTGTTCATGCGCGAGGCTCTCGCGCTACGTCTAGACCTTGTTGAGTCACGTGTTCAGGTAAACGATGGTTTGTTTTTGTCATAACAAAATCTTTCATTGACCTTTATTATAATGGCCTATTTATAATTAATCAGGCACATTATTAGCAATAGACACGCTTTATGAATCATAGCTTTATGCGTAATAATATTTTAAATGCTAAAAAATTAAACGGGCCTTTGGTTATATTTGCCCAAATGCATGGCAACAGGATAGACATTTACAAATAATGGTAAGTTCTACATGTTAATTGTTCAGCCAATATTTCCTCTGCTAAAAGCATGAATAGATCATATAACAGGCTGATTTATTTACGTTGACGGATCACTTGAGCAGTAAATGCATGCAATTCTAAAGCAGATTATTATAAATGATTTCCTAATAATGCCATTCAGCTGAAATGCTGAATAATATCACCCGAATGTAACATTACTAACATATTAAAACACCCATATTCAAATTTTAGTTAATACAATTACTTGTGATCAGTTTTACAAATGCTTATTAAATTAAAATAGGCCAGTGGGTTGTAAATGATACTCTGTAAGCGTTGGACGTACAGTCTTTGTCTGCTTTTTCTCTTTTTGTAGAAACTCTATGCTGGATGAGAAGCAGTCTTGTTTGGGGAGTTAAAAGCTTAGCTTTGTATTATTCTTATTTCTTAAGGAAGATTAGGCTGCGTTATCGTTAGGCTGTGTGCTCACAGATTTTAACGACATTAACATTTTATGTGTATACACAGCTATTGTCATGTATAGCCTCGATGTCTCTATGTTAGTATGCGTCTTAGCCTGCTGGTGGATGCTAACTGTCGTGTTATCAGCGCTGAACAGACGGCAGTCGCCATGTGAGGGGCCTGGGTGTGAGGTGCGAGCCTGCTGCTCTCTGCCTCTTCCGGGCCAAATCTGTCCTAGCGCTTATACGCGCCTAAATGAACTTTAGGGGAACAGGCCCAAATTAGCCACGCAACAACCAGGCTTAATTGAAAGACTGAGAGTGAGCCATTACATTGAATCAATTGACAATTAAGACAAGCGCATCTGTGGCTGTGGGCTTTATGAAATATGCTTCGATGAAAACATTTTCTCTGTCCAAGTCGTGGCATATTATTGGAGAACCTTGGATGTATATCAAACTAGAAACACAAGATGTTTCAGAAACCTAGCATCTTGTCAGGCTGTCAAACCTTTCTCTTTTTTTAAAATCAGAAATCGGCTATTGCTGTTTTATTTAATCATATACATGCATTAAATTAAATATGAAGACATAATTTTGTCATTTGTGATAATATGACAATATTCGATCGAAATATCGCGCATTTATTCAAACTATTGTCATTATAATTTTGCCAATCGATGTTCATTAGCCTACATAGCCTATATTTTAAGGCGTGCATTTAAGTAGTGAGCAATATTATTTAACTACATGTAGTTGCTATATATAGGATTAGAGTTTGGTTTAGGATTACTTGCATAAAAGCATGCATCATTTATTGTTATTATAATAGTAACAAGGGCACCTTAAAATAAAGTGTTTCCTACCTGCTTATTAAACTGAGTAAAGAACACACAACCTTTTCTGTTTAGGTGTGGTTTCAAAACCGGCGAGCTAAATGGCGCAAAAAGGAGAACACGAAGAAAGGGCCCGGTCGACCGGCTCACAACTCTCACCCCACGACCTGCAGCGGCGAACCAATGGACCCAGAGGAGATCGCACGACGGGAGCTGGAGCGCATGGAAAAGAAGAAGCGAAAACAGGAACGCAAGCTGCTCAAATCTCAGAACAAGCTCTTAGCAGGTGAGCTCTTCCACACGCCCGGATCTGACAGCGACAGTGGAGTATCGCAGAGCACCGATGGCGAGTCCACTCCGCACACCGGGCCTCATCCCAGCGCGCACCGACAGCAAACAGAACATATGTGTGACCAACATCCACGCCACCAAAGAGCCGGTACAGTCAACGAGACAGCGGAGCCCATGGACTCCACGCGGAACTCTGCACTGTGCGCCGCGAGCGGCATCACACGCGCCTCCACGCTCCAGAAACTCAACCCATTTAGTGTGGAGAGTTTACTAGCCGACTCAAGTCCCAGGAGAAAAACTATCCTGGATTTCTCTCAGTTACCGCCGCAGCGACCACTGGTCGGTAAAGGCCATTTCCTTCTGTATCCCATTACCCAGCCGCTGGGTTTCATTGTGCCACAGACAGCCATGAAACCGAGTCAGGATTCAGGAAACTCGGGTCACAGTTGTTCCACGACAGACACCTCAAACCAGAAAAATATCAGTCACTCGTGCAAAGACATCGGTGCCACAAACGACGAGCTGCAAAGAGAAAGCAAGAACTCTTCCATGCAAACTTCAAACACAAGCTCAGAGAAATGTTATGCAGAATCTAATTCGCCACAAAAAAAGTTTGAACACGACTCCGAGATCACAGTCACAAACTCTAGCCAGAAAGAAAGCATCTCTCCTAACCTGTCTGAATATTCAGACGCGAAAACCCGCAGTTCTGCTGACACAAATACAGACGGAGAGGATGTTGACATGGACTGAAATATAAATATGCCAGAAGCAGTGGCGCCAAGTGACTTGTCACAATCCCAAAGCTGATAACCATACGTTTTTGTATACAATTTCATTTTTTTTATACTTTTCAAAGCCGGATATTCTTGATTCAGGTGAACTGTCGTCTGTTCCAAGTCTCTGCGAACTTGAAGGTAACAAGTGAGCAACACATCCTCAAACGTTGTACAGATGATAAAGTATCGAAAATATTTATATATGTAACATTTTGATAAGTAATAATACGAATAAGAATAAAATATTGTGAAAGAAAAGACCTTGTATCGCCACCTCAGTGCTTACAGTTAGCATGTCTATTTTGTTTATCGCTTTGAGAGGCTGCTGTACAGCAGGCTCGTGTTTATTGCTTTAACAAATTCATTCATTCAAAACCTCCAGTTAAAATGAGGTCTCACGCCGCGGGCGGTAGGACCCGGTCAGCTCCTGTGGAGTTTTGATATGAAAGTAATTATTTTCCCGGTGGCGGCTGGGAGGATACGTTTTTTTTTTCCTGTTAGCCTGAAGGGTTATTATACATTACCGATTCCTGCGATATGAAATCACATAAACTTCCAACAATAATAGAATTAGCATGAAAGGCTGGCGAGTCAGATTGAAATGGGGAAATAATAGCCCAGGCAGCTGCGAGCGTACGTGTGGGGATGTGCGTGTGTGTGTGTGTGTGTGTG
>JAUMHR010000042.1:13085917-13096165 GCA_032361145.1 Enteromius fasciolatus | reverse complement strand
GGCTGTTGAAAATTCAGTTTTGCTATTACATTACATTGTAATACACATTAAAACAGAAAATAGTTATTTAAAAAAAAAAAAATTACTATTTTATGATATTAATGATCAAATAACTGCAGCTGTAGAGAGCATTTAAAGTATTATGAAAATGAGATTTTCCAAATTTTTGACTATATATACATTTTGTCTTACAAAATAATAGGCTGAAAATAAAATAAAATTTGGTCTTAAATTGAATTAAAAAACAAATATAATTTCAATTATGTAATTTGCATGTTCCAGTTTTCATAGTAATGACCAATTCAAGCGCAAACAACATGTCACATAAAAAGTACATGTTGTTATAAAACAGGTTTTGATACCACAACTTTATCATCAAAAGTTATCATGAAATGAGTCATCCTGTTATGCAAAACACACACACACTTGTAACAGGAATTTAGGAATATAGTAAAGTGAAAAAGTAGTAAAATATGGTTGTTCATGTTATATCACAGTGTATAACATAAAATGTGTTATCAACTTGATTATAGAATTTTTTGAATTAGCACTGGCAGGTTTGCTTGTTAAATGGGCATTCCCAATACAGCAAAAACAACAATGATTAAAAAAAAAAAAATCACATTAGACCCAATTAATTAGTTTTAATTTCATTCTAAATGCACTGAAGTGCTTGTTAAATGGAGGATGAGGCATATTAAAAACGCCAACCTCCGCTCACACACACATACACTCACAAGGAATGGTAAATAAACAGCTTAAGCCTGCTTTCCGGTGGAATGGGCAACAGACTCCCTTGGTGGCACCCGGCAACCATAATCTGGCGTAAATAATGACATCTCTCTTCACGGCCGCGAGCTTTAGCCAAATTAAGACACACACGCTCACACATACACACACATGCACAGAGACAAAGAGCTCCAGCCAGTATCACTAATTATTTACTTTGGGTTGGTCTACACTGACCCCCTGGCCACACCAAAGCCTGCCAGGACCAGCAGGGAGAGACGAGTCAAGCATCTGCTGAGAGAAAGAGAGGAAGGGAGAGAGATTCAGTCTGCCATTCACTTTAGCGAGTGAGAGATCAGACCCACAGGTGTGTGTGATTGGATGAGGACAAAGAAGCCTGAGAGTAATGGAGATAAATTCAGGGATTTGCTTTAAACTTCTAAGAGAATTACCGGCCAACAAGAAGTTTTAAAGAAAGAAAACAACTTAAAATAAAACTTCACCAGCAGCATGAATTAAAGGGATAGTTCACCCAAAAATTTAATTTCTGTCATTAATTATTACAATAACATGTTGTTCCAGACCAAGATGATTACAGTTGACAGACTGATGTCACATGGACTACTGCCGATCATCTTAAAAATAATAAAAAAAAATCTCTTCATTTGTGTTCTGAAGATGAATGAAGGACTTAAGGGTTTGGAAGGGTGATAAATTAATGACAGAATTTTCATTTTTGTGATGAAAACCAAGTGCTACTGGGTAAAACAATGTATAGTTTTGCTCCATCACAAGCAAGTCTATGGTAAAAAGCTCGTGTTCAGGAGTTTATTGGGTTGTTTTGTGTCTCATTGGCTGGTCTGAAGCATCTGGGTGACGATCACAGTAAAGTAAGACATTTGTCACCAATCCTGAATGCTAAAGTTGCAGAAACTCAAAGTAGAAAAACAAATCCACATCCTAGAAATAGTTTTTTTTAATAGAAACTTTTTTTGTTACTATTAAGAACATGATCTGAAGTTTAATCATCCGATCTTTAAAAAGCATTTTGTGCAGTGGAAAGTTTGTTTGTTTTTTTAAGTGCATTCATATTTGAGAATTTTGGGTTTAATTGCAATACATTTATTCTGACAGAATGATTAGTTTATTGGGCATATGTTAACAGTAAAGTGGATATTGATGAAATTTCTACTTGCTATACACTGAAAATTTGTTGTGAGAAATGCAGAAATTTTCATAAACCAATTACTGAGATCCCATTAATATAAAACTCTTTTGAAGGGGAAAATGAAGCAAACATTCGCTGGTATTGCATTAGTAAACAATTATATTTCTTGTAATCCATTTAAGCAAAAAAAATGAAAAGAACAGATACATACATACACATACACAGACACACACTTTGGCTCAAATCCATGAGATATAATGGGTTTTAAGCTGGCATAACTCATATGCTAAATTAAATAGTGTCCATTGTTTCCAATGTTACATTTGACAAATCTTATTTCAGTTTCCATTTGCTTTGGTGCGGGCCAGTGGGCATAGTCCTTCTGCAATTAAAAAGGTTTGATGTGAGCTCTCTCTCTCATTCCTATCCCTTATTCTTTCTCTCTTAAACTTATAAGAGCCAAAAAACAGTTGAGCTCGATTTCAATAATACTGTTAACAAGCATTGACAGCTGGGAGTTATATGAACGGTGATGTACAGATTCCATTGTTGCATCTGCTAAAAATGGCATCTCTTTGCGTAAATGACAATTACTTCCCAAATGCATGAGGAGGAAAGAAATATCTCAATCCTGTGTTTAAAAAAAATAAAAATAAAATTACGAGTTAACAAATGGTTAAAGAAAAATAAAAGTTTAGTTCACCCACTGCTGCTTAAATCATGAACAAAATAATGATCTAAATAAATATAATTAAGCCAGTGCTGTTATAATCAAACTACGTGGTTAATATATACACTAAAAAAATATACGGTAATGTTTTATGGTTTAAAGTAAAATACCGTAATACAGTTAAATACCTTGATTTAATAAACTGATATAATATTAATATACCAACTTAAAAAAAAATCTTACGTAATACTTAAGTACTGAAATCTGTTTTGTGGATTTGAAATACACTGATAACCACCAAAAGCAGGTGGTGATGAGAAAGTCACATGATGAACCAAAGCTCATCACAATCAACTTTTAAAAACGAACATATATAGAAGGAGCTCAGTGTCATTCACACAAACACTAAACACCATCAAGGTGAGACCCATTAAACTGAAATATGCAATAAACATTAATTTAACAATAGATGTATCATACAACTCTAATAAACAAAAAACTAATAAAAAAAAGAAGAAACAGCTATTCCAAATTAAAAACATCAAATTTAAACAAAATTCAGTCAGTTTGCGGTTTACGTTTTTTCCCTGTACATTTTGCAGGAATTTATGATAAACCATTCAACGGGTTTTTGAGCATTTTTTTTTACACCGGCCAAGTTAATTGTTAAGTTATTGGGCTGTAAAAGAAGGCATTAACATGTGCTTAATTAGGACTAATAAATGTCTAATATTCTAGTAATATGCATGCTAATAAATTCATAGGTGTACCTGTAAAATAAAATGTTACCAAATGATTCATTACACACATCCGTATATTAATCTACTTTGCATGCTATTTTTATTTATTATTAATGCAATTTTGATTGTGCATGAAAAAGGAGTGTTAAAATCTTAAGCCTAAATAATAAAGAGTCTAAAATTTTATACACACTGATCAGCCAATAGGATTGTGCCTTAATTTGAGCAGCTATAAAAAAAATACTCGGCAGGCTAAGCACCTAATGACAACTCTTTGTCATTTTAACAGCTAACTTAACAATGTTTACATGGTTATTGTCTTAGAACGCTTCATTTTTTACTTTTAATTATCACCAATCCTGTATGCTAATAGCTCTATAACAGCAGCAGTGCTTTTGGACTTCTAGGCAAAGCACTCCAGCGGTTCGCGGTATTAGGCGTGACTAATGTCAGGTTGAACTCTGCTCAGGCCGCTAGGGTGAGCAGACACAGTAATAACAGCCATAGCTCATTTAGTGCGCAACCTACCAAGGACACGAAGCTAGCACACACAGTTCCACTTCTTCACATACACAGACACGTGCACTCACACATTTTATATGCGTTATCTTTGCCAGTTGTGTTTAGTCCCTAAAGGTTTCCAGGTTTCGGATGGTATTTCCCTAAACACCCGAGTGCTAAATGGGAGCTGATGCATCTTCCAGGGACTGTGAACGAGCTGCGTGAATATTTAACACTAAACAACAGAAAGAGTGAGAGAAGGAGAGACAAAGAGAGCGAGGAGCCTCATTTCAAATCAGTTTTGTCCGTCAGGAAAGTCAAGAATCAAATGTCGCGATCCGACACACACACACACACACTCCAACACAAACAGATATTGAAGGTAAAACGCCAGTGATTCCATTTCCTCTTACCGCACTATTTCTCCTACCTGTTCAAATCAAAATGATCCCGAGTTAGGTCACACACACACACGCACACACACTCAAAACCAACACAATAATTGAAATATTTTCAACCTGATTAAACCTAGCACCTCGGGCTATGCCAGTTGCTATGGCTCTGCGCCTTGGTTGCTAGGGGGAGTAAATCATGGTGCATTATTTGATTTTTGTAATAGATATGAAAGCTCGATTCGGCCGATTAAATGTCTCCCCGTCTAGCACCTATAAGACCTGAGGCAGAGCGAGAGAGAGTGAAAAAATGGAAAAGAAATGGAGATTTGATATGGCTTTGAAATTGCAATAAAATGTTAATGGTTAATGAGAATTTTTTTTTAAATATATTTATGAAAATATATATAGAAGTGGCTTAGTAATGCAGTCACTTACATTCATTTAGTAATAATACTTTTTAATTTTTTTTTTACATATAGGGTAGAGCTGGTCTAGTTGTTACACTTTTTTAGGTGAGTTTATTTTTGTGATTTTTAAAAAAAATAAATGAATTAAATGTATTGTTTTAAACATATAATAAATATAACTAATTAATTTAATATTTCATAAAAAAATATTTGACAACTTAAAATGACAATAAAAACATTGGTTTACACCAACTTGACATTCACAAAAAATACCCTTGTCCTAAGATCAAACTTTAATTAAATGTAATCACAAAAATGACCCTAATTCAAGAAAGTCAAACCAGAGCAGAAGAAAACACACCTCTTGAGTAAGTAGCCTCCACAACCTTACAGGGTACTGAAATATAAGCCTTTTGACAAATCCATGGCGTGACAACTAGCCCCGGACTCCTCTACTATTCTGTTTTCACACCCTCAGATTACAATGTTACTTTACTGAACATGCTACATCATTGAATTTTGCATTATGTCTCCCTGAGCAGCTTGTACATTATCCACATATTGGATCAATCTCTTTATCTGGTTAAAATGCTCCACACACTGAGCTACATTTTCCTCTCCTCAGTTTTATTAGCTGCATTATCTTTTATTGTCTGAATTTTGCATTATAATAGTGGAACTCTGTCATCTCCTAATAGACCAATATATCTGTCAAAGGTTTTTAATTGCCGATATTCTATTAACAAGCAATTTATATATAAACCACCGTTCAAAAGCCTGTGGCCAGTAGGATTATATTATTAAAACAAATTAATAGTTTTATTCAGCACTCAAGCATTAAATTAATCAGTAAAGACATTTCTAATTTTACAAAATATTTCTATTTCAAATAAATGCTGCTCTTTTGAAATTTATATTCCTCAAAGAACCCTAAACAAAAATACATTATATATCATGAGCAGTATATTATAATGATCTCTAAAGGACTGGTGTCAGGCCCAGCTGGAGTTGCCTGTAAGACTGCATATGGCACTCCAGCCCTAGACTCTTTCTATATGTTCCTCCTGGACTCCATTTCCCAGTATGCCTCTCTCCTTCACAGCTGCTGCTTATTAGGTTCATCATTCAATCATTCAATCACCTTCTCCACCTGTATAAGTACTGGTTTGTTTGTCTGTCTGGTTGCCAATATTACAGTTTTTTTTTTCACTGTATTTTGAAACAAATAAATGCAGCTTTGGTGAAAAAAAAAATACTTTCAAATAACTTCTGAATAGTTTATACTGTGTATAGGCCTATATATATATATATATATATATATACAGTCATGTGAAAAAGTTAGAATAAAGCAAAGATGGAAAAACTGTGGGTGACAAAGTTAGGACACCCTATGATTCAGTTGCCTGTTTGTTGGCCTTTGTTTATGCACAGCACATCATCACAGCATTTCAGTCAGGATGAGTTCTGGACTTTGATTGGGCTATAACAACCCTTTGATTATCTTCTTTTCAGTCGTTCTGTTGTAGATTTGCTGGTGTGCTTGGTATCATTGTCCTGTTGCATCACCCAATCTTGGCCAAGCTTTAGATGTTAGACTGATGTTCTTACATATGACTCACTTTGGTAAACAGGAGTTCATGGTCGACTCAATGACTGTGAAGTGTCCTGAGTCTACGGTGATATTTTTCTCTGAGTGTTACGTGGTCTGATCTTGGGGGTGAATTTGCTGGAATGTCCACTCCTGACAGGATCTGTGTCTCTTTACAATATGCTCCAGACCAGAAAACTGTGGGGGAAAAATGCTTTTATAGAAGTGACGATCAGTTAAAAAGGTATTTGATCAGCAGTGCCTGACTGCTACTTACCTCTTAATTCTTATGGTAAGAGTAAGGGTGTACTAATTTTGTCACCCATAGCTTTTCCATTTTAGCTTTATTTTTGGTAAATAAACAATGACACATGCAATATGTCATGTGTTGTTGTTCATCTGAGATTTTACTTTCCAAATGTTAAGACCTGGAAAGAATCAGTTATTTTTTTATTATATCCTAATAAGGAAAACTATGGAATTCATTAGGGTGTCCTAACTTCTTCATATGACTATATATATATATATTAAAACATTACATTCATATATGTAGCCCTAGACCACAAAACAAGTAAATGTCACTTTTTTTTCAAACTGAGATTTATAGACCATCTGAAAGCTGTATAAATAAGCTTTCCTTTGATGTTGGTTAGGATAGGACAATATTTAGCCTAGATACAACCATTTGAATATCTGGAATCTGAGGGTGCAAACAAATTTTTAATAAAAAATAAACTGGGGAAAAATACAAAATACTAAGAAAATCACAGTTAAAGTTGTTATTCTAAGCAATATATACTATATATTTGTGGTCCAGGGTCACATATTGCATTCATTTACGCCCATCTGCATTAAAATCAATGAATTTATGTAATTAACGTAACCATTCATATTTGGCTTTAGTTCACATTCGTCATTATGAAGCATGCCCTACGCTGTCCACACCTCTCTGTGTCCTTATCTCATTTGTATTTCCTTGGATCTCGTTTAATTTTTCCCAGAACTCTCTGAGAGTGGATGTGCTTTCTGGGAAGCCTCTGGGCTCGCAGACTTTGTAATGTCCAGTAGGATGCCAGGAGCGTTCAGCAGAAGGAAGGGGCAGGAAGGACTATTACAGTGACATCAGTGCAGCTGTTTCAGACGGTGACGACAGCGAGGTGTGATTGGCAGAAGTATAATTGCGTTTTAAGTGTTGATGTGCATAAAGTGTTTGTGAATACCTGCCTGGAGAGCGTGTGTGCTGAAATATACGTTTGTGCGTGTACTAATTAAAGCCTGACATCCAGCTTTGTTCATCCTCTATGATTCTAATTAGCAATGAGCTGTGCTCTCAAAAGACAGTTCTGAAATACACTACACAAATCACTATAATACTGCTGTTGACATGAGAGGCAGAGAAAAAGAAGCGAGGGAAGAGTGTGGGAGAGCGAAAGAGGGAGAGGATGGTGTGAAAGCGGGCTTTGAGAGATTAGAAATTTACATATCTTAATAGACAACCACATACTCACATTCTTTCATCAGGAAAGTCCCAGTGCAGCACTGGAATTGTGGGTAGTGGACTGGCAAGGCAGAGAAACTGATTGTCTAATAAGACACACACACACACGCACACACACACACAAAATACTACAACAAGAAAAGCCCAACTCTGGGCTGATGGAACAATTAGCATTTTGGAGGCAAGCAGAATAAGCATTATGTGTAAAATGAAAAGAGAAAGAAAAGAGTTTAATGAAAACGAGATATATTTAATTTAAAAAGACACTTTCATAAGTGACAACTAGTAATAGGAAAAAACACTACATGATTAAGCTAACTATATGTAGATGCTAAAATATACAGTGGTCATATTTAGTTACATTATGTTTCTAAGCTGTGTAATAGATTATTGTCCTAGGCAAACAATTTCTTATATTTCTGTGCTAATTTCACTCCACAGTCTTTCTCTTCTCGCATAATCAAATAATTTAAACTCAAATCCATATTTCATGTTCATATTTCACTATATGCATTTATTGCAAGCAGCCTAATGTTCAGTCGGGTGATTATTATCACAATACAATATAAAGTAATATAATATACGCCAATTACCACTGTAGGAAGCTAACTATATATTACATTATATTATATTGGCAACCCTGGTATTTGCCAATATTCTTATACACCTTGCTGTAGGTTGTTTAAGTATGAAACTGTCTTATAAACATGTAATACAAAACATTTAATATATGTACAGGCGAATATATGAAATTGTTATTTGTTTTTCTCAGAAACAGCTCCTCTCACATAAAATAAACTCAAATCCATATTTCATATCGATATTTACATACTGTACATTAGAATATAATACTGTTACTATATATATATATATATATATTGTCATAAGCATTATTTAAGTACCTTATTGTAAGTTTTATAGTTTCTAAAATGTAATTAATGAGCTACAAAGCTATGCACTTAATCTATGTACAGGCACATATGATCTATTTGGAATTATTAGTTGTCTTTCTAGTGTGTGTGTGTGTGTGTGTGTGCATATAAGTCTAGCGGTGTCTGACACTTCCCTCTCCTCTGGAGAAAATGACCTCTTCCCCGGTCTCACTCAGTAATTGGCTAACTAATGTGTAAAGAGGGAGGAGGGGATGAAACTGAGATGAGCATAATGTAGGACAGCATGTTTCAGAAGTGCAACCAGTGGTAATGCTGTATTCAATTTCAATTGGCGTTTCTGAATGTACATACTTCCTCGTTAACCCTGATTAGCTCATTGAGCGTTTGCCGATGTGGAAAGAAACTGATGGGGGTGTTTATGTATAGGTGTGTGCTCTCGTGAGCATTCTCAGAACATGAGCTCTAAACTGTCTTGGCAGGTGTTGATTGGAGGTCATTGGTCTTGCTGTAGTCTGGATGCTCAGATCAATAAAACACTCCAATGTCTTTATCTACCACCTAACAGCTATCAGAAAGCGAAAAAAAGAAAAGACGGTGAGACAGACACACAACACAGAGAGAGGGGGGCTGAAAATAAGTGCTCTGTGTTTCCTTGTAGTTGGCTACTTTCTGAAACTAGATTACATGAAACCATAGTTGAATGTGAGGTGATATGTGATCCCCTTTGAATAACCAGGATATATAAAAGTTTGCTCATCAAATGAATTTGTTTTAGTCTTAAAGTAGCAGTAAAGTTACAAAACATTGACAAAATGAATTTTGGTAAAGGAATAGTTCACCCAAAAACATACTCTATGTTTCCCGATCGCAAACAGGTTTGGAGAAATTTAGCATTACAACACTTGCTCATTAAATAATTATTTTGTGCTTGCTTGGATACACACTTTAAAAATCCCAACTGTAGGTCATGCAATCCATGCACTTTCACAGGCATGCTATTTAAGCACGCATTTGATTTTCATATGATTTGGGATGGACTAATTCTCCTCTTGCACATAGCTGGATCGTATGTAAATTGGGACGCAACTAGTCTCTCAAAAGACAGCCGTCGTGTAGATACGGTTTCTGGGTAGCGCAAAGAAAATCGGCTTGGCGTAAAATTAAAAGAAGACTTACAATGTCAATCATGTAGACACACGTGTGTGCGCTCTAATGCATGAATGAGTTGATCCGGATGGTTACACTCATGCATTTCCTCCGTTAAGCAGTGGCCCCATGAGTAGATCAGGTAGAATCCAATGAGCAGTAAATGATTGAGACATTAGAGCTGCCTTTCTTTAGCTCGCACTTGTTAGTGTCCATCGAAACAGACTGCCAGATTAGATTACTCTAGACCTGCTCTTAAGTCCCCACGAGTGTGGGAAAAGAAATGAAAGACTGAGGCAGAGGAAGAATCCAAAGCAGGAGGTGAACGTGTGAACGAGTGAAACATTATTAGTAGTGCCGGGACTTTAACGCGTTAATTTAGATTAATTAATTACACAAAATTAAGGCGTGAAATTTTTGTAACGCATTTTAATCGCATTATTTTTGCACCGCGGAAGGTTTCTCACTGGATGAGTTTCGGCGGACCGATTATACGGGAGCACCAACTAGCGT
>JAUMHR010000042.1:13064975-13085817 GCA_032361145.1 Enteromius fasciolatus | reverse complement strand
ATTATGTTGCTTAAGCTTATGTATTCAGTCATTATTCAATGGTATACTAAAAATCCATATGAAAAAACTTACTTCTCCCTGTTCTCAGGTCAAATATTTATATGCGATTAAAATGCGATTAATTTCGAATAATTAATTACAAAGCCTCTAATTAATTAGATAATTTTTTTCAATCGAGTCCCGGCCCTAATTATTAGACTTATTTATTAACTTCAGAAATATGTGCAAGTAAACATATTTGCTGCTATAACTGTTTAATAAATAAATCTATCAAATATTATTATAAATAATATATTCTGAGTCAAAATGAAAGTAAAGACAATTCTAAAAATACTCTATTTCAAATAAATGCTGTTTAATAAATCTTCTTTTCATCAAAAATATTCCTGGAAAGATCATAAAAGCAGCAAAACAGAAAGAAAATGTTTTTCTTGAAACCGATAATAAGAACCATTATACATAATTGAGCACTAATAAAACCAAGCATTAAATTAGCATATTAGAGTGATTTCCGAAGGATCATTGAAGACTGCAGTAATGATGCTGCAAAATCAGCTTGCATCACAGGAATAAAGTACATTTTAAAAACATTTGAATAGAAACAGTTGTTTTAAATTAGAAAAATATTTCACAATATTACTGCTTTTACAATTTATGTGGAAAAAAATGCTGCCCTGGTGAGTAGACATTAAAACATTAAAAAATCGTAGTTATTTGACACTTTTGGCCAGCAGTGCATATATGCCACACAACACATTTCCTAAAAGGCATAGCTTATTTTTGACTTAACTTGTCTTTTAAGGTAGCAATGTTAAAGTAAACGTCAAAAAGGCCAATAATATTACGTCTTGTTCAGTGAGATCACGGATCATTTGAGGACCTACAACAAAACTCTTCACTAGGGTCCCTTAAACTAAAGTCAAATGAAGTGAAAGATTATATCATTGTCCAATCTGTCCATCTCTAAACCACTGAGCAATTCTAAACAGTGGTTTTAGTCAGCTAAGTATTAACTGGAAGTTCAATAGTAATGAAAATCTGCCACACTTCGAAACATGTTGCCAAAGTTAAATATCACACACGACTTTGCAATGCAATGTATACACTGTTAATGCAGAAGTAAAGACCTCAGCGTTGTTCGCGTCATGGTTAGACACTTTTCCTAAAAACAACTATTTGATATATGTCCCGCAAGGTACTTTGGAGTGATAGGCATGAGAGAGAGCGAGAGACTGCATTGTTGAAGTGAAGCACAGGCACTTAAGTTGTTTGATGCGCTGTAAGTGTGTAAGTGAAGCACTGGGGGCTAAAGCTGTTTTTTGATGTGTATAAATTGCACCTCTTTGATGTAGCTGCTGCTTTTTGAATCCCGTTTGATAAGCTTGTCAGTCGCCTCATCTGCAGTAATTACTGTCAGTTCCCGCATCCCTGTAGATGAATAGACCACGCAGACTCCGCCACAGAGATGTCGCTGGTGAAAAGAACATCATTACATTTATCAATGAATCAATTAATCCGCCGTTTAATTTATGAAACACATTTGCTAATGTTAATTCCCCCCGAATCAAAGTAGGTACTTGGCTTTCCAACAAGCTTTAATTTGACTGCCGTGTGTCTGAAATCCAAATGAAAAAGGCCGGCTGAATTGGAATTGGTCAGGAATGAAGAACAAAAGTGGAGATAAGCATCGCAGTCTTCATTTACTGAAATTCAGGTCGGATTGTTTCAGTTACCAGTTTCCTCTATATTGTGGGATGAATTGCGTTGCTTTAGCGATGATTTAAAAGTGCGTTGAAAATGCTTCTTGTTGTTTTGGCATAGCCTACTCACCATTGATTCCCCGATTTGATTTCAAATTTAAATTAGTAAATTAAACATATCCCTGAAACACATATGAGGTCAATTATATACAGTTGCAATAATACTAAATTTTATCACCATTAACATAAGAGACCTCCTATCCCTTTCAAGAACAAATTGAGTACACTAATGGTGTTTAAAATGCAAATGCCTCAAATTTACCGCCATTTGAGGTATCGCAATTATCATTTGGCATCTTGATGCATAACATATATTAGAGCCGTCGTGACTAAATGGCATTAAAATATGCATCTTTGTTAATCATTGCTTTTAACACTGAAAACAATCACCTTTGCATCAACTAAGATATTTTAGAAACTTTGTTAATGTAACTTAATGCATGCGTGATCTGAGAATAGAAACAAATGTAATGTTTAATATTTTTCCACACACCTTTATATATTAGGCTACTATTTAAATGTCCGGGGTCAGCAAGATTTTAAATGTTTGGTGTCCACAACATTTTTCACTTTTAGTACAAAAATTTAGTACATCCAAAATAAAGTAATGTGAAAATCATGTAAATTATTAATGTAAAATAACTATTATTATAATTATTGTTTATTTTCAACAACCATTGCTCGACAGGGGTTATATAAAAATGTTTAAGCGCCCAAATAATGCTAAATAGTATAAAAAAACAAACCCCCAGCAAAACAGTGTACCATATAATATCTCATCAATTTTAATATTAATTTTAAACTTAACTCTACATTAATGTGAAGCTACATAAACAAAACATGCTTAAATTAAATAAATAAAAATGTCATATTGCTTTGTTGAATCTGCAATGGGATTAAATGTGGTTGTGTGTGGCTTTAAGTAGCTCATATATCTTGTACTGATAGACAGTGGCAGCTATTGATTTCAGGAGCTCAGAAGGTGAACTCATTGTGATCTTAATCATAAAACACATTTAAACAATACTGCAGATATTGCTAGCTGGTTAGTATGTTATATAAAGATACATGGTTGCATCAGATCCATATTTATTAATGCATAAACATAAAGGTATTAGTGTTAAGTGTTGACTTAAATGTTCAGTTATTAAAGTAGAAATAGTATTTTCTTAACTGTACTCCAATAATCTTTTTTTAGTTTATAATGTCTAAAGCAATTTCCTTCGTATCGATTTATGCATAAACACACACTTATAAACACACAACCGGGACGCTTCAGATCAAATGAGCTCCAGTGATCCATCATACTTGCCCCTGCCAATCAATCACCATGAGTGACAGCTGTGAGCTTTCTCTGTTCCCGCGTTATCCGCCATCCCCGGGTCTAAAGTCTAGTGTCAGACTGAATATGAGTCACTGTAATGGAAAGAGAACAGAAAGATGTAGTGAATCTAACAGCATCTCCCTCCAATCTCCCTTTCCATCTGACTTTACATTCAGCTGACCTTGACAGTGCTCTCTCTCTGTAAAGTGGAAAGAGATTGCTGGGGCCCCTGATATCCAGGTCAATCAGCAGGGGGCTAAACACCCCTGCGCCTTCGGAAAAAAATTCCTGTTTAGCTTCCGATTACAGCGATTCTTGCGTTTTATTCGCAAAGACTCGCCTGAAACGCCGACCTGGATAACTACCCATTATCCTGCAGTCCCGCTCCATCGGCTCGGCCAATAAAACCCCAATCTCCCCCTAAACAGTGGATATGTTAGCGCGAGTGTGTGTCGCTCCTGCTATAGGCTTTGCATTACAATTCTCAGTTTGTCTGTGAATGTCTTTGGCTATAATAACGTAATTGATGTGAGAGAATTGCGTGTGTAATCTAAATGATTGTGGATGGGTGATATAATAGCAATATGATAGCCGCCTTTCTCTAACTGCTGAGCCAAATAATACTGTCACAGTGTCATGTTAGCCCTGGGTAAAATGGGACTCATAAGAGACAGCAATTTCTTTCCACTCTCCTCCAATGTCCCTATAAAATCAATTAACCGTCACGACTGACCTTTCTCTGTCTATAAGCTTTTAGATCATCACTCGCACAATGTACAACTGACATTTATATTAAAAAAAGAGAGGGTGAGTAAATAAAGAGATGAAAAAAGGAATGGTAAGACATAAAGTGGGGAATTCGGTGAGCAGTTGCACACTGTATTTCTTCATCAAATTCTTATTCGTAATCCAGTTTAACCAGGTGCTAAATATGCAAATACGCCTGCTTTTTATGCAGATTGGGCTCATTATAGATTGCAATTAATGTTATGATTTTATCACCTGCTTTCTGCAGAATGGAGGCGCTCGGAACAGATACGCAAGAACAGGACTGTCCAATTTGCAATTTTGAGACGACATTTGCATAATTTCCTGATTTGTGCAATTCTAGTTTTAAAACTGTGCAGTGCGTGCAAATAAACAAAGCAAATAAGCAAATAATTAATCAGGGGCGCAATTAATTTACCCCATTCTCAATGGCCCTCTTAACCATGAATAACTTTACTTGTTTTGCCCATTCTGAGGCAAAAATATTATAAAATCAGAGATAATACCGTGTCATTGCAAAATATCCAAATTTAAAAAAAAAAAAAAAAAAAAAAAAAAAAAAAGAAATAAAGAAAGTACTATGCATTGAATAAAAAAAAAAAATAATAATTTAAAAAAAAATCGCTGAATTTGGAAATGGTCTTACTTAAATATTTTATTTCAGTGTTACCCAGACAGGATTTCTTTTTTCCCCAAAAATGCTAAAGTTATTGCATTGGACTAAAACGTATTGACTCACATAGGGTATAATATCTTCCCCAAAAATGTTTGATATCCATCCCCCCTACACACTTAGACTTGTTCCTAAAATGGTCAGCCTTTTATAGCCCATAATATCTCATTATATTACATTATGACCAAATATTGGATTCTGTTTAACATTTGTGGATAAATTTGGCATTGTTCTCTCGAAAAGTGAGATTCATCAGCTCAGTTATTTTAATAAAAATTAAATCTAAGATTGGTGATTATGATGTTTTTATGGCAGCTTTTGTTCTTAGTTTTTTGTCCTGAAACATCAAATTATATAAGTATTTTCACATCACAGTGGTACAGGCCTAATTTATGAACTAAAAAGAGGATTGACAGTAGAAATTAGCCAAAGAAACACAGATGAGGAAAAGAAATCCCTTCAGATACACAGCACAGTAATTGTGTGTTGTACTCAGCTGCTGGATGACTTTGTGCTGTTCTCTTTGTCACATATAATTATTGAGGATAATGCAAAAGAAATGAATGCTCTCTAATGATAACTTCCCATCTGTTGCATCACAGTATGCTGGAAAGAGGTGCGAGGTAAAAGCATGCTGGGAACACACTGCCAACCTAATCATGTGCTTATTTTATGTCAAGTCACCTTCATTTTATAAAGCGCTTTATACAATACAGATTCGCAGAACAAGACAGGAAAGTAGCCTAGTAGTAAAGTTATAAAATAACAATTCAGCTAAAGTTAACCAAAGACAATAGCATCTGTAATTTAGTACATTCTCCTTAATGTCCGGGTTTCTAAATATTCAGACATTTGAAGAAATGTGCTGATAACGACCTTTATAACCATGATACTGAGCTGTCTGACAACAAATAGATTTCCAATATCAGTTGCAGTCTGATATACTCGTTCAGTGGTTCACACACTCCTGAACATTAAATCACTGTGACAGACACCATCTGAAAGACATATGTCTGAGTCTACACACACACAGCAGTTTCACATGCTGGATGTGGGACACAGAGATTTGTATGGTCACAAAGAAAACAGGTGAGAGTCTCCAAAAGTGATAATTCCCATGCACCTCCCTGACCTGGGTGAAATGGTCACCCTGCTGAGTGTGTATGTGTGAGTGTGTGGAATGTGAGAAATTAATCTCCAAATATTGACAATTCACTCCACTTAAACTAAATCTCAGCTGCCAAACTGACACATAGTGTTTACAGTAACATAATTTATTAAAGAGCTCATTCTCAATACTCTTTTTTGTTTCTCAGCATAGTGAGTGTACTCAGGTGTAATATCTCTCTTAAGTTATGGTTTTACACTAAACCACGGTTAGCATGGTAATACCATGTTTTTTTGGAAATGTGCCACTGATTGTAGTGGTAATACCATGGCATCTATGACGTACCTTAGAACATAGTAAATAAATATGCTAGCAATTGATGCCATATACCAAAGCACCATGGCATCCCTGTACCATAGCATGACAAAATGGTTTATCCATCCATCCATCCATCACTCTGTCCAATTATAAGCCTTTGAATGTCTTCAATACAGTATATACTAAGATATAGACATTATTAGAAATGCACTTTATTCTTGAAGTGCTGCATGTATTCTTCAAAATTAATGAATTTGGCTTTAGTAAATTGAGTGTTCTGCTTGAAATTGATTTGAACCAAAGGTAATTATGGGAGAAGAAAAGACAAAATGAACAAGTCTGGGCATGTTCTACAGGTTAAAATGCATGACATCATACTTCCATTAGAGTCTCAGTATTGGTACAACATCTTTGAATGAAGAGCACATATCCCACATTTTCAAACATAATTGTCTCTTTATAAAGCTAAAATTAGTTATTTTATCAGAAAATGTGGTTTGTAGCAATGGGTCACATTAACAGAGATATTGGGAATATAGATAAAAAAGTAGGACAAGGACAAGACAAGGAGTTTTTGACCTGCGAAGACAGTAAAGAAAATACATATACTGTATATACAATCGTGATACAAACTATTTTCACAGTGAAACCATTACAAATTATTGGATTTGCAGGGCAGCACAATGCAGAATATGTAACAGTGGTAAATACAAATGTATTTAACATACGTACATATTCACAATTTGCCAAAATCTACGTACACACTACCAACTGAAGGTTTGGGATCAGTAAGATATATATATTTTTTCCCATTCATTTATTTTTTTGTTAAAAGTAACAGTTGAAAAGAACAATAGATGCTGTTAATTTTAGCCTTTGAAATATATATATATATTTGATTTTTTTATTTCCCAGTACTACTGTTTTTACTGTATTTTGGAGCATAATCGATTTCCTTCAAAACATGAAAAAATGTTCCAATCCCAAACATTTAATTTATATTAAAATGGTCCTTTATATTATATGATAATTTCTTATATATATATATATGTTACATTTTTTGTACATTTTTATATATATACACATAATATTGTACATAATATTATATAGACATATAGTACCTTTTTAGCATTTGCTTTTTAATTACTAATGACTTTTTAAAAAATGATGGGGAAAAGAGTGTGTGGTTTTTCTCAGTTTCAGTATAGACTACTGAAGCACCAGTGCTGAACATAAACAATATAAATACTATTAACTCTATTAATGTTAATAATTTAACTGACAGAATAGCCCTTATGTGTCAGTTATATTGCATCTGTTCAAACTGGAAAAGCAGTGTTGAAGCACAAGAACACTCACCTAATCAGACTTTCCCACGCTCTGCGCTGAGGGAAGATAGGGGGTATCTGTGACCAATTGATCTTCGGCCCTGTCCAACAAATCTAGCACTGATCACCTGAAAACAGGAAACAGGTGGTATCAAGGGTTATGTCTCCGCTCCTGTTCACACCCTCCTGGTGAGGATCACTTTTGCACACACACACACACACACACACAAGCCTCATGTCGACATTACGAGAGGGCCTGTAGTCTGAGGTAAACACATGGTGAGGAAAGTAAACACATGCTCTCTTCAGCAACAACAACATAAAAACAACACCAACCAGTCAGAGCAGGACAGCATAGGAAACCACCTGTGCTGCTGCTATTAGAAACACACACAAAAAATGAGAATGATTTCAGAATTAAATGCATGCATTACTTTTGGTTTGTCTCAAGTTGAATTGTATATTTTAAACCCTATAGTATGTATTAAACATAACAGGAGTAGTTCACCCAAAAATTAAAACATACCGAAAATTTAGTCACCTTCAAGCCATCCAAGATCATTTTGCTGATGTAAATTGATGGATTGGAGTTGTGTTGACTTTTTTAATCTCTCAATCTAACGGCACCCATTCACTATTAATCCAATGCTGAGCATTTGATGCAATGCTGTATTTTACAAATCTGTTCTGAAAAAGAAACAAACTCATCTACATCTTGGATGCTTTTGATAATCAATAAAAATAATTTTTTCATCAAGAAAGTCAATAAAAAAAAAAGCATTTTAATTTACAGCAGAATTTCTGATATTTTGGGCTGCGGATCTATAAACATGCAGATCAATTTTATGCGGTGCGTTCATATGTGTGTTGTTATCTTTACGGGACCTTTTCACAGAGCACATGAAAGCAGCTGCTGTCTCAAAAGAATACATTCAGAGATACCAGCGGATAAAGTAACACCAGTAATGTCATCTAGTAAGCATTCAGACCATGAGGAGAGAGCATGCCAAACCAATTACACTGCCCCTGAAGAAAATGTGACAGACAATGCATCGAGGCATGACATAATCAATTATTGTTAGCATAGAAATAGAAGATATAAAAAAGATCACGAGGAAAGATATTTGTCATGCATGACACATTTGCAGCGATTCTTTAGTCACGCTATGCAACTTACATAAGCAGTTCATGACAGTAGCGATCGGGAATGTACATATTACATAGACTTCAGAATCTGACAGATGAAACAAACTGAAATGAAAGCAGTGTTGATTATGCATTGTTGAAATATAAATGACAACATTCATATGGACCGCAATAACCTCATTACAACTGAAAATCAGATTAAAAAATTAATCTTGCATTTTGTATAAAAACAGTATAAAGCAGATTTCAAAATCCCAGACGTGGCAGCTCTTTGGCTAGTATTTATGTGATTGAATTGCTATAAAAACATGCTTAAATTGTTTTTCCATCTCATAACTTGACTCACTCCCACTCGTGTCTGAATGCAGGTAAATATAATGTGAATTTAAGAAACTACAATTAACCTTTAAATGGTTTCAAAACAATCGAGGAGCTGGGGCTGAGAAAAAAAGTGAAATCTGAAATAATATAAACTGCAAACTGAGAATTAAATCATGTAAAAACAACTGAACTCAACGCAAATGTCACTATCTTTTATTTTAATTGACAACAAAAACCCGACAAATGAAAAAGTATCATTTGAGTCTTAATGAGTTTTAGCAATATAAATAGCAATTTATAGCAAATTAGCAGTGAAATAATTTTACAGTGTATTTTTATGTTCATGTATTCATGCACTTTAAGTATTGAGAATTAGTTGAAGAAATTCAACTCTTTTAAGTGTAGTTTTTCTGAGTGTACACACACACACACACACACACACACACGTAAGCTATTATTAATCAGGCCTGATTGGTGATTCAATCAGAGGCTTAACCCCTCTGAATGTGGTCCAGTGGGTTTGGGGTGTGTGAGGTCTGGGGGGTTTAGGGGGTGTTCAGGCTTGGCTGGTAAAACACAGTAGCAGGTGAGCTGGGACGATATGGCAAGGTGGCCCCTGGGCTGAGTGATATCCCAGAGTGCACTGTAAATCTCTGCCTGCCGTTTTACTGCTGCACCGGGGCGGCTCGCCGCTAAATCACCGGTTATGGAGCGATGACGGGAAGAATGACTGTTTTCATAACCTCGCTCGGCTGTCAGTGATACGAACACACACACCACATACACATTCCCCCTGTCTTCTCCTGGTGTAAACACACTTTTCCTTTCATAAAACAAGTTGAAGACAAGTAGAAAAGTATGTTAAGCTTCAAATAAAAGCTGTGTAATATTGCATATGTCATACATTCTTTCTGTGATTTATGTCACATTACCATTTTATTTTATGTATAATATAATTGTTTTTCATAGGCATTTTTGAAACACCTTGGAGTGCTAAATACATGCACATGCATAAGGCAATCATTGAGCAACATCACACTTTAAATCTGTCAGGTGTTGTAGAAGGTGGTCCACTGGAGAGACTGAAGCTACACCACCCAAGGACACATGATAGCACTTGATAGTCTTTTTATGGGAACAAGAAAATAAGGATCAATCTAAAAGATTTTAATTTATCACTGATAAAACATTGTCCCTGATGGTACTTAAAAGGCATTTTAAGTACTGACATGGACAAGACCCAACGGCAGCACAGTTCAGTACATTTTGGCTAATTGTTTAATGAGTAAACAGACACAGCTGTAAATGTTCAGAGCTTGAATTTTACAGGAGGTAAAAACTGGTGGTACCAACATTTTAGAGACTCTTACTGTGCTTTGTATCATGAGTCCTCTGCAAATGTTTAACCAGACATTCAGATGAATTAAGCAGTCATCATGAAACAGAAGCTGCAACTGAGATTTCAGAATGACTGACCGCACTTGATTTTATCCATCAGCTGTTGACCGGATTGGGAAAAGTAAGAGCTGCTTCATACTAGAATGGAAGCAGATCTTAATATAGTTACCTTAACTGTAGCACAGTGTTGTGTGCAGCACATCAAAATAGCAAAGTACAACATTTTTATTTTTTATTATAAATGCAAAAAGGTTACACTTATAAGTACTACGCAATTACTTTATGAGTTAGGTTTAGGGTATGGTTTAGGTATGTAAACATAAGATGAACGCGTTTTACTGTTCATCTCATTTCTTTTTCAGTGTGACATGCATGACAATACAATACGATCACATGACCAGCTTAATACTCCTCCTTTCATCAGAGTTTTAAAAGAATTGCAAGCTATAAATTCAGAATTCTGATATATAAACTCGCAAGTAAAAAAGTCAGAATTCCTTGCTTATAGCTTGCAATTCTTTTTTTCGCAGAATTGTGGGAGTATGAATTGTGGGATAAAACGTAACTAACCATCTGACCTTTTATCTTGTGGTAGAAACAGGCTTCCATATTATTAGATGTCAGTATGAAGTCAAACACCACTCATTGAGAATACTTTGTCCCACTTTATATTAGGTGGCCTCAATTACAATGTACTTACATTTAAATTAATAATTTGGTTCAATGCACTTATTACATACATACATGTTTTTACGTTACATTTTTAAAATATCTATATGTAACACCAGTAATTAATTTCTGTAATTACATTAATATTTACACTTTATTGACCCATATCCCTTACACCTTAAACTACCCTTAAACCTACCCATAACCTTACCCGTATCCCGCCTCAATAGCAGCAGAAGTGCAATACAATATACAATAGAGCAATTAAGGCTACTAATATAAAGTGTTTGACCAAAAGCTTTGTGTAGTGCACGTACAGTATTAATTAGTTGTTGATCAGGACAACAAATACTGAATTTCTGTGTTTGTCATGGTATTGTCCTTTGAATGAAGTAAACATGTACCATGTATTTCTATAATTTAGCCACAGCGACCTCCCTAGCTGTCTCGCTCTTGGCCGTGGTCTCCTTTTGGTCACCTGGAAATGCTCTCCTGATCCACTGTTAGCTAGAGCAGCAGGAATGACCATTATCCACCACGGATCACAAAGAAAGGCCTGCAAACTCCGGATACCGAGTGAGAGTGAGAAAAAGGGAAAGAAGAGAAAGAAAGAGAGAGGGTCACACTTCTCTGACATGCATTCATCCGATGGGTCGTTTCTTCCCTGAAAAACAAAAACACCACAGAAGAAAAGCAAAACTGGAAACCTGCAGGAAGGAAAAAAGAAATCCAACCAGGGGAGGAATAAGCAGCAATTTAACCTCAAACACACACACACACAAAAACAGATGTACACATGCACACACACATACTTGATGTCGCATGAAAGCCATCATAAACTCAAGCTCTCTCTCCCCTCTCGCTCTGAACTGTGTGATAAATGTTTAATTAGGAGACTAATTGTGTGTATAATTAACAGTCATCAATCTCATAACATCGGAGAGTAATCATCAGCTAATGCTATCTGATGTGTACGCTCTCTCTCTCTCTCTCTCTCACACACACACACAGGCACAAAATATGCCATGCATATTCAATGTGATTTAAATATCCATTAACATTATTTCACTTTATAAGAAATAAAGCATGCATACATTCAACACAATCTCACGAGCAATTCGTACATATTCGTACGAGGTGCCAAATTTGTGCCAATTCGTACTAATTCGTACGACCTCACTCGTACGATTTCGTACGATTTGTCTAAAACCATGTGATGGGCAGGTTTAGGGGCGGGGTTATGTTCAGGTCATTCGTACAAATTCATACGAATTGGCATCTCGTAAAACGCGTACGATTTAGAATAAATGAGCGAGGTCGTACAAATTCGTTCGAAATAGCCACCTCGTAAAATATGTACGAATTGCCGTGAGATCAGGTTGCATAAATTATATACTTACATTTTTTAAGAAAATATGAGTGGTGGTTGCCATGTAAATCTTGTTGCCATATGCTAAGGTGTTGATGTTGGTTGCTAGGGCACTGCAATGCATTTGCTTCGCTGCATTAATGTTTTTTTTATGGTTTTGCATTGCATTGCAATGAAGTTGCCTACTTCCTGCAAACCCAATTAATTTCATTGTCTGTAAAGCAAGTGTTATCCCTTAGAAAGGCTTTAGCAAACTAATGAAGACTAATGAATTATAATTACATGCCTGTATCTTGCCCTGACTGTTGAAATGAAATCTACTTTTAATGCAAGATTGGCATCAAGACATATTATCATATGCTTTGATCTTGAAAAAAATGGAAACTTTTGTGTGTGTGTGTGTGTAATTATCTTTAGGATAAAGCTTTGCCACATATGGTTTAATATTCTAAGCATTTGAGATGTTTTCTAGAGTGCTATCTTTTTTTGCAAAGTGAGGATCACACAGGGACTGAATTTTGCATGTAAATCTCACAACAGATGTCAAAAAATTTACACATCTTATACTGTCAAATACGACAGGAGAGTGACACCCTTAAATTATTCCCTAGACATGGTCGCGCCGCACAAGCACGCTGTCTGTGGATGCTGAAAGACCCCTGCTAACCGAGTGATGGCGGATACAGATTAGGAGAAGTCAGATTATGTCAATGTCAGAACATAGATCTGGATATACCGAACTACTCTAATACAGCCATATCTGTTTAGTCCATTATAATCTTTACACACACACACACACATGGTCAAAGACATGGTTTTACTACGATACCAGATACTCCTGAATGTCAGATAGGATCCTTCTGAATTTCCCCTCAGGGATCTATAAAACACCTTTATCTGTGTATCTGTGAGTGATATGTAGCCTCTGAGGGTCATGTAGTGTTTACCTATTTGTAGAAATGACTGCTACTTGTCAACAAAGCAAATATATTCAGAGATATATTGTGGATGCAATTGCACAAAATTAGATACACAAAGAAATTGTGCACGTGAGTAAAAGGCCGAATGTGACAGGGTTGATGACTTTTTGTGCTTTAGAAAATGCTCCAGAAAACTAATTTGATCACCTTTTAAAAAACATTATGGTTAAAAAAGATACATTTCTTTATTTGTCTTCAGAATTTTATTTCATTCCATAGTTTTTTTGTTCATGCTTACATTGGCCCTGTCAAGAATAATAGTTGAAAAAAAAATTCTTCATGCTAAATGTTGTTGCTGACACTATCTTTTTGACACTACTTTATTATTTTTTTTTTATTTAAATGTAGATATTTAGGAGCAATATTTTTTGCTAATTAAAGTTATTATTAGAATTTTAGCTGGCATTCAACCTTGTAATATTTCCATCCTTGAACGTCTTAAAATGTGACTTTTTACAAATCATGTTTTGACATTGAAATGTTGTGGGCTGTTTTTTATTTATTTTAAAGCACGCACACACACACGTTTCTGTGAACTGTGGTGATTTTCCATTGACTTCTATTACTTTCATATTTTTAGATTTTATATCTTGGTATTTGTGGTATGTGGGGACTCTCAGAGGCATGATGTTTTTTATACTGTACTGTATGTGCTATTGCCCTACACCTAACCCTTACAGAAAGCAGATTACAGATATTTTTAAAAAACACCATTCAGTATGTTTAAGCCTTTTGAAATATGGGGACACTAGCAGTGTCCACATAAACCACCTTCAAATTGTAATACCTCTGTCATACCCATGTCATTAAACAAATTTCCCCATAAACCACAAATACCAACACACCCCTACTTCAAATGAAATGAAGCATTTATATAGCGCTGTATTGCTACACAACCAAAGCTCTTTATAATCATGTGACGGGTAATTATAATAGCATATCATATGAGTATAATTTCTGCCACTATTATATATTTCTTACATATCTTTAATATCTCAGTTGTTTCTCTTAGAAAGAAATGTAATTAAATAAAGGTTTGGCTTAAATATTGTTCTTAGATTATTGTCCTGACGCTAAGGTAAAAAGTACAAAAATCACATGCCAATATGATCTCAAATATTAATTATCAAAGACCAAAATACTTGCAATGTACTTGATTTTTTGTATACCTTCTGGTACATGCCTAGCCTGGGCCCGCCCATACTTCTTTAGACGCTACATTCTTTTCGCGAGCAAAGTTAGTCTGGCCAAGCTGCCATTTTAGAGCGTTTCAGTTCCCAAAAAAATGGGAACCAAATGAGAAACGAGCTCCCCCCCGGCACAACTGAGGCAGGTGTAACGCAACAGTTCTGCGTCTGAGAACCATTTCAAACATGGCGTGTACCGAGCAGCAACAATCGTTCGACTCTGCTGCTGCAGCTGTTTCGAGAAATGTTCATGACAGCTTTTCTTTGAAAACGAAGCAGAAGTAATTAAAGACAATGACGGTTCAGTGGCTGCTACGCTACACATTCATCATCGGAATGAGTAGTGGTCTGATTGGTTGTAGATTCGTCCAGTAGTATACAGAGGCATCTGATGGACGCAGGTTAAGCATGTAGTAAGGTAGCTTGGCCAGACTAAACTCCTATGAGCTTAATAGTTGCAGAAGCCAGGCTAGTACATGCCAACAATTGACTTTTAAATAAATACAACTACTGCAGTCAATATACATAAATAAATATACAAAATAACATATAATGAGCCTGTGAGCATGGCAAAACATGATTATTTCAAAGCTATTTAGATGAACGTCACTGAACACAATGCTATTTAGACTACTTCTCAGACTGCACCTGAGTCCACCTGCCAAAACAGTGCAGACTTTGCGTGGAACCGGTTAGAAAACATACTTCCACTTTGTGGAAAGATTAAATGATATTTGCGAGGTGTTTATGTGGATCATGTAAACAACTACACCTTGTGATATTCCAGCAGCCCGGCCTCCTTCCCATTCCCCTCTCTCTCAGGCTCCCTCACTGCCTCTGTCAGATTGACATATTGGGTTAATAAGTGCCTCTCCCTAGCCTGAGCAAACTAATTAAATATTAATCCTGAAGTGGAGGTCAGAGAAAACTAACAAACAGCTGCTTGGATGCACACACGCTCAGACATGAACACACACACACACACACCTGCATTATCAGAAGTGTTTAAGCTGTCTAATTAATTTTTCTGCTCATATGGTGGCTTTAAATTGCACTGGCATGTTCATGAACACATACACCGATAATCTCTCATATAGACAGACACGCAAATACTCAAGAGATCATACTAAGACATGTTCAAAACAATCACCCTAACAAAGACAACCAGTACAGTTTGCGATCTTAAAAAGCATAAATAATTCTTACAAGCGTCAATTAACATTCCTTCACGGAAGTGTTATATATTAAGAGGTTAACAAAAGGGACACTAAAGACATTTCTATTTCAAATAAGTTCTGTTAAAGAAATCCTGGAAAAGGTCTTATTGTTTCCATCTGTTTTCAACACTCATAGCTAATAAAAATAAATGTTTAATGAGCAGCAGATCAGGATGTTAGAATGATTTCTGAAGCATCATGTGAGTAATGATGCTCAATATTTTTCATCTCATGCATAAATACCATTTTAAATGGTATTATTCTTCATTATTTAAACTGTAAAATTATTTAACAATGGTGCTGTTTTTCTGACCAGATATATGCAGCTTGGTGAGCCTTAAATTTTATTTCACCCCTGTCAAAGTGAACACATCTCATCATTGGTCTAATAAGTCAAGGAGGGTCTGACTCAAGCAATTAAAAGGAGTGAATGAGTAACTAAGGCAGAGGAAAAGAAGAGGGTGTTGGAGGTTCAAACATCGGAAGCATTATTCCCAGTGGACGAAGAATTATGGTATAATGATAAGTTCCCTCTCTCCCCAACCATCCGGCTGGATTTATAGCTTGACTTCTTCATGTCTTCATGGAGTCATCTGCTCACACTTACTGTATATCATGAGCTGTGTGTTGGAGAGTTTTCTCATATGGTATTATAATTATCTATTTAACAGGATCTATTATGACGGCAGTACAAAGGGGAATCGTTTTTTTACAACCTGCCATCTGTGTCTGTGTGTGTGTGTGAGCAACAACTACTGGATCGTTTGCTGAAGTCTGCACAAGATGTCGTGAAAAATGAATTAGCATTTAATGCATGCTGTTAAATCACACACATTAGCCAGCCATGTCAACCTTCTGGTCGTTTCAGATTAAATCCGATTATTTAATTCAGCACAGAACATCTTTCTGCAGCCAGACTAATTTTACAGCCTAATCTTTGAGCTCCTATAAAACTAACAATGGCTGCGTCCGAAAGCTCTAAAACGCTGCCTTCAGAGGCAGCATTCCAAGACAGGAAGAGCATCAAGGCACATCCGAATCTGAATTCTACTTCCTGTCTCTGGAGGTACCTTCCTCTGATTGAATTTTGAAGGCAGCATACAGTATATGTACCCTTTGGTGCCTTTGATATCCCACAATCCTGTGCGTTCCATTTCATGACAGTTGAGTTACAAAATAAAGATGACATCTGAAAGTTGCATTCGGTGGCTAGTTTGTGCGTAAATGTATATTTCTGACTGACTTTTGCACTTTAGATGTAATTTCTAGAGAGAACTCAGTACCATAGTAACTAAATATTTGTTCAGTTATCATGTTCTATTAAACCGTTAAGCTGCCTCAGAAGCCTGGCCAGTTTCAAAAAGTGTCTTACTGCTAAAAAGCTGCCTTTGAAATCAAGGCAGCTTCCTAGACTTCTCGACACAGCCAATATTTATAAAAAACAAAATGGACAGTTCGTACAACTTGTTACCATGGTTACCAATACTAGCTTACCAAAGTTCTAGAAAAAACATCCTATTTTGTGTTCCCCAGGAAAATAAAATATACTTTTAATGCAACAATTCACTTAAAATGTTTTAATTAAAATGTAAAATTTCTATTTAAAATGTAATCGAGTTGCGATTTAGCACTTGCTCACAAATAGATCCTCGATAGTGAATGGGTGCCATCAGAATGAGAGTCCAAACATCTGATAAAAACATTTTAGTTGAGCAAGAGGTGTAATAATTTTTTTGGGATGGCCTAAAGGTGAGCACATTTTCATTTTTGGATGAACTACTCCTTTAAGTCTCTCAAACCTCAAGTGTACACATCTCATTGAAACGAACCCATTCATTAGAGTCATTAATTAATGACTCAGACATCATATTACGTTTAATGTAATATCAATAACTTAATTACCATAAGTACCATAAAGCCACGATCTCAAAAGCCCAATGAAGAGGCTTCCTTGCTGAACTAAGCTACTTTAGAAACAAAAGTTCAGCAGAAAATGCCACTTTCTCACCTGCTTTATGCCCTGTTTCTCCGTCTCTTCCGGATTTTGCCTAAAGTACTAATGAACCTTAGCTTCCATTTCCCTCATGCATTTTCGCCCCGTCTTTCACTCTTCTTCTCACACTTGATAAGGCTCATGGGAACCTTTTCTTTTCAATCAAGAAAGAGCAACTATTTGTATGACCTATGAACTCTACCAGAGAGCTGGACCCTGGATGCCTAACAAGATTATCAGTGGTGCTGTTTCAAGAACGGAACAAAAGACAATCAGCCTTTCGGCAGAAAATAAAGACTCGACTTTTCTCAGCGTATGGCTCTCTCTTAGTCTATATAAATGTTTAATGTCTGGCAAATGAGCTTCTAACTGTAACTGACGTTACCTTGCTCAAGCAATCTGGGCAAATGCATAGAAAAAGGTGAAAATTAAATCTCACTTGCACACTTTTCACAACTGCACATTGTAACCCACCAAGCATAATCAAAATCTACTGTTAATTAAGTTTGTAAAGATAAATAGGCAATAAGGCTGTTGTCTAGAGCCCTTACACATAAAAGCTCTATGATGCAGAAAACATGTCTTTCCTCACCCTATATGTTGTGTGGAGAAGACAAGTTAACTCCCACGGTGAGCGTGTCAGATAAAAAATTTTCAACTGCTGCCGTTGAAAAAACACCCTCTCAAATAATTAAAACCAATTCATGTCAATTAGTTCCACATGGAATGCAAATTAAAAGAGCATAATTAATCAGAGGTCTTCGTTAAAGGGGGGAGGAGTAATTAGCAGGGTTTAATTCCGTCATTTTAATTGCATTTTTCTAATTGAAATTTCGTACACTTGTCTCACGTTCCGAGATGCCATTATCTCAGCGAGGTGGAGGATTGCGCTCGCAGCATGTGTGATTGTGTGTGTCTTTAGGTGAGGGATTCATTTAAAACGGTGGTGTGTGTACTTCATTTGATGATTTCTTAATATATATTACAATCAAGTCAATGTCAAAGTGACAATAGGTGGAACATCTACTCAAAAGCCTTTCTTAGACATCTAGGTTTACATATGTCTGGTTTACTATATGGATCTCGCTAAATGTAATATAAATTATAACGCATAACTTTATGTGTTTTTTGCATGCATATGCAGTGGGTACGGAAAGTATTCAGAATTTTTCACTCTTTTTTATATTGCAGCCATTTGCTAAAATTATTATTTTTTTCCCCTCATTAATGTACACACAGGACCCCATATCAGAAAAACACACAATCACATGGTCCTAAGTATTCAGACCCGTTGCTCAGTATTTAGTAGAAGCACCCTTTTGATTGAATACAACCATGAGTCTTTATTGGAAAGATGCAACAAGTTTTTCACACCTGGATTTGGGGATCTTCTGCCATTCTTCCTTGCAGATCCTCTCCAGGTCTGTCAGACTGGATGGTAAAAGTTTGTGGATAGCCATTTTTCAGTCTCTGCAGAGATGCTCAATTGGGTTTAAATTAGGGCTCTGGTTCAAAATGTCATTATCAGCTGAATGTGTCAGTCCAGATTTGGATGACACTTCAGCCATCTATGAACTGTGTCTGTGTTTTACCGTTTCATGTATGAACTAATCTCCTGTGAACTCTTGTCTCCACCCACCTCATGTGTTGTCTTGGTTACTGATATGTTCTCCACCCACCTGATGTGTTCCCATAGTTACTGATATGTTCTCCGCCCCCTCTGTGTCATTACCTCCTGTATAAATACCCCAGAATTCCCTGTGTTCCCCGCTGATCATTGTGGGTGGATTGTCCCGCCTTTGTAAGCGTTTTCCCATGTTTCCCTGTCTTTGTTTTGTATTTGGATTCACTGTTGCCGACCTCACCTGTTTTCTGACCACCCTGTTTGCCTGATTACTCTCTGGTTTGTTCTCTTGCCTCTACTTCAACACTGTTGTTTACCGGTCCTGACCACAGCCTGCTATACTATGTTTATGTCTGTCCCAATAAACTCCAAGCAAATGGATTTGACTGCCTTACCTCTCGTGATTCATGACAGAATGATCAGCCAAAAGGAATCCAGCGGGAGTTTACCTGGTAACATAGACTGCAGCGAGGATATATTGTTGCATCTGTGTAAAGTGTTTCAGCGAGGACGTCAGCTGGAGGATATAAGGATCTGTCGGTTCCGGTGCTGCCGTGAGGGGAGCTGTTACCTGTCCCCACGGCATTTAACACGCCGTCATGGGTGCCAGCGCAAAGCAAAACCCCCGCTGATTCGTATTCCTTTCCTCAATTCCACACTCGCGAAGAATATTGCAAGCCATTAGGGCCTAAACCATCACAATCAGGAGAGCTGTGTAATACAGACTGTTTAACCCCATCAGTGCCAGTTTCACAGCCAGGAGTGTGGTCATTCATTTCAGCAGTCTCAAACCCGCAAATAATGGGTGGTAACCCCGTGTCACAGCGAGAGGGGCTGTGTGGTGTTGAGTCGGTTACTTTTACGCAGCTTGAGGAGCTGTCCAAAATCCTCACAGTCCCCAGTCCGCAACTGACTGGTCCTAGACCCATAGCACGTTGTGAGGAACCATGTAGCGTTCTGTCTGTCCCGGTTACACCACCTGGAGACCTGTTAACGGGTCCTAGTCCTATGTCGGTGTCACAGGCAGGAGAGCTGTCGAAAGCCCTCACAGTTTCCAGCCATTCAGTAACGGGTCCGATTCCCGTCGCACGGTATGAGGGACCGTGTTTAATCCACTCGGTCTCGGTCACGCAGCCTGACGAGCTGCAGAAGGTCCTCGCAGTTCCTAGCCCGCAGATAACGGGTCCCACTCCCGTTACGCGGTACGAGGAACTGTGTATTTTCCAGTCGGTTCCGGTTGCATTGCCTGACGAGCTGCAGAAGGTCCTCATGGTGCCTAGCCTACACAGAATGGGTCATAATCCCATTACATGGTACGAGGAGCCGTGTCCAGAGATGCCGGTCTGCGATTTGGGTTGCGAGTGGCCGCTAGACCCAGTCTGTGATCCTGATCCATGGTGGCCGGATCCGCCCGAGCCTATGGGTGAGCCAGGTTTGGCATTATCTGAATCGCCAGAACCAGTTGTGATACCCAGACCACCTGAGCTCCATACGGACTGTCCCACGGCATGATGCTGCCACCGCCATGCCACTGTGCTCTTAAGAACCTTAAGTGTTGCAGAAATGTTTTTGTAACCTTGGACAGATCTGTGCCTTGTCACAATTCTGTCTCTGAGCTCTTCAGGCAGTTCCTTTGACCTCATGATTCTCATTTGCTCT